>CM056050.1:525213872-525813872 GCA_029574335.1 Rana kukunoris | reverse complement strand
AAAAAAATGTTTGTGTGTAGGGTTTCTCAGTAGGAAAACTGCTGGGAATCTCGACAAGAAAAATAGAGAACCTGCGCTCTATTTTTTTTAGTTGGGATTCTCGACAGAGTTTTCCTGCCGAGAAAAACGGTCGTCTGCATGTTTACTTGTTCCAAGGTAAACTCGTGCATGCTCGAAAAGACTTTGACGCATGCGCGGTAGCATACAAGGTTAGTGTGGGTGTAGCAAGATCACGGCAACGGCATCGAATGTGACAAGTGCCGGCTCATCGTAGCTGATGATGTCATCATTCAATAGAACGGCAGTTCTTTTGAATGCTTATGTGTGTACACAGGGCTTGGCTAAAAAACTTGCCAGGAATCCCGTCGAGAAAATCAACAGTTTTTTTTCCAAAGGGATTCCTGCCCGTGTGTACAGGGCTTCAGTCTGTGAACTTGCTGCACATTTTCTCTGGCAACTTGTACACTTGCAGAGCATTTTAAAGGAGTTGTAAAGGAAAAAAATTTTTTGCTGAAATGACTGTTTACAGGGTATAGAGACATAATAGTTAACTGATTCCTTTTAAAAATGATTAAAAATAGATAAAAATCAATCATATAATGTGCCTGCAGTTTAGTTTTGTTTTTAGACTAGTTTCAGTTTGTTCTGTGTGTACAGAGACACACAGAACAAAAACAAACAAACACAGGGAAGTGTTTGTTTTTAAAATGAATCTGATTGGTTCTGAGGGGTTTTAGACACACAGTAATCACACCTCCTTGATCAGGGACCACAGTGAAAAGCTCCCATGAGTTCTTTCATAAGGAAACAGACAAGCAGGAAGTGTGGAGATCAGAGAAGGATTACAGCTACTTCAAAGCAAAAACGAACAATGAGGACAAGAAACCAGGATTGCAGTAAGGTAAAGGAAGCTATTTAGCTAATGTTTTCCTTTAGTGACCCTTTAAGTTCTAGCTGACACTTTTGCAATTTGTAGCAAATTTGTGTGGAAAGTCTCTAGCAAGAGCAAAATTGTAGTGGTGAGTCTACAGCAAGAAGATTCATGTGTTTTTCGCAGCACAAATTTCAGAACCAAAAATTGGACTATTTGCGTGTAAAATTGAACACAAATTTTGACTTTCTTTTGAAGTATCATTCGTTTTCTGCTCTTCCCAACTATATTAAACAGTTTATTAAAGCCATGTCAAGTATCCCCTGGTATGGTCAGCTTATCTTAACTACCCCTGACATGTAAATTAGCCATGGAAATAACAGTATATGATACAGCCTGTCAGTGGCATTAATACAGGAGTCCCTCCTGTAACATAGTTTATTACTTGGTAATCCTGTGAGAATGCACGGAAAAAAAACCTTTACAACTACTTTAAGAATAAATGGCATTGCAGCACAATACAATAAGAACATGCGATTTTAAGTGAATGCCCCTGACGCACAGATGTGAACAGAGCATTACACCTATCAAAAACACAATAATTTCTAAAAATTTCCAAACATGTACCTGTGGAGATGATTAAATATTAGATTTGATTGCAGTTATTATTATTATTATTACAGTTATTATTATTACACTAAAGATGGTGGAAAATTTTACATACCAGTTTTATCAGCATTTTTGTCTGAAATAGGAAACAAAATAAGTGTATTTTTTTCCCATTGTTTCATTACTTGCTGACGTGACACTGGTTATTTGCACAGGGAGAGAAATAATGTAAAATGTGGTTGGGGGGCTGCCGTGTGGAGAGGGCAAAGAGTATGGAAGAGTTTTCCCTCCTCCTTTTTTTTTTCTTTCTCAGCTTGCCTCTCTTGTCATTTCCAAAATAATGCTAGTTGTTTACCACACACTGTTCGAAATTTTGACCGCAGGGGAAAATGATATGGCTGAGCAAAGAAACATACAGAAGGAACTCAGTCTGACAGAAGAGCTGGGGTTCAGTTATTAGGTATGTCAGAATGGCAGAGAAACGCAGCGGGGAGATGGGGGGCCGTTATGAAGGAGGCGGGGCCTGTTTATTTGTGTTAGTCTGCTTGAGAAACAAGCTTATCCTGGCTGACAGACTGAGTCACAGCAAAACAGCACTGTGCTGTGTGTATATATAGCCCAAGTATAAAGTCTTACCTATGGGAACCTTAATATAGAGGAAGCAACGAACATTGACAATGCCAGCATTGTTTCTACACACTCATTAAAAATTGATGTTGATGTGTTCAGTGCAGATAGTAGGGCTTCATGAAATGACTAACTTTTCAAAATATCCTTTATCCCCAGAGTGTTGTGCCTGGTGCAGAGACAATGTGGGGAGAATTAATATAGACATACTAATGCCGCGTACACGCGGTCGGAATTCTGACAACAAATGTTCAATGTGAGCTTGTTGTCACAAAATCCGACCGTGTGTATGCTCCATCGGGCATTTGCTGTCAGAATATCTGACAACAAATGTTTCAGAGCTGTCAATTTTTCAGACAACCTAAGTTCTTGTCGGAAATTCCGATCATCTTTAGCCAGTTACGACGCACAAAAATCTCGGAATCAATTTGACGCATGCTCAGAATCATTGAACTTAATTTTTCTCGGCTTGTCGTAGTGTTGTACGTGCCCGCATTCTTGACGTTCGGAATTTCCGACAACATTTGTGTGACAGTGTGTATGCAAGACAAGTTTGAGAGAACAGTCCACCAGAAAAAATCCACAGTTTTGATGTTGGAATGTCCGATCGTCTGTACGTGGCATTACCTTGGTAATTCAAGCTACAATAGCATTGTACATAAACCCAAAAATAAAAATACAATTTTATTCAGCTTTTTATTACGTTATTTTTACTACTACAGAAAGGCATTCCTGTACTAGAGTAGCAACATTCACTGACTATGCAGGAGCTGCGTTGTTACCCTTGGATGTTCTCTCCAGATTTGGAGTACTGGGAAACGTGCTAATGCACAGTGTACATACACATTCAGCATGACTTCACAGACTAATCCTAAGCAGGAACTGGCCCCATGTGTGGATGTGTACCTGTATGTGAGATACAAGGATATGAACATAAAGCCACATGCATAGTGTGCAGATTTCAAGGAACGGAAAAAAAAAAGACAGTTTGCTATCAATATTAAATGACAACTGTTCCTTTGGTACAGTTGTCATTTATTTTTTTCCCCCAACCCAGATTTCAGTCCAGCTGGTCTAATAGTAATCTTCCTTTTTCGTTTTAGCAATTTTTACTGTAATGCCACGTACTGTACACACAATCGGAAAATCCGACATAATTCAAATTGGACAGGTAGGGGGCGTGTAGTATTTAAAATTAATCGCGATCCCGCGCCGAACGTACTGCGCATGCTCCGGCCGTGAATGTATCCCAGTGCAAATTCTCCAAATCACGTCGCAAATTATCAATGAAAACGGCGTGAACGTAACTTACGCTTAGGCCCATTCTGAATCGACTTACGCAAACGGCGTAAACGACGTCTGTCCCTAAGTCCATACTTAACATTGGCTGCGCCTCACTATAGCAGGGGTAACTTTACACCAGGCGTAAGCCTAACGTAAACGACGCAAGTAGATACACCGGCCGGGCGTACGTTCGTGAATCGGCGTATTAGGCTCATTTGCATATTTTAGACGGGAACGCCACCTAACGGCCAGCGTAAATATGAAACTAAGATACGACGGCGTAAGTGACTAACGCAGGTCGTACCTTAGCAACATTTAAGCGTATCTCATTTAGAGCATACGCTTAAAGTTGCACTGGCTCAGATTAGGACTTACGACGGTGTATCTGATACGCCCGTCGTAAGTGTTCTTGAATCTAGCCCTTAGTCTTCTCTCCTTTTTTTATACTCAGTTGTGACATGACGCTACTCTTAAATCAAGACATCGCTTGTATATCGAGGCAAAACATTTATGAAAACATTTTGCTTGTATTGCAAAACGCTCACAAACCAAGTTACTCTCAAACCAAGGTTTTACTGTATATATACAGTACAGGGTATATACATTAGATAGAGAAAGGTATTGTATGGCAACAAATAAGTCTCTATGATGGTGAAATCAAGTGCGGAATATGCTTGGGTTATATAAATGATTGGAAGTGCCAATGTAATATAACTGCTGATTACAGAAACCTGCACAGTGCCATAAAAATAGTTTTCTTACTTCTAAGTGGTAAGAGCAATGGAATAACAGATAAGGGATTTCTATTCAGATATACTTTTGGCTGATTTATTTTTTCATTTATTTCCAGTGACGCACACATTTAATCAGCCACTTCACTGGAGAATACATTATAAACCAGAATGGCTTCTGTGCATGTTTTATTGCATTTATATAGTCATGTATGAAAGAAAAGGGGCTTTATCCTGTGATTGAGATGATTTGAAATCTAATGGTAATTAGCTAGCAGTAGCAGTAGCAGCAGTAAGCTTATAATGAAACCCCTTATGATTGTATCTTTAATTAATTATGATGAATTTCTGTGTGTTTTTTCCTATGTTAAAACATGGAAGAAGGTCAGTAAGGCCCTAGGGGTTCTTTAGCCCTGCAATCCATACAAATCAGAGCACATTCAGTTTTTCACCATTTTGTAATGCTCAATAAGATTTAGGTTTCTTGTCAGTCATTTGAAAAGAACTGTACTAATTGTGATAATACTCGCCATGCCTATTAATAAAGATTACAAATAGAATATAATGAATGTTATTTTCAAGAGTACCTGTCAATGAGACCAGACAATATATTAAAAGACATTTATACTAAATGCAATTTTTATATCATTCTGCACACACACTTTGTTGTTTTAACTACATAATTCCAGAAGAGACAAATATTAAATTCCAATGATTTTGCATATACTCCTTCACTGACTTTTTAGCTTGGGTTATAATTGCCTGGAATTGCCTAAAAGGTTGTTGACCCAACTGCTCGTGTGAAACCAGTTCCCAGAGCTTCCCCTGTACCTTACCACCACATGGGAAATTAGGTTCTGTTATTGGTGGGTTACTATAGTGTTCATTTTACTTGGTGACTGAGCAGAAGAGATGGCCAGTCATGAGTTAACAGAGTAGAGTTCACACGTCATCTTGACACAGGACTTCTGGCTGACCATAAAATTAATGTAATTGCTTTGTTAAAGCGGTGGTTCACCCTAAATATACCATGTCCCATGTGATCCAGCATACTGGCGTCAGCGCCAGTATGCTGTTCTTTTTTTTTTAATTGGTCCACTTACTGTGTAATCCTATATGGCGTCTGCGCACAGACCTAGGAGCTGACTGCGCAGGCACCGTATTTCTCCGAGTCCTATGGCTATGGCGCGTCACGCCCTCCGAAAAAAGCCAAAATCGGACTCTGAGAAAGACGGCGCCTGCGCAGTCAGCTCCTAGGTCTGTGCGCAGGCGCCGTATTGCGCCGGAAATACCCGAGTCCTAAACCGGCTATTTTCGGAAGCCGTGACGGGCTATAACGGCGCCATCCACCGTGGGGAAATAAATGAAAATTAAGGATTACACAGAAAGTGGACCAATTAAAAAAAAAAACAGCATACTGGCGCTGATGCCAGTATGCTGGATCACATGGGACATATAGTATATTTAGGGTGAACCACCGCTTTAACTAGACATGTGCACACTGAAATATTTTGCTTCGGAATTTTGTTTTCGTCCGAAAAATAATTGTTATTCCCGAAATTTGTTTTTATTTATTTTGTTTCGTTAAAAAATGCATTCGTCCAAAAATCCGAATAAATTAAGGTTGAATCTGTTATTGAAGGCATATGGTGTTTGTCGAATGTTCTAAGAAGATTCGACGGAGCATTTAAACTGTACATTGAATTGCACATTTCCTGTCGAATGATCCGCCTACAAGCTATAGTAGAATTCTAATGTTGTATCACTAGTAATAATTACCGTATTTATCTGGGTATCGCGCGCTCCCGCGTATAGCGCGCACCCCTAAAGTTGCCCCCATTCCTGTGGAAAAAAAGTTTTTTGTACTTACAGTTTTGGCGTCTTGCGCGGCGTCCATCGGCGGCTTCGGGTGTCCTCCTCGTCGGGTCCGGCGTCCGTCTGCGGCTTCAGGTGTCCTCTTCGTCCTTCTGCGGTGTCCTCCTCGTCCTTCTGCGGCGTCCTTCTCGTCCTTCTGCAGCGTCCTCCTCGCTTTCGCGAGTGTACTGCGCTCGGTATATGCAGGCGCAGTACACTCGTGAATAGTCGGGCAGGCTCGGCTCCTTTCGCGCTCACGTCCTGTACGTCCAGGACGTCAGCGCGAGAGGAGCCGAGTCTGCCCGACTGTACCCGAGTGTACTGCGCTCGGTATATGCCGGCGCAGTATTCAAAATAGACACGGGAAAGCGGCTATCGGCGTATACCGCGCACCCACGATTTTGCCCTGATTTTCAGGGCAAAAAAGTGCGCGGTATATGCCGATAAATACGGTATATTAATAAATTATTATTACTAGTCAACCAACATTCAAATTCTTCTATAGCCTATGGGCAGAGCATTTGACCAGAAATGTACGATTGCGGCGTTGTACAGTTTAGCTACTTGTCGAATCTTATAGACCAGTTATAGGTAGGGGCAGTGACTTTTGTTTGTTGTATTTATGTCATAGTGGTCAGGCAGCGCACTGGCACCTTTGCTTCCATGTGCTGGGTGTTTAGTGTGCTGATGCCCCTTTAATGAGGGCTGGGCTACCTACAGTCACCTGCCCCTTATCTATCCATCAGCAGTCATGTGCTCCTACTGAGGAGACATAAAATGCAATGTTATAGTTAGGACTGCAGTATACAGAGCGCCTTGACAGGGCCTGCAGCTTACACATGCATTTGCAAATGTGTGCAACTAAACCTCTGTTTTTAATGCACACAGTTAGACAGGTGAATTTGGTTGGTTGCTGATTGGTCGGTAAGTTTGAGCCTGGATATTCTATGTTTTGTATGCTTGTCGAATCTTCTTAGAACTTTCGACAGACACCATAAGCCTCCAATGACAGATTCAACGTTTGTATGTTTTTGCTGCTTTGTCGAATCTTCGTCGTTCATGTCGAATGGTCTACCCCAACACTGTCTCTATAATGTCAAATCTTTTCTCTCTATGTCAAATCTTTTCTTTCTATGTCGAATCTTTCCTCTCTATGTAGAATAATCTCGGACTAATAGAGTTAAGGTTAGGCACATTCGACCACAGGTTCGATAGACACAGATTACTATTGTCAGCGTTATGTAAAATCTCCTATCTATATCGAACTGTTGTAGCAACGAAAATGAAAATAAAGCATTTTTTTTATGTCAGATCTTTCGGATTCTGTGCCTTTGTTTTCGTTTGTTAAAACGATAACGAAAATACCCAAAATTCATACGAAAATGCATTCGGGCGAGAACGAATGCACATGTCTATTGGTAACACAATTTAAATAGTAAGTCCACGCTTCAGTAGATGACTTTTAGGCCCTGTGTATACTGCTGCTGCTAAACGGATGTTCAGAGGCAGTTGGATACTTTTTTCAACTGCCCCTGAACTCATTCAATGTTATCTTATGTGTACATGTACACAGTTCATTTACTGTTGTTTTTAGGCAGTTGCGTTTATAGGCCTTTTTTTTAAGGCAAACAAAATTGTTCAAACACCAAAGTTTCCGACGTTTCAGACACCAAACGCTTCTAAACACAGTGAACCGTGTTTAGCCGCATTGTGTTTATAGGCGTTTTTGGGCATTTATTTATTTGAAATGCTTCTAAACACAGACGCGGCCACACGTGGCAACACACCGCTAAATGCTGCATGTAAACAAGGCAAAACGGGCGTTTTAAACATGGGTTACTATCTGACACGTTAAATCTATCAGGAGAGGTTGTAAAAACGTTCCGTGTACATGATGCCTAACCTGTAGTTTGGAGAGGAGGATTTAAGAAACTATAGGTTCCTTCCTCAAGGCCTACTAAAGAGATTATCACTTTAGTTGTCCTCAAAGTACTTCACCCATTGGCCATTTTGTTGCAGCCCTTGTCTGTGAAAAAGCCTGGTGATATGATTACAAACATTGAGAGTATTATATCCAGCCTTCATGGGTGACAGAAACATTTAAAATTGACACAGTATATTTTAAATTACTGGGGCACCATGTCAGCAAGGGGAAGGTTTAATCAGTTATATTCAGTATTTATTATTAACCACCGCCTTATAGACAAAATACGTCTATAAGGTGGTTCCTGTACTCTAACAGGACGTCCATGGACGTCCTCCGTTAGAGTCAGGTGTGCGCGCCCGACGCACACGCGATCACCGGTGCTCACCGGGTCCACGGGACCCGCAGCATCGCTGATCGCGGTAAGGAGCCAATGGAGCCAATGGCAGTGGCTCCTTACCACGTGATTGCGTCGTCCAATGACGGCGCGATCACAAAATGTAAAAAACAGGGCAGTGTAGGTCATCTCTCTCCTCTCCTCACACCATTGCAGCGGGAAAAAAGAGGAGAGAGATTAGTGCCCAGCAGTGCCCCATCTGTGCCCCAGCAGTGCCGCCAGTGCCCCCCCAGTGCCACCAGTGCCCCCCAGTGTCACCTGTGCCCCACCCAGTGCCACCTGTGCCCCACCAGTGCCACAACACTACCACATCAGTGCCACCTGTGCCCATCAGTGCCAATCAGTGCCGCCTGTGCCCACGAGTGCCGCCTGTGCCCACGAGTGCCGCCTGTGCCTATGAGTGCTGCCTGTGCCTACGAGTGCCGCCTGTGCCCACGAGTGACGCCTGTGCCCCACCAGTGCCGCCTGTGCCCCACCAGTGCCACCTGTGCCCAATCAGTGCCGCCTGTGCCCATCAGTGCCGCATGTGCCCATCAGTGCCACCTGGGCACATTAGTGCCACCTGTACCCATCAGTGCCAATCAGTGCTCATCTGCACCCCACCAGTGCTGCCTGTGCCCCACCAGTGCCATCTGTGCCCACCAGTGCCATCTGTGCCCACCAGTGCCACACCAGTTCCACCTGCACCACTGCAGTGCCGCCTGTTGGCTTGTTAGGGTCTCAAGAAATATGAGAGGCTGTCAGTACTTCAGGTATGATCAAATTGATCAATTTTCAGAAATTGGTACCATAGCTTGTAGACCCTATAACTTTCACCCAGACTAAATAATATCCAATTTTTTACTCATTTTTTACCAAAAATATGTAGCAGTATACATTTTATGCCAAATTTATGAGGAAAATTTACTTTTTTTACAAAATGTTATGATAGAAATGAAGAAAAATTCATATTTTTACAAAATTTTCGTTCTTTTTTCATTAATAGCAAAAAAAATAAAAACCGCAGAGGTGATCAAATACCACCAAAAGAAAGCTCTATTCGTGGGGAAAAAAGGACAAAAATTTCATTTGGCTACAGTTTTGTATGACCGAGTTATTGTCATTCAAAATGTGAGAGCACCGAAAGCTGAAAATTGGTCTGGTTATTAAGTGGGTTTAAGTGCCCAGTGGTCAAGTGGTTAATCATAGATTTCATTTTTTTTTAAACATTGTGTGACAGGCCATTCGTGACTTGCTTATGGCATGATTAGTCTAGCAGAAGAGCTGCACATAGTAAGGAGCTACAGTATGAGACCTTCATTTCGCTGGAAGGTATCTAACCCAGATGCACCTCTCAGGGGATGCGCCTGTTTCCCAGCTCAGCTCTCTCCTCAGTGTAACATAAATCTCTGTGCTAATTTAAAATGATCCACCTTTCACAAAAATAACAATTCCAATCTTGACATGCTTTTGCAAACAGAATTCTGCAATTTTTGCCGACTCCCCATTGCTGTCTTAGCTATCTTAGTGATATTACAAAGTCCCCGTTGAGATATAGCATGGCAGTTTATATATAATCTATATGCTCTGTCTTGTTTAGAATATTTTTGCATTTTTTATTTCAGTTTTGTTGTCTATGAATCTCCCACTTGACAACTATCACTTTCATGTTTATATCAGTAGAACGAAAATACAGTTTGTATTATTCACATGACATCGTCATGGCTTGCCTAGCATTTGCTCCCCTGTTCCATGACAACCCTCTATACATCTGCAGAGTCCCATGTCAGGGAGATAACAGCTAATGAGATATGGCAAGGCGCAAAGCCTGCCTATAAAAAAAAGCATGTTTCATTACTGGGTTAAATTAGTTGTGGTATGCAGGTAGGGGAGGGGGATTTTACCAAGTTGTCAATTCAAGTAGAATATTTGATTTAATGGGAAACTTGTAAATTCCTGAATGAGCCTGGTATCCAATTTAATAAACATATTCTCGCGTTTAACCCTTTACCCAAACCCTACATGTCTGGTGCAAGAATAATCCAAAACAAGAAAAAAATAGAGGGGATGGAATATCTATAATGTTATGAGGAAGGTGTCTGGTGCAAATCTAGTGGTGTCAGTATGTGTCGACTAAACTTAAAGTGGTTGTAAAATCAGAAGTTTTTTTATCTTAATGCATTCTGTGCATTAAGATAAAAGCCTTCTGTGTACATCTACCCTCTAATACTTACCTGAGCCCCCTCTCTATCCATTGTCTCAGCTGCCTAGGACTCCCCTCTTTATAGGCTGAAACAGCAGCACCTGCCATTTGCTCCCGCTGCAGTCAATCAAAGTGAATCAGCCAATGAGGAGAGAAAAGTAGTGGGGCCGGACTACAGCTCCGTGTCTAAATGGAAACACAAAGCTGCAGCTTGACTCGGGTGCCCCCATAGCAAGCTGCTTGCTGTGGGGGCACGGGTCAGGAGAGAGGTGGCCAGGAGAGCCGAAAAGGGACCAGAGAAGAGGAGGATCTGGACTTTACAATCACTTTAACAATAAATAGAATAAATCAAATATAACTGGGACCCCAAAGGTAACCCAGAAATAATTTGGAAAAAGGGGGGGTGGGCGGGTGGACTATAGCGGTACTGCGTACAAGAAGGTACAAGGGAACATGGACTGAGGTTAAAAATTACAATTGTTTATTATAATGAACAAGTAGGACACACGTTATTAGATCATAAAAAACAAACAAACAAAAACAATATTAAAAATGTGACACAGTGCATGCCAAACCAGGTCACCGAGGTGTTAAATCAACCCTAGGCAAGGGGAAGCGGTGAAGAGGGTGTGGTCATGCCCGTTGAATCTCAATCTCGACTAGTTTCGCAACAATAGTTGCTTCATCAGGAGAGGTAGTCTGCACTGTTTAAAGGAGACCACCGAAAGCTATGAACCGCAGTTGGAGGGAGGTAGCCTCTCAAGAGCGGGTAGGAAGTAGAGGGAGCCACAATATGGGCTATCCTAAAAAAGCTGTGTGTAAAATTAAAAAAGTAAGGACCTGTGAACCAAATTAATGGATCAAGGGTAGGGCATAACTGGCGTGGGTGTTTGGTAAGGATCCCACACTAGGTGCATGAAGTTGAAAACCAGTGGTCGGTAGAACACACTGTATGGTCCACAGGATCCGATGTGTGTCAGTTGATATTTAGGATGATGGTACTTTTATGCTTGTTTACTTTTGTGTTTACTCCAAGAGGCTTTAATTTAATCACTTTAACAATAAAGCCGCGTACACACGATCAGTCCATCCGATGAGAACGGTCTGACCGTTTCCATCGGTTAACCGATGAAGCTGACTGATGGTCCATCGTGCCTACACACCATCGGTTAAAAAACCGATCGGGTCAGAACGCGGTGACGTAAAACACAACGACGTGCTGAAAAAAAAGTTCAATGCTTCCAAGCTTGCGTCGACTTGATTCTGAGCATGCCTTTTTTTTTAACCGATGGTCGTGCGTACTAACGATCGGTTTTGACCTATCTGTTAGGAATCCATCGGTTACATTTAAAACAAGTTGTTTTTTTTTTTTAACCGATGGATAAAATAACCGATGGTGCCCACACACGATCGGTTTGGTCTGATGAAAACGGTCCATCAGACCGTTCTCATCGGTTTAACCTATCATGTATATGCGGCCTAACTGATTTGCCCACGTAGATCGTAAAGACATATAATGCCGCGTACACACGGTCGTTTTTTGCGATGAAAAAAAACGACGTTTTTTAACCACTTCCCGACCGCCCACCGCAGGTATACGTCGGCACTTTGAGGATGGATATCTCGGTAACGGCAGCAGCTGCTGCCACAACCGAGATATCCATCTCTTCTGTGGGCGGTCGGGTAAACGATAATGGCGGTCTCCGCGGCGGAATCGCCGCGAGATCGCCGTTATCGGTAGCGGACGAGCGTCCCCCCCCCTCCCGCTGCGCTCCCGCGCTCTCCGCCGCTTACCGGAGCCGTCGGTAGCGGCGGAGGCGATCGGGTGCGCTCGTCTGGTCAGCGGGGATGCGAGTAAGGGAAAAAATTTCCCTCGTCCATCCCCGTAGCTCTGCTGGGCGGAAGTGACGTCAAACGTCAGTTCCAAACAGCGTCTTAAAGAGACATTTTTTTTTAAATGTCATTTGAAAAATGACATTTAAAAATTTTTTTTTTGCATTTTAGCCTAAATATGAGATCTGAGGTCTTTTTGACCCCAGATCTCATATTTAAGAGGACCTGTCATGCTTTTTTCTATTACAAGGGATGTTTACATTTCTTGTAATAGGAATAAAAGTGATAATTTTTTTATTTTTTTATTTTAGTGTTAAAAATTGGTAAAATTAATACAAATAAATACGAAAACAAAAAAAAAAATTTTTTAAATCGCCCCGTCCCGACGAGCTCGCGCGCAGAAGCGAACGCATACGCGAGTAGCGCCCGCATATGAAAACGGTGTTCAAACCACACAAGTGAGGTATCGCCGCGATCGTTAGAGCGAGAGTAATAATTCTAGCCCTTGACCTCCTCTGTATCTCAAAAAATGCAACCTGTAGAATTTTTTAAACATCGCCTATCGAGATTTTTAAGGGTAAAAGTTTGACGCCATGCCACGAGCGGGCACAATTTTTAAGCGTGACATGTTGGGTATCATTTTACTCGGCGTAACATTATCTTTCACAATATGTAAAAAAATTGGGCCAAATTTATTGTTGTCTTATTTTTTTATTTAAAAAAGTGAATTTTTTCCAAAAAAAGTGCGCTTGTAAGACCGCTGCGCAAATACGGTGTAACAAAAAGTATTGCAATGACTGCCATTTTATTCTCTAGAGTGTTAGAAAAAAAAAATATATAATGTTTGGGGGTTTTAAGTAATTTTATAGCAAAAAAAAATGTTTTAGTCTCGTAAACACCGAATCTGAAAAACAGGCCCGGGGCTAAAGTGGTTAAAACGTCATTTAAATTGATCGTGTGTGGGAAAAAATTCCAACATGCTTGAATTTTTTGTGTCGTTTTTCAAAACGTCGTTTTTTGTGTCATAAAAAGTGATGGTGTGTGGGCAAAACAACGCTGAAAACAACGTTTTTAAACCCGCGCATGCTCAGAAGCAAGTTATGAGACGGAGCTTCAATGGAAAAGAGTGCCGTCTAACGTGGTGTACGTCACCACGCTTTGCTAGAGCTTTGTAGAAAAACGATGGTGTGTATGCAACGTCGTTTTGGAAAATGAAGTTTGAAAAACTTCGTTTTTTTTCATGATTGAAAACGTCTTTTTTTTTTCATCGCAAAAAACGACCATGTGTACGCGGTATAAGGCTTTTATTTGGTACAATGTTTTAATAAATTCCCTGCAAAGTCTAAATAATGAAGAAAAAAAATTCTGATATTTTTTTCTGTTTTCCCAAAATGTGGGATTTTTTTTAACTTTCTTTATCAATGATAATAGTAAACAGGACAAATGGAGAGGGTAAATCTCGTTAACGGTGGCATAAACAGCCATAAAAACTGGTGTTCTAATATGTCCCTACCCAAAAATGTATATTTCCCTTTGTTTTTATATGGTGGTCCCACGAATAAAATACTACCTGTCCCAGGGTGGCTATGCTTACTCACTCCAATCCATTCCTCTATAGAGGGTGTTGCACTAGGCTTCTCTCCTGAATTGGACTCTAAACAGGTTTTTTTCTCTTCATCTCCATTGCAGTGCGGGGGGAATTCTATGCATTGAAGCGGAGGTCCGGCCAAAAAAAAAAAAACAGCAGTTACACATTCTGCAGCTGCTGGCTTTTAATATTAGGACACTTACATGTCCCGAAAACCAGCGATGTCGGCACCGCAGTTTCCATCAGCTGTTGGGTGCTGCTGCCACCATTGCGGGTAAGGGTACCCGGCAGTGTAGCCTTTACAGCTTAACGCCAGGAACTCTACTGCGCATGTGCAAGGCAGCACCTGCCCCCCCCCCCCAAAGGTGCCAATTGTGGCATTGGAGGGGGGAGGAATCAGATGAGCGGAAGTTCCAATTTTGGGTGAAACTCCGACTTAAGGCAGAAAACCTTCTGTGTCACAGCATCCTCCCCCTCATTCTCTCTAGATTTACCTGAGTCTGATCTCGATCCAGTGCTGTGCATTAGAACAGCAACCTTCTCAGCTCTCTCACTCCTCACTGGGCAGGTTGATAGCAGCGGGATCTATTGGCTCCTGCTGTGACGAGGTAGCAGGGAGCAGGGCCAAGCTGCACTGTCTGTGGCTCTGGACTGAGCCTGCATGAGTGACTTTCTATGAGAGCTCTCGGTGGGAAGGGTGGGGAGCCAGGAGTGCCGACAGAGAACACCAGAAAAGGAGGATTGGGGCTGCTCTGTATAAAGCCACTGCACAGAGCAGGTAAGTATGAAATTCTTGTTATTTTATTATAAGAAAAGTTAAAACTCAGTTTAATTATATCTGTGTAATGCAAACACTACCTGTTGATGATGTCAGAAATGCAGAGCTGACTTGCGTGGTATGCACATTTTCTCTGTTTCCCAGAGAGACTAATTAGCCCACCCAGCATTATCTTGAGGTTGCAAGATATAGGATAGGGGGACAGTTTCAGTAGTTTGGCAAAAACACTGGGCAGAGTTGACACCACCCAGTCCACATAATAAAAAAAAAACTGTGTGTTTTCTGCCAACAATAAGACTTAGAAGTCAGGCAGAATAATGGGTATTTTTCTTCACTTGCAGGGTCTTTAAAAACATAAACATGTTTATGTATTTTAGCGATGCAATGCATATTTTGCACTGATATACAGTACATTTTAATCATACCCCCTTAACCACTTCCCGCCCGTCCTATAGCAGAATGGTGGCCGGGTGTCGGTTCAGTTATCCTGACTGGGCATCATATGATATCCAGCAGAAAAAAACAGCCTGGGGGCGTGTGGAGGCACACATCATGCGGATCCGTGGTGTGGCATGTCAGTATGACACACCGCTACATCGATCTCGGTAAAGAGCTGCCGACTGTGGCTCTTTACCATGTGATCAGCTGTGTCTAATCACGGCTGATCACGATGTAAACAGAAAGAGCCGTTGATCGGCTTTTCCTCACTCACGTCTGACAGACCCGAGTAGAGGAGAGCTGATCGGCTGCTTTTCTGACAGGGGGGGTCAATTCTGATTATTTATCAGTGCAGCACCCCCTCAAATGCCCAACCAGGACCACCAGGATGTCGCCAGGACCACCAGGGATGGCCGTCACACTGGGCCACCAGGTAATGCCACCCTAGACTACCAGGGAAAGGCCAATCAGTGCCCAGGCAGTTGCCAAACAGTGCCCACCCCCAATGCCTACCAGTGCTATCAGTGATGCCTATCAGTGCCCATCAGTGCCACGTATCAGTTCCCATCAGTGCTGCCTATCAGTGCCCATCAGTGCCTATCAGTACCACCTATCAGTGCCACTCATAAGTACCCATCAGTGCAGCCTTTCAGTGTCGCCTATCAGTGCCACCCACAAATGCCCAGCATGTGCCGCCTATCAATGCCCATCAGTGCTGCATATCAGTGCCTATCAGTGCTGTCTATCAGTGCCCATCTTAAGTGCCCATCAGTGCCATCTCATTGGTGCCACCTCATTGGCGCCGCCTTATCAGTGCCCGTCAGTGCCGTTATATCAGTGCCACCATATTAGTGCCCATCAGTGATGGGGAAAACTTACTTATTTACAACATTTTATAACAGAAACAAAAGAAAAACTTTTATTTTCAAAATTTCTGGTCTTTTTTGATTTGTTTAGCAAAAAATAATAACCATAGAGGTGACCAAAAGAAAGCTCTATTTGTGGAAACAAAATGATAACAATTCTGTTTGGGTACAGTGTAGCATGACCGCGCAATTGTCATTTAACCACTAGAGGTCCGCGCTATTGACAGAATACGTCAACAGCGCGGACCTGAGGCGCCGGGGTCACATCTTTGGACGTGATGTACTTGTAATTCCCCGCGCGCGCCACAGGGTGGCGCGCGGCGGGGAAAAACAGTCCCGACGCATCACCGAGGATTTGATGCGTGTACCCGGCGGCCGCGATGTCCGTCAGGTACACGCGATCGGCGGTGACAGAGCAGGGACATGGAGCTGTGTGTGTAAACACAGATCCACGTCCTGTCAGGGAAAGGAGACAGATGCTGTTTCCCTTGTACATAGGGACACAGCATCGGTCACCTCCCCCAGTCACCCCCCTCCCCCCACACATTTAGAACACACCCAGGCAATACATTTAACCCCTTCCTCACCCCCTAGTGTTAACCCCTTCAATGCCAGTCACATTTATACAGTAATTAGTGCATATTTATAGCACTGGTCGCTGTATAAATGTGAATGGCGCCAAAAATGTGTCAAAAGTGTCCGATGTGTCCGCCGCAATATCGCAGTCCAAATAAAAATCGCATATCGCCGCCATTACTAGTAAAAAAAAAAAATATAAAAAAAAAATCATAATTCTGTCCCCTATTTTGTAGGCGCTATAAACTTTTGCGCAAAGCAGTCACTTATTGTGATTTTTTTTTTTTACAAAAATGCGTAGAAGAATATGTATCGACCTTAACTGAGAAAAAATAATATTTAAAAAAAGAAAAAAAATTGGGATATTTATTATAGCTACAAGTAAAATATATATATATTTTTTTAAATTGTCACTCTTTTTTTGTTTATAACGCAAAAAATAAAAACCGCACGGGCGATCAAATACCACCAAAAGAAAGCTCTATTCGTGGGGAAAAAAAGGACGCCAATTTTGTTTGGGAGCCACGTCGCACGACCGCGCAATTGTCAGTTAAAGCGACGCAGTGCCGGAAGCTGAAATTTCGCCTGGGCACGAAGGGGGTTTATGTGCCCAGTAAGCAAGTGGTTAAACAGCGACAGCGCTGAAAGCCGAAAATTGGCTTGGGCAGGAAGGGGGTGTAAATGCCTGGTATTGAAGTGGTTAAGGTGACTGTGACCACAGGGTGCAAAGTAATATAATCCCTGCTTGTAAAAGAAGATGGTCTATATGCTTTCATTCCAGCAGCCCATGCATTGGTATGTCACCATGTTGCTGATTCCTGACCACTGCAGGTAACTGACAGTCGGATACCTTCTCCTCTGCTGCAGATTGTGTTTCCTTTCCCACCTCTTGTAAATCCTGTAGTGACATGTGACTCTGGTGATATGACCTGACACGTAAAGCAGGATAAATTAGTAGCAATGTAGTGTAGATTGGTGTATGAAAATTCTTCAAACTGACTGTACTGTACATAACCACCTCTATGTGAAATGAAGATCATACAACCATGTTGCTTATATGTTCAGTAAGACAGTGTCTAAAATATTTATCAAAACTGGACTGAAAGATCAATGTTTGTCACAAATGAATAATGAATTAGGTGTGCATGTTTTAAAGAGTAGACATCAGAATGCTATATGTGCTTTATACCAGTGCAAACTATTTTTTTTTTTTTCAGTGATAGATTCTCTATAAAATTACTCAATATCAGTCACCTGATTTACTTGCATTAAATTATTCAAACATTCCTAATTATTCGCCAGCAGCAAAAAGTTAACTACAGCTTTGTGATTGATCACCACCATCAGCTAGTCAAGGAATATTGGCATTGGAAGAGCCAGATGGGCAAATTAGTGATTACAAGAATTTCCATTGCTGGTATTATTCAGCATTCAAAGGATCAAGGAAAGTGCAGTGTTCTGTAGCCCAGCTGCCCATAGCAAAAAAACGGAATTTACAGAAGCTAAGCTAGTACAAGATAGAACGTTTCTCATATAACTCATTGTTCTTACGGCTTTGCTGCTTTGAAGCAAAATTCTAGGTAGACAGCTACATACATAGAAGAAATACAATTAAGGGAGCTGTTTATTTATTTTTATTCCCCACCCTGTGACTGGGCAGTGAAATGAAAAGCTTTTATTTCTCTCTCTGCTCTCTTCTTCCATTAGCATGCAACAGAGCTGATTATCTCATTGTGCTGCTTCTCCCTCTCCAAGCTTGTTCTATGCCTTACAGGAATTGCTTAAAGGGTCACTACAGGATTTTTTTTTTTTAGCTAAATAGCTTCCTTTACCTTACTGCAGTGCTGTTTTCATGTCCTCATTGTTTGTTTTTGCTTTGAAGTTGCTGTAATCCTTCTCTGTTATGGACACTTCCTGGTTGTCTTTTTCCTTATAACCACAGTACTGGGAGCTTTCTCAATGTGGTCACTAATCAAGGAGGTGTGATTACTGTGTGTAAACTGAAACTAGATTGGGCTGAGGGGTTTTAGACAAACCATCTCTGCCCTCTATTGGCTCTCTGACTCTATACATCAGAGAGACAGGAAACAGCAAAAACAAAACTAGAACTGTAGGTTGATTATATGATTGATTTGTATCTATTTTTAATTATTTTTAAAAGGAATCAGTTAACTATTATGTCTCTATACCCTGTAAACAGTCATTTCAGCCCATTTTTTTTTTCCTTTAGTGACCCTTTAAAATTGATGGCAGACAGCTTGTATATAAATGTAGGCCTCGTTCACATGGGGTGTACTGCAGTGTACATCCATGCAAGATGTTAACCGGTATGGGCATGAATTAGATGCCCCATGCATCCATGTGCAGGCAGTGCGATTGATGTCAATTGGGGCGCAGTGGCTGCACAGATGCGGGTGCACAGCCCCCAATACAGACAGTCGGCGTCATTCACTAAAGGAGATCACATGCCTTATTTAGGTTAACAGACATTTTTTCCCTAAATAATGCATGCGATCCTGAAACTGTCAATTCACTATGCAGTTTTGCATTTACCACAAAATGATGGTAAATACCACAAGTGGCGTAGCGTGGGTTGTCAGCGCCCGGGGCAAGGCAAGAAATTTGCACCCTCCTAACCTGCAGACTTTTTGCACTCCCTGAGTCCCTTCCCTTCCTACAATAGTACTGACCACTACACTGACCTCTACACAGACCTACATGATTCCTAGACTGACCATTACACTTACCTACCAGTCCACTGCACTGACCTACCTGATTCCTACATTGGCCACTACACTACACACTGACCACTACACTACACACCACTACACTACAGTAAACACTGACCACTAACCCACACCACATGAAAAGACGTTAAATAGAGGTCGACCGATATGGGTTTTTCTCTGGCCGATGCCGATATTTAGAAATCGCGGCGGCCAATGGGCGAAATATGATGGCGATTTTTTTTGGGTGGATGTGTTATTCTGATTTTAAAATTGTTTCCCCTTCATCTCATAACATTTAACAGTTGGACCCCTTTCACACTGGGTGTTTTTCAGGCACTAGCACCTGTAAAATGCCTGCAAAACGGCTCCCCTGCAGTCTCAGTGTGAACGCCCGAGTGCTTTCGCGCTGAGGCGGTGCGCTGGCAGGACTTAAAAAAAGTCCTGCAAGCAGCATCTTTGGAGCTGTGTCCACCACTCCTGCTCATTGAAATGAATGGGCACTGCTACAGAAAGCGCCTGCAAAGCGCTTCTGCAGCGGTGCTACGCAGGCGCATTTAACCTCTTGTTCTTGCTGGGTTTTAAGCGCTCGGCTAGCAGCCAAATAAAATGATGGTAAAGCGCTGCTAAAACTAGCAGTGTTTTACTGTCAACGCCTGCCCGTTCCAGTGTGAAAGCAGCGGAGTTCCGCTGAAAAAAATTGTCAGCAGCTTCAAATACTGCAGCTGTTGACTTTTAATATATGGACACCTACCTGTCCTGGGTGCCCGCGATGTCGGCACCCAAAGCCGATCTCTCCCTCGGCTCTCAGGTGCTGCCCCCGCCATATTCGGTAAGGGAATCAGGAAGCAGGCACAAAAAGAGGTAATCAAAGCTTTTGGACGGAAAAAAAAAAAGGGACCAAATTTACTGTATAATTATTTTTTTTATTAAGTAAAGTGTATTTTTGCCCAAAATAATGCATTTGAAAGACCGCTGCACAAATACCGTGTGACATAAAATATTGCAACAACCGCTATTTTATTAGAAACATTGGGCTAGATTTAGGTAGGAGCGGCTTAATTCTAAACCTGCCTAGCGTATGGTATTTACACTACGCCGCCGCAACTTTTTCAGGCAAGTGCTTTATTCTCAAAGCACTTGCCTGTAAAGTTGAGGCGGCGTAGTGTAAATGGCCCGTCTTAAGTCAAACCTAAGAGTCGTGATCTGTATTTTTCAACTGGCACAGTTTAAAGCCCTTGACAGGGTTGCTAGTGAAGACTAGACACTCCTTGATCTCTACAAATCCACACCTACCACTGGAACAAAGAGAAACCACCCTCATCTTTAACAAGCCATACACAAGTATTTTTGGTTGTTTTGTAGGGTATATTGGCAAGCGGAACTCCGCCCTTTGCCCACAGCCTTCAGAGACACACCACAGGTTGCAAAACACTGCAGGACCATTCATAGAGTGAAGATTGGCTCGCACATGTGCGGTGGGAAGCTGACTGTGAAGCCAAAAGGAGTCAAAGCAGGCTTCCCACATTAGACATGGCTTAGACATGGCTAGATTGGTAAAGAACTGGCCCGGGCCAGGACAGCGCTGGATCCCTAGACATGTGTGTGTCATTTTATTAAATGTCAGCAGCTACAGTCGTTTTTTTTTGGGGGGGGGGGCTGAAGATCCTCTTTAAGCTCACAGCAGGAAGCTTAAATTAGATTTTATGTACTACAATTTTAATTGGTGGAGAAAGACATAAGCAGATCTTATAAGATGTTTTACTTACACATGCACGTTTACTGTGCAGTCCAGCATTACAAAGCTCTTCCATCTCTCTCCTCCCCTTGCTATTATCACTGCTATTGCTTGTCTTGAAAATCAAAGCCTTGGACGTTAATAGGAGATCCTTTGACACATAGCATTAGCAGCAGTGTGTGCACAGTGAAGACATGGGATTTTTAGAGCAACTTGAAAATGTCTAGATCTATAAACTTGGACCGGCAAGTCAAGTCTCATTTTGAACACATGCTGCTTCTATTAAACTCTACTCAAAACAAAATTATTAATGTAGCAATGGCTCCGCAGTGTTGCTACGTGTTACAGCATTCACACATTTCACCCTGCTGCCAGACATCCATTAGACACACTTCTCAGTCAATGAACAGTCTCTTGCTTGTTTTTGTTATTTTTATTAGGAGATTGAACTTGGTTGGGCAAAAGGGACATGGAATGCCCCCCACTTCTCAGCAGAACAAGATGGCTGACCCTAAACTTGACAGACTTTTAATTTAGAACTTCTTCAACCACAATTCCTCCAGCACACTACTTCACTGTCCAACTTTAGTACTCCTGTCACACCATCAGCACAGGATTAGGCCTCACTCTGAATAAGTCCCAGTGTCTGATCCCAGTCCGACTTGCAAATTCTTGCTATCCTCCTGGCTGCAGTGACTTGACACAAACTCCCACAGTCTCTCCCTCGGGCTATACATCCAGCTCCCCTGCCATGCTTCTTCCAGAGCTTTCCATTGTGCTTTCCACTCATCGACACCTTCCCTGGATCCTTCCTGAATGACTTTACTCTGGACACGCTGACCAACTGTCTCTTCCAGCTCCTGCTCCAGGAAACTTATCCATGACCGTTTAAGAAGAGGCTCCCTCCCAGTTCCCTAGCTCCCTGCCTGAGGTATACCCCCCCCCCCCAAAGAAAGGGGGTTCCCTCAGACACGACAGTCTAAAACTCCATCATCCAGTTCACCCAGCCGACAACCCCTCCCCTAGCAGGCTGAACATGGGTATACACAGGAGGCCTGCCCCCCTGCCAATCCTAGTTGGGGATTAGTCAGGACTCCCACATGCACCCCATGTCACTCCAGCTCTCTGCCCTGCCCCTTTTCCAGAACCCTCTCCCTGGAAACATAAGAGGTGCCCAAGAGCTGAGGCACATGTCAGTCACCTACTGCTATACTAAACCACTCCCCTGCCCCCAGATCAAAACAAACAGGCCTATATCACAGCATATGCCTGCTTAAATTTACCTGTGCTGGCATTTTGCATAAACACCTACATTAGCACCTACCTACCTAAGGTAGAGGGTGCTTCATTAATTATTAAAGAGTGAGGGGGTTCTCTCAATACTCTGGTTATTTTTTTTAGATATTTGAGGCCTAATATACTCTTGCAGCTACAGTATATAAAGAGTTGCTATGCACTTAACATATCCTATCATTTTCCTAGTTTATAGTCAATAGGCTCCAGCTAGCCTCTTTTATAGACAGATCATTGACAGTAATTTAACGCTTCCTGATCATAGAATCTCTGAGCCTGTCAATAGCAGGCATTCATAACCCCTGCAAACACTCTTTCCACTTGGCTGAATACAAGCCTGGCCAGCCGTGAAATATAACCTGTCTTGACACAATGCTCACAGGTTAAGCCATAATTATACACATTACTGACATTTTCTGCCCACTGCTTGCACTGCCACCTAGTAGTGTCACACCATCTCAATAAATTATGTTAGCTGACATACTATATATATTAACTACAGATTACGCTTCTTGTGTAAACACTTATAACAGTTGTAAGTGATTGATTTCTAGGTTTAAATAAGGCATTCAGACAATTGTTCCGTGGTAAATCCTTTCACTATATTTACGTATCTGTGAATTCTGCCTTTTTTTATCACCCATGTTGCAACGCAGCCATGTAATATAGATAATATAAGAAAATGTAACAACGCCTCATGACATCACCTCCAGAAATGACTTTATTTATGGAGGAGTTGTCATGTAACAGTATTGTGTTTATTTATTGCCTCCAGCCCCAGGAAGAGGGATTTCCATGCACTGCAGATGAAGTGTGAAGTGTGCTGCATTCTGTGGTTAGAGTTGTCAACTTATTACAGGAATTGCTAAGACGAGAGAGCTATAATTGAGAGAATCAACAGCTATATAGTGCACATTTACTATCAGCAATTAAAAAAAAACTTAACTAACTGTAAGTTACATATAAAATGAGAATTTTTGGAGGGTTTACATATACTATAAGCATAAGGAGACAACTGAAGGCCAATTACTTGTTTTAATGAGATCATAAATCATTTCTGCATTTAAATAGTTCACAAGAAGTTGCCTTAATAATCAATATAAATATACTAAGCACTTTATAGAATGTAGGTATTGCTTGGTATGCACACATTTATACTTATTTATTAAAGGAGTGGATCATGATTACTTTGCAAAAGGATTTTTTCAACAAGGAAAACAAAATGAAAATTTACTTACTAATACTCAAGAATTTGCAAGACTACTCAGAACTTCTTCGAATGGAGCATGTGACCTTCTCCCCATTGATGGTGCTCAGGCCTAATAGCTAATCCCTTTTAAATATCCCCCCCCCCCCCCCCCCAGTGAATCCAAAAAAATGATTTCCCTTACCGAATTATGTCTGCCCTTACATTATTTTAAAATCACCTACAGTATTTAGCTTTCATATACAAAATATATAATTTATTCTCATTTCCAACCAGCAGGTGGTGCTCTACAATCCCCTTTACACATTTGCCAATCTAACTTGTTTTTGCTGAAAAACCCTGTTGTTTACAAAATGCAATAGCTCAAGTTGAAATTTACACACACCACTGAATGATACAGTGGAGAGATATGATGTTCTGTGAATCTTGTGTCATGCATGATCCATGTATAAAAGTGGTTTTGTACATATTTTCCTAATTTACTATGAACAGTACAAAATGTTTCTCTTGTTTTAGTAAGGAAGCTATGATGGTTTTGTGCATATTTTCTTAACAGGACAGAAAGCCACTGTTTTTTAGATAACTATGAAATACTACCAGTGAATATTTTGTATTTTTGTATCTAGCCAGCAAGTGGAGCTTTAGCCTTCTTCACATTATGTCCAGTTTCTCCCTATCTCCTGTACAAAGCCACAGCTCAATGGCTAAAGCTGAAACAGATTTTGTATAGGTCTTATATGGTAAATAGTACATGTAATATATATATATATATATATATACATATACACACGACAATATATATGTGTGCGTGTGTTATACACTATAGAAAAACAAATATCCATTTAAAAGTTTTATGAATGTAGAAAAAAAAATGTACTCAAAATCAGTGTGATCTGGTCACGGATCCAATGGTGTTTGCCATACAGGAATATTTACAGAAAGTGTTTTCATTACTTGCCTGTGTAAGTGTGCACTCTCTTTTTATAATAAAATGATCATTAAGCAGTATTGCCCTATCGAGATTGCTTTTTCTTCCATTGTTATGTGGCAGAGTTTTGAAATCTGATGTGGGGCTGTGTGATGGCGAGAGGTTTCCAGTTTGGATGCATATAGCTTATTGGAGCCATTAGCCCTTTGAATGCTGTATAATAAAATGTGGTAATTACTGTATTTATTGGCGTATAACACTCACCTTTTCACCCTGTAAATCGGTTGCAAATAGTGTGTGCATGTTATACGCCGATACTGCAATTTGGGCCGCCTCGGAGAGAACGGTGAAGGGGGTGGGACTAGCGCCGTCAGATTACATACAGAGAGAGAATCTCCTGTTTACACAGTGGCTTCTGTAATAGGAAGTCCTGTCTCCTGGGCTGGCATTGGACCAGTGTTCTGTCTATCATAGAAGCCGGTCCAGAAGGAAATTTTTATTTCAGCTCTTATTTTTCTCTCTATGTCTTCCTCTTGGACAATAATTTAGGACAGTGATGGCGAACCTATGGCACGGGTGCCACAGCTGGCACTCCAAGCCCTCTCTATCGGCACTCCAGGGTATTCCCCCAGCCAGGCAGTCAATTGCACTGAATCGACAGGACATCGGCTCCCTTCTTTGCATAGGTGCCAGTGACGTCGGCAGGAGAGTGGGTAGTCAGTCATCATAAGAGCTGTTTAGGGGGGGTGTAAAATTCTTCCTTCACCGTCCTGACTCTGTTTGGAAGCTTATTGTTTCCCCGAATCCCTACACCTCTGGTAAGACATTCAGGCATTCCTTTCTGCAGGCATGATATTCCAGCTCCCCCTGCTCCAGGACGACTTTAGTTCAGTCTGTCCTTCTAGTGCAGCCTGTGAAAAAGCAGAGGGGGGGGGGGGACTGTGCTCTGAGCAGATCATCCATGGTCATGAGGAGCGGTGCAATGGCTTGTAGCTGACCTCCCGGCGGCGGGGATATCGAGGAGGTAGGTGAGTTTAATGGTCAGGTAGGTGAGTGTAATAGTCAGGTAGGTCGGTGTATGTTGCACAGTGCTTTCTGAGCACAATGCATTCCTGAACCCTGCATTCTGAGCAAATCTGGCAGAATCGTACATTTTTGGTCCCTTGGGGCTCATTCAGAGGGATGATCAGTCCCATCCTCTGTACAGAGCCACTGGTAGGTTGGCACTTTGAAAGAAATACGTTGGTTTTGCGTCGCGGTTTGGGCACTTGGGCTCAAAAAGGTTCGCCTTCACTGATTTAGGAGTTTGTTCCCAGGGTATATTATTACTGTGAACAATGCTGTCTGGCTTTACATGCTAAATTATTGCCTGAGACACTGGGAATGAAGTAATGCAACTATGCTAGTCACCATAATTTTTACATATTACATTACCAGCCTTTCATATGTACTGAACTGGGTTATAAACTTGCCTTTAAATTTTAAATACTCCTCTTTCAAATGTTTTAACATTTTATAACACCCATGGAACTTCACATACAGTATCGTTTTGGATAATTGGGTATATGTTTGTGAACTTGGACAATAATCAAAGCCAGCACATTTCTGGGAAAAGAAAAAAAAAACTTTCTAGGGACAAATCTTGAAAATCTGAAACTTTATCTGAAAATCAAATATGACTATTGTGCTATTGAGTTTATAGTTGTGCTATTGGTTTCTTAGTAAAAGTATACTGCTATCTTTTCAGCTTAAATCTCACATAAAGATATCCTGCAAATAACTGACATCCCAAATAATTCAGCATATACAAATTGTAGCTGAGTTCAAGGTCTGTAGAACTTTCAAATAACAAATGCGAAACATGCATTGCTCCAATTGTCATGGGTATAAAGGGAAGTGATTCTATAAACTTGCTAAGCTCACACTATTGGAATGCTGAAGCGGCACTGTATCTCCACTGTTGGCAAATGAGGAGAGAGGCTCCTGATTACAGCTCTTTGTGTTGCCTGCAGACACTGCACAGAGCACTCCACTTCACAATGTTAGCTAAACAAAAGAGACTTCGAGTTTAAAGGGTGGCTTCAACACACACAAGGATTTGGATCATCCATCTGGAAAGAGCACAATAAGCAGAGCACTAAGAGAGGGAGTGGAGAGCTTAAAAAAAGGGGAATAACACGCTAAGGAAAAATAACCTTTGCAGAGCAGTTTGGGTGAAGGACTGAATGTACCATGTACCTGTATTCATATTTGGTAATGGAGGATTTTTAAATTGTGGTTTTAATCTGGATGAAATTTGTCAATAACATTTTGGAAGCCTATGGTGTAATAAACTGAAAGCAATCTCTGGTTTTCGCATATAAAATTTTTGGAAAATGCCTTAAAGAGATCTGGCAATGTCTAAAGTAATTGTAATAAAAAATTCCTGCAGTAAAAGAGCTCTTATACCCAGCTTTCTAGCGGCCCTTGTCTCCTACCTTCCCTCTATTTCAGTGCTACAGCATCTGCAAGACTCACCTGTATTCAACCCTTAAAGGGGTTGTAAATGTACAATTTTTTCCCCCTAAATAGCTTCCTTTACCTTAGTGCAGTCCTCCTTCACTTACCTCATCCTTTAATATTGCTTTTAAATGTCCTTATTTCTTCTGAGAAATCCTCACTTCCTGTTCTTCTGTCTTTAACTTCACACAGTAATGCAATGCTTTCTCCCTGGTGTGGAGTGTCATGCTCACCTCCTCCCTTAGACTACAGGAGAGTCAGGACGCTCTCTACGTTGCAGATATTGAAAGGATCTGTGTGTTAGTGGGCGACCTGACTCTCCTGTAGTCCAAGGGAGGGGAGAGCACGACACTCCACACCAGGGAAAAAGCCTTGCATTACTGTGTCAAGTTACAGACAGAAGAAGAGGAAGTGAGGATTTCTCAGAAGAAATAAGGACATTTAAAAACAAAATTGAAGGATAAGGTAAGTGAAGGAGGACTGCAATAAGGTAAAGGAAGATATTTAGGGGAAAAAAATGGTACCTTTACAACCCCTTTAAAGGATCGTTGGATGCCTTTGTCCCCAATATTGGATGTTTATTCCTCGAATCCTCTTGCTGAGTCTCGTAGTATGCCCCCTCCCCAATCTGTCACTAGGTATCTGTAAATTCATGTGTAAGGTTCAAGCTGCTGAACAAACTTACACAGTGCTATGGACATTCCACCCATCCTCACATGACAGTATGCAGGCCTGGTAATTGGCCACTTGTTGAGAACTGCATTGTAGGAAACAAAGAGTGTGCCACTTATTCCACCATACTTGGAATTACTGCCTATTTCTTGGGATGTCTGGTGGTGAACCAAGGTGGGGAAGTGCTGACTCCATATGGTACTGTAAAGGAATATACAAACTTTTGGGTTTAACAGCAGGGGTAATCGATAACAGTACCAGTTATTACTGCCCATCTGCCCAAAATACAACTTTTTTATGATTGCCATGTATATATATTGGCCATGACCATGAATCACACAATAACATATGATTTAAAATATTAAAATAGCGTATTTAAGTACTTGATAATTTGTTTCAATAATTTTATATATGCACAGTTAACAAATAGCATTCAATCCAGTTATGGCAATGTCCTATGAGAAATAGAGAAGATTCAGGATAAGTGTGTGTGTGAATTTTTTTCTTTCCATTTTAATGTGTTATTAAACTCCAAACCAAAAATGTAATATATTGCAGCTTACCAATTATTAGATGTGGTGGCTGCATTTGTTTTATTTATTCTTTAGGCCTTTTTGAATCTATTTTCACCTGGTTATCTGGACAGTAACACACCTCCTTTATTAGAGTGCCTCCACTCTGGATGGAAAAACACAGGGGCACCTTTGGACAGCACCATTGTCAGTCAGGGGGAAGGGGAGTGTTAATGTTAGTTTTACTGACCAGACCCCCCTTTTATTAAAAATAAAAGAAAGAAGGATTTAAAAAGAAAATTAATGTAGCCATCACATTTAAGAAATGTAACTTGCAATATAAGTGTTATTAATACAATATACATTTTTGCTTTCGGGTTTAATACCACTTTAAGCATCTGCAAGCCTTTTTATATATTATGCATTTTATATGTAGTATAATAATAAATATTCAGACAAATAATGACCAGCGCAGGACAAATCTTTAAATGATTAGTTTTGCTTACTTTCACGCCCGTACTTCTGTAAGCTGACAATACGGAACCTTTCTGGAAAAAAAAGACCAAGGCCGCGTACACACGATCAGTCGATTCGATGAGAACGGTCCGAAGGACCGTTGTCATCGGTTAACCGATGAAGCTGACTGATGGTCTGATGTGCCTACACACCATCGGTTAAAAAACCGATCGTGTTAGAACGCAGTGATGTATAACACAACGACGTGCTGAAAAAAATGAAGTTCAATGCTTCCAAGCATACGTCGACTTGATTCTGAGCATGCGTGGATTTTTAACCGATGGTCGTGCCTACTAACGATCGGTTTTGACCTATCATTAAGCGTCCATCTGTTAAATTTTAAAGCAAGTTGGCTTTTTTTTAACCGAAGATTAAATAACCTATGGGGCCTACACATGATCGGTTTTGATCGATGAAAACGGTCCATCAGACCTTTGTACCTATCATGTGTACGCTGCCTAACTTGACTGGCGCTAGGTCAATTTTGCAACATCCTCTAATGTTTTTTAAAACCATTACCCGTCTCTGCTGTTAACTCCACACCTTTCGGTGTGGTCACAGGAAGTGATGGAAAATGTATTCAGTGGGGACACAGTATTCAACAAAACCCTTTTTCAGTAACATGGAGAAGAATTAGAAAAGCCTTTCTCAACCATGCTTCCTTAGGAGTTTTCTAGGGGTCCTTTAATCAGTGATCAGTGGAGTAATGATTTTGCATCTGACAGTGCCTACATAGTTGCAATGCTTTCCTTTTTTTATCATTAATTTTATTTCATTTCACATTCCTTATTCCTTTATTATAATATCTATGAATTACTGCTCAGTCCAATATACCATGAGCTTTAGAGTTAATCGTTTTTAGCAAAGACTTCATGAGACCTGTAAATTATTTCAATGGTTCCTCCATAGTATGAATGTTGAGTCTAAGGCCGCGTACACACGATCAAATCTGTCTGCTGGAAACGGTCTGCCAGACCGTTTCAGCAGACAGATTCGATGGTGTGTACGGGCAAACAGACGGATTTGGCCAGCCGACAGATTTGAAATCATGCTTTCAAATCTGTCGTCTGGGAACCCGTCAACCCCACATGTCTGCTGATTAGTATGCTAACCAGCAAACATATCCGCTCGCACATGCATCGATTGGTTTCGACGCATGCGCGGAAGTGTTTTACTTCCTGGTGCGGTGACCTGGCGACGTCAACGTCACCGCCACGTCACCGCCACATCAGCGTGCTGTCTGCCGGTGGGATTTTGGTTTGATCGTGTGTACACGATCAAACCAATACGTCCCAGCTGACAGATATGTTCAAATCGGTCTGTCCGACCGATTTGAACGGATACATTTACTCGTGTGTACGGGGCCTTAGGCCCCCGTACACACGATCAGACTGGTCCGATGAGACTGGTCCGACGGACCGTTTTCATCGGACCAGGCTGAAGTGGTCTGATGGTCTGATGTGTGTACACACCATCGGACCAAAAATCCGATCAGACCAGAACGCGGTGACATAGAACACACCGACGTGCTAAAAAAAGGAAGTTCAATGCTTCCAAGCATGCGTCGACTTGATTCTGAACATGCGTGGGTTTTTGGTCCGATGCTTTGGCGTACTAACCATCGAATCTGTCCAACGGACAGGTGTCCGTTGGACAGATTTTAAAGCAAGTTTTAAAACTTTTGTCTGACGGACAACTGTCCGGTGGGCCGTACACAACATCGAATTGGTCCGATGAAACTGGTATCTGGTCATCGGCCTCAGATAGAACCTGTATTAAGATATCATTACTGTCTGTGTTTTTCTGCCCCAGTAATAACTGCTTACATAATTTCTTGTCCCACTGCCCACCAAAAAAAAGTTTGTCTTGAGTTGGACTTTAAAGTACGCTCTGTTCACAGTAATATGACATTAGTGTCACACCTCCGTTGCATGTTGCAGTGCATATTAAAATACGCATTGCAGTGTGTACTGAATTTTTTTTGCCAGAAATATTACTACACATAATAAACTAAGAAAACATGACAGTCAAAATTTGGCTTTTTTCATAAATAAATCAGGAGTGTTAAAATACATTCTCCTTTGTCACATACATACCTAAAAGTATGAGTAACATGTTTGGTCTACCAATACCACCCATTGAACTAACAGTAAAACAGCAGGAGACTAGTATGGACAACAGTGTACAGAAGGTAAGTCATCATTAGCTGGCTCGTATGTCCTCTTGTGGAGTAATCATGATTGTTTCCTAGCCTAAAGCCTTTTGGGGAATCTACAACATGGTGTAAGCCCAGCAAAAGAACTACAAGGGAAGGTACATTATATCTTCAGGGTCTACACCATCTACAGAGGCTCAGCCGCTGAGCCTTGTCTTATACTAATTGCAGCACAAGAGAAAACCAGTACATCTCAGCAAGATCAATTAGAAAGTTCAGATTTTCTCTGTACTTGTTTTTTGAAGACTTGAAATAATTTTTAGAACGTCTCAGTGGACACATTGAAAATGGACCATGTTCATGTCTAATATATATCAGGAACAAACTGTGAAATAAAAGCAGTCCTGGAATATAAAACAGTTACAGTACAAAGTTCTCTTGCCAGTCACCCTTCCTTATTTCATCGGAAGCCTTCTATCTTGCTGATATCCTGTTCACAAGACCAGGGGCCACTATGCCCTCTATTGCCCAGGCACTAGCCCTCTAGTCTTCTTTCCCCAATGTAGTCATCTGTAAAGCTAGTGGTGACATAAATACATTGCTCCTAGCTGCAGTGCAGACTCCTGATCCGATCTGCCCATGGTGCTACATTGGTTTGGTGGTTCAAGAGATTCCTGATCTGTCCCGCCTCATATGACCTCGCACTTTCACTTACAAACCAGGGATGTTTACCTGTTTTGTTGTAAAAGCTTGTTGTAAATGAGCCTAAGAGCCGGTTCACACAGGCGTGACTCGTCAGACGACAAGTCACGCTCCGTTCTGTACAATGGAGAGTTCTAATAGGAGCGTCTCAAGTCGCTCTGAGTTAGAAAAAGGTTCCTGTACTACTTTGGGATGACTTCAGGGCGACATTTATTGACTTCAATACAGAAGTCATTTTGCAAGTCGCCTCTGAAGTCGTGGGAAGATCACCTTGCCGAATCGCTTGGCAAGTTGTGCCGCCCCTGAGTGAACCGTCTCTAAGGCCGCGTACACACGATCGAACATGTCTGCTGAAACTGGTCCACAGACCAGTTTCAGCAGACATATCCGATTGTGTGTACGGCCTAGCAGACAGGTTTCCAGCGGACAAAAGTTTTAAAACATGCTTTAAAACTTGGAAATCATGTGGAAGCATTTTACTTCCTGGTTTGCTGACGTGGCAGCGCCAACGTCACTGCCACGTCACCGCGCTGTCTGTTCGCGGGGATTTTGGTTTGATCGTGTGTACACACATCAGACCAAAATCTCCCAGGAGACATGTCCGATGAAAACGGTCCGTCGGACCGTTTTCATCGGATATGTCACCTTGTGTGTACGCGGCCTAAAAGTTACAATAAAATAAAAAAATAAGCTAAGGAAATCAAACAAAGTAAGTTAAAGGAGTTGTAAAGGAAAATGTTTTTTTCACCTTAATGCAATCTATGCATTAAGGTAAAAAACATCTGATGCTGCCGCCCCCCCCCCCCCGAGCCCCCGTTATACTTACCTGACCCCTCGAAAGTCCCACGTGGTCCCGATATCCTCTTCGCCGCTCAGCCTGGCCGCTGATTGGCTAAAGCGGATGAATTGAGAGCAGCGCAGGCATTGGCTGGCGCTGCTGTCAATCACATCCAGTGACATGGCGTGCCGAGGGGCGGGGCCGAGTGATACAGTGAGCGGCTATGGCCGCTCGCTGTATCACGGGAGCGCGCCCACAATTCGTGACCACCATGCGAGCTCTCGCATGACTGTGGTGACTAATTGCGGGGGAGAACCAGAGACAGGCGCCGAGGGACCCCAGAAGATGTGGATCGGGGCCACTCTGTGCAAAACAAACTGCACAGTGGAGGTAAATATAACATGTTTGTTATTTATTTATTTTTTTCTATTCCCTTTAGTGACCCTTTAAGTAAGTTAACAAGGGCTAATTCGTTGGGATACAATAAAATAATGAGTTAAATAGAAAAGATGTTAATTTTTTTTCTGCTTCAAGATTTCTTCAGCAACTCCTTTTAACTGCTTGCCGACCGCCCACCGCAGTTATACGGTGGGACGGTGGCACTGCTGGGCGAGAGCACGTAGCTCTACATCCTATCTTTTTCGGCCGCTAGGGGGCGCGCGCGCGCTGGCGGCGGCCCGCGCGCGCCTCCGAGTCCCGCGCGCGTGCCCAGCGGGCGCGATCACCGCCTGGCACGCGTGCTCGTTCGTCACAGAGCGGGGAACGAGAGCTATGTGTGTAAACACATAGCTCTCGTTCCTGTCAGTGGGGGAAATGTATGAACAGAAGATCAGTGATTTCCCCTAGTGAGGCCACCCCCCCATACAGTTAGAACACACCAGGAACACACTTAACCCCTTCCCTGCCCCCTAGTGTTAACCCCTTCACTGCCAATGGCATTTTTTTAGTAATCCAATGCATTTTTATAGCATTGATCGCTATAAAAATGCCAATGGTCCCAAAAATGTGTCAAAATTGTCCGACGTGTCCGCCATAATGTCTCGGTGCTGAAAAAAAGCGCTGATCGCCGCCATTACTAGTAAAAAAAAATATTAATAAAAATGCCATAAAACTACCCCCTTTTTTGTAAACGCTATAAATTTTGCGCAAACCAATCAATAAACGCTAATTGCGATTTTTTTTTAATGAAAAATATGTAGAAGAATACGTATCGGCCTAAACTGAGGAAAAAAACGTTTTTTTAGATATTTTTTGGGGACATTTATTATAGCAAAATGTAAAAAAATATTGAATTTTTTTGAAAATAGTCGCTCTATTTTTGTTTATAGCGCAAAAACACGCAGAGAGGATCAAATACCACCAAAAGAAAGCTCTATTTGTGGTAAAAAAAGGACGCCAATTTTGTTTGGGAGCCATGTCGCACGACCGCGCAATTGTCAGTTAAAGCAACGCAGTGCCGAATCACAAAAAGTGCTCTGGTCAGGAAGGAGGTAAATTCTTCCGGGGCTGAAGTGGTTAAAAAAAATAACAAAAAAAAATAAGAGATCAGCTGCATTTAATTTCTCTCACAGCTATGGAAATAATGTACTGGGGGGAGAGTATTTGATCAGGGCAAAACCAGGCTGGCTCACCATTAGGACCATGTTACATATTATGCCACTATTTAGGATGTACCATGTTCCTAAGCAACTGCTTCCCACCCCAGATGTTCTCCTATGACAGGTTATGGGGGTTCTTCTGCTACACAACCCTTGTCACATTTGATTGAAAAAAAAAACATCAATGTGGCAGATCATATGGACTTGTAATTCTCAATGGATTACACGTCTGGGAATCAGTGAACTCATGTGGGCCTTTGACATGAGCCTTTGACACTTATTTCAGTTTTCTAAATGAATGCCAGAATCCTCCTCACCTCTCCGGTCAGGTCTGTGTTTTATTAATCAGTGCTGAATCATTGTTCCAGGAGCTCTTCCTGTTGGGTCTGAAAGAGTGACCCTCCCCCAGGGCGAGAACTGTCCCAGTAGTAATCGGCGCACGTACCTACCAGTAGGACGTGTGGCTCCTGGGCTCCAGACAGGCAGGGTTTTCCACCCCCCCCGCCTCAGCAGGCCTTCTCATCCGCCTTCTCTGGCCGTTTCTCACCCTCCAGGTAAGCCCCTGCTACTCAGGGCGATCTACACCTCCCTAGGACCCGTAGGTGGCCGTCCTTGTTAGGACAGCCACGGCGGCAGCCTAATCTCCCCCAGCGGAGATACAACTCCCCCGCGATCCGCTTCCTCCAGCTCCGGCCCCCCCCAACAACCAGCCGCTCCCCCGCTCCTTCACTCTGGTCCATACGCCCCCCATACAGCCATCACCATTCAGAGGCACCTACTTGCCACCTCTCCACGGCAACTTTCGCCATTCCAGGTCGTTTGTTGGGACCTCCGCGCCAGGCCTCTCTCATACGCGGGGCCGCGATCCAGGAAAGTCCGCGGCTTCACCTGCGGCCTAACACCGCGCCGCAATTTCACACACAGAATCCCCTCCAAGCCACCAGAAACCTCCCAGGAGTTCGCCCCCAGCCCCCTGCAGGACTCATCCACCCCTCAACAACCAGTCCCCCCCCATCCCAGTCCTTCCAGCTGACTATACATCAGCCTGGGTCCCTGGTCCTGCTCCCGGTCGGCGGCCATCTTGGTACACCCCAGCAGCAGTGACAGCTCTCACCCCCCTGTTTCATAATTTAATAATACTTGATCCAGGGGCTTCGCCCGATCGCCATTCAGGGATCAGGAAGGAATTTTTTCCCCTACCAAAGCAAATTGGCACAGCACGGCTAGGGGTTTTTTGCCTTCCTCTGGATCAAGCTGGGAGGATTCACTGAATCCTCCCCCCATCGTCACCAAAAAATAACTATTTTGCCCCGGTGATTGGCTACCATGGCTAATCTGCGGTACTCTGCAGAAACCATTTGGGATCTGAGGAGTTGCGCCGCAATACTGCCAGCCATCACCAAAAAGACCCTAAGAATGGAGCAACTTTTGAGGATCGATCGACGATCGACCATCAAAAATTTTAGCCGTTTACCCCAGCCCAAGCACATTTTATGTGCTTTGATCAACACAAGATCGGCAGTAAAACATAGACTTGAAATCCATGACTTCATTCTACAACACGATTTAGACTGCCTCTTTATTACAGAGAGCTGGCTCGCAGCCGACTGTAACACCATTCTAGGAGAACTGGTGCCAGAAAACTACCGTATTATCACAGAAAACAGAATAGGGCAAAGAGGGGGAGGCCTGGCGGTGATCCACAAGACTCATCTTGCGATCACAAAACCAGCCCTTCAAAACCCTCTTCCATTCATGGAAACCCTTACTCTGCAACTGCAAGCAAATTCAAAGGAGACCGTCCACATTCTGCTCTGCTATAGGCCACCGGGCCCAAAATCGCAGCTGCTATCACCATGGACGGATTTCTTCTCCACTTATACCCTCAACAGCAAACACCTGTTGCTGTTAGGGGATTTCAATCTCTGGGCCAACTCCTCACAAGACATCGTTGTGGATGCCTGTATTGACCACCTGGAAGATTTAGGGTTACAGCAACTAGTATGTGGGCCCACACATGCTTCAGGCCACACACTTGATCTTATTTTCAGACAAGATCTGGAAATAAAAATTTTGGAAAATGAAAAGTTGCCATGGACAGACCACCATGCAATTAAATTCATTTCCACAATCCCCCCCACAACAAAAACATCAAATCCAGTGACAACACACTGGACTAGATGTCAGAAGAAGCTCCACTCGGAACTCTTCAGAACGACTTTAAGGAAAAAAATAGAAACAACTCAGCCGCATCAAACGGCCGTTGAAACATTGGAAGCCATCAACTCGGCCATGCTACAGTCAGCCGATTTGGTAGCGCCGAAACGAAGAACCCGCATTCGGAAAAACAACCGCAGCTGGTTTAACAACCAGCTGTCGTTACTGAAGCAAGAACGCAGAAGGGCAGAATCTGCCTGGAAAAGATGTTCTTCAGAGCTAAACCTATCCATCTACAAGGCGACAACAAGAAAATACCACAAAGGAATTTTCCAAGCCAAGAAGAATTATTTCTCGGAGGCTATCAACGGGGCCCTTAACCGCCCTCGCGAACTCTTCAAGATGGTCACCCAGACCATGAAACCAGGATGTATTGAAGCCCCCAGTTCTGACACACAAGAATTTTGCAATGAGCTATCGGATTATTTCGTTGATAAAATCGAGGCAATCCGTGAAAGCATTCAGCAGAACTTTTCTCCCCTCAGCCCACCCTGTAGCCTCTCACACAGCACCTATAGTAATTCTTCGATATCAGGTAAGTTTACCCTAGAACCCATCTCCGTTGAGTCCACTAAAAATGTCATTTGTACTCTGCGCAATGGCGCAGCGCCAAATGACATTATCCCCACAAAACTGCTGAAGGAATGCGCCGACATCCTGGCTCCTCCCATTACGCAGCTTATCAACCAGTCTTTCTTGGAGGGCATAGTGCCCTCACAGTTGAAAGAGGGTATAATCCAACCCATCCTGAAGAAACCCTCCCTGGACCCCAAGGACCCACTCCACCGCCGTCCCATAACAAGCCTCAACGTATTCTCTAAGATAATGGAAAAAGTAGTGGTACAACAGCTGCAACAGCATCTAGATACCCACAAGCTACTTGATCCATTGCAATCAGGCTTCCGTCCCGGACATGGGACGGAAACAGCATTGCTGAAAGTATGGGACGATGTTCTCAAGGCCGCAGACGAAGGAGAATCTTGTCTCCTGGTTCTGTTGGACCTAAGTGCAGCTTTTGACACTGTAGACCACAATCTGTTACTGACTCGGCTTACTGAAGTAGCCAGGGTCGCAGAAGGCGATTTATCTTGGTTCTCCTCTTTTTTGGAAAACCGATCGCAAACAGTGAAGCTAGGACCGTTTACGTCTGAAAAACGCACAGTAACATGCGGAGTCCCTCAAGGATCGCCTCTGTCACCAGTGCTATTTAACATCTACCTTCGTCCTCTTTTTGAGATTATTAGCAGCCAAAAACTGCTTTATCACTCTTATGCAGATGACACGCAACTGTATTTCCGCATCTGCAACAGACAGGATCACCACCTCAATCTAGAGACATGTCTCTCTTTGATAGAGGATTGGATGACAAAGAGTTATCTTAAACTCAATGGAGCGAAAACAGAACTTCTTCTGTTTCACGCCAAGCGTAGGAATCAACTTTCAACAGCGTGGACCCCCCCGCCTATTTTGGGCAAACTCATCACCCCTAGCGCCAAAGTCAAAAGCCTAGGGGTCATTTTTGACTCCTTTATGACAATGGACGCACAAATAGGGTCAGTGGTCAGCGGATCTCACCATCTACTGCGCCTACTACGCAGACTCACTCCGTTCATCCCTAAAGAAGACCTAGCGGTCGTGGTGGGAGCTATTGTAAACTCCAGGCTGGATTATGCAAATGCCCTTTACCTCGGCCTCCCCAAGTACCAAATCGCTCGTCTGCAAGTCGTTCAGAATACGGCCGTCAGACTTGTGACTGGGAAAAAGCCCTGGGAATCCATCTCACCTTCACGGAGATCCCTTCATTGGCTGCCAGTTAAAGACAGAATTGCTTTTAAAGCTCTCTGTCTTACGCATAGATGTGTCCATGAGAGTGCCCGCTTTACTTATGCGAATTAATAAAAGCGCATAATCCAAATCGCGTTTTGCGATCCACGAATCAGAACCTGCTCCAGGTTCCGAAAGCCAACTTCAAGTCCAAAGGAGAGAGAAGATTTGCGATCCAGGGTCCCAGACTATGGAACGCTTTACCAACCAGCATTCGGTTGGAGGAGAACCACCTAGCATTTAGGAAAAAGGTCAAGACTTTTCTCTTTTGATATCAAAGGAGACAGGAACAACAAGCGCCCAGAGGCGATTCAGTTCGCAGGTGCCGCGCTATATAAGTTTTCATTCATTCATTCATTCATTCATTCAAAGAGAATTGGAGGCTGGTGAGGCACTGGCTAGTATCAGAGCCAGATACACACAGGTTACATACACCGCAAAGGTTAGAGTGAGAGCAATAATTCTAGCACTAGACCTCTCCTGTAACTCTAAACAGGTAACCTGTAAAAAAAATGTAAAGCATTGGCTATGGAGATTTTTTAGTACTGAAGTTTGGGGCCATTCCACAAGTGTGCACAATTTTAAAGCGTGACATGTTAGGTATTTATTTACTCAGGCGTACCATCATCTTTCACATTATACAAAACATTTTATTTATTTGAACAATTGCTGCGCAAATACCATGTAACATAAAAAGTTGCAACAACCCGTATTTTGTTCCTTAGGGTGCCTGCTAAAAAAACAGTAATTTCACAGTAAATAGATCAATAATAAATTATTATGTTATAACATATAGCATAATAATATATGATTTAGCTTGATTATAACAGTAATCAGAAGATTCTCATTCTCACTCACAAGTTTGGTGAGAAAAACATGGGATTATGGGTAAATCTTATACCCATAAACCCCTGTTTTTTCCTTCTAGTTAAGAAGGCTGGGCTAGAAGGGAACATGTGTGTCTTTGAGGCTGCGTACACACGATCAGTTCATTCGAAGGACCGTTTTCATCGGTTAACCGATAAAGCTGACTGATGGTCTGATGTGTCTACACACCATCGTTTAAAAAACCGATCGTGTTAGAACGCGGTGACGTTTATGTGTTTTAACTCAACGATGCTGAAAAAAATGAAGTTCAATGCTTTCAAGTATGCGTCGACTTGATTCTGAGCATGCGCAGCCTTTTAACCGATGCTTTTGCATATACTAACGATCAGTTTTGGCCCATCGGTCAGGCGTCCATCGGTCAAATTTTAAAGCAAGTTCTCTTTTTTTTGACCGAAGGATAACTGACCGATGGGGCCCACACACGATCGATTTGGACCGATGAAATGGTCCTTCAGTCCGTTTTCATTGGTTTTGACCGATCGTGTGTACGTGGCCTTAGACACATGCCCCCTTCTATGACACTGCAGTGAGAGAAGAGCCTCCACTGCAGCATTTTTATTAGACAGCTTGGACCAATGGTACTTTACCATTGGTCCAAGGCTCCAAGCTGTCCATTAAGCTCAGTGCACTGACAAGCAGTGAGACGCACTGTGAGCTCATCCTCTCAATCTGCTGCCAACAGAGTGTACCAGCTTGTATTTAAACTGGCCGCTCTGTATGTAGCTTCTGACAGGCTGCACAAGGAGCCCCGTATCTCCGGAACCATAGGTGGAGCCCCAAATCTTGACCAGTGGTGGAATAAGACTTCGGCTACCTACCCCAGGTCACCAAAATATGACACTCAAAGCTTGATCTTTTTTTTATTATGAGGCTCTGCCTCCCCTGACTGCACTTCCCTGGTCTGCAGGAGCCTGATATGAGGCACACTGATCGCAGGTGAAACGCTCCGCAGGTTCCAGTGGAAAAAAATAATACATTCACATTTTTTTCCTGGAAAAAATGGTGCATTTAATACTTTTTTTCTTAAATGTAAACTTAGCTCCTAAATAGTTAGTTAATGTTTTTCCCACTGTGATCAGTTCATCTGGCAGAGGGAAGTCTTTGAGCACCAACATCTTTTTCAAATATAAAATATCATGCGACCAAATAGCAAGGGAAACTAAAGTTGGAAGATGTAAAAAGTTGTCAAAATAAACTATAACCTTTGGAACATCCACATTCCATTATGTCCTTCCATCAATAAGGTGCCATGTCACACTTTTTGTTGTGTATACCATCTTTTGCCAACAAAAATCTGTATCTCTCTTGAAAGGGCCACTTGATTGTATTTGACTCCCCAGGCCAAAGGTTACCAGCCCTCCTTTGCTTATAGCCAGAGACTAAAACACTGTATCAGTATTTGTTAGCATCATAGCAGACACCTGTTTTATCGATCATAGCTAAATTAGCTGCTGAGAGTAGCTACGACTCACAGAGAGGAAACTTAGCTATCAGGCTGGCAAGTCTCAGTGGCAACACGTAAGGGAGTGGTTTGCAGAGAAAAGGACTAAAAGGCTATGCCCTAGGTCCTTAACCAGTTAAAATGTCCCGTCCCAATTTGTATCAACATGTTCAGTAGTGTTGAGCGGAATACGCCATATTCGATTTCGCAATATTGCGCGAATATATAGAAGAATATTCGCGAATATTCGCTAATATCGAATATTCGTGATATTTTATCCAATTTCGCTATTGCGAAAATGATTGCGAAATTCTCATAAACGGAGATCATTTCCTGTATTACTAAACTAATATGCACTAAACACTAACGCTACACTAACTCTACTTAAAAGAAAGGAGAATAAGGGGGCAAAAGAAGGGCGGAGAAGATAATCGTGCAATATTCCTTTTGCCGAATATTCGAGTTATTCTGATTGGCTCTGATGCAAAAGAAGGGCGGAGAAGATAATCGCGCAATATTCCTTTTGCCGAATATTCGAGTTATTCTGATTGGCTCTGATGCAAAAGAAGGGCCGAGTAGCTGATGCGATTCTTTTATGTTGCCGAAAATTCGCAATGCGAATTTTCGGCAACATAAAAGAATCGCATCAGCTACTCGGCCCAGGGTCTCTCTCTAATCATACCAGCAATGCTTTCAGACGTCGATGGAGATCACTAGGATGTGATCTGTTTTACAAATAAATTTGAAAAAATATACGAAAAAATATACGAACATTCGCCGAGAATACTCGAATATGCAATATAAGCGAGATACCTCAAAATTGGACACTGCCATGGCAAGACATGGATGGTAATGGTCCAGGCTGCAGTAAAGTGGTTAAAAATCTGGGATTTTATATAGATGAGGATCTGCTATTTTTGCCACACATTAATCAAGTCACCAAGACTGTTATGTACAAATTAAAAGTACTACGTAGGATCCTTGTGTATTTAGCTCCTATGGATCGCCCTAAAGTTATTGCTGCCCTGGTCTTTCCTCATTTAGACTATGGTAATGCACTTCTAGTGGGCATCCCGGGAACATATATACAAAAACTACAAAAATTACAAAATTTTGCAGTTCGTATTGCAACTGGACTGAGAAAAAGAGATCCAACATCAGAACAATTAAACAGTCTGGGGTGGTTAACTGTCGATAAACGCATTAAATTAAAAATAGCATGTTTAATGTATAAAACATTTAATGCTATGACGCCAAAATATATAATGGATAAGGTTGTCAAACATGTTCCAACGCGACAGTTACGCGAAGATGGATATTATCGCGTAAACATCCCAAAAATAAAGAATATCCGAATTGGTGGTCGCTCATTCTCATACCAAGCGGCGGTGCAATGGAATGCTCTGCCGATTGATATTAGAAGGGCAAAAACTTTTAACCAATTCAAAAAAATGATGAAAGGTCACCTACGCAACCCTGGATCTGATTAGATTATGTAGTTTGATTGAGTACTGTATATAGAAAAATGTAGTCAGTGATATTTGGTATGTGAATTTTGTAATCTAACTCTAAAAATGAACTATTTTAGATATGGATGCCCTAGATGAATGAAAAGTTAATTAACCTAAATGTATATTAATGGACTCAATGTGACAAAAAAATTTTTTTCCTCCTTTTAATCATGTTTTAGATTTTCTATGTTTTTGTGTACCTATATGTCTGAACTATGTTGATTTTGTTTCTGATGGCCTCGCAACGAAACCATTAAATTTGTTGTAAAGCGAGTAATTAAGAAATAAAAACAAACAAACAAACAAACAATGCGAATATTCGTGAGCAACACTAATGTTCAGTCCTATTTAAAACTGTACACATTTATGATATCTGTAAAATTCTATTTACAATTGAATTGCATGTCCTTCTGTGACTTTTATCTGGGTCTAATAAACATTAGGTGCTGCAACCATCACTAATTTTTTGGAACTCACACTAAATGATCAAGATAACATGTAAATGATCACGCCTATGCTTGGTCCTCCATTCTTTTTAAATAACAGTATGTAAAGAACCAAATCCTTCACTGACAAGTTTGTGTGCATGATCCTGTCCTTCAATGCTCGTTATCCTGGCTTGACCTCCCCTTCGTAAACCATGTTATTTTTTTCTTAATGCATTTGTGCTTAGAGGTAGTGTGACCTGAAGCACTGTTTTAAACTCCACAGGTATAAGAAGTGTTTTTGAACAGCTTGATAGCAAAAATGTTTAAAAGACAAAATTCTTTTTTGGCCTGCATGCAGCTGATGCTGGAGCTTTCTTCGCAATGTAGGAGAAATAAATGTATGAATAGGTTCTCAAGAAACTGTGGATCACATTCACGCAGCTGGAAAGATATCCTTAACCTGAAACTGAAAACTATATATTATAAGCTGCAAAATACTAGCAGCTCTGGGAGCACGGCTTACATTGGCGTCACACGCTAAGAAAAGAGGCATCCCTGGAGAGAGAATCCCAGATCATCTAAAACTCCACCTGAATTTTTTCATTGAGCTTTTTATGCTCTAATTTGTTACATGCACATATTATGTAGGATTGACCTAATACTCTGCCAAGTGTGCACCGTTTCTGAAACAGCTTTCAATAACTAATAGTCTATGCCTGGAGATGTGCATTCATTGCTTCTATGAAAGTCTGAGCTTAGTCTTAGTTCAAAGTGCAATAAAACACAATATTTTTGTGCTAAATACTGCTTTATTAAAGAAAACTGTTGACTTTGTTGATATTCGACTTTTACCATGCTCCCATGGGGTCATGTCCCAAGATGCAGTGTTTAGAATTGAGCCGCCAATGGTCAGGCCAAAACATTGTTAAGAAGAAGGAGGAAGATGTTGACCCTTAATAAAATCTGCCACCGTCCAACATGAAGCTTATTCATGGTTATGACTCAACACTCTTATGGAAAAATAAGGAAGTGGAGAGAACTAGGAAGGTATTAGTGGGTGGGAGGATTCTCCGTATAACAGCACATGCCACTTTTCTCTTAATGCAACTTGGCAAGAGTGACAAAGTATATTTAACTGCATATTTAGTCCATTTCATCCGGTTTGGTTGTTTTGTCTCATGCCAATAAACAGACCTCAGCAGACAAGTGGCAGGACTGGGAATGTCTGCCCCGGGAGTGGACTTGTTTTTCTTTCTTGTTTATTATTTCTGAAACTTTGCACTGATCATGATAAAAGCCTCCTCTGCTAAGAACTCCCAGGAGCTCCATATGCCTTTAGCTGGAAACTTCTTTACTGCTACTTTACAAAAACATGGTGGAGGAAAAAAGAGATCCGTGAATAAGAGCCGCCATGTGGTCCTCTGCAGCAGGAAATAATGTGTTCCAGAGTGATCAGGGCAAAAAGATCAGAGTGAAGAGCACTCTGAGAGAAACACAGCTCATTTTAAAGAGCGGACAAACACAAAAAACAGTAGATACAAGCCCTTGGAAGCTGATGCTAGGAACATTTTGTCACAGGAAGGGTTGGTCTTCAGTTGAGAAGATCCTGGCATAGGAGAAGTGTGTATTCAAACAAGAGTAAATGCAGTATCTGTAAATTAAATACAGCACTCAGCATTACTCGTCTGTTACTAGTTAGTATTGTTGTTAAAATGAAGGATGTGCTTGTATTCCATTCTATTCATGCTAGTTTCCACTTGAGAATGAGCCCATTAGCATGCTTTCTGCATGTGCATAAGAGGATTGAGATAGTCTAAGGGTCATTAAATTGTGCATGTTTAATACATCATAAATTATTTTTACACAATTACAATTAAAAACCCCTGTCTTCATTTTGACTTGAGTTTCTCTCGGGCTCTATTCTAGGCTTGTCTCAGAATCCCTCAACTATGTATCTTGCTCATTGCCCCAGTTACAGCTGTCATAATGTGCCTCCTCCTGAAGAATAGTTAGGAATGTTAATTAGAGCCTTTTTTTGGGGTCAGTCTAATTTAAAGGTAGCTTTTTAAAAAATATTGCACAGTGTAGTGGTTATGGGTGCAATGGTATATTACTTCCACTATTGTCCAGAACATCATCGGACAAATTTTAAATCACTTAAAGCTGTGTCTTTCCCAAGTAGTAATTTACAAAATTCTACAGGTCTGGCAATTTTTTTATAGTTACCATTAAAGAATATCTAATACAGCTTATCAGCCCTTTTCAGACAAAGAACGTTTTTAGTAAGTACAGAAAACACTTGTGGACCTTGCTAGAAATGTATTTTCATGTGATCTGAACTGAAAGCACATGCATTCTTATCTGCCTTCCAGGCTGTCTTTGGTAAACTATTTTATGTCCTCCATGTAATGGAAATGAATTGAGGAAGATGTTGCAGTCCAATTTGTAAATTGAAACAAAAATCTTGCGCGCACAATAGATACAGTGGAGTGAGGGTAGCCACTCAGGGACATGACATGATTTATTTGCATGATTATCAGGTGAAAATAAAGGTAAAAATCATGAAGAATACTAATGCAGCCATCACATCTAAGGACAGCCACATGAAAAATGTGTTTTTGGATTAAGGTACTCTTTAAGGTACATTTTATCTAAGTTTTCATTAGGGCTGTGGAAATTAAAGATTAATTCCTCAATTAATCGTTAATTTTTTTGAACGATCAAAATGCTTTTGATCGGTACTAGTGGTGCAACGGATCATAAATGATCCGTGATCTGAACGGGCCACCATATGCGCATCAGCACACCACGTGATCCGCGGAGCTCCGCTGCTGCCTCAGCCATAGGAAAGGCCGTGGCTTTAGCCTTGCTCCCGGAGTGGCGGCCATCTTGGTTCACCCGGTGGTGGCCTAGGTGAGCCTAGAGCGGCGCGCTAATGTCATCACCCAGTTTCAACTGCTTGTGTTCGGCCAGCTTCTTTGGTAAGACCAATCGAGCACAAATCTTCCTATACAGTGGGGGAGATGTGGACCATATTACAGTGGGGGGGGATGTCTGTGGATTACAGTGGGGAGATGTCTGTGGATATTACAGTGGGGAAGATGTGTGTATTACAGTGGGGAGATGTCAGTGGATATTACCGTGGGGTAGATGTCTGTGGATATTACAGTGGGAAAGAGGTCTGTGGATATAGCAGTTGGGAAGATGTCTGTGGATATTACAGTGGGGGAGATGTCTGTATTACAGTGGGGAGATGTCTGCGGATATTACAGTGTTGGAGATGTCTGTGGATTTTACAGTAGGGAGATGTCTGTGGATATTACAGTGGGGACTATATATGGTGGTTAACCCGAAAAATGTATGTGTGTTATAATTAATCGAAATTAGTCGATTAATCGATTAAAAAAAAAAAAGATTAATCGAACACGAAAATTTTAATCAGTAACAGCCCTAGTTTTTATTACATTATTACACTTTCAAAAGCTGTTTTCAATTCATTTACAGTAAATATACACTTTTCAACAAAGTTTATGTCTAGTGGAAAGTTTATTCTTAGAGGGGAAGGTTTAAAATTCTCTATCTATAGAGTCTATCAGGATTTTATTGATTTCCGGTTCTTCATTTTGAAGGAAACAAGTACATAGATCACAGATCATTCGCCATTTAAAAAAAAAAAACTTACAGGGTTTTAGGTTGGCAACAGGTGGTTTGGTACAGCAGAAAGTTGACAAGATTTGGGCAGGCTAAATATACTAAGTTGATCGATTAACTGGGGTACAACCAGCCTGCCGGATTCACTTGCGATTATCGCTAGCTGCTTCTATAGCTGCTAGCTATAATCACTGTCTTTTCCTGGTGGGGACAGCTTCCCCTGCCGGGGAGTAAGCATTGTCTGTGTTGATGGGGGAATTGTGCAAATCTCTTTTCTGCAACCCACAGTTGCAGGAAATAAATTTACACCTTCTATGGCCTGCCTTAATTTACATCCAAACCTCTAAAATACATTGTTATTGCTGTTTTTGTTGCTGTTTGGGATTCTCACTGCTGCATTATTTACTGAATAATGATGAACAAGTCATACTTTAACACAGTAAGGCTTTCCAATACAATTTTATACTGTGTATATTGTTATTCAGTGTCTTCTTTTTGCCAGGGTAAAACAAGTTCAGCTACCTTATGTGATTGTGATTTCCCAACACATTCTGTTGATTCTCTGGGTAACCTATGGAATGTCACCCTTGTCGGAGCCGAATCACCTTAAATTTGAAGCACAATCACAGACAATCTACTCAGTGGGGTTGATTAGCTCAGATAATTGCATCTCTCTGATTGCTACTGTCTTTTAGTGACCCCATTTCCTGGGCCAGTCTGACCTGACTGATCTCATTTGGTACAATTTTTCTGTACGATGAACCATTGTGGTGCCATGACAAAGCAGATGTAATTGCCGTTTTTGTTTTCCTCTAGATCAGGATGTAATCTTTCCACCCAAATATGTTTATTTCTTTGTATTATAACTTGTTTTTTCCAGTTGATGAGTAATTCAGCAACAGAGTTGGTGAATTTTATTTTCATCATATTCACAGCATGACTACACTGATACACATATAAAAGTGAGATTGTGCCAATGGTACATTCATTTGATAAAAATATTACGTGTTTTAAAACATTTTGGTATTTTTATAAATATATATTTAACTATGGGAGAGCAAATAATCGAAATAGATCCAATCGTACTTAGATGTACAGCTTTTTTTCCCTAATGTTTTTTCATGTTTTTGGTCTTTGATAAAAGTTCAAAATAAATCTGTGGTTTCCTTGTCAAACATCACCATAAGGCCAAAATGGTGTTTTCCTTTGCTATACTGGTACTAGCCTGTATGCTTTTTTACATTGATAAATTGCTTCAAAGTGGGTCCCATAAATGGACCACATCCCAAAACACTTGTAGGTTGATCCTTAGCTCTTCTACAATTTTTACGACTCTATTAACCTGGGTAGCAGCAAAACAAATACCCTTGCGCACAAATGTGTTGACCAGGCGATCCAAAGTTCAGAGTGGATAATATGTCAGGCCTTGCTGCCCTCCAGAATAGGGGTATTCTAGCAGTCAAAAAAGAAAATAGAAAAAAGAGGGCACACCAGCCTTGTGCATTATTCTTTGATATATTTATTAAAAGAGAAAGTATTAAAAACTACTCACTAGCATGGAAAGATAACCACAATGTAACAGTCTTTGGCTTATGACAATCCGTCTACTGATAGTAGTCTCCAGATCCTAGAGAGAGGACTTGCGACCTACTGCTGGCTGACACGTTTTGAAGGATTGCCTTCTTTTTCAGAGCCTCTACCTCCATGCTGATCAGGAGCCATTTGGTTTCCTAACCTATTAACCTGGGTTCCAATGTGAGTTTACTACGGTTTCCTCCCTCTCCAAGGACATGATATTACGTTAAATCAGTGGTTCTGAACCTGTGGGTCGGGACCCCCTCAGGGGGTCGAATGAAGATTTGCCAGGGGTCACCGAATCCTGGGCTGTTCCTGAAGCCCGCACCACTCTCCCAGCCTTTTTGCGGCTGTCCCTGGAGCCTGTGGCTGCCCAGCTGAACTTTTCCTGGAGCCAGGGGCTGACCACTCAGCCTCTTCGCAGCCACCCGTTCAGTTCATGGCATGGCTGGGGGCCAGAGACTAGAGGTCAGCTGACCGGTGAGGAATGTGAAGTGGAGGGGGCTGGAGAAGACCCAATCTACTGATTTTGGCATAGGTGTCACTGCTAGGAGACACCACAAAGTAGGAGACATAGTGAGTAACACTACCTGTTATTATAGTTGCCATTAAAAGTCCCTACTACAGTTCAGATCAGCAGATGACCTTGATCAAGAGCACCCAAGTTGGCTGATCAGAACTCCACCCAGCACTGCCTCTGGTCCCATCTCCCACCAGCACTGCCACTCATCCCATTCCCCCCACCAAAGAGTAAGAGAAGGAATAAATAGAGAATACATGGAAATGAGAGGAAAGGAGGGGGACAACATAGAAAAAGGGAGAAAAAGAATAAGAGAAAGAACAAAGACGGCTAGAGAGAGGGATGGGGGGGAACAAAACAAGACATTAGGATAGAGAGATAGAACGAAAAGAAAGGAGAAAAAAAGAGAAAGAGTTGTACATCCTAAAATGTACCATAAGGGGCTTTAATACTGTACAAGTAGAAGGCACTTAAGGAGCGCTAAATGTCCATGGGTTAGGGGTGCAAATTACTTGTCTTACTACTTGGAACCTACACTACGAAAATAGTTTTACTGTTAGGGGTCCCCACAACTTAGAACATTTTTATCAAGGGCTCCCAACACTAGAGAGGTTGAGAACCACTGGGTTAAATGATTGTTGTCTAAATTTGCCCCACTGTGAGCCTGGCAACACTCTGGTGGCTAATGCAACTCTGAGATGCATTTCAGACATTGAGCCACAGAAAAGTAAGATTTCAACATTTAGAAGTGCACCAAAGACAGCAGAGTTTGGTATTCTAGAAGATTTGCATTGTTGACAATGACAATGCTGTCATTGTTAGGCCCAATGCTCTTATTGTCTTGGCTGTTTAGTATGTACAGTATATGTATGATCAGACATTTGTTTCAACCCCCGAGATATACTGCAGCGATATTACATAGACCAGGCTAAGCTGGAAAGTTTGCATTGACCTATGATATATAGCATAAAGTCTTCTATCCCAGACACACAGTATACATACTCTGAAATCATTCTCTATACATTCTAGAGCTGCCTACTCAGCACATACTAAATGAACAATGCAATGGATTTTTGGTGAACCATGCTTTACTTATCTGTTGCAATTGATAGTGTTTACTCTCCTCTTCCATTAAGTCAAGCTATAGTAAAGATGCAATAAAATGAAAGCACTCACCCAAGTAATGACCTTTTTTGTCACTGCTAATAATTGTAAAACTTTCTGCCTTTGGGAAATGTCCTTAAAAACCCCTTGGAAGGTAATGGATATCAACACATGTTATTTACCTTGAATTCAAGTATTTGTACTGGTAGCTCAAGGGACATTGTGTAAGCCCAGTCAATAAAATCTCATTATTGTTTTCAGTACCTTAAAGGAGTACTCCAGAGCAAATTTTTTTTTTAAATTAGATACATCTTTTAAAAGTATATAACAATGTAATTTACCTTTATCATCATATTTGCCACAATCCTCGACTTCTCAGAAACCGGAAGTTAAGCCAGTCATTCATGGCTATGAATTTCGTACCCCAAACTGCTTTGTCCCGGCGCCATCTTGGTAACGAAACGTCACGCGTCTTCTGCCTTCCCCTCCGTCTGCTCCGGCCTCCTGTGTCCGCCCCTGGCTCCTGTGGTTCACTCCCACATTATTAATATTAATTCTTCGTTTGCACAGCCGTGATTCGCTGGGCTGTGCAAACAACTCTTAATCCCCCCAGCCTATCATAGGCGTCCGTCCGCGCCTGTGCACTGATCTCAGTGCCGGGACCGGACATGTTTGCATTGCAGCCTATTGGCTGCTAACTAGACTCGAGCAGCCGATTCACCTGGCATATCACACACTGGAGGGGCGTGTCGGGCGGACGCGGCACCCCCCTCCTCCAAGTCCTTTGTCTGCAGCAATTGATAGCTCGGAGGGAGAGAGCTGTGACAGATAGTGGGGGTGCCCGAGTCGGGTGGGGACTTTACCGCTACCCAGGTGAGACATGGGGGCCCAGAGATGGACATGGGGGGGGCAGAGATGTACATGGGGCGGTACAGAGATGGACATGGGGCGGTACAGAGATGGACATGGGGCGGTACAGAGATGGACATGGGGGGACAGACATGGACATGGGGGGGACAGACATGGACATGGGGGGATACAGAGATGGACATGGGGGGATACAGAGATGGACATGGGGGGATACAGAGATGGACATAGATGATACAGAGATGGACATGTGTGATACAGAGATGGACATGGGGCATACAGAGATGGACATGGGACATACAGAGATGGACATGGGGCATACAGAGATGGACATGTGTGATACAGAGATGGACATGGGGCATACAGAGATGGACATGTGTGATACAGAGATGGACATGGGGCATACAGAGATGGACATGGGGCATACAGAGATGGACATGGGGGGATACAGAGATGGACATGGGGGATACAGAGATGGACATAGATGATACAGAGATGGACATGTGTGATACAGAGATGGACATGGGGGGGTACAGAGATGGACATGGGGGATACAGAGATGGACATAGATGATACAGAGATGGACATGTGTGATACAGAGATGGACATGGGGGGGGTACAGAGATGGACATGGGGGGGTACAGAGATGGACATGGGGGGTACAGAGATGGACATGGGGGGGTACAGAGATGGACATGGGGGGGTACAGAGATGGACATGGGGGGGGACAGAGATGGACATGGGGGGGGACAGAGATGGACATGTATCTAAGCTTACCAGATGTATTACTGTCGGTGAAGTTGTGCATCTCAACTTCCAGATGTTGAAAAAATAGAACTCTCAGCATGCCTGGACTGCCAACCGCTGTCCGGGCATGCTGGGAGTTGTAGTTTTGCAACATCTGCAGGACCACAGTTTTGACAGCACTGTTATATGGGCATTTATATAATTTATTAGGATATGTGAACTTTTTTTTTCTTTATAAAGGCTGGAGGCAGACTTTAAAAGCCTCTACATATAAAATAAGTGCAGGGACGTCGTTTTACAGGAGTCGAGCCATGGCTACATGTGTGTATGTGTTGTGTGTGTTTTTATTTTGAATGTGTGTGTCTGGAAGGGGTAAGGGGAACTTTTAGTTACCATGATTGGATTTCAGGCTGCTTCCTCCTGCTGCACAGTATATTTAGCGTGAGCTGCATGTGTACTTACATAGCAAGAGCTCCGTGCAGCCAAAGGACACCATGATTGGACACCATGATTGGTGCAGGGTTTGGAGGGGCGGGATATGATAATTTTAGGGGCGGTTGGCATGGCAGGGGAGGCAGGGAGGGGTGTGTTTATTGAAATGAATGGGGAGGGGAGATACTCGGATAGGGGAGGGGAGAGACTTGGGTAGAGGAGGGGGGAATGATGAGAGAGGCACTGATAGACAGGAAGTAAAAGCAAAGGAGCCTGGGGGATGACGATTTTTACCTCATCCTCCAGGGCTCCATAACCAGGAAGTGGCAGAAATTCAGGACGAGGTAGGAGAGGAATGGCTGGGCAGATTTAGAAAAGAAAGACATTGACTGAAAGAAAAAGCCTAAGGGAACATTATATTGTAAAAAAGAAATGCATTATAGAACTCCTTTAAATCTGAAGCTTTTATTAAAATAATGCTTAGTTATGCTATCCTGATGGTCCTTGTTCAGACGCTTTCTCGTATAGGGTAACAATGCTCTTTCCCTGCTTCCAAACTATGTTCCTGCATTGTCACCTAGGCAAAGCTGTGTTGACAAATGTCATCCAGCTATTGCTGGAGTGCAGGCAAGTAGACAGAAAATGGCTGCAGGAGATCAGCAGCTATCACAAAGAATTTTTAAAAAGTTGAAAAAATAGAAGTTCATTTACCACACTTAAGCAAACTATTACCGATGTCATACTTGCAGTCAAGCCGCTGGTGAGAACATGCAATCGACAAGATCACTATGGAGGACTCAGCAGGATAGTGAAACTGTTACCTTCTTCCATGGGTCTCTCCCTCATTGGGTGGGTAAACAAGATACCATTCTTTCACTGAAAAATTATGTTCTGCAGCATTTTTGAAAGCAAGAGCGTGATTCCTTGCTGATCTAGCCAGGGAGGAAGCAACATGTACAAGTAGGTAAGTGTTCTCACTGCACACTGGGCCAGTGCTTGACTATTTTGAGGCAAGACTACCCCACCACCCCATACTAACAAGATGACCGCCGCGTCCCAGCATACAACAACGTCACGTCGCTGACTCCTACCTGTGTGTTTCTTAATAGAGAGGATGGGCAAATCCCCCTGCTTGGCTGTTGTGTTCTGACAGCCGCTGTCACCAACTGGCAGAATACCTGAAATGCAGCTGCATCTGATAAAAATTTTTCCATTAGGCTCCTTCAACAAATATTGACCATTGTTGAACAGATCGGTGCCAGCAGGGCCACCCATTAAGCAAATTTAGGCCAGTTCATCAATAGAGCCTAAAAGACCTGATCTCTCACACACCTTGTTTTCCTCAGCATTGCAAGTCTGTGCAATGAAATGTGTTCAGGGGGTGTGTGTACATTACCCACCTGTGCCAACATAGAGCACTGGAGTGGCAGTGCATGAAGAGCATTTTCTTCTATAGAAAATAAACATTGGTACGAACAGAAAAAAAGCCGTGAGATGTGAGCTTTTAAAAAAAAATATATTACCATGTTTGCTTTTCTTTACAGTACAAATATATCCAGGCTTATGTGGAAACTAGAGGCAAAAATAAACGTCATAGTACCGTGAACATGTAATGTATTATGTTTAGATGGATGGTGTTGCAGGTATGTTTATTCAACCTACATAATTTTTATTTCACGTGTTGTTAAATGATAACTGTAATGTTATCACACATTAGTGTTGATTTAGTAATGTGTACCTAAACTCAAGAACGAAAATGAAGTATATTAAAGTTTATACCTCTTATGCCTCGTACACACGATCGAAATTTCCGATGGAAAAAGTCAGACAGAATCGGATTTTCTGACCGTGTGTATGCCCCATCTGCCTTTTTCCATCCTAAATTCCGATGGAGTTAGAAAGAGAACAAAAAAAATTATATCGGAAATTCCGTTCGTCTGTATAGAAATCCGATGGAGAAAAAAACATGCATGCTTCGAAACAATTTGACGCGTGCTCGGAAGCATTGAACTTAATTTTTCTAGGCTCAATGTAGTGTTGTACGTCACCACATTTTTGAAGGTCGGAATTTGGTGCATCTGTGTCTATGCAAGACAGCTTGAACAGAATTCCGTCAGGAAAAACCTATCAGAGTTTATTTCGACGGAAACTCTGATCATGTGTACAGGGCATTAGATGTGGTAGCCGCCTTTATTTTTTTATTTGTTTGTTTTCTTTTCCTTTTTTGCAAAAAGGCATTTTATTGTATTCCCTAAATGTTTTTTTTTTTTTTCTGACTGCAAAAAGAAAACAGAAGTATTTTAGTATAATATTTCTTTCCTTTCTTAAACAGGCATGTCCCTAGCCATCACTCAGACTGGGAGAGGGAGTAACAGAACAAGGAGCTAATTACCATATTTATAGGCGTATAACACACTTTTTTCCCCTGAAAATCGGGGACAAAGCAGGTTGTCCCCTGCGTGTTATACGCCGATAGCGTACCTCAGAGCTGTCATCTCCTCTCCGCCATTGGACCAGTGTTCTGCCTATCACAGTAGCTGGTCCAATGCTGATGGTGGAGGCGGGACTGTGTGTAACGTGAGAGCCGAGTGAGCCGAGCTGCAAATTAGGCTGCAATGAGGACTTTATTTGTGCTGCATTGATCAGGCTGCAATGAGGACTTTATTTGGGCTGCAGATGGACGGACATTGATGGTCACTGACCCTTAATTTGCTTCAAAGTTGTTTACTTTAAAAATATGTTTTTTTCCTGAAACTTCCCGCTTAAAATTGTGGTGCGTGTTGTATGCCGGTGCGTGTTATACACCGATAAATACGGTAGTTGTGCTATAGTACTTATGTGCTAACAAAGAAGGAAAATACTAATAGACCAATTCTATTCTTCTTCTATACCTCCTACTACAGTCAGTTGACAATCTCCCATGATTCCAATATTATCTCCAACACCCAGATATATCTCTCTGCTGTTCACCTCTTAATTAATGCATAAATAATTTACAAACTGATATAGGAGTTTGGTGCCACTTCGTTCCTTAAAGTGAAACTTTAGTCAGAAATATAAGTTCTGCTAGATCACTCAGGCTGGCCCCTTTTGCAGGTATAGCTAAAAATGTAAAACATTAAAAATAAGTGTCTATGCTGTTTAACCCCTTGGAGCCAGTTCAAAGGCGTAACTAAAATCTTCAGTTCCCCCGATGCAAGAAACCACAAAGGGTCCCCTAACCCCCCTTCCATCCAACTCTCGGACTTCCAGTCTTGGGCATGGACATCCTGCCAGAACCCTGCCTCCTGCATGCCCCTTGGGGAACGCATTGAGCATGCTCTATGACTGCTGTGTCCTTTGGACACAGCGTATCACAGTACATGGGCCAGTCACAGCGGCCCTTTACCTGTGATCAGCTGATCACATGTAAACAGACTTATCGGCAGTCCTTTCCTCCTACGCTGTGTCAGTGGGAGGAAAGGAGAGCCATCAAGACTGTCAGAACATTGTTTACACTGATAAACAGGGCACTGATTTAGAGCAGCCTATCAGTGCCATATATTAGTGCTCATTAATGCATCCTATCAGTGCTCATCAATGCCGCCTATCAGTGCCCATCAGTGACACTTATAAGTGCTCATCAATGCTGCCTATCAGTGCTTATCAATGCTGCCTATCAGTGCTTATCAATGCTGCATATTAGGGCCCATAATGGTCACTTATCAGTGCCCATCAGTGCTACCTATAAGTGCCCATGAGTCCTCATCAATGCTGCATATCAGTGCCATCATTGCTACCCATCAGTAAGGGACACAGGACAAGAAAAAACAGGAGCAATGCTGGGAGCTATTTACAACATGCACTAATTTTGGTAGCATAAATATTAATGTGGAATGTATGTTCCTTGCTAAAGAACATTATTTTTGATCAAATTGTTATGGGTAAAGTTCCACTTTAAGCTCAATCTCTCAAAAACTGAGCTCATAATATTTTCTCCCCCTTCCTCCCCATATCCTCTTTCCCTACTTTTCCCCCTTGGTCAATAGAACAACTATCATTCCTTCCACTTGTGTCACTGAAGTCTTACCCATTCTTTAGGCCTCTCATTCAAAATTTTCCAGATCTTGCTGCCTTAATGCCTTAACCTCCTTAATACCATATATCCATAATTTTCCTGTTCTCAACAAATGACACTATAAAGCTACTTATTCTCTCCCTGGTTATCTCTCATCTGACAATTGCAACTCCCTCCACATTATCCCACCTTTTACACAAGCTATCCCTCTGTCAATGAATGCTGCTAGGCTTACCCACTCCTCTCTGTCAATCCTTTCACTGGCTTCTGCTAGCCCAACAGAAAACATTTTAAATACCTAAAACAACATACAAAGTCACCCCCAACTCTGCATCCATACACATCAGTGACCTCCTCTCAACATATCACCCAAACCATTCTCTTAAATTGGTTGTTAAGCCACTTTGTTTACTTAATGGAATCCCCTTTTGTTCCATGAAGTTATGTGCCCCCGTGTTGGGGTGAATATTACCACGCTTACCATAAACGGGGGGGGGGGAGAGGGGAGTGGGTCGGTACAGCTGCTGCACTGAATGGTCTATCAACCAAGGCAGATACAAATGGGGGAGGTGTAGTGCTGCGCTGTAGGGAAGGGAGTGGGGATGGAATAATGTGAAGAGGAAGTGTGGCAATAAACTAGATATGTGGAAAAAAGAAAAAAGGAATAACCTAACTATTAAAATACATAGCAATGTCAGAAAATTACAGTGATATAGTGTTGAACGTGCTAAATGCATCCTAACCTGGCTGCCAAACCAATGACAGTGCAAAATAACATATAAAGTGTAACTTCCTTATACACAATCCGGTGCACAGAAATAACACACAACAGTGTTAATCAGGGTGAATGTCCATAGAACAGGTAGATGCAATGTATAAATGCAATATGGAAATAAAGTTCAAAAAGATTGCTGATATAAAAGCCAAAATGCTGTGATGACCAGTTGCAGATGCTATCTCCAAAATGAGTAAAGATGTCCCCTTACCTTACTGCTGTAAGGTAACAGCAAAAAAACAAAGCCCAGGAGCACTTTTCAGGTTGAATCCACTTGTGGTGTCATCCAAATAGATCAATGTGGTGAGAATGGATCCTTTCTGGTAATCACCTCCAAACGATAATTATCGCTCACATCCAGGAAAACAAAAAAATGCCAATAGTGTAGTACCATTAAGGGGGGGGGGGGGGGTTTATTAAAACAATAGCTGGGTACTCACAATGTTGAAATAAAAAACAGGCATAAAAAACACAGGGCGTCCACCAACGTCACCTCTGGTACCTCATACGCGCATTCGTCACTCCACGTGACTTCCTCAGGGGGTGGCGGTGTATTTTTGGGGGTGGCGCAAACTGAAAAAAAAATCAATTGCAGCCACTGTGCCCATCAAAAGCAACCACTGTGCCATCAATGGGCAGTCATCGGCCATCATGGGGGCACCTGTCACTCCCCTCCCTAGGCCAAGTAGCAATATTAGCAATTTCTGTCCTGGGGGCCGCTCTTCAGCAGGCCAGCCGCGATGCCGGGAGCTACATTAGTGCTGAAGAAAGCCGCAGGAGGGCGGGTGGTTTTTTTTTCTTGCAGGGGGTAGCTTTTTGCCGCCCCCCTCCCCATGGCGCCTATGGCACTTGCCATGGCTGCCATACCCTAGATATGCCACTGTCTACACGTGTACCTAGCAGTCAGGGATACTGTGAAAAATAAATAAAACCCTTTTCACATAAATGTTTTTAGCTACAGACTGCACTTAGGGATGCTCTTTTAGTCAGAGACCCACTTAAAAATGTTAAAATGATCTGTTTACGTTATATAAGAAGGCAGAACTGCTTTAGTCAATATACTGAACCAAAGCTTTCATCCAAACAGATTCTCCTCAGAATTTACAGAGTGAAGATGAATAGAGTTGAGCGTGCAATACATAAAATGACTTGACATGTCTTTGAAGATGAGGATCAGGTGGTTTCCTGACTGTGAAGTGAGGACAAGGAGGCTTCTAGAGATACAGCTTTCCCCCCTAGGGAGTACAGCTGACACAGCTCTGCTACACCTATGTGTGTGTCAAATCAGTGCAGGCCAATATGCATGTGTGAGAGGGTGCACGCCGGAGAGGGAGAGAGAGATTGCACTTGTCACTTCTGTTCAGCCATCACCTGGGAAATAACTATAGACATGTAATTTATCTTGGTGCGTCTAGTTTAAATGGCTGCAGGAATACATTATCTTTCTGACATCAGGAGAATTCTTGAGTATGAGGGCACTGGGATTAAAAAAAACTGAAGCCAAGGCTAACAGACAACCTGACACAGTTACTTTGACTTATTAATGTTCCAATGATACAAATGATTTCATTCAGCGACCCAGCCGTGAATATTAATCTTCAGCTAGCTCAGTTTTTACTTTTTAGCTTAGTGTTGTACTTTCTTATGGTTTCTGGAATATGTGGTGGAAGAATAAAGAAAAACACCTCTTTGGGCTTATTCTTTCAAGAAGATCTGTGCTAAGCTAGGCATGTTTAGACTGACCATATAATATATATTTACAATTAATATTATTATTATTATTATTATGATACATACAGGATATATAAACTCACCACTTTATTAGGTACACCTGTTCAATTGGTTGGTAGCACAAATTGCTAACCAGCCAATCACATGGCAGCAACTCAATGCATTTAGGCATCTAGATTTTTGCCGCTGTCCTTTTCATTGGACAGCAGCGAGCGTCCAGTACCACAGGGCTGGATGGGGGTGGGAACCACAGGAGTTAACTTTTTAAATTAAACAGCAGGTGATTGGTTGCCAGGCAATCCTACCAATCAATCACCAGCCTGTTAATGTGAAAAGTTAACTTCAGTTGTTCCCGCCCCCATCCAGCCCTGTGATTCCGATATCAGATGCTCTGCTTGCTGTACACCTTTGTAAGTTAGAAGAGTTCTACCTACAGTGTGTGTTTGTGTGGGGCGGTACAGGGGACGAAGGACATATACATATACATGTGTATTTCCGCCCAACCGTATGAATTTCTTTACTTCGCTGCTATGGGCTCTAGCCTTGGATCTTTTGTTGACCTAGCAACACCCCTGCTTTCTGAGGTTCAAACCGAGCATCAGAATCAGGAGGAAAGGGGATTTAGATGACTTTGAACGTTGCATGGTTGTTGGTGACAGGCGGGCTGGTCTATTTAGAAAACAGCTGATCTACTGGGATTTTCACACAAAACCATCTCTAGGTGAAAAAAGCGCAAAGGTTTAAGGTGAAAAAAACACTGTCGCTCAGCAGCCCCCCAGCCCCCCCATTTTACTCACCTGAGCTTGTTTGTTCCTCCGCTGCAGACGTGCTCTACCGCCTGGCCTAGGTTCTCAGCTCTTGATTGGATAGATTGATAGCAGTGCAGCCATTGGCTTCCGCTGCTGTCAATCAAATCCAATGATGCGGGGGCGGGGCCGAGTTCAGCATTCTGTATCTAGGAATGCAAATGCTGGACTCGGGAGCGCGCCCACACGGTAACCCCCAGGAAGAGCGCTTCTTCTAGGGGTTTTTCTGATGCAGGAAAGGGGCATCGAGCGCCATTGGGGGAACCCAGAAGACAATGATCGGGGCCACTCTGTGCAAAACGAACTGCACAGTGGAGGTACGTATGATGTGTTTGTTATTTAAAAACAAAACAAAAAAAGGGTTTACAACCCCTTTAAATACATGTGCACTTTTTTTTTTTTTTTTAAACTCATCCTCTTTTCCTCAACATGGAAGTTTTAGGCCCCTTGAGAAAGGGGTGCTATCTAGTTTTGAAATATTAGTCTCTTGCCTTAGTTATCATTTTAAAATAAAAGCATTATCATCACAGCTTTGCCGATCATCCATGTCCAGAGAACTGGAGGTAGGTGTACGCGGTGACTCTACCTTTCATTACCAAGTGATGGTTGTACAATGAATGTTATAGTCATCTGTGTGTCTAATCTAGGAGTTAAGCTAAGTTGTATTTAAGTAGCCTTCAACGCTTAAAAAAATCGAATACAAAATTGTCATTAGATTATATGCAGAGATCTAAACATCTTTTCCATTAGAAATTACGTTTTTATTGATTTGTTTTTCTCTGAGGCAGTGCACATTGCTACAATGATGTGTAAAGTGTTTTGCATCAGATTTGAATTAACTCCAGTCAATTTAGTTGAAGGATTATGTTTAGTTGGTTGCTGTTGGTTACTGCGCTTTCCAGAGTTTCTGCGCTTTGCACTGCTTTACTGAATAGTCTTTATGGTAAATGAGTTTTCGAGTCTTGAATCCTAAGAGTAGTTTATCTTCTCTGTGGAAAATGTCGAAAAAGCACTTCTGCCTTGCAGCACTGGGGTCCTCCGCTTGAATCTTGGTCAGGACGCTACCTACATGGAGTTTACATGTGCTCCCCGCTTGTGTAGGTCATCTCTGGGTACTCCAGATTGTTTTCACACTGGTCAGTCAATGGCCCTATTTTTATGTGCGCGAGATAGTAGGGACCTTAGATTATTTATTTATTTATTTATGTATTACAGGTACTTACTTTTTTATCGCTGTCAATTTACGCAACGCTTCACATATTTATTTGTACATTTACAACAGTCCTTGCCCTCAAGGAGCTTACAATCTAAGGATACATTTATTGATGGCAGATATGGATGTAAATGTACAGTAGGTGAAGCACTATGTAAATTGTAGGCATTATATAAATGTCTGTAATAAATTAATCACATACGCATGAAAAAAAGAAAGAAAGTAACAAACGAGATAAAGTCCAAATAAATGTAATGATCACAGTTCCCATTAAAAGAGCCAAAGTGCTTTAGAGATTTCAACCCCCTTCATCAGGGCTGTAACATAATACAATATACACTGCATTATAAATTAAACAAGGACATTTATTTACTTTGAATCAGGGCTTTTTTCCAGGGGAAACTTGGGGGAACTCAGTTCCACCATCTTTGGCTCAGACCCTTTGGTGCCTGCACAATCACTTGTAAACACAGAAATCTGATTTCTGTGTTTACAAGTGACAGCTCTGCACTTTGTGTGTAACCCCCTGAACCCTTTAAGACCTTTCTACTGTTTTTGAAATCTGAACGGGGTCGTGGTTGAGTTCCTGCACCTATTTTCTGAGAAAAAATGCTCTGCTTTGAATAATACATGTATCTGGACTGTGTTGCTTGTTTTGGCACTCTCTATCGTTCATATGTAAGTACTGAGCAATGGCCCGCACACATGATCCAAAAAACTGACGACAGATCGTCCGACTTTTTTTTGCTTAATAGTCGCAAGAAAAAACTGAATAGGTTACTAAAGTCACCAAAATTCTCGTAAAATCGAAAGTGATGTCATGTGTTGTAATTAGTGTTGAGCAGAATATGCCATATTCGATTTCGCGATATATCTCGAATATATAGTCAAATATTCGAGATATATTCGCTAAATACGAATATTCGTGATATTTTTTGGAAATGAAATTATTGCGAATTTTCGCTATTGCGAATGCGAATTGAGAATGCGAATGCGAAATTTCGAGAAATGCGGAATGGAGCACTCTGATTGGCTCAGAATATTCGTGATATATTACAATATAAAATAATTGAGAATATTCGAGAAATGCGGAAGGAGCACTCTGATTGGCTCAGAATATTTGTGATATATTACAATACACAATAATTGCGAATATTCGAGAAATGCGGAATGGAGCACTCTGATTGGCTCAGATTATTCGTGATATATTACAATATAAAATAATTGCGAAATTTCGAGAAATGCGGAATGGAGCACTCTGATTGGCTCAGAATATTCGTGATATATTACAATATAAAATAATTGCGCGATATCGCTATTGCCGAATAATCGCATTGCGATTTTTCGGCAATATAAAATGAGCGCTGCAGCTACTCGGCCCAAGGTCTCTAATCATACCAGCAATGCTTTTAGACGTCGATGGGGATCTCTAGGATGTGATCTGTTCTAAAAAAAAAATTGAAAAAATTTGAATATTCGAAATAGCGAATATTCGCCGCGATATTCGTGTTATTCGCGAATACTCGAATATGCAATATTCGTAGCGAATATTCGCAATGCGAATATTCGTGAGCAACACTAGTTGTAATGTATTTGTATTGTATTTTTGGACGACAACTATACTGACTAAACGAAAATCGTATGATCTGGTACCGTACGAGGAACATTTTAGTGCTTGTCCCATCAAATAATATCAGATGAATTGTCGTGATCGGCTCTCAAAAGCTCTGTACTAACGATCCGATTATCGTACGATTCTTCCTCGAACGACAATTTTCATACGCTGACTGTGCCGTCCAATAACACACGTCCATATTCCTAGAAAACAAAGTTGACTAAATTTCTAACTTTAGTTTGTTTGCCTCTTTTTTCCTCTTTCTCTCCCTCTTATTCTCTCCCTTTCTCTCTCTCTCTCACACTCTTTCTCTCTCTCCCCCTTCTCTGTAGATTTTACTTTCTTTTTAATCCACCACTTTCTATATCCAACAAAAATTATTTCCCACTATCAGAACACTTACATTAACCATTTTCTGAGGCCCAATTTTGCTGACAGTTGGGTGATCTGAAAATCCAGATTATAGATAATTGTAGAAATTATACCACATTTTCTTTTTGAAGCTTCCCTCATACTAAAATACCCCATGTGTCTATCATTCTGCTTGCTCTAATATTACGGTATATTTTTATATAGCAGATTACAGATCTAAATAATATCTGTTTTTATTTAGCTAAATTGTAGTTACATAAAATCTACACTAACTGAACAGAATCTGCATGTGCTATACAAAACGAGTGAAATGTAAGAAGATGAAAAGTACTATAGAATTAAGCAAGTATTTATGATGAAGCTACATTTTTCTGCTGAAATATATTGTGTCTTTACATTCTGTACATAATTATATCAGTGTTTATCAGTGACCATGCATGTTTAAATTTCACTTTTCCATACTCTCATTGCAAGTACTATGGACTCTTCATGAAGTCTACCCTGCAACTTTTTCTTGTTGAATGGTAATTGCCCTGTTGTATTTGTGATCAGAAGATGTACCAGTAATTTGCATAGTCTTACCTCTACTTCCTATTACACAGTTGTGCAGAGTGCCTACATTTGACTGTTTAGTCAAAAAAGCATCAGTAATAAGCTATCAAACCTGGTCTGATATGCCATATCCTCTTCTGTGCAATACAAGTCTGTGTGGGGACTGTTCTGTTGTGATAATGGGTGTGGCAATTACTCAGCTCTGCCAGCATAGAGCTCTGCACTGGTAAGCAGTATTTCAGAGAAATGTAGCAAAAAAATTCACACAAGTATCAGCAAAACATCATAATATCCTGGGGAACAGAACACTAGAGATAAAACGTTGTGAGATTTTAATTGGGCTTAAAAGGAGAAGTCCAGGCAGAACTAACACTAAACCTGCTCTGTGCCACATTCCGACAACGGAAGCCCTATAGAAAGTCTATTGCTATGTACACACAATTAGTTTTTCCGACAGGAAACCCGTGTTTTTTTTTTCAGCAGGAAAACAGCTCAATTTTGTATTGCATACACCCGGTTACTCAAATCTTGGCTGCAATTCCAAACGTCAAATGGAATAACGCGGTGACGTATAACACGTACGACAAGCCGAGATCAAGGAAGTTCAATAGGCAGTTCAGCTCTTCTGATTGATTCTGAGCATGCATGTTTTTTGCGCGTCATAATTGCATACAGATGAACGCTATTCACGATAGGAATTTTTCCCTTTCCTGTCACGAAAATTGAGATCATGCTCTCAAACTTTTCTTGGAAGGAAAATTGACACAAAAAGTGTGATGGAGCATACACACGGCCGGTTTTTCCTGAGAAAAACCTCACATCACACTTTTCCTGTCAGGAAAACTGATCGTGTGTACGAGGCATAAGGGTGACATCACTTCCTGTTCATTTCACAGCCATTATCGGTCTTTTCCTGCACAGAGCATCCACCGCTGGAGACCAGCCCAGATTGGGTGCAGAATAGGTAAGTACAGCATGTTTTGCTTTACAGGGTTAGATAGAATAGGCTTGGAATGTGGCACAGAGCAGATTGAGCGTTTTGCTTGGACTTACACTTTAAATTACTTTAAGCAAGTCATAAATTAGGACTCCAGCTAAAACTTTTTTGTTTCAGTTTTCAGAACATGTTCTGTTTTTTTTCTTTGCCTTTTTTTTCTATCTGCATGCTTGTTTTTGGAGAGTTCTTACTTTCTGTGCTGGTGACTCAAGAAGACCAGAGAGTTGGGGCCAGATTCTCAGAGGCGCTACGCCTGCGTAAATGTATATGCGCGGCGTAATAGTAAATGTTCGCCTGCGTATCGATACGCGGTAAACACAGAACCACATACGCGCGTAAAAAATTTCCGTCTGTGCGGCGAAAATGCATTAAGCTAGCGCGGCGTAGGCGCATAGTTACGCATGAAAAATATTCAGTTCCCATTGAATTAGCATGCAAATATGCAAATGAGGGAGATGCGCGTATTCCCGAAACTACGCGCGTCCGGCGTTGGCTACTCGTGGTGCGCGTAACTCGAAAGCCTTGAGTAAACATACCCCTCATAAAAGCACGGGTAACTTTGCTCAAGGCCGTGTGCAAGTCAGCTGGAGAGCAACTACAGCAGCACCGTAACGGACTAGCTGAGCAATCACACTTACTGGACAACACATTCGTATGCCAATGATGCCAGGGCCAGCCATGGTCTTAGCACTACTAAGGTATGCAGAGGAAGAGGCACATAGAAGGAGGAGTAGGAGGAGGGGGGCACGTGAGAGGATCTACCGAGCGCGCATGAGGCTCTTTGGCATGGGTGATGAGGAGGTGTATCGCATCTTCAGATTCAGCCCTGCTGCCATCCTGGAAATAACCACAGCCCTGCAGGATGACATCACCAGCCAGACATACCGCTCACGTGCACTGCAGCCACTGGTGAAGGTACTGGCAACACTGCATTTCCTGGCCAGTGGATCATTCCAGCGTACAAGTGGAGTGGTGGCTGGGATGTCACAAACCAGCATAAGCAGATGTCTGCACCAGGTTGTCCCCGCAATCCTCAGACGCATGTCCAACCAGTTCATCAGACCCACCACTGTGCACCTGCGGCAGAAGGCAATGACAGATTTCTACAGAATTGACGGATTCCCACGCACCATCGGGGCCATTGATTGCACACATGTGGCACTCCAGCCCCCCAGTGCCACAGAGCACATATACCGCAATCGGAAGCATTGGCATTCCATCAACGTACAGGTGATAGCCGATGCCAAATACCTCATATGGCACGTCCGTGCCAAAGACCCCGGGTCCAGCCATGACAGCTACATCTACCGTCAAAGCAACATCCCAGAAGATTTTGAGCAGGACATGTATGGGGACAGCTGGCTGGTTGGTGAGTGACATGGGTGGCAGCCATGACTATCCCCTCCCATGATGCACAACAGAAGTGGCACATGCATGACTACCATCCTCCTGTCTTTTCCCTTCCAGGTGACTCTGCATATACACTGGGACCCCATCTCATGACTCCTTTCCGGAACCCCCAAACCAGAGGAGAGAGAAGATACAATGAAGCACACATCAAAACCCGCGGAGTGGTGGAGCGCACATTTGGCCTCCTGAAGTCCCGTTTCCGATGCCTGGATAAGTCTGGGGGGGCCCTATTGTATTCCCCCAACTTTGTGGGTCAGATCATTGGTGCATGTTGTATTCTGCACAACTTTGCCATGCGAAAGGGCCTGCACATTACCCTACGTGATGACCTGACCCCCCAACCACACAGCCCCCCCCCGCCAGAGGAGACCCCGTCAGCTGATGGAAGAGCAGTCAGGAGGGTCCTCATGTTACGAATCTTTGACCGTTAAACACACACATACAGCATGCCACACAGACAATGCACGCGTGTACACCACTGATGTCCCTAGATCACACACACCACATGCACATCGCATTGGATTAGCCCAAGTCCAGCATGTAGGAGTTGGGAGCAGCAACGCCACGTCAAGGCCCCAATGATGTTGCTGTCCATTCACACACCTTTCACACATCATTCATACAGCCGTGGGGTTAACTTCACCACCACGGCCGAGGGTGACACCCCTTACTGTCAGGAGTGCCACCCTCTCACATTCACACACCATTCACACTGCAACGTGTGCAGTATTAAAAAATAAATAAAAAAAGCTCTTATCCAGAGCACAAAAATAAATAAAAAAAGCTCTTATCCAGAGCATAACAAATAACAAAAAAAGCTCTCATCCAGAGCATAACAAATAACAAAAAAAGCTCTTATCCAGAGCATAATAATAAAGAAAAATAAAATTAATGGGCCTGGCGGGGGCTCTGCCTGGTGCCACGGGTCCTGCCCCTCACTTGCCTGGGGGCAGCCACAGATGGGGGGGGGGCAGCAGGTTGAGGAGGAGCATCCCCACGTCCCTCCCTGGCTGCCTGCATGCCCTCCAGGGCAACCGCTATGCGGGTCTGCACAGCAGTCTGCGCCTCGACAGCAAGGCGCAGGGCACGAACCTCCCCCACAAGTTCCGAGGTGTTTTCCTGCAGCTCCCCCAAGCTGGTCAGCGTTGCTGCGCTGTTAACAGCAACATCCTGGATGGCATCAGTAATATTGTCCGAGGATGCCAGGCTGTCGGCCAGGCGCCTCATCTCCTCCACGACCTCGGCCAGATGCTGATTCTGCTGGTCCTGCTGTCTGACCAGCTCTTCCGGCAGGACCTTATGAACACCCCTGGTCTTGCACGTCGCCTTGCGGGGAGTGGCAGGGGTCCGGGCATAGGGGGAGGATGTTGAGGGGCCGGAGATGAGGGGGGGGGAAAGAGAGGGACTGGAGAGGTTGGAGGGGGACGCTACAGGTAGAGGAATAGCCTGGGCTGGTCCGGCCAACCCACCATCCTCCTCCACAACAACATAGAGGGCCTGGTCATGGACTACCACACCCTCCTCAACCACCTCCTCCGTTGAGGTGTGCCCACTTCCCTCCAAGTCCTGTTCCAGGGGGGCAGCCAGAGGGACTGAATCTTCAGGGGATGGATCCTGATGGGCCCTGGCATCAACAGATGGCCCCGCTCCCTCCTGCACATCTGTGGATGACACAAAAGATGCCCATGTTGGTGGAGCCACACACTTGGCACATGTTCCCTTCCACCCCCATACATGTACACAACAGATAGAATATAAAACACACTTACCTGTCCTCACGGCTGGCTTCTGGGACTCATAGCCCCCAACTCCATCTACCTGCTCCGTCTGTAGGCAGCGGGCAACCACCTTCTCCTCCTCAGTCAGGCGGACAGGGCAGGGTGGGCCCCCTCCAGTGCCCTTGGCATGCCGAGCTATGGCAGCCAGCTTGCCCTTCACATGACGCCGCAGGTCATTCATTTTCTTCTGAATGTCCTGCGGTGTCCGGACCTCATGAGAGAGGGCATTGACCTGGCACGCGACCCTCATTAAAATCTGATCCCTCCGGGACTTGCTGGTACGGGCACTGTCAGCACCATGGAGCCGCGAATCAAACTTCTCCATGGCCCTGACGACAAGGGCCCTCTCCTCTGGGGAGAAATTCTTCTTCCTCCTCTCCTTAACCACGGTTGTCATCCTGTCCAGCACAAACTTTGGCCGTCACTATCCAAAAAATGGGAGACGTTTGCGCTGCACGGGCGCATGTGTGGGCGCATTATATACCCTGCGCCGGCGCATCGTAGGGAGGCTTTGCGCATGCGCAGAAGGCATCCACGTCACGGCGCGGGTCAACCACGTCATGGCGCGGGTCATCCATGTCACGGCGCATGCTCCGTTCGTCCCGGCCTGCATTTGCATGGGGTCACGCTTCATTATAATGCAACACGCCCACTTCCCTCCTACTTTGGAGTTGCGACGGATTACGCCCATGATTTTACGCGACGCAGGCGCATCTTGGAGCGCATTTACTTAGGGAATACGGTACTTGCCACTCCGTGTTACGTCGGCGTAGTGCATCTGAGATGCGCAACGCCTGCATAATTAGGCGCGCATCTACGAGAATCTGGCCCTTGATCTCTTTTAGTTAGGACATTGACAAAAATACAGTGGTCTTAACCGTTCCCTACGCTACTAAAAAGTGCTTTTATTTCTGTCTCTGTTAGAGAGATTCAGCTGATTTTCTGCCCAGGCAACTAGACAGGAATTTAAATTACCTACTAAAAATACACTGTAAAAATAAATATATAATAACCCACAACAATAACCTAGAAATTAATATAAAATGTTGCAGCTAGTGAACTTACAACTATTAATGAGTTCACAGGGGGCTCAAATCTTGTTATTAGTATTTTATTCAAGCTAGTCCATTTTATCAGACTAAATTCCTTTTCTGAGAAATACTGTATAATAAGAGATCATTGAAAACTGCAATACTTCACAGTGGGAGTGCCTAGGTGTATACAAATCTCATTTCTCTCATAAATCATCTTTTTACTTTCTTAACAACACGGCCCATGATCTCTTTTAAAGAGGCGAAGGCAGAACCATTAAAGCTTTCCACTGATTGCATTGCAAGCATTTTGTTTCGGTACTAATGGGGAAAATTCACTAGAATGCCACACACAAAGATCTGAAGGTAGCTCATAGGACTTGCTTCAAACAGCGCAAACATTTAATTTAATATAGACTTTATTAATTAGTAAAAACGCTCCCTGATTTTTACCAATTTCAGAGTTTAATCCTGCCAATGGTAAGCATTTTTGAAACAATCCCTGCAGTGTAAATTGGAAGCAGGAATTAGAGACAGCTTTGTCCTCTGTGCGGCTGCGATAAGTTTCTGAGTGACAAGGAGGTTTGGAGTAAAGCTTCGACTTTTAATGGCACCCTGGAGAACTGCAGTGTGAGAAATACACTAAAGCTTGTGTTTCAATGATTTGGACATATAATGTCATTTATCATGAAGAAACCTGGAGGCAAAGCTCTGATACGAGCAAAGAGCTGGGGTTGTGGTATATATAATGAGGGAACACAGTTGGGATGAACAGGGCATTGTCCAGGAAATTGGCCACAGGCCTGTTTTTAATGTTTATAAGATGTTCTGACTGGAGTATCCATTTTGTAAATAAAAAAAAAAGTAATAACTAAACTTGCTTTAAAAAAAATAAAAAATAAACAAGTATAGACAAATGGCATGATGAGAACAGAACCTGCTGGTGGAGCAGCTTTTCAAAATAAAAGTAGTAGTTACAGGATAGTTAGTATAGTTCTAAAAAAAGTTGAAAAGTGGTAATATTGTAAAGTTATAGGGTCTATTCACACTGTTGTGGTGGGTTGACACATTTTCACCACTTTACTTGTGTTGCATCAAGAATATCCATTAATTTGAATGGGCTGCCTAACGCACCAGAAAGCACCAAAAAAAATGTGTCTGTATTGATTCAGGTAGTGCACCACAATGCGTATCGTGAGGCAAGGCACTTCTATTGGCTAGGTATGTTGGTGTTCCATTCAGTGTTGTTAACACGCACACGCTACCGCAACACAATAGTTTGAATGAGCCCTAAGGGGTTATTTACGAAATGGCAAATCCACTTTGCACTACTTGGAAGTGCAGTTGCTGTAGATCCGAGGGGAATATCTGAAACGAGGGGAAGCTCTGCTGATTTTATCATTCAATCATGTGCAAGATGAAATGCTGTTTTTTATTTTCCTTGCATGTTCCCCTCGGATCTACAGCGACTGCACTTGAAAGTGCACTTTCAGTGCACTTTCAGTGCACTTGTAGTGCACAGTGGATTTGCCTTTAATAAATAACCCCCTTAGCGTCTTTGAGCCCATTTGAAAGATTCCCTTAAATAGAAATTATTATTTGTTAAATTATTTTATTTTAGCTTGCTTTTTGGTATTTTTTATATATATTTGTTTGTTTGTTTTGTTTTGTTTTATCCTTGTTTTTTACCATATGCAACCCTTGTTATGGACATTAATATATATCTACAGCTCAAACTTTATTTTTGTTGTTTTTGGATAGAGTAGCGAAGGGTTTAGGTGATTATAAAGGCAGAAGGTTTTTAATCTTTTTAGGGTTTAATCTCTTTGCCTCTATTAGGATAAAAAAAAAAACTTCTGTGTGTGCAGTAGCCCTCTTAGCCCTCCTAACTTACCTGACCTCCATCTATAGTAGATCCAGCGATGTTGTAGGAGTGTCTCGACTGCCTGAGACTCCCCTCCTCATTGGCTGAGACAGCAGCAGCACAGCGCCATGGGCTCCCGCTGCTGTCATTAAAAGTCAGTCAGCTAATAAGAAGAGAAAGGGGCGGGGCAGGGCCACAGCTCTATGTCTAAATGGGTACATGGAGCTGTGACCCAGCTTGGGAGCTCCCATAGAAAGCTGCTTGCTGTGGGGGCACTCAATAGGACAGAGGGGCAAGGAGCACTGAAGAGGGACACGAGAAGAGGAGGATCTGGGCTGTTCTATGCAAAACCACTGCACGTATTTGTTATTTTTAACTTAAAAAAAAAAAACAAGACTTTAAAACGAGACTTAAAAATGCCTGAGATGTTTTATTCAGTGTCCAGTTAGAAAGGTTTTCCATCACTTAAGCACACGTGTTCTTATTGGAATATTTACCTTTAATTTCAGTACTATAATAATGGAAGAAAATATAAGTACAAATGCCATATATTCACGTGAAAGAGCCACGTGTAATCTAATGCACCAACATACCATACATATGCAGGTATATACTTTTCATATTCCAGTAATGATATATCACAGTAACAACTCCTACCTCTGCTTCTGTCTATATTGAAGTTTGGAGTTTTTTTCCTGTCTATATTAAAGCGGATCTCCCGCGGCCATTCGTTTTTTTTTTTTTTTTATCATTAAATTATTTATGGCTTATTAGGTACTTACTGCTGTTTTAAGTCACCTGTTGTCCGATTTAACCTTTAATTCTAACTTATATTCTCATTTTACTTGTGGGCATGAGAAGCCCACAGGCACTCATTTCCTTGTTGCGGTGAATGCTCATCTTCCAGCATTCACCTCTCGTTCCCGTGCATGCTCAGTCTTACGCCCTCCACACTTTCTTGTTGTAATCGTGTCACTTCCGCTTTAGGATATCTCGCTTCAAGCCTCCGCAATGACTCCTGGGAGCAATGACAAAAGTTCCCAGGAGACATTGCTGGTAAAAGAAATGACGCACTACACCCAGACTACCCTCAGAAGATAGGGACAGGAAGCAGAGTGACAGATGCAGATAACAATGGTACTGTCACAAAAATAAATTTGAGTCTGCTATTTGATTCAGCTAATGTATTGAAATAGGGTGGAGCTCCGCTTTAAGGTACTCCAATCTCTCCTGTTGTTTTTTTCATACTATAAAATAAATTGAAATCCAGAGGCAGATATTTCAGAATACCCACTAGATATAATGGTATACAACTTTCCAGTATTTACCAAAAACTCAAATGTCAGCCTTGGTTAGACTCCTTGTGAGAATTTGCTAACTGTGATCGAGAACAGTGCCACTATTGCCTCGTTTCCACTGAGCGGATCGGTTCGGTACGGTACGCTATTTTGGGTGTTTCTATTATGAAAGCGTACCGTAAAACCGAACCGTACCACACCAGCAAGGGTCCTGCTTCAGATGAGGGACCAGAGAGAGTGGAACGGTTCGGTTAGGGCGGACCTACAAATGCATCTCACTGATTGGTGGATGCGCTAGGAATTTTTTCTAAACCCTGAATGGTCCCTGACGGTCCGATTTGCAGTGAAAACGCTCACGCGATTAGACCGGCCCCATCCGAACCGCTCCAAAATTACTGACCCGACCCGATCCGTGCAGTGGAAACGAGGCATAAGATCACACTACATTTTGACATGGTTGGTTACTTTTTTCAGGTGTTGCTATCTGTTGTTTATTCTGATTTTACTCAGGGCACTCCAAAGCTTGTTTTACAGCAGTTGTTTCTTTCAGCTCTCATTTCAAGTGCTTTACCAGGTAAAAGTTTGCTAGTAATAACAACATAATAACTAACTAACATGAATGGTTCTGCTGTGGGCTCAGTTTACTTTCAGACATTCTTCCTATAGCTTGTACACACAGGATCCTCTTTCTTATTTATTGTATTTTTTGTTGAGCCAACAATTGTGACTTTTAATTTCAAAAATAAAAAAGGAATCAGAGGAAAATGTTAGCTAACCACTTAAGGACCGCCTAACGCCGATATACGTCAGCAGAATGGCACGGCTGAGCACAAGCACGTACCTGTATATCCTCTATAAGTGCCCACGACCCGCGACCCGGTCCAAAGCTCCGTGACCGTGGCCATGGAACCTGTGTACCCAATCGTCACCGGAGTCCCGCGATCGGTCACAGGATCTGAAGAACGGGGAGAGGTGTGTGTAAACACACCTTCCCCGTTCTTCACAGTCGCACTGTCATTGATCGTCTGTTCCCTGATATAGGGAAAGGCGATCAATGATGTCACACATCCAGCCCCGCCCCCCTACAGTTAGAAACACATATGAGGTCACACTTAACCCCTTCAGCGTCCCCTAGTGGTTAACTCCCAAACTGCAATTGTCATTTTCACAGTAAACAATGTATTTTTATAGCACTTTTTTGCTGTGAAAATGACAATGGTCCCAAAAATGTGTCAAAATTGTCCGATGTGTCCGCCATAATGTCGCAGTCACGAAAAAAACGCTGATCGCCACCATTAGTAGTAAAAAAAAAAATATTATTAAAAATGCAATAAAACTATCCCCTATTTTGTAAACGCTATAAATTTTGCACAAACCAATCGATACACGCTTATTACGATTTTTTTTTTACCAAAAATAGGTAGAAGAATACGTATCGGCCTAAACTGAGGAAAAAAAAACGTTTTTTTATATATTTTTGAGGAATATTTATTATAGCAAAAAGTAAAAAATATTGAATTTTTTTCAAAATTGTCGCTCTATTTTTGTTTAAAGCGCAAAAAATAAAAACCGCAGAGGTGATCAAATACCACCAAAAGAAAGCTCTATTTGTGGGAAAAAAAGGACGCAAATTTTGTTTGGGAGCCACGTCGCACGACCGTGCAATTGTCAGTTAAAGCGACGCAGTGCCGAATCGCAAAAAGGGGCCGGGTCCTTTACCTGCATATTGGTTCGGGTCTTAAGTGGTTAAAATGGGCTCAAAGACCACCAAAGATCCAGGCAGGTAGTATTGTGTTAGAGTTAGGTTACCAAGAAAGGTCAAGGCTGGAAACATAAGCGTGCGCACAGGGTGTGCCAGGTGTGCCCAGGCACACCCTAATCACCTTGTGCAGCACAGATTATCCCTACTGCCCTAGCCCTCCCCCCCTGCAGCACCTACAAATTCTCTCCTCTCTTGCCTGCTGTTGCTGCAGGGATGTTTCAGGGTGAGTAAGGGAAGGGGCCAATAAATATGTAATTTAGAGCCCCTTCCCATTCTGAATTAAAAGCGTGAGTGATCGGTAGTGTGTGTTTGAACTTTGGGGTGCACACCCTAATGCATTGGGCTGTGCACACCTATGGCTGGAAACATGTTTCAAAGTTGAATTCTAAAATAACATTTGCAGTGAAAATGGATGTTGCTTGTTTGTTATTCAGGACAAAATAATGAAAGTGAATAAAATAAATCAGAACACTAAGGAAAATATAAGGATGTACTATATATGGTGTAGACCAATCATTACTTTCACCCCATGGACCTTACTTATCAAGATGGCCCCATTGTCAGGAACATACTGGCAGGGCTGCATGCACCACAGAGCATTCCAATATGCTGTTCTGTCAATGACTTCACTGAATCTGTATACCTTCAGTCTAGTTAATGATGGACAGATTGTACAGGCATTATTTGTAAAAACATAGAAAAGTGACGGCAGTAAAAAGACTGAGTGGTCCATTGAGGCTGCCTGTTTAATGAACAACCTGCTGTTGTACTCTATATGGTCTACTGAAGTGATCTACTGAGCATATGGTGTAAAGTTTTTATTGTGTTTTGAAGTACTGTATCTGCCCAATATAGTAATGTATATCAACAGTAATGTAGAACAACCTAATGACCAGTCTAAGCTCTGGAAAGTTAAAAAAAAACTCTCTGTAACTAAGCAGTCTCCTCTGTACCTCTGTATCCTATCTGGGCAGTAGTCATTATGATGTGGCAGTTCTCTTTTGTAACCTGACAACAATAAACCGAGCAGTCTTACTCTATAACTCTTGCGTTGGAGTCTCTGCAGGGTGACAGCTCTCTTTTGTAACCCAACAACAATTATAGAAGGTTCTGGATTTGGTTGGGTTGTAGGTACAATCAGATTTCAGGTTTTGGGTAGTAGATTGCAATTATCATCTGAGAGCTGGACATTACAGTGCCTTGAAAAACTATTCACACCCTTTGAAATTTTCCACATTTTGTTATGTTACAACCAAAAACGTAAATGTATTTTATTGGGATTTTATGTGATAGACAAACACAAAGTGGAACATAATTGTTAAGTGGAAGGAAAATGATAAATGGTTTTCAAAATGGTTTACAAATAAACATGTGAAAAGTGTGGCTTCCATTTGTATTCAGCCCTCCCTCCCCCGGTCAATACTTTGTAGAACCACCTTTTGCTGCAATTACAGCTGCAAGTCTTTTTGGGGATGTCTCTATCAGCTTTGTACATCTAGAGCAGTGGTTCTCAACCTTTCTAGTGCTGTGACCCCTTGATAAAAAAATCCTAAATTGGGACCCCTAACAGTAAAATAACTTTTGTAGTGTGGGTTGTCAGCAGCCAAGGCAAGACTAGTAATTTGCGCCCCTAACCCACGGACGTTTAGAACTCCCTTCCACTCATACAGTATTAAAAAAAATCCTTATGGTACATTTTAGGATGTAGCACTCTTTCTCTTTGTTCTCCATTCTTTCCTTTTTATCTCTCTCTATCCTAATTTCTCGTTTTTTTCCCCCATCCCTCTCTCGCCATCTTTCTTTATTTTTTTGTCAAAATGCGTTTTAACTACTTCCTGCCCGTCGGCCGTCATATGACGTCCTTTACTTTGTGCAGGGATATCTAAATGATGACTGCAGCTACAGGAATCATTCAGATATCATCTTTTTCAGCCGGCGATACCCTACACCGTAAGAATGATCATGGCGGCTGTCTTGCCTCTTGATCATTCTTACGGGAGGCGAAAGGGGACGTCCCCCCTCCCTTTGGCCTCTGGTGCTTCTTCCGACTCACCGCTACGATCAAAGCCAGGATCTTTTTTTTTTTTTTTTCAGGCTTTCCAGCCTAGAGGTGAGATGTGGGGTCTTATTGACCCCATATCTCACTGTAAAGAGGACCTATCATGCTATATTCCTATTTTGAGGGATGTTAACATTCCTTGTAATAGGAATAAAAGTGATCAAAACCTTTATTTTTGTGGAAAAACATGTCAAACTAAAATAAATAAAGTAAAATTAACAATAAATTTTTTTTTTTTTAAGTGCCCCTGTTCCCGTGTGCTCGTATAAGCGACCGCACACGTAAGTCCCGCCCACATATGAAAACGTTGTTCAAACCACACATGTGAGGTATCGCTGCGAACGTTAAAGCGAGAGTAATAATTTTGGCCCTAGACCTCTTCTCCAACTAAAAAGATGTAACCAGTAAACATATTTAAAGCATCACCTATGGGGATTTTTAAGTAGCGAAGTTTGGCGCCATTCCACAAGCGTGTGCAATTTTGAAGCGTGACATGTTGGGTATCTATTTACTCGGCGTAACTTCATCTTTCATATTAACATCGGGCTAGCTTTAATGTATTTTTTTTTAAAAAGCACAAAACTGTTTTATTTCCAAAAAAAATGCGTTCGAAAAATTGCTGTGCAAATACCACGCGCAATAAAAAGTTGCAACAACCGCCATTGTATTCTCTAGGGTCTTTGCTAAAAAAGCATATATAATGTTTTGGAGTTCTATGTAATTTTCTAGCAAATAAATGATGATTTTTACATGTAGGAGAGGAATGTCAGAATTGGTCTGGGTGTTCCAGAACGCCTGATGGTGCTCCCTGCATGTTGGGCCTCTGTATGTGGCCACGCTGTGTAAAAGTCTCACACATGTGGTATCGCCATACTCGGAAGGAATAGCAGAATGTGTTTTGGGATGTAATCTGTGGTATGCATATGCTGTGTGTGAGAAATAACCCGCTAATATGAAAATTTTGTGAAAAAAATCTTGATTTTGAAAAGAATTGGGGGAAAAAATGACAACTTCAAAAAACTCACAATGCCTCTTTTTAAATACCTTGGAATGTCTTCTTTCCAAAAATGTGTCATTTGGGGGGTACTTTTCTGGCATGTTAGGGTCTCAAGAAATGAGATAGGCCATCAGTACTTCAGGTGTGATCAATTTTCAGATATTGGCACCATAGCTTGTGGACCCCATAACTTTCACCCAGACTAAATATTATCCAATTTTTTTTTTTTTACCAAAGATATGTAGCAGTATACATTGTAGGCCAAATTTATGAAGAAAAATTAATTTTTTTGCAAAATTTTATAATAGAAATGAAAAAAAATAACTTTTTTTTACAAAATTTTCGTTCTTTTTTCATTTATAGCGGAAAATATAAAAACCGCAGAGGTGATCAAATACCACCAAAAGAAAGCTCATTTGGTTACAGTGTTGTATGACTGAGTTATTGTCATTCAAAGTGTGAGAGCACCGAAAGCTGAAAATTGGTCTGGTTATTAAGGTTTAAGTGCCCAGTGATCAAGTAGTTAAATTACACACAGGCTACACTTTTCAGACATTTATTTGTAAAAGATGTTGAAAACTATTTATAATTTTCCTTACACTTCACAATTATGTGCCACTTTGTGTTGGTCTATCACATAAAATCCCAATAAAATAAATTTACGTTTTTGGTTGTAACATGACAACATGAATTATTTTTCATGGCACTGTAGATATATGCCTATACAGGTTTGCACTGTAATACGTTGTGTGAAGCAGCACCCCATTATTCAAAGGGTCAAGGGAGAATTTGTCTTAGTGAATGGCGTTCCTTAAAAATCAATGAAGAAAGTGAATAGAAAACTGCGAGATTGTGTTTATGTGGTGTTTAGCTGTGTGATTACTTTTTATTTCTCTGATTACAGCTGGAGCCTTAAGCCGTGTACACACGATCGGTTTGTCCAATGAAAAAAAAATAGAACATGTTTTAAATTTTTCCTATGGATAAAAAAACGATAGGAAATTCCGATCGTCTGTGTGGAACTCCATCAGAGAAAAATCCATGCCTGCTCAGAATCAAGTCGACACATGCTCGGAAACATTGAACTTCATTTTTTTTTTCGGCTTGTCGTAGTGTTTTACGTCACCGCGTTTTGGCACGGTCAGAATTTAGTCTGATAGTGTGTAGGCAAGACTGATGAAAGTCAGCTTCATCAGATATCGGACGAAAAAATCCACCGAATTTGATTCCATCAGAAATCTGATCGTGTGTACATGGCTTACCTGTTGAGTGTTAACAATTTGGTTAAGAAAAATCACAGAATGACTACTAAGCTATATCCCTTGTTTCTGAATTTAGCTACTGTATGTACTAAGCTCAAATCAAAATGCTATCAACATCGATTTTTAAAAGCTTCAGCTTAATTCTTTACCATTATTGCTGGACATATGTATTAAGTTCAAGGATACATTGGAAGAAAGTACTGTATAGAAATAAATACATTGTGAAATATAGACCAGTATGGCCACAACACTGACCTTCCATTAGTATCTAAGCAAACCAGTCCCATTAATCTGCCTGTTTATTACGACAAATCTACTTAGTAATATAATGAACACAGAAATATACAGTAGGGTACGCTAAAAGCTTCTTTTATGAGTTTCCTACAGGGTTTTAAACGAACAACTTGTATTTTGTTGACGCTCAATTCTTGCTAAATGCAGTGTGTGCATTAGTAGTTATATATCATGGCTTTGTGTTAGTTTTATCTGTATTATGCATTAAATAGTCTCTTGTGAGTGTTGTTTTATTACCAAATGACTTCACTGAACCTTACTAGAATTAAAAAGGGATTGCTTTTTATTATTGCTCATTTTAAAAGGGTGTTTTGTTTTAAAATAGAAGTGGCATGCCCTTGTCCATTTCAGAGTAACCCTCCAGTCACATGCATTAGGTGGTTGCTGCCATCAATTTTTTTTTTATAGCTTTTTCTTTAACAAAATGACTGTAATAGAAAATTTTACATCAAATATATTGGCTACCCATTCAGTTTAAAATAGAAATGAAAGGCAAAACATTTTTGTTTGGATATAAAAAATATTTTAAATACCTTTTTTCCTTTTTTTATAAGTGATCATATTCCCTTTGTACTCAGCTGCGTAAGAGCTGGGGGGAGGAAAAGCAGAAGTACACTGAGCTTCTCAGTGAATGGTTGTGAAGGGGGGGTGGAGTGTCAGGACAAATATGATCATTGGAAGAGAGTTCACTGAGCTCCAAGCATTGCTAGAGAACTGACCACAGTGTGCTCTCCTGCTTAGCGTGGTCAGTTTTTAATAGGAAAGCAGAGGGACTGGCAGGAACTCCAGTGATTTCACCTAAAGGAAGTAATACTAAGGCCCCATACACACGAGCAGACAGATTTGTTCAAATCTGTCCGTCCGACAGATTTGAACAAATCTGTCTGCTGGGATTTTGGTTTGCTCGCGTGTACACACGAGCAAACCAAAATCCCCGCCAGCAGAGAGCGCGCTGACGTGTCGGTGACGTGGCGGTGACGTTGACGCCGCCACGTCACCGCATTAGGAAGTAAAACACTTCCGCGCATGCGCCGAATCCATTCGGCGGCGGTGCGGCGGCGGTGCGGGACGACATGTCTGCTGGTAAGTGTACTAACCAGCAGACATGTCGGGCGGACGGATTCCCACCCGATAGATTTCAAAGCATGCTTTGAAATCTGTCGGGTGGCCAAATCCGTCGGCTCGGCCGTACACACGATCAAATCTGTCTGCTGAAACGGTCCGGCGGACCGTTTCCAGCGGACAGATTTGATCGTGTGTACGAGGCCTAAGAGAGCAGGATACTCTCTCATACAAGTACGTAGTACAGCGGGCACATATCAGGAATATGACGTGTGTAACAAGCACTTTGAAGTGAACATGTACCCAGATTACGCATACCAAAGGTATTACCATTTCTGAACAAGAAGCAAAAGCCCTTTAATACTGTACAAAGCTTCATTCACTTCTGTAGCTCTGGGCAATGTGGAGGAATTCATCTTCAAAGTTCACAACAGAGGCACTGAAATCTTTTCTTTCTATCCTACTACTTTTTTGGCAGCAAGCTGCTGTTGTGATTTGTGTGGATCTGTAAAAATGAATTACTCCACATTAAAAGCAACTAGAGAGGTCAGATATGGTTTGTTTTCTTTTCTTTTACTGCTTAATAATATAATGTAAATTTGTTATTGTCCATAGTCTGAGCACTTCACACCCAACTGAAGCCAATACTTTTTTTCTTCCTAAGGATAGGGTGGGTCAGGCATAGAATTATGCCTCTCAGTTTTTTTTTTGTGGTACCCATTTGGGAGATTTTCCTTTTTACTCAGAAGTGATAGAACATTTATCCAGTGGAGATGTAGACTACAAGAAGACATTTTTATGTTACCTTTGTTGGGTTACTTTTAGGCCTCATTCACTTGCAATTAGGAGCAGATGGATGGCTCTGGATGCAGATAATGTACATCTAGGGTTGCTCATCTGTCCCTAATCACATTTAACCACTCTATGGGGTTGATTTACTAAATCTGGAGAGTGTAAAAATTGGTGCAGCTATGCATGGTTGCCAATTAGCTTCTAACTTCAGCTTGTTCAATAAAGCTTTGACAAAAAAAATTGACATTTACTAGATTCTGTGCAGAGCTGCACGATATTTGCACTCTCCAGTTTTTATAAATCAACCCTTATGTGTAGTTACATATAAATAGCCATGGTACCTGCAAACCTCTCATTGATTTGTACAGGCTTTCTGGCTTTGGCAGATCTTATACTGGAGGTCTGGGCTCCCAGCAGTGTTGCCAACCTATTAGATTGAAATTTACTGACACGACACCCAAAATTTACTGGCACAGCCAAGTTTTTACTGGCATTTCCAAAAGATACAAAATTACAAATTTCCGTATTTGGGATACAAACCTGTCCAATATACAATTAGCAGTGTGATTTAAGGTACATATTAACCTCCCTGGCTGTATTCTTGAGTCTGGCTTGGGGGAAGGTTTCTGTACCAAAAGCGGTATCCCCGAGCCAGACTCAGGATCGCCTCGCAGCAGCCACAGACAAAGTTACTTACCTTGTCCCTGGATCCTGCGATGCCACCCCGATGTGTGAGTGAGCGGGTCCTCGCTCGATTCACACAGTGTCCCTGTGTGCCGCCGATCTCCGTTCCCTGCGACGTTACGACGCACAGGGGCGGAGAACGGCGCCAAATTCAAAAAAGTTAACAAACACATTACATACAGTATACTATAATCTTATAGATTACAATACTGTATGTAAAAAATACACACCCCCTTTGTCCCTAGTGGTCTGCCCAGTGTTCTGCATGTACTTTTGTATAATAAAAACTGTTCTTTCTGCCTGCAAACTGTAGATTGTCCATAGCAACCAAAAGTGTCCCTTTATGTCAAAAGGTTTTAGAGCAGCTAGAAAACAGCGATAATAAATTATAATCACTTGCAGAATTGAGTGATAGCGATTTGTGGGGAAATTCGTCATAAAAAAATAAAAGTAACGACAGTAACAATTCTGCAACTGAGCAAATTTCTGTGATTTTGAGTTAATTACATTATTGAATAATTTTTATTATAATTATATTATTATTTGTTATAATTATTTATAATTATTTATTATATTATAATTTATGATTCTCTTTTTCAAACTTTTTCATACACGGGATGCCTACTAGACTCTTGTTTGGACAGATTTAAGTGAGTTATTCCTAAGAATTACAGACCTACAATGTAAAACACCAAATTTCCTTGCAAAATAATGGTACCACTTTCAGCACCTAAAATCTGACATAATCATACCGCCAGGGAGGTTAAGGCAGAAAATATATTTTGTTTATTTTCGATATAGTAGAAAGTAAGGCACACTCACATGAAACTCACTCTCATAGTGACACTGACCGCAATGTACAGCAGCACAGATCACCGACATGACATGTCCCCTCCTGATATAGAAAAATTCTAGAGCAACCACTAAATGTTAGGCCTCGTACACACGAGGCAATTCATTTGTTCAAATCGGTCGGACGGACCGATTTGAACAAATCTGTCTCTTTGGATTTTGGTTTGCTCACGTGTACACACGAGCAAACCAAAATCCCCGCCAGCAGACGGCGCGCTGACGTGTCGGTGACGTGGCGGTGACGTTGACGCCGCCACGTCACCGCACCAGGAAGTAAAACACTTCCGCGCAGGTGCCGAATCCATTCGGCGCCGGTGCGAGACGACATGTCTGCTGGTAAGTGTACTAACCAGCAGACATGTCGGGCGGACGGGTTCCCACCCGATAGATTTCAAAGCATGCTTTGAAATCTGTCAGGTGGCCAAATCCGTCGGCTCGCCCGTACACACGATCAAATCTGTCTGCTGGGACGGTCTAGCAGACCGTTTCCAGCAGACAGATTTGATCGTGTGTACGCGGCCTTAAGCAAAATGAAAGAAACCATCTGCATCGAAATCCCTCAATGAGTAACATCCTTAGTTAAAACAAGTACTAGATAATAATCTCGACAGTGCAAATATTGTGGATCAGGGACGCCTTTGTGGGCGTCCCTCTTCATGGTCCTCCTCTCACCTAATCAAGGTATGCGTTCTCCCCTGATCCACAATATTTGCACTATCATGATTATTATCTAGTACTTGTTTTAACTAAGGATGTTACCATTTATGATCTTTGTCAGCAATTCCAGATGATCTGTATCTCTCATTGTCCACAGATTTATACTATTATTCTCTATTTTTCGATATGATATTTCATTGTATACTTCTCATTTATATAGAATATATTCCACTGTGGGTTCCCGATGAAGCCCATATAGGGCGAAACTAGTCGAACCAGTAACACGATTGGAATGAAGAAGTTGGTTGGCAGCTTTCTGCTTACTTAAACACCCTTTCTTCAATTATGAATGTTTTTACTATTGAATAATATTTATGTCTTATATGTATCAATACATTTTTGTTGTTTTTTTTACAAAACATTGAATGTTTTCATGCTTCAGCTGTTTTGGGTTTGATCAGACTCATATATATTTAAAAGCTATCCATGTTGCATCAGTAAGAATCCCTAAACCACATCCCGCCTTTATTTGGGGGAACTTTTCTAACTCATGTCCCCTCCTGAGTCACAGTGGCAGTCTCTCTCAATGCCAGGTGGTCTCTTCAGTCCAATCCAGTCCAGAAAGCGTCACAGCCATATTTTTTTACTAGCAACCTTTTCCTGTCACTTGTATTTACTGGCAGGCGAAAATACAATTTTTTACTGGCTGCCAGTAAAAATACTGACTGTTGGCAACACTGGATCCCAGCCACAGAAATATGAAGACACTTGGTGAAAAATCTGTCTTAGTTTTGGTCATTTAGGAGGAAGAATTTTGGCTTTTGGATACAGGGGAGATATGACAGGTAAATCCCAAAAATCTTATTTATTTCACATGACAACACTCCTACAGTAGTTTACAAATAAATAAGTTATATTAGGCTCCTTTAACATTTAATAAAATGTAGCTAAACTCAAGAACAAAAATGTAATAAAATGCAGCTTTACAGTCCTTAGGTGTTAATAAAATGTAGCTAAACTCAAGCTATAGCTCAAGAACAAAAATGTAATATAGTGCAGCTTTACAGTCCTTAGGTGTGGTGACTGTATTCGTTTTCTTCTTTCAGGCTTTTTTTTTTTTCTTTGTATTTTCCCCAATGATCCTGCCAGCAGCACACTTAGGGCCAGATTCAGGAACACTTGCGCTGGAGTATTTTGATATGCGCCGCGTAACTGTGATGATGCGCCGTCGTTTCTATGTGCCCGTACCCACCAAACTAGATGCGCCCAATAACGGGTCATTTGCGACCGGCGGAACGTTCCGACGCCAGAGTATCGTCAGCGCTTAATTTCGCTGGGCGCATCAGTCGCGCCTATTGATTTCCCCTGCAAATATGCAAATGAGGGATTTTTCCCAATTCACGAACGGATTAGCACCATACGCTGGCTACATGCGCCGCGCGTATCTCGTCCGTCCGGCGCAAAGTTATTTCTACAAAAGGCTGCTTTATCTTTACTCCAGACGGTCACAGGTCAGCAGGAGAGCAAGCTACAGCAGCGTTACCGACGATAAGAGCTAGCTGAGCACCCCCACTTGCAGGACAACACCTCTGTCCATGCTTGTCTGTCAAATTTTACAGCCATGGAGGAAGACATCATAGGTCTCCATAGCCGAGATGACGGCTGACAGCTCCTGGCCATTAAAGTTCAGCTTTCTCCTGTGTGTTTGCGGGGAACGGGAGCAGCCATCTCAGAACAAAAGTAACATCACTGCGGGGAGGGGGAGCAGGATATACTTTAGTGCCGGAATGGCGCTTCTACGGGCGCATTTAAACGCCCAACGGAAGGCATTGCGCTGACGTTTCCTGTGAAGTGGTGCCGACGGAAGTTGTGAGCATGCGCACAAGGGGGGCGAGTGGAGCCGCACTCACTGCGCATGCTCCGTGGATGATGCGCTGAACGTAAGCCTCTGCGCTGGGCCCGCCCATCATTTACATATGATCACACCCACTTCCACTTGCGTCGGGTTACGCCAGCGCATTATCGTTACTCTGGCGCAAGTTTACGCGCAACTGCTATGTGAATTACAGGACTTGCGCTGAAAGGGTCTTCAGAGTAACGTAAATGAGAAGCGTTACTCCAGAGGAAAGATACTCTCATCTACCTGAATCTGGCCCTTACTCTTTTAGTCTGAGAATGATCACTTACAGCACTATATAGAAGCAACTTTACAACCCTTGCATTGGACTGAAAAAACGCAACTCTCAAAACCTCAACTTCAACTTCATAACAAAGGGGAGAATAAGTTCTGTAGTCCCCAGTGAAAGCTAGGAATAATGTAACTGATAAAAGTTTAGTACAGGCAGAGTGTGAAGTAAGTTATCAGCTCAATTTTTTTTTTTGCATTTATTACTATTATTATTACTATACACGATTTATATAGCAGCAACAGTTTACGCAGCATCTTACAATGTAGAGGGAGGGGCAGCACAATTACAGTACAGTTCAATACAGAAGGTACAGGAGGGCCCTGCTCATAGAGCTTTCATTCTAAAGGGAGGGGGTGGTGGTACAAAAGGTAATAGCTGCAGAGAATGATTTGATGGGGTGGCATTTATCAAACAGATATAACAAAACATTTTCAATAGTATATATTAGCCTTTCTCAACCGGTGTGCAGCGGAACCCTGTCTGGGCTTCTTAAGGGATGCCACGGCAAAATGCTAAAAACTGTACCAACAAAGGCAAGCTGATCAAGTAAGTGAGCCACAGCCAAATACAAACAAATAATAAAAGTAAGGCGCTTCCACACAACCTACAAAATAAACTAAAACGACATCAATCAAACAACTCAATTCACTTAAACAAGTCCAATTGATGTGAGATAACAGCAGAAAAGTTATAAACATATTTTATATAGTAAAAAGCAAAAAATAAAATAAGTCAATATAGAATAGACCTTATGAAGAACTCCAACCACTGTGTCTTCAAAAGTGCTCATATGACTCCTTCAATTCGTGCTCCACCACTGTGTGTACAAAATGGACCCTTACCAGCAATATGGCATTGATGCACTTTTGATAGCTTGAGGTAGTACCAGTTGGGGGGGTCCACACACATAATGACTTTTGAAAGTGAACCAGCCGTTGACCCCACAGACTCCTTTGCTCTCTCCCCAGCAGCCCAGACCCAGAAAAAATATATAAAATGCTGTCATAGTGTAGTCCTGTTTTTAAGTCCTGGTTCACACTGGTTCGATTTGACATTTTCCAGCAATTGCGGGCAATGACACCATCCTAATCGGTGCGATGCCGCATCTGCGGCGCTGCACTGATTCCAAAAAGTTATTTCTGTACTACTTTTTGCGATTTCGGCACGCAATTTAGATTGACATCTGTGCAGAAACCTGCACAGATGTCTCTGTAATTGCAGCTGAAACCAGGACTGCCAGCGTGAGTGAAATTGTGCGAGTTCAGCACGGCTTCATTCCCGCAGCCCAGTGTGAACCTGGGCTGAAAAAAGGTAATAAAATATAAAAACAGTTGTGCACTTACATTCTGTTGTGCTCAAGTCAACACAAACAGTCTGGTTAACAATGGCTCAGTACAGCATTGGTCTACGCGTTTTATGGGAGTCCCTGCTTCCTCAGGACCGTATAACTTGTTCTGTACATACAGCTCTGACTAGTTATGCAAAGGCCAGGAGCTAAAGCGCTAAGAGCCAGAGGAGAAAGCACACCAGTGCCCTACACAGGGATTCTACTTCCTGTTCATGCAAACACAAGCTTGGACCCCTATACAGGGTTGTTCACCCACATCCTACCAACTAATAATGTCATCAGTCAGGTGCCTGCACTAAATCCTTTATTTCCCATGACCTGCCTTCAAGGCCTATGGGTCAGAGAGTGTGGGGGGGGGGGGGGGGCAGCTGGAATATCTGTGTGTCTGTGTTCATGGATGCATGGAACACCTGTGTATCCCCATGCAAGAAAATACAGCCATCACACGAGTATATGCTTTAGTATACCTTGTGAACAAGGTCTTAAGCTGGTGTGCCCTAAGATTGTGCATAAAAGGTGCCTTGGATGAAAAAAGGATGAGAAACACTGGTACATATATATATAGCAGAACAAAGGGGACCGAATAAGACATTGGGGGATATTTATGAAAGACAAATCCACTTTGCACTACAAGTGCAAACTACAAGTGCAAAGTGCACTTGGAAGTGCAGTCACTGTAGATCCAAGGGGGACATGCAAGGAAAATAAAAAATAGCATTTTAGCTTGCACATGAATGGATAATAAAATCAGCAGATCTACCCCTCAGATTTACAGCGACTGCACGTCCAAGTGCACTTTCAATGCAATTTCAAGTGCACTTTGCACTTGTAGTTTGCACTTGTAGTGCAAAGCGGATTTGCCTATTGTAAATAACCCCCATTGTTAGGAATCATAAAAACTTTAGGTGCTAACCCTAGAGTGTTTTGCTATTATTGACCTCATTGTCTTCCAATATTCTAATACATTATATAGATATACCAACTCGTTATTACAGTGATGAATTAAAAGCGTGTGTACTTTAGTCACAACATTTTAAAAGCACTCAAAAATGTTCAATACATTTTTGCGCCACTTCTTTTATTTTATAAGCTGTATGTTCTTATATTCTGGCAGAAAATAAATATCATTAGATGTGGCTGTGGCTTGTGACTCTCCCTTGCTCGCCCACTCTCTCTCTCTCTATGTGTGTGTGTATATATATATATATATATATATATATATATATATATATATATATATTTATATATATATATATATATATATATATATATATATATACTGTGTATATATATGTATATATATATATATATATATATATATATATATATATATATATATATATACAGAGAGAGAGAGAGACAGAGCGGGCGAGCAAGGGAGAGTCACAAGCCACAGCCACATCTAATTATATTTATTTTCTGCCAAAATATAAGAACATACAGCTTATAAAATAAAAGAAGTGGCAGAAAAATGTATTGAACATTTTTGAGTGCTTTTAAAATGTTGTGATTAAAAAGTACACACACTTTTAATTCATCACTGTAATAACGAGTTGGTTTGACAACATAGAAGGCACAAAGGCGTTGTGTGAGCAGAGTAATGGGTGCTTCTTTGTCAGCGGTGACAGCAGTAATTCCTCTTGATGATGTTGGGAGAAACTGGCACCTTGTGATCTGGACTCTATCAATTCGTGATTTACAAGGAAGGTGCCAGAAAGATTCTAGAGGAGAATGAAAGGTCAGTGTAGAAGACAGGAGGGGCAAAACAGGAACAGAATGAAGGGCAGTATGGTTATAATTTATGAACATCTCATTTAGTTAACTTTTACCAAGCCCCTTTTTTACATTTAAGTTTATTTCCTCTTGCATCATGGTTAATTAATTAATTAATGGGTGAAAAAATAAATATAAAAATGTGACAAATAGTACATATTAGAAATTAAGTGAACTAGTCAAGGGAATGTATAAAAATGGATTCTGGGGAATAACAGATGTAGTTGATGAATAATGCTGTAACAAGGAGCACATAGTCAGGTTGGCCACACCATAAGTTAGAGTTGCTAAATTCATGTTTTTTGCTGCCAGTCTTCTCTTTGGTCTAAGGCTGGGTTCACATATGAGCCACATGCGGGTCACGTCAGGGGTCTGGTGGATACTGGTTCACGGTTTCAGGTCCGATTTCAGCCCAAATATTTAGCTGAATTTTGGACCTGAAGCAGACCAAAAGTTGCACATCATTTTTCTGCAAAACGCACCGGACCTGCTGCTGAGATATGTAAACCGGCTCCAGAGAGAGCCAATCAAAATCTCCTGCTATTGCAAATTGGATGCAGGGATCCCGCATCTAATTCACAATGGTGTGAAACCAGTCTTAGGGTGAAGTGATGTGCAGGCAGGTGACTATGTCTATGTAGTAGATTAAAGGTGGTCACATTCTGAGATGAAACTCTGGGTTGATTTACTGAAAACAAATAGGCTGTTCACTTTCAGGCTGTTCAAAATGCAGCAAGAGAAGCTGCATTTTGCAAGGGAATTTGGCCCAGAACTTATGTGGTAAAGTTTTATTTTGCAAAGAATAACCAATCATGTGTAAGGGGAAAAAAAAACGTCCTTTTTTTCTTGCACATGATTGATTGACGTAATACTCATCACTTCCAAGTCCATTAGTCACAGGGGAGATCGGTAAATGATGGCCACAGGATTGCATTTGCAAGGTAACCCCCTCGGGAGAGAGCTTCCCAGAGAGGGATAACTCTTGTGGGGAGGAGCCGCTGTGGGACCCCAGAAGAGGATGTTCGAGCCACTCTGTGCAAAGCTAAATGCACAGTGGAGGTAAGTATGACATGTTTGTTTAAAAAAAAAAAATAAAAAAAAAAAAAAACCTTTAGTATCCCTTTAAGGGCTCATGCACATGGTGTAAAAATCCCAAATGCTGGCTGTCTGGGTTTTGGGTCATGTGTCCGTACGCATGCACAGGTTTACACAACTACCGACGTATACTCAAATACAGCTGCGTACAGCCATTCATGTCTATAGGGTACATATCACCTGTTGCTCCTGGGTAAGGAAACTTGTCAGATCTTTAGGTTCTCTGGAAACAGGTAGCTTTAAACCCTCAAAGCAGCTATAAAGGTGAGTAAGGGCTTACTTTACAGCTCTCTTACTGCTTGTTGATGATACTGGGACATGGGCACTTTACAGCCTAACTACAGTTTACATTTTTTAAGCAGAGACCGTGGCTTTTTTTGTTTTGGAAACCATATGTAAAAAGGCTGACCATTGTAAGTTAAATAGTTAAGAAAACGTATTTATATAGTGATAATATCTTTACAGGTATAAACCACCTACAGTTGGTAGAATACAATATTTGTCACTATAACGGTCCCTTTGAGATCCTATTCTAGGTGACTTGGATTGATTCCTCTAACTATGGCTTCACTGCTCTTCTTGTCTTGATAAAAAATGAAAGGAAATTAAGGTGTTGCCTCTAGCAGCCAATTAAACACCTTCATTTATCAACCTGCACTTTATAAAGATCTGATTGGTAGCCTTTGGGAAAGCCAGTCTATTGCACAGACTATGACATACCTTTGCCTATCCTATTTTGCTGTCAGCTCTCACTTTAGATTATCTTTCTGTGTCCCCCTGACCTCTATATATTTCAATTCATTATAATATACAGTCATTTCTATTCAGCCATCTCTGGAATGCTCAGCCCTCTTCCCTCAGTACACAGGCTCTCTATCCCATCATCTTCGCAGTGATTGAACTTTTGATGTGGAAAGTTTGGGCCCTGTGAGTGTTTTTTTTTTGAAAGGTGAAAATGACATTTCCCTCTGGGGAATTACAGAGAATTTCCAATTGAGTACCTGAAAATGAAAGGGAGAAAGAGGAGTGATTAAATCCAGCAATATAACTTGGCCCAAGGCGACCCCTGACTCCAGATCAAAGCTTCTGTAGAGCTCAGTCTAGTTTCAATCTCCATTGGAGATGTCTGAGAAGAACTCATACATGTGAGTTAGATGCACATACCAAAATATTCAAGGAAAGGGTACATTAGGTCAGCCTATATAACATGCAGAATTGTGATTTAACTCTTTACAAGATAACTGTAATATATACTTTAGTCCTAATGCATTAGAAAGAAAAGAGCTGCAAAGACAGTAAAAAACACCAGGAAAAAACGTTGTTTAAAAACTTGTTTTTTAGAAACTTTTTGCATTGGCGTTAATAAGCATTTAGCCTTTTTAGCTGTTAGAAGCATTTCTCTGCCTCTTCTGTCATCCACTCCCAAATTTAATTACTACAGAGCACGACATATCAAAATCAATAGTTCCCTTTAAGAGTCGTCTTAACTGACCTGACTTTCAGCCCATTGATTTACATGAAAGTTGCATACAAGTCGGACTTGTGCTCTGAGGATCTTGAAGGGAAACCCTATGCCAAATTTTTTTTTTAAATGGCATGGGGTCCCCCCAGATCCATACCAGGCCCTTTGCTTCTGTATTGGATCTTGAAATGGAGCAACACGCCAAAATGAAAGAAAAAATGGCGCCAAAGCACCTTGTCCCCATGTTGATGGGGACAAGGGCCCCTTCCCGACAACTCTGGGTGGTTGTCGGGGTCTGCGGGAAGAAGGCATATTAGAATCCGGAAGTCCCCTTTAAGAAAGGGGGCCCCCGGATCCCGTCTCCCCATGTGAATGAGTGTGGGGTACATTATACTCCCTACCAATCCACCCCAAAAAAAGCAGTGAAGTGTTACAAAAATAGTCAGTTTTTGACACGTCATTAAAGATTAAGAATGTCCCCCATCATAGCTCCAATCAATGTGTCTTCTTTCTTCGATACCTTCACCAATGTCTTCTTAATCCTGTCTCCTCTCTCCACTGATGTCTTCTTCCTCCGCTGATGTCTTCTCCCTCCGCTGATGTCTTCTCCCTCCGCTGATGTCTTCTTCCTCAAGTCTTTTCCCTCCATTTTCTCCCTCCGACTTCTTCCTCCGGTCTTCTCCCCCCTCCTGTGATGCTGATTCCCATCGTTGTGCTAGCTCCGTTGTCTGCAGGTTACTTTTAAAGCCATGGGGCATGGTCATCCTGTGATGTCACCCGGAGACCCTGCCCCTTCGTCACTTAAATCCCATTTTTATTTTTTTGCGGCTTGAAAACGCCTATGCCACTTACAGCATGGACACATATAATAACATGGAGACGCGTTATTAAGCTTCAAAAATAAAAAATTTGACCCTGGTAAAAGCGGCTGTAAAAACACCCAGTGTGCATGATGCCTTATAGTCAACTGCTGTTTAAAGGCTTGTAGACATCAGATGATTGTTGACTAATACATTTAAAACTGAACAGGTAATGACCAAGAACAAGTCCTATGTTGATCACAGACCTTAGCAGACATTCTCAGTGGATCTCTCCTGAGGCATTAAGTCTCTTGACTGAGTTGGAATGTTTTGGTTTATAGCATTTTGTTTAGCCGAGATATGAGCAAACCTCAACCTTTTCAACTTTCTATAGGTCATTTGGTGGCAGATAATTTTTGGTTGGTGTATATTGCTTTACTTTATAGCCATGTTCGCAATTAGTATAGTGTGCTAATGTCCCTATTAGGCAGACAAGGAATTGTTTACACCAGGGGTAGGCAACCTTTTGAGCACAGTGTGCTGAAAAATGTTTTCAAAGAAATTGAGCGTGACGATTTTATAACAAAAAAAATTCCCGCTCTCAATTAAGAAAAGGATTTTTTATAAAGTAAATGCTGTAAACTTCTTTAGTAGTGAGAAATTAACATCCTGCACTCTCACGCCTCAGATCAGCCCCAACGCATGCACCTTCACACCTCAGATCACTGTCCCCCCTGCAAATCTGTTTCACTACTGTACCCCCCTGCTCATCTGCCCCACCACTGTACATCTGCCCCACCACTGTACTACCCCGCACATCTGCCCTACCACTGTACCCCCTGCTCATCTGCCCCACCACTGCTCTACCCCCTGCTTTTTTGCCCCAACACTGAACCCCCCTGCTTACCTGGCCCAACACTGAACCCCCCCCTGCACTTCTGTCCCACTGCTGCACCCCCTTCTCATTTCTTCCACCACTGTACCCCCCTGCTGTACCCTCCTGCTCTTCTGTCCCACCTTTAAACCACTCCTGCTCATTTTCCCCACCGCTGTACCCTCTTGCTCATCTGCTCCACCGCTGTACCCTCTTCTCATCTATGAGATGCGTGATATGCAGGGTGGTGAAAGGAAGCAGAGATGAGACACATCTACCTGTCCTGGCACACTCATCCTGCTGATCCATCTCATGCACCCAGCCCACTTGCTTGTATGTAATGTATGTGATGTCACATACAAGCATATGGAATGGATGCTCAATGATGAGCTCAGGTCAGGGGCATTTTCTGAAAGCAGTGGATCTGTGTGCATAAGTTGGGCCCCCGCAGCTGAGAAAAGGTGGTTGGGTGGGATTTTAATAGCGCTGAATACTGGCTGTGGCTTACAGGGACGCAAAGTGCAGGGGTTCAGTAGTAAGTGACACAAAGGTTTATTAATAATTTTACCAAAGTTCCCAGAAGCTCAACAGTAATTCCAAAAACTGTCACTTGATTGTGGTTTTCTCCATCACAGTGAAATCCCTTCTTTCTGAGATTGGTAGTGGCAACCAAGCAAGTCATCTTCCTCCAGATGGTGGACAGGGGTAGCAGCAGTGGCGTAACCAGAGTTATGGGCGCCCGGGGCAGAATTTTTTTTTCGCCCCCCCCTTGTATAATCATCCACTCTGGTTATAAGGATCTGTAATGTATCCCTCTCAGGGCTTTCAGCATGTAAGGGGTAAATTATTGCAGGATTAATCATTTAACCCCTTACTGTAAGGGATTAACAGACTGACCCCCCCCCCCACAACCACAGATCCCCCATCATAGACTGAACCCCCCCCACAACCACAGATCCCCCATCATAGACTGAACCCCCCCCCACAATCACAGATCCCCCATCACAGACTGACCCCCCCACAATCACAGATCCCCCATCACAGACTGACCCCCTAAATAACAGACCTCTCATCACAGATGGATCCCCCCAATCACAGATAGACCCCCCACAATCACAGACCCCCTATTTAACAGACCTCAGACAGTAACCCCCACCATAGTGCAGACCTCAGACAGTAACCCCCAGTAGTGCAGACCTCAGACAGTAACCCCCACAATAGTGCAGACCTCAGACAGTAACCCCCACAATAGTGCAGACCTCAGACAGTAACCCCCACAATAGTGCAGACCTCAGACAGTAACCCCCATAATAGTGCAGACCTCAGACAGTAACCCCCATAATAGTGCAGACCTCAGACAGTAACCCCCATAATAGTGCAGACCTCAGACAGTAACCCCCATAATAGTGCAGACCTCAGACAGTAACCCCCATAATAGTGCAGACCTCAGACAGTAACCCCCAATAGTGCAGACCTCAGACATTAACCCCCAATAGTGCAGACCTCAGACATTAACCCCCAGTAGTGCAGACCTCAGACAGTAACCCCCAATAGTGCAGACCTCAGACATTAACCCCCAATAGTGCAGACCTCAGACATTAACCCCCAATAGTGCAGACCTCAGACAGTAACCCCCAATAGTGCAGACCTCAGACAGTAACCCCCAATAGTGCAGACCTCAGACAGTAACCCCCAATAGTGCAGACCTCAGACAGTAACCCCCATAATAGTGCAGACCTCAGACATTAACCCCCAATAGTGCAGACCTCAGACATTAACCCCCAATAGTGCAGACCTCAGACATTAACCCCCAATAGTGCAGACCTCAGACATTAACCCCCAATAGTGCAGACCTCAGACAGTAACCCCCAATAGTGCAGACCTCAGACAGTAACCCCCAATAGTGCAGACCTCAGACAGTAACCCCCAGTAGTGCAGACCTCAGACAGTAACCCCCAATAGTGCAGACCTCAGACAGTAACCCCCCATAATAGTGCAGACCTCAGACATTAACCCCCAGTAGTGCAGACTTCAGACATTAACCCCCAGTAGTGCAGACCTCAGACAGTAACCCCCAATAGTGCAGACCTCAGACAGTAACCCCCAGTAGTGCAGACCTCAGACAGTAACCCCCAGTAGTGCAGACCTCGGACAGTAACCCCCAATAGTGCAGACCTCAGACATTAACCCCCAATAGTGCAGACCTCAGACATTAACCCCCAGTAGTGCAGACCTCAGACATTAACCCCCAGTAGTGCAGACCTCAGACAATAACCCCCAGTAGTGCAGACCTCAGACAGTAACCCCCAGTAGTGCAGACCTCAGACCTCAGACAGCGGCGTGTGTGGTTTCCCTCAAGCGCGGGCTCCTCCTCCTCTGTGGGTGTGAACAGAGAGGAGGGCCGCCGCCGGGTGTACCAAGATGGCCGCCGCTCCGGAGCTAGGCCGAAGCCGGGGACTTTCCTAGGCAGAGGCTCCGGAGCGCTCCGCGGAGCCGGTGGATGGATTCGCCCCCCCCCCATTTTTCGCCCGGTGCGACAGCCCCCCCTGCCCCCCCCCCCCCCCGCTACGCCAGTGGGTAGCAGGACTGTGATTGGCTTAAGCAGTGTCCAAGCCAGTCCCCCTTCTCTTGGAAACAGGGACCCCCCCCCCCTAGCAGAACTGCACCCAATCTCTTACCCATCACAAAAGCTGAAGATCGCAGCTACAGCAAAGTTAGAGAACCAAACAATGTTTCCCGTCTTTTACAATTTGTGGGACCACAGTGCCTTCACCTTAGTGCAGGTGTGGTTTGGGGAATTCTGAAATTGGAATGTATTAGTGTCTCACTGACACTTCCCTGCACTGCTCTGCAGATGGGAAGGGAGTATAGTGACGGCAAAAGAGGCTTTGTGTGTCGCTTGTGGCACCCTTATCTGGGGATGCCTACTACTTTTTTTACACCCTCTGAAATAGTCACCAAATTGTTGCTGCCCCTACCTTACTGGTCCCTATAACATTTAAAGCAGAACTAAAGCCTCCGCTCCAACGGTCCAATGCCCACAAAATCCCTTATCTGAATTCTCTCCCCAGATTCTTCTAGGTGTTGGCCTTTGACTGCCTTGATTGGTTAACGCCAAACTCCTGCTCTCTCCACATGCAGCAGTTCTGTCAACCCACACAGGCACCACCTCACAGGCATTGTACCGGAACGTAACGTAACCTGCATATGGGCAGCTCAGTGTAAAGAAGACTGTGATCAGGCAGGTAAGATTATTTTTGCATATCTCTTTTGCAATAAAGAGTCTCCTTTCCCACATTGCATCAAACAAAGCACGGCTTAGGCAGCTGTAAATATTTCTGTGTGAAGTAATTATTTATGTACCACCGGCGACTTTTGTTTTTGAGAAAGGGCATAAAGTTGTTGGTTTGGTCCTTATGATGCCACATAAGCTATGATCAAAATGTGTATAAGAATGATGATGGACTTTTTAGGCGTTAATTGAATTAAAAAAAATGATATTTATTATGTAAAATACAAAGTTAAAAAGCAAAACAAATAAAGATAACAAATTGCCACAGTAATGGCACAGGTTAGAAGCACATACATTTGACAGACCACCTAATAATGGAAATTCTAATATTACACGGAACAACAAAATAGTGGGAAACTTTCAGCCACTAAGTGAACTTTTTTTTGAAGACCGCTAGATTTTGCAAAGAGGTGAGATGTTACACGATGTTTTTAGCCCAACATGTTTTGCGTTGGATAGATGCTTCTTCGGGAGATTTACAGTAACTTGTCAAGAAAATTGAATAGACAGAAACAGCGTGGGCAGAGGTCATATATAAGGTAGTTAGGCCGGGTATCGTGGCACATATACCAGAAGTGGAGGGATAAGGGGATAAGGTAACCTCAGTTAGTCATGAAATTCAGATCAAAACACAGTGCCCCAGCACAGACAGTACTTAGAGGGTTGCCAGCTCTGATATCACATGGGAAGATTACAGACAGCTGTCAATTGCTGGTGGGGATCAGTTGATCAGAGAACAAACATACATCAGTAGGTCACTTCATATATATTCTCCAGGATGACTTTGTCCAAACCGAAAGTCAGAGATCTGGATATGGAAGAACGAGACCTCTGCCCGTGGTGACAGTCTCAATAATCCTGAGTGCTGTACCTTTTGGGTCTCCTTTATACGGAGGTTCCGTATGTCTGTTTTTCATCCATCCGTTGTCGGATGAAAAACGGACATACATGTATCCCTATGGGATTGCGGATGTCAACGGAGACATGTCCGCTGACATCCGATCCGCCAAAGTATGCCGGAGGAAAAACGTACTCTTCCTTCCATCTGGTGGATCGGATGAACACGGACAGACGGTCCGTGTTTATCCGATTCCCCATAGGGGAGAGCGGAGAAAAGACAGGGACCGCCCTGTCATCCGGCAGCTCAGCGGAGATCAACGGAGCGATCTCCGCTGAGCAAACGGAGGTGCACGGGGCGGATCATTACTGATCCGCCCCGTGTGAAAGAGCTCTTATACATATGTGTATATTCATTCTCTTTGTACAACTTTATCGGGACGTGGCATTTATACACTCTCAGATCCACAGTACCACTCTGTGATGATTTTTTATTCTATGATCAAAATGTATTGTAACTTTAATTATAGCTGAAAATGACAAGGCTACAGGGCTCAACATCATCAGCATTGTCTAGCTGAATAATGACTTATCCAAGTAGATGTAGCGAATACATTAGGTCAAACTATCTTTAAGTCTTATCGTCACTGCATGTTGTCTAGGTATCTAAAAAGTCTACGAAAATGTGATTAAAGGAAACAGTCCAGTCTGCTTATAGAGAAAACATCAACAACAATCTTATCATATTAGGCTTAATGTACACGGGTCGTTTTACAACCTCTCCTGAACTATTTAAAGTGGAGTTCCGCCAGAAAAGCTGCTGACTTTTAATAATTGGACACTTACCTGTCCTGGTTGCCCACAATGTCAGCACCCAAAGCCGATCTGTTCCTCGGCTCTCGGGTGCTGTCGCCACCATCTTTGTTAAGTGAATCAGGAAGTGCAGCCTTGTGGCTTCACTTCCTGGTTCCCTACTGCGCATGTGCGAGTCACGCTGCGTGATTCCAATGGTCTCTGCTGTCTTTTGGGACCTGTGGGTGTCTACTAGAAGACAGCTGGGGGGGGCAGAGTAGGCGCCCGACGGAGCGCAGATCACCGCAGTGATCTATGCCCGGAAGTGATAGAAAATACCTCTATCTGCTTCCTCCTCCCCCCGGAAAGGTGCCAAATGTGACACCAGAAGGAAGGAGGATTCCTAAAAGCGGAAGTTCCATTTTTGGGTGGAACTCCGCTTTAACTTGACAGATAGTAACCCATGTTTAAAAACATCTGTCTTGCTGCGCTTACATGCCGCGCTTAGCCACGTTTGCGTTTAGAAGCGTTTTTTTTTAAATAGTCAAAAATTAAGAGCACATGTAAACGAAACGTGGCTAAATGCGAGTTACCCCTTTTACACATGTTTACAAGCTGTTACAGGCATTTGACGTTTCAAATGCCTCTGAACATCCGTCCTAAACACATTTTTTTTGCTTCTAAACTCAACTGCCTAGAAATTACTATAAATGATCCTGTGTACATGTACTGATAAAAAAACACAGAGAAGAGTTCAGGGGCAGCTTAAAAAAAGCGTAACTGCTCCTGAACATCTGTTTACCAGCAGCAGTGTATATGAAACCTTACAGGTAAAAGACGGGTTGATCCAAACATTTGTAGCAGTACCTCCGTGAGGGGTGCTGATAGACTCTATACCCCACTGGCTACCCCAACTCTGCAAATCCTCTTTTACCTCTGTCACCTTGGGTTCCATTCTGAATCATTGCGTTAGTTATAAGAAACTCACACAGTATCACTGAACCACTCAGAAATGTTTACTGAGGTAAAGAATAAACACACCCCTGTCTACACATAGTTATGTGGTTAGGGGGTCTCCGGTAGATACAGTGCATTAGCCTTTCTTTAAACCAGAATAAAAGTTTCAAGGAGACCTTGTCACCTAAGAAAAAATTTTGACCCGTAAAGAAGAAATTCAAACTTACCCTGCTACCTTCACCTTTGAATGCTGCTCCATTGCTGAGATGTCATCCCTCGAATTCTGCTGGAATACCGGCTTTCTGGGACTGGTAATCTTCTGGTCCCCACAGATCTCACTGGTTCTTCCTGATGACCTCCAGGTAAGTACTGTATCCTGTAATGGCTGGGAGGTCAAGAGACTGATGTGAGGGATCCAGGAGATCAACACATGTGCTCCACTTGGAACCAATGTCAGTAAAGTGAAATCTGATTTGTCATTAGGGGCTACTTTGCACGTCATACATGTTCTTTGCACACAAAGACATACATTCATACAGTATAACGGCAAGACATTTGCAAGGTGTATAAATGTGTAGAACAGAGAGGCAACTGTAGTATTTTAATGGAATCTGTGTAGAAGAATTATGTATGTTTGTAAGTCAATGAAACAGTAATTGCCATATGGTACAAGGAAGTGTCAGACAAGAGGGCTGCACATCTACCACAGATTGCACACTTACATTAAGAACCAATTCACATCTTCACATGATGTCTCTTACCAAGTACAGGGTTTAAGCTAAGTCCTATATAATCCAGGAAAAATATCACCATCTCCCCCTTACTGACAAGCAAGGCACAAGAGCAAGGAAGTAACAGACAGCTCGGCTCCTTATCTGGGAGAAGAGCTGCAGGAAATTTTATCATTAGAAATGTATTTATGAGGTTTCAGCACTGTCTGCTGAACGAGTGAAGGTGAGAGATGGCAGCAAATAATCACAGCAGTTATTTATTTGTCGCTTCCTAAAGTTTAAAGAGGAATGGCAATGAAGGACCCGACAATGATCTTTTTCAAGATATTTCAAGGGCAGTGATGATGAATGCATCAAGCAGGACTGCATTTAACATATAGACAAACCAGATGCTTGCTTACAGCTACAATATTCCTGGGGTAACATAAAACAGTCTTATGATAACTGCATTCAGTATTTTCTCCTTTTTTCTTCAACTTTACCAATTTAACATTTTAAAACTGAAATTGAAAATGTGCTTTATTGTGTTCCTTTTAAAACAAATTGGACTCACAAACTAAAAATGTAATTTTCTCTGAGATAAAAGGGCAAAAATTACCTCCTTTCTGCATGAGTTGTTCAAAGGAGCAACAAGTTAAAGTGCATCTAAGGATAAAACAAGTATTTTTGCTTTGGATAGGGCGGTGAGTGTTTAGCACACTGATGCCCCGTACACACGTGTGGGATTTCCGACGGGAAAAGTTCCCGTCGGAAATCCCGGGGGAAAGCCAAAAACCTGCTTGGTCAGTCTTTCCTGTCAGGAAAACTGCGATGGAGCTTTGGCTGGGAATCTGTGTGTTTGCTCCATCGCAGTTTTTCCCATAGGAAAACTGCTAAAGACCGCCGGGCAAAAGTCCGCCGGTTTTACTGTCGGTAAAAAAGAGAACTGGTGGTTTTTGAGCAGTTTTCCCTTTGGAAAAACTGCGAGGAGCATACACACAGCCGGGACTTCCGGCCAAAAGCTCTCCTCACAGTTTTCCTGTCGGGAAAACTGATCGTGTGTACGAGGCATGACACATTTTTTATCTCTTTTAGTGGCTCTGCTTGAGAGATGCGACCCTGTTTGTCCTATTGAAAACTGTTACTGGTACACTTTGAGGGATTTCCATTACTTTGAAGATATTTCCCCTGACTTCCTGTTCTGTCTACAAGACAGGAAATGAAGGCAACAATCTCCAAAAGGACACAGATGGTAAAAAAAGAAAAGGTTTTTAGCCATTCCCAACAAATAAAATAAATAAATAATGGCTTTAGAGTTTGGAGTAAATCTTTTCTCTTTCAAATGTTTTGAAAAGCTGCAAAGTGTTGCAGCACATGCTATTGGTTACTTACCATGGTGGGCAGGCAGGCGTAGTATCCTCAGTAATCAATAGATAGATACAGGAGGCAATATAAAGCAAGCAAGTCATTGACTTTATGAGGATATGGGTATTTTCACATCAGAGCTCCTAGGGCTTGAATTATGTTGTTTGTAGCCTCAAATCTGTTTACTCCTAGGTCAGGAGCCTATATAGAGCTATGAATGTTACCAGCAGACCAAAAATGCTGGTTTATTGCTGATGTGCAAAAGATAACAATGATAATTAGTGTGACATTTTTTGCAGCTAAACTTTGAATAATGCAGGATGGAAAAACCTAAATCTTATAAAAATTAAAAAGTTCAAAGGGGAATAACGTCATGGCACCCTCGACAACACCAATTAATTCTTTACAAGCAGGTTAGCGTAAAAACCACATAAGCACAGATGACAAGGGCACTTGGGAAAGCCACATGGGGATACAGGTGTCTGCAAAGGGGAAGGCTGCTCCTTTCCATTGGATCTATATGGTTCTTCTGTAGAGGAACTTTTTTTTTTCTGAAACAATAAGGATTGGAACTTTTGAATAGTGTTGCTCACGAATATTCGCATTGCGAATATTCGTTACGAATATTGCATATTCGAGTATTCGCGAATAAATAAATATTTTTTCAAATTTATTTTTAAAACATATCACATCCTAGTGATCTCCATCGACGTCTAAAAGCATTGCTGGTATGATTAGAGACCCTGGGCCGAGTAGCTGAGGTGATCCTTTTATGTTGCCGAATATTCGCAATGCGAATATTCGTATTACGAATATTTGCGAATGCGTTCTCTGCCCTTCTGTGTTTTTTGTATATATAAAAAAAAAAAAAAAAATTAGCTTTAGTTTAGTCATATAAGTTTGTGTAAGTAGAGTTAGTGTTTAGTGCATATTAGTTTAGTAATCCAGGAAATGATCTCTGTTTTTGCGTGTTGACGAGAATTTCGCAATCAATTTCGCATTCGCACTAGCGAAATTTCGCAAATTTTTTTTTTTTGATAAAATATCACGAATATTCGATATTAACGAATATTTGAGAATACGTTCTCTGCCCTTCTGTGTTTTGTGTATAAAAAAATAAATAAATTAGCTTTAGTTTAGTCATATAAGTTTGTGTAAGTAGAGTTAGTGTTTAGTGCATATTAGTTTAGTAATCCAGGAAATGATCTCCGTTTACGCGTGTTGACGAGAATTTCGCAATCAATTTCGCATTCGCACTAGCGAAATTTCGCAATTTTTTTTTTTTTTGATAAAATGTCACGAATATTCGATATTAACGAATATTCGCGAATATTCTTCTATATATTCGCGAAATATCGCAAAATCGAATATGGCGTATTCCGCTCATCACTACTGTGAGAAATGATAACTGCAATGATGGTAATGAGAATACTAACACACCTAGTATGAATAAGTTACTGAATAGCAAGGAATAAATACATACTAAAGCCTTTTTCTGTGTCTGTTTTTTTGCCCTAAATTGATCTACCCCTCATAACTGTAGTTACACCTACAATACAGTCTGCCCCAGCCATTAATCCCCCCTTGTAGTCTTAAGCGTAACTAAACCTCTTACAAAATTTGGGCCCTTAATTTAGCTATAATGTTCATATATGCTGCAATTTTCCTAGTTGCTTGATTGCTGGTCCAGTCTTCTTCTCTTCTGGGTTCAAAGTCTACAGCCATTTTGATCAGCATGTGCGTGAGAGTTACTTTGCTCCGGGACAGAAGCATACCAAGACTGTACACTGAGTGCATATTAGCTTCTAAGTGTACAGTTTAACAGGCAGAGGCAAGTATTTATAACATACTGTACAGTGTATTTTCTATTATAAAAGAAAATTAAAAAAAAAATTAAAAAAAATATTTTTTTTTTTCTACTTTACAATCACCTGTCCTTGATCCATTAAGAAATTGTTGACTAGATTAAAGAGATACTTGTCAAAATGCATCTGACCAAGCTCATGCATGTGCTGTACACTTCCAGTAATTCACTCCTATGGAGCTTCCAATTACAAGCCGATATGAGTATTTTCAAAGTGCAGAGCCTAGAACATTTTAACAATGGGTTATGCAATCTAGTTTGCAGGATCAGAGACAGGTGAGTATAAGGCTGCCCACAGATGAATCGAAATTCGGACGGTTCAGCAGGAACTGGCGAAATTTTGATCCCTCTATGGGGAGGTGGGTTGTACTGACGTTGATCTATCAATTGACTTAAAGAGGATGTGTCACTTACCTGAGAACGAAGCCCCCAAAGTCCTCCACGGTCCCATCCACTGCCACTGCCATGTCCCCTCTGAGCTTTTTCCTGTTATCCTGTTATCGTCGCTCCGGTGCTGTGATTGGCCGGAGCGGCGATGACGTCACTCCCACACATGCACGCGGGACGGCAGATCCCAGCGCATTCCCAGCATCTACAAATAACAAGCCCTGCACGGTCAGTGCGCCTGCGCCGTTGTCTACGTTGTCTATGCGCTGTAGACAACGGTGCAATCCTTTCTGCATTCCTTTATGCATATATCTCTTAAACTATAATCTAGGCTTACCTGTAGGTGAAAGTGGTGAGGAGGGTATACAACCACTTTAAGTACAACCAGCCTTTTGCTTGTGCAATCACTGCCAGCGCTATAGCCTCCGACAGTGATCATTGTATTCAGACGGTGGGGAAACCTCCTGCTGTCAGAATACAATAGCATAGCAGGAAGGATTCCCCCATCAGTATATGGACTGTGTTTATGAGGGAATCAAGCAATTTTCTTTCCTTCAACCTGCCGTTAAAGGAAAGAAAAATTGCATAATCTATGGCTTGCTTTAGACTAGGAGATGGGCTAAGTGCAGTTACACATTTATTAAACAATGTTGTGTTACAACTGAAGCTCAGTATCTTGTATTCTTCTATCATTGCTTCCAAGTATTTTTATGCTTCCTACATAAAATAAATACAGTATAGTTAAAAGAGTTGACAAAGGAACGAATGGCAAATAATACAAACAAATGCTCATACAAATTCCTATGCTGCGTACACACGATCGGTTCAAACCGATGAGAATGGACTTAAGTCCAGTTTCATCGGTCCAAACTGACCGTGTGTACGGCCCATCGGTCCGTCGTCCGTCGGACCAAAGTTTTAAAACTTGCTTTAAAATCTGACTGATGGTCGCCTGACCATCGGTCCAAACCGATTGTTAGTACGCAAAAGCATCGGTCCAAAAACCCGCGCATGTTCAGAATCAAGTCGACGCAAGCTTGGAAGCATTGAACTTCGTTTTTTCAGCACGTCGTTGTGTTCTACGTCACTGTGTTCTGACCTGATCGAATTTTGGACTAATGGTGTGTACGCACATCAGACCATCAGGCCACTTCAGCGGTGAACCAATGAAAACGATCCGTCGGACCATTCTCATCGCTTTGAACCGATCGTGTGTACGCGGCCTTAAAGCAGAGAAAAAGAGGTACATTATCAAAAGGCATTGTTGCATAGCGAAAACACGCACCAACAGCGGAGTAACTGTTATATTCTGACACATGGCCTGACTTTTTAAAATCTAATCATATTTATAAGATTATAAAATGACAATTTTTATTGGTGCTGAGTCTTTTTCATTGCGCTTTGTTCTAAAACACTGTAATTGTTAATTTTGGCACAACAGCTGATATTCTTCCTGTTCTTGGCATATGCTATACAGTACTTGTTAGAGAATGAAATGTATTTTAATAGGCCAACAGGAGACTTCTTGAAGTAACAGTTTGGAAGTTCTGTGGTGAAACCAGCTCTTTCTTAATGCTTAATGTAACAGCACAGATGGATAGTAGCATATGTTACATGTGTATGCTCATGCTTATTAATGCCACACTTTTTGCTGTCAAGGGGGAACTATTAAGATGGTCAATGGTTATCAGGTTTGCAGATGTAAATAACCCTTATTTAATATTTTCTTATATACAGATTGTTGACAGACGCCTGGAACAAAAATGATAAAAGAAAAGAAAAAAGCTCCATACTCAGGCTGATCCATTCTCCAGTCTTCTTTCCTCAATCCTTTAATCCCTTCACTCCAACATAGGAGTAAAATACAGTGCCAAGAGGTTCTTATCCCTTGTAAAAGATGTGTTCCTATGCATAACGCAGTTCATTAACCAGTTCAAAAGTTAATGGTAGTAAGCTTTTCTTTTAAAGCTAAACAAAGTGTAAATAGCTAAATATGCAGTTAATGACATATACTGTAAGAAAACTGTCCCAAAGGATTTGTCATTTTGTTTGGTAAGTCTTGTGATGCAAACCCCTCAGCCCAAAGCTAAATGTAGCACTGAGTCTGGGATAGGGTGGTAATGTCCGCATTTGGGAAATGAGTCCCATGGGAGGCCAACCTTATGGGGAACTAGTCCCCATGTCCGCAGAGCCTGTTGTGTAGGCAGAGCCTGATGGTAAGCGGAAAGACTAGTTCCCCATCAGGTCCGCCTTCGTTTTGGCAGTTTCCTCTCATTGCACTTTGCAATTATTTTGCACAGAGCAGCCCTGATCCTCCTCTTCTTGGGTTCCCCTGACGGCTCCTCCTCCCTGCTGAGTGCCCCCACAGCAAGCTGCTTGCTATGGTGCACTTGTGTATGCTCACTCCTAAGCCACCACTGTGTGTTCACAGACACACAGAGTGCAGCTCAGCTGGCCCTCCACTCCCTCCTCATTGACTGTAATTGACAGCAGTGGTAACCAATGGCTCCCACTTCTGCCTCTGAGCCAATCAGGAGGGAGAGAGCCCAGAGAGCCTCTGCTCTTGTGCACATCGCTGGATCGAGATCAGGCTCAGGTATGTGTAAGGGAAGGCTGGGGAGTTGTTTTAACTTAATGCATAGAATGCATTAATGGCTTGCCGACCAGGTTGGCTGGGCTACGCCAATCACTGTCATACACTGCAAAATGTTAAAAATCGTTGTCGTACGTTAGGCACAAACATGACGATTATCAAATGTGTCCAATCTGTCTGCCGCAATGCCAGAGATCACCGTCGTTACTAGTAAAAAATAATAATAATAAAAATGCCATAAATCTAACCCCTATTTTGTAGATTGCGCAAACCAATATAGGCTAATTGGGATTTTATTTACCAAAAATATGTAGCAGAATACATATACATATTATCGCAGAAAGTAAAAATATATATATATATTTTCAAAATTGTTGAACTTTTTTGTTTATAGCGCAACAAATAAAAACCGCAGAGGTGATCAAATTCCACAAAAAAAAAACTCTATTTGTGGGAAAAAAAGGACATACATTTTGTTTGGATACAACATCTCACGGCCGCGCAATTGTCAGTTAAATCGACACCGTATCGCAAAAAAATGGCCTGGTCAGGAAGTGGGTAAATCCTTCTGGGGCTGAAGAGGTTAAAGTAAAAAACCTTCAGCCTTTAGAACCACTTTAGGACTTGAATATTTATAGGTACTCACTAGAAAAACTTTATATAGACACATAAATGTGAATATAGTAAGAAACTATACAGTCATATTCATGTAATAGATGTACCATATGTTAATTTACATAATCTGTTCAGATATCACATTAGTATGCAGTTCTGTGAAGATGGGAGGTCCTCTTTAACTGAACCTATTTAACCTAACATCTGCCATTCCCAAGAAATCTCTAGTCTTGGAAATGATTTATAGAAAAATTCTTGTCTTGTACTGTCGTGTTTTCTAGATTTTACAGGTGTACAATGCAATATAAACAGGAACAGGACACTGAATTTCTGACGGGATCAACAGATATTATTTCGTACTTATCGACAAACAAACAAAAACACATTCAGGGTTCGTTTACGCCTCAATTCCCGCGTTCAGTGTTCTTTTCCACATGTGTATTTACATGCAGTGTAGTACATTTGTAATGCCTTCCAGTGCATTTTTTTTTTCATTTCTTTTTCCCTTGAAAAATCTGTGTGCTAAGGAAGTGTTAGAATTCAGGGGAATGTACTGTATCTGCATTTTTTGTGCGGATTATCTGCAGTTTCCCATAGACTTCTATTATATTGTGCATTTTTGGTGCGTTTTCTAAAAAAGATGCAACATGTAGGATTTTCGATGCACTTTCAGAAACTGCAGCAAAAACATGCAATCTAGAAGGTCTACACTGCACTGCAACCTTGCTGTGTTCAAACCGCAGTGATGCAGCATGAAATGATCCTTAGGCCGCGTACACACGATCGGTCAAAACCGATGAAAACGGACTGAAGGTCCATTTCATCGGTCAAAACCGATCATGTGTGGGCCCCATCGGTCAGTTATCCTTCAGTCGAAAAAAAATAGAACTTGCTTTAAAAGTTAACCGATGGATGCCTAACCGATAGGTAAAAACCGATCGTTAGTATGCAAAAGCATCGGTTAGAAGCCCGCGCATGCTCAGAATTAAGTCGATGCATGCTTGGAAGCATTGAACTTTTTTTTCAGCACGTCGTGTTTTACGTCACCGCGTTCTGACATGATCGTTTTTTTAACCGATGGTGTGTAGGCACATCAGACCATCAGTCAGCTTCATCGGTTAGCCGATGAAAACGGTCCATCGGACCGTTCTAATCGGATGGACCAATCGTGATTACAGGGCTTTAGAGTTAGGGTCAATGTCAGAGTCAAAGGTCAAGGTCAGTATATTTTAGGTAGGATTAAAAAAAATATATATATATATTAGTATCGATGTCAATGGTGGTGGTGTTTTAGGTAGGATAAGGAAAAATTTGGAGGGGGAAGTGTTAAGGTTTACAAATTATGTGCTGGCGTTTTGAGCCTAATTGACAACTACAGAATGTGTAATCTGTTGTATGGTTTCATCAGCAAGTTTCTTGGGCAGCACAGTAGCTAAGTGGTTAGCACTTCTGTTTGGCAGCACTAGGGTCGTTGGTTTGAATCCCAACCACAGCGCTACCTGCCTGGATTTTGCATGTTCTCCCTGTGCCTGCGTAGGCTTCCTCAGGGTACTACAATTTCCTCCCCACTCCAAAGACATGCTGGTAGGCAAATTGGCTTCTGGATAAATTGGCCATTGTATGTGTATGTATGAATGTGAGTTAGGGACCTTAAATTGTAAGCTCTTTGAGGGCAGAGATGTGAATGTGCAATATATATGTAAAGCGCTGTATAAGTATCTTTAATAAAAAAAAAATAAACAACAGGTGGTTAGTTGTCCTACTAAGAAGAAGCAAGACTTGAACAGTTTGGTGCCAACAACTGCCCAATCACAAGTCCTCATACATCAATGGTCATCAACCCTGTCCTCAGGACCCACTAGCAGGCCAGATTTTATGTATTACCTTGGGGAGATGCAGACTAGAATACTGCAATCACTGAGCAGCAAATGACATCACCTGTGATGTATTTCAGTTATCTTGCAAACCTGGCCTGTTAGTGGGTCCTGAGGACAGGGTTGACGACCACTGATTTACATGATATCTGTTCAGATTAAAGAACTTTTACTTATTGCACATAGAAATACATTTAATAATGTATTAATGATTATGGAGTTGCATTCAGTTGTGTCTTTATATGCCCAGAGCTCAGCTGTAACAGAATATGCTACATGTGTTAAGGTGTCTAAGGTGCTGCATCTCCAGGGAAAAAGGGGGAGGGGAAGCATTTAGTATAAAGTGTGGATATTAAGGAGAAAAGGTTCCCTGTAGAGTAAATGGATCACAGTTTTTCTAAAAATTCCATTTAACACTGCTCTTCACAATCTCAGATTATATAGATAGCCAATTTCTTCAACCTTAGCTGCACTTTTAAAACAGTGTCTGAAGATCAGCTGTCATTTGTCACCGATGCATTTTCCTTGATGCTTGGGGGAACAGATATAGATGACGTGTGACATGTGTCAGTGAGTAAATGGCTGTTCAGCTGAAGGAGAATCACAAATTCTACAAGGTCAAATACTTTGCCACAAGCTCCTACATGAATATTAACAGTGACTCCCATACCTTGGCGGCACAAGACCTTGGAGAGATGCCTTTAGCTTCTTCTTTCTATACCTTTTATCCGCTGAGTCTCCAACTCCCGTATCTTTTCTGATCATTCTTGTGTTATATAGATCAATGCTCTGCTTCCTCTTAAAGATAATCCGCAAAACCATTATAGAGAACCCCCTTCTAATGGAAAAGCAGGAAGCTGTTTTAAAATAAAGAGCCGTTAGATCATTAAAATAAATAATAACGAATCATGGGAACAAAGTTTTGGCTATGCTATAAAGAGGAAATACTAAATGTTTGAATTCTTATAACGGGTGCATGACAGTTAGGGGCATTATTATTACTGTATTATTGTTTTTTAGGAGTTATAACAGGGGTATATTTTGTAGCTAGTTTAGATGCAAACAGTGCATACCGGATTCTAAGTAGAGCTGTTTAGCCTCTTCATGATGGAGGGTAAGTTCCGGTTCACTCTACCGCGACTTGGGATCGGACTTGTGTCGCCCCAAGTCACCCGACATGAGAAAATCAATTGACTCTATTGTCTGCATATTTGGCATATGTTCATAGCTTTATGTACAATCCCCCTTTTTTTACTATGTCTTTTTGATTATATTTTCTATTTGTGCCCTTTTTTTTTTTGCCCATGTCACACTTCCTCATTGTATTTTCATTCTTCCTGTATTTTATTCTTTATTTTCTGAAAATATTTTTTTTTTGAAAGAAAATCAATTGAAGTGAATGATGTACACTACGGAAGTCGCTCCGACTTCAGAAAAGGTTCCTGTACTACTTCAAGGCGACTTCTATCCGACTTGTACCCATTGATTTCAATGGAAGTTGCCTCTAAAGTCGGATCTCTCTCTTAACTGAACCAACTTTACAGGAAAAGAAAAGAAAATAGTTTACTCAGTGTAACGGGGTGACCCGTGACACCCAGAGACGTTGGAAGGATGAGAGATACTCTTGTGCCAGCAGCACCAAAAACTCTTGGGTCGAAATCCACCCTGTGCCCTTTTGGGTGTAGGGTGGCTAATAGTGAATCATAATTCACATATTACATGAGATGGGACATTAATAATACTTCATATTGCAGGACTGAGATATCACAAGGAGTCATGATGACATGACCAGGTCAGCCAGTGAATCATACCTTTTGTATAATTGGCTATTGAAATGTTAAGTGAGGTTGGCTCTTCAATGTGTGGACACATGCTTTTGAAAAGTGTTAATTCAGGTCTACAAGACCAGAGTGAGTCATACCTTTGTATAATATGCTATTGAAATACCTGAAGGTGTTAGCTATTCACTGTAAAGACCTTCCATTGTAGGTGTGGATTACACCCACTCTCACTGCCATTGTGTGATAAAGATGCGGTGCCGACCGGCCTACATGATTAGCTTACCTGAATGCCTTTTAGAGTGTGATTGAAGCCCCCCATGGTGTGAAGGGGGGTGGAGACTACATTGTCCTGTGATTAACTGTATTATGCTGTACTGTATATAAGAAGCTGAGAAATTACTAATAAATTGTCATATCTTTGGAAGCAAGAACGGAGCTCTGTCTCGTTTTATTCTGGGAAAGGATATGGATCGTGTATGCAATATTGTCGGAGTGTGTCAGATAAGCTTGTCGTGGTTGGATGGAAGGTTGTAAGCGGTGGTAACCGTTACACTCAGGCAAACCCCTCCCTCCCACAGAGCTGATTATTCTGTGATTGGCCACAGCCAAAGTCGCCTGTCCTGGAGGCAACTTGTAAGTTGCTTCAAGACGCGTTGAAGTCGCCTTGCAAAGTCGCGCTGTAAGCCCCTGTGTGAACCGGCAGTCAAGCAAATTCTAACATATGAACACAATTTAGAGACTTTGACAACTACTTTGTGTATCCAGGTGAAGCATATCTTGTTTATTTTCACAACAAATTGGGATTTCATTTGGTTGTAAATGGTAATGGATATCTTAAAAAAAAAATCTATTATCCTGGAAAACTGCCCCAAAATAGTAAATATATATATTTTTTGTTTTTTTTACAAAAGCAGCTGCATTATTTTTGTTACTACTATCAAAAAACAACCCAAAAAAAATTTTCCTACTCGGTCATTCACAGTGATATCACATATGTTTATGTTATTTGTTGTTTGTACCCATAGTAGGGCCCAGAAAAAACGTCTTGGGCCAGATTCACGTACATCGGCGCATATATAGACCGGCGTAGCGCATCTCCTTTACGTTACATCGGCTCAAATTAGAGACATAAGTGCCGTATCCACAGAGTATTTGCGCCCAAATTTGCGCCGGCGCAACTTAAATTCCGAGGCGTAAGGCGGTGTAAATCAAAGTGGGAAGGACGTGGGCGTGTTCCATTGAAATGAGCCGTGACCCCATGCAAATGAAGGGCCGGCCAGACTGGGCATGTGCATGACGCTGACTATGGTCAGAGCCTCTCTGCACATGCTCACTACTCGGCCCGGCTTAATCACTGAGATAGGAACTAGGCCCAGGGGAATTAGTGAGATACGCCCAGTGCATAAATAGGCCCAGACATACGCCCTTCCATTGCAAAAGTACATCCATTTTTTTCCCTCCCTGAAGCAAGGTGCTTTTGTTCCATTGTCTGTTGCTGTTTGTAGGTTTGTGTCGTGTCGGTGTGTTCCATTATTTTAAGGGCCATCACCCAATTTATATACACACACATATATATATATATATATATATATATATATATATATATATATATATATTTTTTAATTATAATAATAAATAATATAATTATAATAATATTTAAAAAAATTAAATATATATTAGATATAAAAAATAAAATTATATATGTATTATATTAACTAATTTAAAATATATACTAAACAGAAAAAATGTATATAAAATATATATTTAGCCATTAGGGTGAAAAGAGCCACTGGCAAGGAAATGGAGTGTTGCCAGTACCTTGCCCAGTGGCAGTCGGCAGATTCTCTCCTGTGCCCTCCTCCGTGCCCTCCTCCGTGCCCTTCTCCTTCTGCACTCATCTAAAGTCAGTAGTATAGCTATGAGCAAGGATGCCCCTAGCATGTTGGCATACAGATTGTTGTCCTGCAAGTGTGGCTGCTCAGCTCGTCCCTAATGGTGTTGCTTTAGCTGACATGTAGACGGATTGTCCAAAGTTAGAGCTGCTTTTATAAGTACTAACTTTAGACCGGACGTGCAGCTGTAGTGTACAGGGCGTAGCCTGCGCCGGACAAACGTACTTTTGTGGATCGCCGTATCTCCCTCATTTGCATATTTGCATAGGAAATCAATAGTGTGGAATAAATGGATGTGCAGGCGTAGGCAAGTTAGGCCGGTTGGGAATAGCCTATTTTGGTGCGTATCTAGTTCTGTGGGTACGGTGCATAGATATTCCGGTGCTAATTTAGACTTAGGTGGCACATCTCGAGATACTCCGGCGTAAGTGCTTTGTGGATCTGGCCCTTTGTCTTTTTTATCCTACCTAAAACACCACCACCACCATTGACATCAATACTAATATAATTTTTTTATTTTTTTTTAATCCTACCTAAAATATACTGACCTTGACCTTTGACTCTGACATTGATCTTTGACCCTGACATTGACCCTAACTCTAAAGCCTTGTACACACGATCGGTCCATCCGATGAGAACGGTCCGACGGACCGTTTTCATTGGTTCACCGATGAAGCTGACTGATGGGCTAATGTGCCTACACACCATTGGTTCATGAACCGATCGTGTCAAATCCGGTGACGTAAAACACAACGACGTGATGAAAAAAATGAAGTTGAATGCTTCCAAGCATGCGTCGACTTGATTCTGAGCATGCGTGGATTTTTAACCGATGCTCGTGCGTACTAATGATCAGTTTTGACCTGACGGTTAGCCGTCCATCGGTTCGATTTTAAAGCAAGCCATCTGTTTTTGGACCAGACCGATGGGGCCTACACACGATCGGTTTGGACCGATGAAAACGAACTTCAGTCCGTTTTCATTGGTTTGAAACGATCGTGTGTACGCAGCTTAACCCTAATGCCGTGTACACACGATTGGAATTTCCGACAAGAAAACCGGATTTTTTTCTGACTGAATTTTGGCTCAAACTTGTCTTGCATACACACCGTAACACAAAATTTCAACCGTCAAGAACGCAGTGACATACAACACTACAACAAGCCGAGAAAAATTAAGTTTATTGCTTTCAAGCATGCGTTGACTTGATTCCGAGCATGTGTTTTTTTGTGCGTCGGAATTGCATACAGACGATCTGAATTTCCGACAAGAACTTTTCCCGGTGGAAAATTTGAGAACCAGCTCTCAAATTTTTGCTGTCGGAAATTTTGACAGAAAAAGTCAGATGGGGCCTACCCACAGTCGGAATTTCCGACCGAAAGCTCACATCAAATTTTTCTTGTCGGAAATTACGATCGTGTGTAAGGGGCATAAATGTTGACCTAGATAAAAACCTTAATCTAGCTACTCTTTCTTTCTTTATTTCTTTTTTTTATGATTTTTTTTTATTATTAATTATTTCTTTTACACGCACTTGTTTACAATTTTCTCCTCTGGCAAGGAGAGAAAGATATAATTTATATTACTCTCCATTCAAAAGAGTAAGCAAACACAGGGGCTGGCTTTAAAGTGATTGATAGCCAATCAGAGGCTAAGTAATTGGGAACGAGGCTTTCTGGCTCCCAATCGTTAGTACAATTAGGAACTGGAAGGTGAGAGCTGAAAGGGATTGTAGATGAGAGCACAGTCCCTGCTTCCAGCACAAACACAGGTATGCGTATACAGTGAGAAAAAAGTATTTGCTCCCCTGATGATTTTGTGTGTTTGCCCACTGACAAAGAAATGATCAGTCTATCATTTTAATGGTAGGTTTATTTTAACAGTGAGGCACAGAATACCAACGAAAAAATTCAGAAAAACGCATTTAAAAAAAGTTATAAATTGATTTTCATTTTAACCACTTAAGGACCGCCGCATGTACATTTACGTCGGCAGAATGGCACCGACAGGCACATCAACGTATATATACGTTGGTGCCTTGGGGGGGATCGGGGGTCCGATCGGACCCCCCCCCCATTCATGCGGCGGTCCGCGCGGCTGCAGGAGCGATCCGACAAGTGGGGGCGGCTATCCGTTTTCATCCGCCCCCTCCGGATCGCTCCCAGCCAATGCGCGCGCCCGCCTGACCTGTCACTTCCTCCTCCTGTGTAAACACAGGAAGGAGGAAGCGACGTGATCTCTCCCTCGGCGTTTGTTTCAAGCGCCGCTGAGGAGAGATCACTACAGAACAAGTAAGTCCTGCACCAACACTACACTACACACACACATTTAACCCCCGCGATCGCCCCCCCCCCCCCCCTCCCCCCTGTCACAGTGTCACTGAATGCAGTAATCATGTATGATTACTGTATTTAGTGTCAGTGTGACAGACAGTGTGACAGTCAGACAGTCAGTAGTGTCAGGGTAGCCCCCCCCACCCCCCCAATAAAGTTTTAACCCCCTGATCACTGCCCTAGTTAACCCTTTCACTCCCTATTGCCAGCGTCACTAAGCGATCATTTTTCTGATCGCTGTATTAGTGTCGCTGTTCCCGCTAGGTAGCTAATTTTTTTTTAATGCGATTTTTTTTTTACTAAAGACATGCGGCTAAATAAATTTTGGCCTAAATGTTTGACTAAAATTTAGTTTATTGGTTTTTTATTATAACAAAAAGTAAAAAATATTGATTTTTTTTCAAAAATGTCGCTCTATTTTTGTATATAGCGCAAAAAATAAAAATCGCAGAGGCGATCAAATACCACCAAAAGAAAGCTCTATTTGTGGGAAAAAAAGGACGCGAATTTTGTTTGGGAGCCACGTCGCACGACCGCGCAATTGTCTGTTAAAGCGACGCAGTGCCGAATCGCAAAAACCCCTTGGGTCATTTGCCAGCGTATTGGTCCGGGTCTTAAGTGGTTAATGAGTGAAATAATTATTTGACCCCTTCGGAAAACATTACTTAGTACTTGGTGACAAAACCCTTTTCGGCAATCACCGAGGTCAGACATTTCTTATAGTTGGCCACCAGGTTTGCACACATCTCAGGAGGGATTTTGTCCAACTCCTCTTTACAGATCCTCTCTAAGTCATTAAGGTCTTGAGTCTGACATTTGATAACTCGAACCTTCAGCTCCCTCCACATATTTTCTATGAGATTAAGGTCTGGAGACTTGTGTTTCTTCTTGAGCCACTCCTTTGTTGCCTTGGCCATGTGTTTTGGGTCATTGTCATGCTAGAATACCCATCCACAACCCATTTTTAATGCCCTGGTTGAGGGAAGGAGGTTTTCACCCAAGATTTTACGGTACATAACCCCGTCCTTTATCACTTCGATGCAGTGAAGTTGTCCTGCCACCTTAGCATAAAAACACTCCCAAAGCATAATTTTTCCACCTCCATGTTTGATGGTGGGGGTGGTGTACTTGGAGTCATAGGCAGCATTCCTCCTCCTCCAAATATGGCGAGTTAAGTTGATTCTAAGGAGCTTGATTTTGCCCTCATCTGACCACAAAACTTTCACCCAGTTCTCCTCTGAATCATTGACAAGATTCTCTTGCGTAGTTATAGGCTGATTCCTCACCGTTAACATGTTCATTGAAACTCGACAAGGTGAGATCTTGCAAAGCACCCCAGACAAGAAAGATTGACAGTTATTTTGTGTTTCTTCCATTTGCAAATAATCGCACCAACTGTTGTCACCCTCAGGCTCTCACCAAGCTGCTTGGCGATTGTCTTGTAGCCCATTTCAGTCTTGTGTAGGTCTACAATCTTATCTCCGACATCCTTGGACAGCTCTTTGGTCTTGGCCATGATGGAGAAATTGAAATGTGATTGATTACTTATGTGGACAGGTGTCTTTTATACAGATAACAAGCTGAGATTAGGAGCACTTCCTTTAAGAGAGGGTTTTTTAATCTCAGCTTGTTACCTGTATAGAAGACACCTGGGAGAGAACAATCTTGCTGATTGATAAGGGATCAAATATTTATTCCACTCACTAAACTGCAAATCTATTCATAACTTTTTTAAATGCGTTTTTCTGTATATTGTTGTTGTTATTCTGTCTCTCACTGTTAAAATAAATCTACCATTGAAATTATAGATTGATCATTTTTTTGTCAGTGGGCAAACGTACAAAATCAGCAGGGAATAAAATACTTTTTTCCCTCACTGTATGCAGCCTCCAGGGAAAATAACCCCATATAAGCAAGCACCCATCCATCCATATCTTAATGCATTTTTTTCATCACTAGCTGCACCTATCTTAAGTAAGGGCAGATGATTTATTTACTTCCTGGAATCCATTTGCCCTTACCTCAGGTATGTAGACTGGAGGGTGTGCTTAGCTGAGAAAGCGATTCCTCCAGATGAAAAAACTGTCCATGAAGACTCATGTGATGTATGACATAATTTTAGCCTAGGTCAGAAACCAGAAAGCAACTGAAGAAAATGAAGAAAAAATAAGGATTATATATAGTTATATAGTTACATAGTCTGGCTGAAAAAGACACAAGTCCATCCAGCTCAACCCACAGAGAAAAAAACAAAACAAAACACACACAAATTGAAAACCTCCATGTACACAAGGCTATAACCAGAGAAGATCCAGAGGAAAGCAAAAAAAAAAACAATAAAGCAAGATCCAATTTGCTCCAACAGGGGAAAGAATTCACCACTGATCTGCCGGAGGCAATCAGATATTCCCTGGATCAACTTTACCTACACATTTTAGTACCCAGTTATGTTATGTACATTTAGGAAAGAATCCAGGCCTTTTTAGAAAACAGTCTACTGAGCTGGCCAGAACCAGCTCTTGAGGGAGTCTATTCCACATTTTCACATCTCTTACTGTAAAGAAGCCTTTCCATATTTGGGAATTAAATCTCTTTACTGCTAGACATAAAGAGTGCCCCCTTGTTCTCTGTGATGACCTTTGTAACGGGGTGAACCGTGACAACCAGTGTCTTTGGAAGGATGAGAGATACTCCTGTGCCAGGGACACTAATAACTCCTGGGTCTAAGTCCACCCTGTGCCCCTTTGGGTGTAGGGTGGCTAAAAGGATCATAATTCATATATTACATGAGATGGGACATTAATAATCATTCATATTGCAGGACTGGAATATTACAAGGAGTTCATGTTGACTTGAGACCAGGTCAACAAGACAGTGAGTCATCCCTCTGTATAATAGGCTTTTGAAATGCTAAGTGAAGCCAGGCTTGTGAAATACCTTTCCATTGTGTTCTGCAGGTGAATAGATGTGTCAGAGATGGAATGTCTCGGAGATAATTAGCTTACCTGAATGCCTTTTAGAATGTGATTGAGGTTCCTTGTATGTGTGTGAAGATTATCTGTGATTGTGTATTATTCAAAAGGTTAATTTAAGTCTATTGATGATGTGGTGCCCAAATGTCTAGCTACTGATTAGATAATTAGCCTCAGTGTGTGAATAGGGGGGCGGAGATTGCATTGTTCTGTGATTAATTGTAACACCTTGTACTGTATAAAAAGCTGAGAAGAAACCATTAAAGTGTTCAGTCATTTGGAAACAAGTACAGAGCAGAGTCTTGTCTTGATTATGGGAAATGGAATGGATCGTATATGCAAGATTGTCGCACTGTGTCAGATAAGCTTGTCGTGGTTGGATGGAAGGTCGTAAACGGTGGTGACCGTTACAACCTTAAAGTGAATAACTCAACAAGTTCACTATGTAGACAACTTATGTATTTATACATGTTAATCATATCTCCCCTTAATCTCCTCTTTGCAAGAGAATATATTTCGTTCAGTTGATATTTCCTCATAGCTAAGCCCATCCATTTCTTTTATCAGTTTGGTTGCCCTTCTCTGCACTTTTTCTAGTTCCATGATATCCTTTTTTATGAACTGGTGCATAATACTGAGCTGCGTAGAGATTAAGGTTCCACTTTAACTATAAAAGTGTATCATCGTTAGGGAAGAGTTTTGGGTTTGGCACTACAATGGGTTTAAGGGACCCAACAAATTTATGTGCAGATTTGCCCAGGTAACTTTTCATAAACCATAATGCACTGCATAACTTTTAAAATATGGCAGGCAGGCTTAGAAGGCCCCATTATAAAACAAGAGGGGTAGAAAACAGCCAGTGGGGTTATTTACAAAGGAAAATCCACTTTTCACTACAAGTGCAAAGTGCACTTGAAATTGCACTGAAAGTGCACTTGGAAGTGCAGTCGCTGTAAATCTGAGGGGTAGATCTGAAACGAGGGGAAGCTCTGCTGATTTTATCATCCAATCATGTGCAAGCTAAAATGCTGTTTTTTATGTCCCTTGCATGTCTCCCTCGGATCTACAGCGACTGCACTTCCAAGTGCACTTTCAGGGCAATTTCAAGTGCACTTTGCACTTGTAGTTTGCCCTTGTAGTGCAAAGTGGATTTGCCTTTTGTAAATAACCCCCATAGTGTCATCATATTGAATGCTGTTTTCTGGGAAGAATAAAAAAATCTGACAAACTGTCTAATGAGAGACTAAGTGCAGTTAGAAAACCTAATTCTGATTGCTACCTCTTTGGGCAAACATCCCCTTTGCTGCCATTGTTGTTGTCATTGTTGTTGTTGTTCCTATTATTGGGACTTTTTGATGGTCAATTAAGTTTTTATTTATTTTATTTTATTTTTATTTATTTAACACAATAGAAGGTTACAATTGCAGAGTATGTGATATCAAAGTATAGAGCAAAAAAAAGTCTTACATCTTTATATCCACATCACCATGTTAAAAATGATGGCTTATGCGTTTCGTCACAAGCCTTGTTCACGGCTGTAAGACTTAAGATTTAAGACTGAATCTCCAGAAGTGCCGGCTTTCCTATGCTCATATACTAAGTTCTGATAACCTTTTTGGATGCAGGAGGGACATCCTGAGCCAGAGCACCTGGTTTGGGTGTGCCGTTAATCATTCCACATTTGGCTTTTACTGTTCAGAGCAATGCATCTCTGTGTTGGATGTATACAGCAAAGCAGGTGGATATCATGAACTGCAGTCACATAGAGGATACTCAAAAAGAGAATGTAAAGCCAGATACAAAAATCTGAACAGGTAAACCGGTTAACGCTGGGTAACCAGGACTCACATAGAGGCCTTGAAAAATGGGATATCAACATCCACAGAAATATTAGGCCCCTTTCACACGGACGGCTGTTCTGCCGCAGTTAAAAGCATGTTTATTTTCTGTTGAAATTCAAGACTCCAGGCACAGCGATTAGCGACATTTGTACAGTGCGATTAGCTGCAGTTGAGTTTAGCCGCGGCACGATATTAAACGGGGATCCGACTTGGATCCCTGCCAATACAAAGCACTGTGTATGGAATGAATCTTGAGGGGGAACTCCACGCCAAATTTCAAATAAAAAAACAGCCTGGGTTCCCCCTCCAAGAGCATACCAGGCCATTGGGTCTGCTATTGATTTTAAGGGGAACACCGTATGCCAAAAACATGGTGTGGGGGTCCCCCCCTATAATCCATACCAGACCCTGTCGTCTTCTTCCCTCCTCTCCTTCCTCATTCTGCCAGACTTCTCTGCTGTCTTCTTGCAGCTCTTTTACCAGCGGGGGCCTCGTCTTCTGTCATCTTCTTCCCTTTTCTCTTGTTCGATGTTGACACGCCGCTTCCTCCCACTGTAATGCCGGGTGCGCGGCTCGCATCGATTTATATAGGCCGCTTATGACGTCACTGTCCCATCATGCTCCGGGTGGTGACAACATAAGGGGGCGGGGTAACCCGGTCCATTTTTTTCGGCGTACAGGGTTCCCTTTGAAATCCATACCAGACCCAAGGGCATGGTATGCTCTTGGAGGGGGAACCTATGCTGTTTTTTTATAAAAAGAATTGGCATGGAGTTCCCTCTAAAGATTCTAAACCCAGCTGACACAGTGCACTGTGATTACCTGTGGTTTTGTATGGATAGCGGCGCCAATTCGCACCTGGACGCATTCAATTATATATTTTATATTCGCACCAAAGAGGTAACAAAACTGCAGCTAAATGCAGTGTATGAATGGGGCCATAGGAAAGCATTGTGTGCTTCTAGCTGCGGTAGAATACGCAGCTACAGTAAAAGGACCGTTCTATCCATCCGTGTAAAAGGAGCCTTATATTACAGTATTATTTGTTATTGTTTTTTTATCTATTTTTGGGGCATAGTGGTTTCATTGTATGTTGATAGGGTCTTTTTAAGTTTGACTGCTTTTTATTTTATTTTTTTAGGCTCTTCCCTTTAAAAACAAAGTGGATTTTTTGTTGTTTCAAAAGTCTTTTTTTAATTTTTTATGTTATGTTGATAAAGCCTTTTTTAAGTTTGGGTTATGAAAGTGCAGGATTTACTTGCTACTGACCATATAACTATAACTAATAAAAAAAAAAAGAAGAAAAGCTGATTGTAAAAAAAAAAAAAAATCATTCCACAACCCAATTTGTGCTGCCATTGTGCGCTTTCATTGAGACTGTCCGTGAAAATAGTTTTGTTCTGTATCACCATGTATAGCTCTAAAGGCATCCCCCAAGCATGTTATTTAAAAGATATGTGTCTTTTCATTGTTGCCCTTGAAGCATGAAAATAACTTTTCCCTCAGTAGACGACACTGTAATGTATGTTCCTGGATTATGATTGTATAACTGGTATACATATTGCTTAAAGCGGAGGTTCACCCTAAATATAAGATCTCCCATGCGATCCAGCATACTGGCGTCAGCGCCAGTATGCTGGGTTTTTTTTTTTTTAATAGCACACTTACTGTATTATTGTAGAATTCCTTTTCTGTCCCCCGCGGTGGACGGCTGTAGTATAGCGCGTCACATCTTCCTAAAATACCCGATATGGACTCGGGTAATCTCGGCGAAAATGCGGCGCCTGCGCACAGACCTAGGAGCTGACTGCGCAGGCGCCGTATTTCTCCGAGTCCTATTTCGGAGGGCGTGACGCGCCATAGCCGTAGGACTCTGAGAAATACGGCGCCTGCGCAGTCAGCTCCTAGGTCTGTGCGCAGGCGCCGCATTTTCGCCGAGATTACCCGAGTCCATATCGGGTATTTTAGGAAGATGTGACGCGCTATACTGGCGCCGTCCACCACGGGGGACAGAAAAGGAATTCTACAATAATACAGTAAGTGTGCTATTAAAAAAAAAAAAACCCAGCATACTGGCGCTGACGCCAGTATGCTGGATCGCATGGGAGATCTTATGTTTAGGGTGAAATACCGCTTTAAGAATTATAACCCACTACTTACTGTGGTCTATCACTTGATCTTTGACCCAAACATATTTGTACTCTTTTTATTGTGAAAATAATACAAATATTGCAAAAAAAATAAAAAAATACTTTCATTGCGGCTGTAAAATGTTTTAACATGTTTTATTTTATGCATCGGTACCTGTCCTCTATGTCAGTGCCCAGCTTCCAGTAAGTTTGAATTCACTGAATTTGAAACAAAATTCATAGAACTCTTGGCAAATTAGCAGATCTTGTTAGAATCACTAATCCCTATACATCATATAGACCTGGAGGTTTGGAATATTTTTAGGGCTGTGCAAACTAACTTTTAATTAATCGATTAATCTTAAATTGTTTTGATCGATCAAAATCTTTTTGATCGATTAAAATTCTTTTGATTTGTACACACCTCTCCGCCGGATCTGGGCCTTCAGGGAGTTCTGTCGGAGATCCGGTAACGTCACTGACACCGGCGGGGCTTGCCGTGTCTATCTGAAGGGCTCCTTTGCTGTGCCTTCATATCTGCATGCCGGCGGGACCTTACTATCTGCCACACGCAAGGGCTGTTACACTTCCCTCAATCACTTCCCTCTATCAACCTGGGATTCTACAGCCATCCACTGGGAGTTGTGATAGTTCCCTTCATGGGACATCTACATGCCGACGGACTGATGTTAACATTTCCTTATCTGGATTCAGCAGTGGTATCATTGTACACATTTTTATACCAGTATCATACTTAGCTACATGTTTTTATGACTGCTTTTGGTACCGTTTGGTATTACTCGCACCATTTTTACAGTTTATGTTGCTACATCGATTTTATCTCCAGTGCAATATTTATTTTGTTACCTACTTGAAGACTATAAAAGTTTTAATGCTATTCCCATTGAGCGTTGCCTTTGTGTGTTTTTGTGTATCCTGCTGCTATCCATTTTTCCAGTTGTTGGTAGCTGCACTGGGTATCAGCCTGCAAGGAGATCAGCTAAAAGTAGTTGGATCTGTATGTGCGTTTTTAATTAATCAAAATTAGCCGATTAATCGATTTAAAAAAAAAAAACGATTAATCGAACACAACAATTTTGATCAGTAACAGCCCTAAATATTTTCCTTGTAAGATTTAGATTGTCATATTAATTTGGTGTAAAATAATAGATTGAAACCTTTGGATTTCTTTGTAGATGCAAAAAAAATCTCTTGTGTGACTAGTAATATATATTAAACCCAAAATGCATAAACAAAAAAGAATTAATTAAAATTGAAAATGACATTAATTGGTGAAAAAATTCCTTAAAGGTTAAAACAGCCTGATTCATATGTTAATGCATTTTGGGTTTAATATATATCACTAGTCACACAAGAGATATTTTTTGCACGCAGCTATATACCCTTTTACATTGTCTATTTTGTGTGTATCCCACATGATTAGTTGCAGCAGCAGCCATATTCACTTTATTAATTACACTTCTATGTGTTCATTCACACATTCACTAAGACAGTGCAGTATTTTTTCCACTTTATAGATGTAGATTTTTCCTGGAACTTGGCTAGGAAGAAAACTGTATAGTTCTAAGACATAAAGCCACTAAATTATTCATCTAACCAATGTCTGAAATATTGTTATACGTACACTTGGCCTTCACTTGGCACCACTGTACCTCCTTGTGGGTACCATGGTAGTCCAATGAGGTTATGTTGTTGGATGGTTAGATCTCACTCGCAGTTATGTACTTTGATGCTGATAGGAAGAGAGTGTAAGCTAAAATAAAAGACAAAAGCAAGAAACTGGAGCGATCACATTTTTTCTTCACCTTATAATCTACAGTTCCATCTTTCTTGAAAAGTTAACAGTTATATGTCTCACTCCAAATCTACCACAGCCCAAATCCTAAGGGCTGCCACTGCCAATGTGCATGTTGGTAGTGATGGGCTTTAGCGTACTCAAGTTGCCTTTTAAACATCACTCCCTTTAAGTATACTAAAGGCTCCATTTTGAAAGTAGTGGAATGGCTTTACCATAGCCATATCGCTCCTAAAACATTTTTAAAAAGAATGCATTTTTATAAAGTTGCGCAAATGTGCATTGCGCTTCTGTTGTTATGGGGCTCTGAAGCCAGTGGATCACTATCCAAATTAATAAATTAAAAGTAGGAGGAGGAATGTCCCGTTCCTTAGCTGTCCGAGATATGACCAGACTTTTCTCTATCTGCAACATTAAGCAAGAGAATTCCACGGGGCACAACATGGAGCTACAAGTGGTATCCGTTCTTTTTATTTATTGTCCCTAAAACTTTAATGTCAAAAGAACAAAGTATAGAACGTTTCATATATAGCTCCATGCCTCACAAGATTATGTATGCTGTCATACAGCCATGCTTTGCCATAGTTAACATAATTATTAACCCCTTTATGTCCATGGGTCATTGAAGCCTGAATGCCAAGACTTAATAATTAGTCTATGACGAACAGTGGTGTCACTAGTATTGGTGTCACCTGGTGCGGTATAACATGGTGTCACCCCCCCAATAATTACCCCCCCCCCTAATAACACTGCATATATTGGCAACAGTAGTGCCGTTAATAACTTTCAATCAACTAGCAAATTTAAATAACAAAATCATATGAAAATAATAGAATTTAAAGCTTAACTGTTAAAGAACTGTATTTATTTTAACTGTGCCATGCCAAACGCAGCCACTGTGCCATCAAACGCAGCCACTGTGGCATCAATTGTTACCACTGTGCCCAGCAATTGTCACTACTGTGCCCAGCAATTGTCACCACTATGCCATGCCATCAAACGCGGCCACTGTGCTATGCCAAACGCAGCCACTGTGCTATGCCAAACGCAGCCACTGTGCCATCAATTGTTACATCTGTGCCATCAATTGTTACATCTGTGCCATCAATTATCACCACTGTGCCCAGCAATTGACACTACTATTCCATGCCATCAAATGTAGCCACTGTGCCATCAATTGTCACCACTGTGCCCAGAAATTGTCACCACTGTGCCCAGAAATTGTCACCACTATTCCATGCCATCAAATGTAGCCACTGTGCCATCAATTGTCACCACTGTGCCATCAATTGTCGCCACTGTGCCATCAATTGTCACCATAGTGCCATGCCATAAATGCAGCCACTGTGCCATCAATTGTCGCCACTGTGCCCATTGTCACCTTTGTGCATCAATTGTCACCACTGTGCCATGCCAAACACAGCCACTGTGCCCAGCAATTGTCACCACTATTCCATGCCATCAAATGTAGCCACTGTACCATCAATTGTCACCACTGTGCCATCAATTGTCGCCACTGTGCCCATCAATTGTCACCACTGTGCCATTCCATAAAACGCAGCCACTGTGCCATCAATTGTCACCACTGTTCCATCAATTGTCGCCACTGTGCCCATCAATTGTCACCACTGTGCCATGCCATCAAACGCAGCCACTGTGCCATCAATTGTCACCACTGTGCCTTTTTAAGACCTGTCCTGTCATTTTCATGTGATGAGGACAGAGGGACGCAGTGGGATGAGCACAGGGGGACAGGGTGGGATGAGCACATGGGGACAGGGTGGGATGAGCACAGGGGGACTGTGTGAGATAAGGACAGGGTGGGATGAGCACAGGGGGACAGGGTGGGATGAGGAGAGGGGACAGGGTGGGATGAGCACAGGGGGACAGGGTGGAATGAGGACAGGGTGGGATGAGCACAGGGTGGGACAGGTTTGGATGAGCACAGGGGGACAGGGTGGGATGAGGACAGAGGGACAGGGTGGGATGAGGACAGAGGGACAGGGTGGGATGAGGACAGGGGACAGGGTGAGATGAGCACAGGAGGACAGGGTGGGATGAGCACAGGGGGACAGGGTGGGATGAGGACAGAGGGACAGGGTGGGATGAGGACAGAGGGACAGGGTGGGATGAGGACAGGGGGACAGGGTGGGATGAGCACAGGGGGGGCAGCCGCATCTTTTAATTTGGGGGGAGAGGGTGGTATGGGGGATATGTGCATGGTAGTGATTTGAGAGGGAAGAAGATATGTGCTAGTGGGGGGGAGGGAATCGGACCCCCCACTAGCACATATCTTCTTCCCTCTCAAATCACCCCCCTGCACATATCCCCCATACCACCCTCTCCTCTCCTATCACTTCATTCGTTCACCACTTCACCTCGTATCTGCCTGCCTCCCCTCCTTCCCTCCTTGTTACTCTCTCTCTCCCACATACCATAACCAGCAGCAAGGCTCTCTCGGTTGTGTCTCTCCTCGGCTCCTCCTCCTGGCTGTGTACACAGGAACATTGAGCCAAGGGGGAGGAGCTGAAGACTGTGTATTGAGAGAGGAGAGAGAGGGACGGCTCACGGCTGCACTGTAAAGCCAAATGGCGCTGCAGGACCACGGGCAGCAGATGTCCCGGGTGACCGCGCCACTTTGCACGGAGAGCCGCATAGCTGAATCCTGCATGTCAGCAAAAAATAATAATAATAAAAAAAAATCGGGATGGTGTCACCCCTCTAAGGGTGTCAACCTGGTGCGGACCGCACTACCCACACCCCCCTAGCAATGCCTCTGATGACCAATGTGCTTACCTAACTAGTTTTTTAATGACATATTTGGCTCTTATATGGTACAGTGTTTTATTAAATTCCCTACCTGTCTTTTTATTTTAACCTGACAAATAAACAAAAATTAGAAAAATGCATTTTGATTATTTTACAATTATTTGTTTTTAAGAAACCTATTTCACATTTTCCATTTTTTTTTATTTTACACACTATAGTCCTATAAAAAAAATCTGTTTGTCTTTCCTTGTACACAGTGAGAGCACAGAGCTAGAAAGACAAGCACAATACTATTTATAGGCTGAAGCAACTTGTTTGTAAACAACCTCCTTTGATCAGCATGGCTGTTTATGGTGATCATGTGATCAGGAGCTATGCTGATTGGTTCATGATCATCACTCTGAGAACTGCTGCTGTTAATTATGGCCTGCTCCTTGTTAACAACTGCAACGTAGATTAGCATACTTAAAGTGATTGTAAACCGTGACCTTGTAAAGCAACCAATTCTGTTTAAAATAGAAATGAAAGGCAAAACATTTTTATATACATATAAAACAAACCATTATAAATACCTTTTTTCTCTTTTTTTTTTATAAGTGATCACATGCCCTCTAATCTCAGCTGCATAAGAGCTGAGGGGACGAGGAGCAGCAGCAGCAGCAGCAGCACATTGAGCTTGACAGTGCATGGCTGTGCAGTGGGGGCTTGCCAGGACAAGTCTGATCATTGGAGGAGAGCACTGTGAGTTCCCAGCATAGCTAGAGAACTAACCATGGTGTGCTATCCTGCTTAGAGTGGTCAGTGTTTAATAGGAAAGCAAGGGGACTAGCAGGAAAACCAGGGATTTCACACAAAGAAGGAGATTCAAATAGAACAGGATACTTTATCATACAAGTACATAGTACAGCAGGCACATATCAATAATATGAAGTGTTGGGGTAACAAACGCATTAAGGCATGGGAGAGCTGTTCCAGAGATCATTATTTACAGACTGCAGATGCCAAGTGGTTAACAAAGTTTTATGAAAGCTATAGTAGCTGTTTATTCAGCTGCAGCTCTTAAATGTTGCAGTGTAGACGAAACACGTTGGAGTCTACAATCCCTTCACTACTGAATGTTTCCCACCTGTGCTGGGAAATTAAATCAGTGTAGTGTTTGCAGCCGCTGTATAATGGATAAGGACAATGGACATCACATTTTCCATGTTCCTTAGAAGCGGTCTGGCTGAGCTTACCTGTTCCTTTAAATGCATTTCCTCAGTGTTCCTCCATTACATAGCTAATGCCTTTTAGTCCTTCCAGCACATTCTTTACACGTTTCTAGAACAATAAGGCATGTTCTAAGTCTCCTGGAGTTCTTTACAATGGTAATAAAACTGCGGAGAACAAGGGAATAATACAGGGGTATAGCAAGTCCAATAAAAAGCTAAATAAAATCATGAAACACTAAGTAACTAGCAAAACTCCAACAAAGCACAAAACAAGATTAGTAGTGTCATGCTGCAAGAGCGGCTGTCCGGCAAATAAAAAGGGAATAAAAAGCCTAGCCAGGATGTAGTTGTCATATGCTGAGTCCGAAAATCTGTCGCTCAACTTATGTGTGTTTAAGCCTATGTATTGCCCCTCGATCAAGAGCAGATAGCAAGGAGCATGTATGGATATGTCTGAGCTGTCTATGTGTTCTTAGCAAACAGTGGAATTCTCAAATTCATTTAAAAGAATCAGGATCGGTTGCTATGCCAAATGCTGTTTCATGGGATACCTTTAAGTATGACCTAGATTATGGTATGACATGGATTCCACCAAAAGCAGTAGATGGTGTTCTTTCATATAACATTGTTTTGCTACTACCCTCCACCTTCTAAATCACATTCACAATGACAGGTAAATGGAATGGAATAAGATCAAAAGGATGCGTTTTCCTTTCATTTTAGTGCTGAAGTGCAGACAAATGACAAGTGCAGGATTCAAAAGTAAAGATTTCAAAGGTGAAAAGTGTCATGGAACTGAAGCTCATACTAGTAGACATGAAGTATTTTCAAAGACACAATAATTTCTTTATTTTGGCTTTAAGAGGGGCAACTGATCTTTTAGTAGCCATTGGTGCTGCTGCAGCCTTTATCCCTTTTATAGGATATTTGATGAGTATTCTTGACTGGGGGGACCACACACAATAGCTGTTGAAATTTGGTCAATCTCAGATGCACCAAACCAGTGGTTCTCAACCTGGGGGTCAAATGGTGATTTGCCATGTGTCACCGAATCCTGGGCTGTTCCTGAAGCCCGCACTGCTCTCCCAACCTTTTTGCAGCCACCCAGCAGGGCTGTCCCTGGAGCCTGCAGCCACCTATTCAGTTCACAGCATGGCTGGGAGACAGAGACTAGAGGTCAGCTGACTGGTGAGGAATGTGAAGGGGAGGGGCTGGAGGAGACCCTATATCTTAATTTTGGCATAGGTGTCCCTGCTACGAGACGCCACAAAGTTGGAGACACAATGAGTTACACTACCTTGTCATTAAAGGTCCCCACCACAGTTCTCAGATCAGCAGATGACCTTGATCAAGAGCACCTACGATTAGGACTCCCACCAGCACTGCCACTTATCCCAACTCCCCACCAGCACTGCCACTCATCATATTTCCCCCACCCCCCCACCAAGGAATAAGAGAGGAATAAAAATAGAGAATACATGGAAGGGAGAGGAAAAGAGGGGGAGGAACAAAGAAAAGGGAGAGAAAGAATAAGAGAAAGAACAAGAAAGACGGCTAGAGAGAGGGATGGGGAGAACAAAACAAGGCATTAGGATAGAGAGAGATAAAACAAAAAGAAAGGAGAAAAAAAGAGAAAGAGTGGTAAATCCTAAAATGTACCATAGGGGGCTTTAATACTGTACGAGTGGAAGGGACTCACTCATTGCTTAATGTCTATGGGTTAGGGGCGCCAATTACTTGTCTTGCCTTGGGTGTTGACAACTCAGGCCACGTACACACGATCGAACATGTCTGCTGAAACTGACCAGTTTCAGCGGACATGTTCGATCGCATGTACGGCCTATCGGACCATTTTCCAGCGGACCAAAGTTTTAAAACTGCTTTAAAACCTGTCCGATGGAAACCTGTCCGTCGGAGAAGGTTCGATGGTTAGTACACAAAATCATCGGACCAAAAACCCGTGCATGCTCAGAATCAAGTCGACGCATGCTTGGAAGCATTGAACTTCGTTTTTTCATCACGTCATTGTGTTCTACGTCACTGCGTTCTGGTCTGATCGGATTTTGGTCCGATGGTGTGTACACACATCAGACCATCAGACAAGTTCACAGTTGTCTGATGAAAACGGTCCGTCGGACAAGTTTCATCAGACATGTCTGATCGTGTATACAAGGCCTTACGCTACAAAAATAATTTTACTGTTAGGGGTCCCTACAACTTGGGAAATTGTATCAAGGGGTCACGGCACTAGAAAGGTTGAGAACCACTGCACTAAACAGACTCTTGTGGTCTTCTTATTATAAGTCTGTCTTGGTTGTTTCAACTCCTGATCAGATTCAACTATTGTACGTGGGGCAGCAGACAAGTTTACCTATTGTGAATGGTTTATGTTAGTTCCCCACAGTCAGTTTTTTTTGCCTGGGGGCACTACACACTAGCTGTTGACATACATTTGGCCAATCTCTGATGCACTAAACAAACTCTTATGGTTTTCTTTTCCAATATTTTTTATTCAGAAATTTTTTAACAAGATCAGCATTTATCATCATAATAGGAAGTAATTGTACATTTACAAATCAGTTATGATTCGTTGGCATCACTGATAATTTTATATGTATGTGAAGCTTTATGTATCATCATCCACATATTTGATTTACAAGAAAAGATCAAAACTAAACCGAAAAAATAACAAAAAAAGCTCCTCTTCTCACTACAAATATTACCCAGATGAACTCCGATGTGTTGCACGGAGAACCATGATGGGTAAATCCCTCTGTTATCTCTGCTATAAGCCACCCGTTTTAACAAACGATAACGAAAGCGCAGAAAACGAAAACTGAAACATCCGACATAAACAAATGCTTTATTTTCGTTTTCGTTGCGGTCGAATGTGCCTAACCTTAACTCTATTAGTCCAATATTATTCTACATAGAGAGAAAACATTTGACATAGAGAGAAAAGATTTGACATAGAGAGACATGAATCTCTATGATCTCTATGTCGAATCTTTTTTTTTTTTTTCCTTAGAACATTCGACAGACACCATAAGCCTTCATAGACATAGAGGGACATGAAGAGTCAATTTTTTTTTTTTTATGATTCTGTCGAATCTGCTTTTTTTGTTTTCTTAGAACATTCGACAGACACCATAAGCCTTCAATGGCAGATTCGACCTTTATTTGGATTTTCAGACGAATGCATTTTGTTAACGAAAAACTAAATAAATAAAAATGAATTTCGGGAGTAACTAAATAAATTTATTTTTCGGACGTAAACGAAATTACGAAACAAAATATTTTAGTGTGCACATGTCTAATGATAAGTCTGTCTTGGTTGTTTCAGCTCTTGATCAGATTCAACTATTATACAGTTTAACTATTGTGAATGGTTTATGATAGTTCCACCCAGTTAGTATGTTTGCCTGGGGGGACCACAGACTAGCTGTTGACATAAATTTGGCCAATCTCAGATGCACTAAACCAGTGTTTCCCAACTCCAGTCCTCAAGGCACACCAACAGGTCATGTTTTCAGGATTTCCCTCAACTGAAACAGCTGTGGTGATTACTAAGGCAGTGAAACTGATCGAATCACCTGTGCAAAATAATGGAAATCCTGAAAACATGACCTGTTGGTGTGCCTTGAGGACTGGAGTTGGGAAACACTGCACTAAACAGACTCTTGTGGTCTTCTTATGATAAGTCTGTCTTGGTTGTTTCAGCTCCTGATCAGATTCAACTATTGTACATGGTGCAGCAGACACAGATTAACTATTGTGAATGTTTTATGATCGTTTTAATTTACCGCCAATAATCATTATCTGATCATCTCTTCTTCCTGATCTTCTCCTGTAAGGATAGCTGTGTGATTAATCACTGAACGCTTCCTGTAGCAGGAGAACATCCTGAAATAATAACAGTAATGCAATATTATGGTTGCTTAAATTATTCCATGCAGACAAAGAACCAATATTATTTTAAACTGCTGAATCATCTGTTCACAGGGACAGAACCAGGCTGTTCATCCTGTTTTCAGGCAGTTTTGGAGTATCCTGCAGAATACAAAGAACTGTAATTAGTCGAGAGGTCACTTCAATGTAGGTGTTCCGAATCAGAGCACAGAGATTAGGCTGCACCTGCAACAAAAGGATTATATATAGACCAAGTCTATTTTATTATGTTATTATTAAGAAAAATTACAAATATAGGGACATATTTTACTTCTGCTTAATAGCCATACAGCTGTTCGCAAGCAGAGGAACTGAATTTAACACTGTTCTTTCACAATCAGAATAATGCCTTGTTTATTTCTCACTGAGCCAAACGATATAGTCATTTAAAATCCAAATGATGTTTCAGTATACAGAAACATATTGTATACTATATCTATGGTATCCCAATTTCCACCCTATTGTAGATGCAGTGCAGCCCGGCAAGCGCAGGCTGCAGAAGCTGTGCAGATCCATTAGGATGGCAACTTGGCAGCTCAGCAGTAAATTGGTAACCACTGTACTGGGAACACAGCGATAAGTGTCAGACAGCTGTCACGCTTGCTTCACCAGATCTAGAAGATACTGCAATACGTTCTGACATAAAGGTACTTTATCATCAACTTGCTAAGCAATTTATAGGGTGGCACTAGAAAAGTAGCAAGAATCAGCTCTATAACTTTGTATTGGATATGGCAGTTGGAACAAGTAAACTGGCGGTGATGCAGTGTTAATGTACACAAGTATAAATGATTGTTTTCAACTATTTTAAAACTCTTTAAAGCTAAATTATAACATGTTTTTTTTTCAAATAGCAATTACCAACATTAAAGGACTTGTATGGTCACAGCACAGACTTTCATTTCATAAAATCAGCAATACAATAGTATTTAAAAAAAAATACAATATAAATTTACTCAATCTCCTTACCACAACTTCCTGGATTTCCTGCATGTTTTGCAGCTTCTCCTCTGCTGTTTACTTTCAAATACTAAGGACTACATATCCTGTGGTACCCTGTTGCATGAAAAGGGTGATTCCTGTTCTGACTCCGCCTCCTAAAACTCCTCCTCTTAGCAAATTTGTAGGTCAGAAGGCAGGCTCTGTGAAATGTGTAAAGTGTATAATGAGAACCTGAGGTGGAATATCTTGCAGCGTGCCGCCTCCGGCCCGCCTCCGTGGGAAACTTGTAAGAAAATAAATGGCTGCACATTCAGGAATTCTAATTGCCTTTTATTGTATAAAGAGATAACACCAAATACACTAATACAAGGTCACATAGACGCGCTTCTTGTGCTTATGTGAAATATGTGACACAGCATTGTCTACTTAAAGGCTTGCCGACCAGCTGCCATCGTTATACGGCGGCTGGTTGGCTCTCCTGTGCAAATCTCTGTAACTGTACGGTGGTGCACGCTCACAGCTGCTGCACATTGTGGTCAGGCGGACTCGATATCCGTCGACAACCTGTGGTCCCCTATTACAGTGGCAGAACAGGGAACTGCCTTTGTAAACAAGAGGATTCCCCATTATGACTAGTAACATGACAGGGATCTATTGTTCCCAGTGATCGGGAACAGTGATCTCTGTCATGTCCCTGCCAGCCCACCCCCCTACAGTTAGAACACTCCCAGGAAACACATTTATAACCCCTTGATCGCCCCCTAGTGTTAACTCCTCCCCTGCCAGTGACATTTACACAATTATCAGTGGCTATTTATAGCTCTGATTTCTGTATAAATGTCAATGGTCCCAAAAAAGTGTCAAAAGTGTCCGATCTGTCGGCCGCAATGTCACAGTCCTGCTAAAAATTACTAGTAGTAAATCTATCCTCTATTTTGTAGACACTATAACTTTTTTTTTATTATTCTTTATTTTGTTTTATCAAAATAGATACAGGTTACAGTATTCCACTTCCAATATAAAAAAAATATATATACCATATATTTAACCTGATTGTCCCCTGTTCCCTCCGCGCCAAATTACCCTAAACCCCCCCCCCCCCCACCCTCAACCTCCTTATTTAAACACCTATTCTTTGATTTGTTTTTTATTTTTCTTATCATTCTATCTCCATTGCTGGTCTAAGCTCTTAAATTCTGCATAGCTCCATGTTTTTTTTAACTCTTTCCAACATTTCCATTTATCTTTTAATCCTACACTTTTCTCCTCTACACTATGCTTTAGACATTCCAAATTGTATGTTTCTTCTTCGAATCGATCCAATCCCGGATTAAAGGACTTTCTAAGTCTTGCCACTTTTTGGGGATAAGTCTTTTTGCAGCGTTTAACAGGTGTGGGACCAATGAATCTTTATTCTGTTTTACCGCTCCCTCCCCTCCGTGAAATAAAACTATACACGGGTCTTCTAATGCCGCGTACACACGATCACTTTTTGTGATGAAAAAAACTGTCATTTTATCTGACGAAACAAAACTACGTTTTTCAAACTTCATTTTCAAAAACGACATTGCATACACACCATCGTTTTTACACAATGCTCTTGCAAAGCGCGGTTACGTAAGACACTTTCGACGGCACTCTGTTCCATTGAAGCTCCCGTCTCGTAACTTGCTTCTGAGCATGCGCGGGTTTAAAAACGTTGTTTTGCCCACACACGATCATTTTTTGTGAAACAAAAGACGATATTCTGAAAAACGACATAAAAAATTCAAGCATGTTCGAATTTTTTTTGGTCGTTTTTTTGAAGACATAAAACGATGTTTTGCCCACACACGATCATTTTAAATGACGTTTTTTTAAAACGTCGTTTTATTTCATCACAAAAAACGACCGTTTGTACGCGGCATAAGACTTATGTTTTAGTGATTTCCTTTATTAAATATACATTTTTTTTCAAACATTTTTAATTTTAGGGCAGTCCCACCACAGGTGGGCGATCGTTCCCACTGCCTTACAACCTCGCCAACATTCCGCCGATTTACCTGGTTGGGATTTACTGATTTTATTAGGGGTTGCGTACCATACTGTTAGGCCTTGTACACACGATCAGACATCTCTGATGAGACTTGTCTGACGGACCGTTTTCATCAGACAACTCTGAACTTGTCTGATGGTCTGATGTGCGTACACACCATCAGACCAAAATCCGATCAGACCAGAACGCGGTGACGTAGAACACAACGACGTGATGAAAAAACTAAGTTCAATGCTTCCAAGCATGCGTCGACTTGATTCTGAGCATGCGCGGGTCTGATGCTTTTGTGTACTAACCATCGAATCTGTCCGACGGACAGCTTCCATCAGACAAGTTTTAAAGCATGTTTTAAAACTTTGGTCTGATGGACAACGGTCTGATGGGCCGTACACACCATCAAACTGGTCTGATGAAACTGGTCTGCAGGCCAGTTTCATCAGTTTTAATTGTCTACGGCATAGCTATGGGTTAGTTTAAAAAATGTTCCTATAGTGGTTTTGTCCCTTTGTGATCCCAATTCCCTTTCCCATTTTTTTTATATATGGTGGGATATCCAGTTCCTCCATAGGTAACAATAATTTGTATAAACTTAATATACTGCTTTTTGTACTATCTGCTGCATATTACCTTTTCACCGGAGTAAGCTCTTCTCCTGATCTTATTGGCGCTCCAGCTGACGTCAAAGTGACGAAACGCACAGGGCGGAGTCAGCATACGTTCTTGCATCACTTCCGGTTTGAGGATTTAGTGTCAGCAGTACATGCCTAAAAGCATTTTTCTAAATGTGAGTACATTTCCACATTTTCTTTTCATAATAAAACGTTTTTAATGGTACTACACTATCGGGTGCTCTTCTCTCATTTACATGGTATGTGATTGGAGTACTACCGATACATCACAGACTGGCAATATTCCAGGGTGCTACACAGTGGCATATACTGTGAATACCTCATACCCCAAGTGGGGAAGGAAACTCTGGCGAGTGCAGCCAAAATAGGAGCACGGATAAGTTACAAATTGCTGTGATCACCTTATGAAGAGAGAAATTAGAATCAAAGACTTTATGAATTCACGTATTTATTTAATTTTATAAATTTAATTAGCAAATCATTTTTATTCATCATCATTTTTATATTGGTTTCCACATAATTTAATAATTTATTTATGCTATTTATATATCTTGTTTTATTGGAATTTTTGCATTAATAACTAGCGGTTTACACTTGCACAAGGATACACCTGACATAACTAACCACCATTATGTGCACAAAGGTTTTGTAGCATTGGCTCACAAAGTCACCCAATTTTTATCAAGGACACATATCATTTTTTTTTTTATTAATTGTGATAATCAATTGAACAGCGCCATATCTACTTTCTATTTCACTCATACCATATACTTCACTCAGGTGGTAGAAATTTGTAGAGGCAGCAGCTCTTTTGATTCTCCATTTATACCTGCTGGTACTTTTCCAATTGCGCAGAATCACATATACCTATTTCATTATCATGATTCATACTACACTGAATCAAGCCTGACCTTTCTTTCCTTTCCACGCTTGTGAGTCCAGGATGTCCACGGCTTCTTAATCCTACTCTACTGATACCCCTTACCATTTGTGGCTACTGTACAGTAGCACATCCTTATTACCTGCTTGTAGGTTTGTTGAGATAAACATACTATAGTATACAAATGGCCAATGAAAGACTTCCCATACCTAGGAAAAAGTATGTCTTCAAATACAGCGACAACACCCCACTTTTGGATATGGCAAAGTTAAAGCCTGTCTCTGCTGGAATACACAGCAAAAGAAGTGTACGCAGAGAGAAAATCCATCCCAGAAATAATAGGTATAATAGCTATAATGGGTACAGTTTACAGATGAAAACTTGAATGTGAGCTTTGTACATATGGGGACAAGCCAGTTTACTGCCAGCAAGACAGCAATTTTCTTGCAGCTAAATAAGGCTTAAAACCTAGAATTATAAAAGTGTCAAAGCAAGTAACCATGTGTTAAGTTAACACGTGCCTGCTCTAAAAATAGCTAATAAATAGTTGTACTGGGAACTGGGAGACTGAACATTGTAGTTACGGTATCTAAAAACATTTAGAAGGTCTTGATTACATTATGTGATGTGCTAAACATTTTTAACCTAAATACACAAGTTTTGGGTTGGTAAAATCAAATGCAATGTTAGGGCCAGTTCACACCAGACGCAGTTCCGTTCAGTTCCGTGTGTTTTTTTTCTGCACAAAATGCATGCACAGTGTTTTCCATGTGTTCCAATGGCTCTAGTTGGCTCTAGTTCACACCATGCAGTCAGTTTCCGGTCAGTTTCTGACTGCATGGTGTGAACTAGAGCCAACTAGAGCCATTGAAATACATGGAAAACACTGTGCATGCATTTTTAGTGGAGAAAAATGCGCACAGAACTGTGTCTGGTGTGAACTGTCCCTTAGGCCGCGTACACACGATCAAATCTTTCTGCTGGAAACGGTCTGCCAGACCGTTTCAGCAGACAGATTTGATCGTGTGTACGGGCAAACAGACGGATTTGGCCAGCCGACAGATTTGAAAGCATGCTTTCAAATCTGTCGGCTGGGAACCCGTCCGACCGACATGTCTGTTGGTTAGAATGCTAACCAGCAGACATATCTGCTCGCATACGCGTCGAATGGTTTCGACACATGCGCGGAAGTGTTTTACTTCCTGTGGCGGCGTCAACGTCACCGCCACGTCACCGCCACATCAGCGATGTCTGCCGGCGGGGATTTTGGTTTGATCGTGTGTACAGCGATCAAACCAATACGTCCCAGCAGACAGATCTGTTCAAATCGGTCTGTCCGACCGATTTGAACAGATAGATTTACTCGTGTGTACGGGGCCTTACAGTTTACAAGAAGGAATACTACATTTCCAGTGATTGCACATTTTTTGGGGGAATTCTATAAAATCTTTTTGACTGGCATTTGGAAGATTCCAGTTTACTTGTACTCAGACACTGGAAAGGGTCATTCAGTTTGCTTTTTAAAGTAAAGGCAAGTCTCCATCAGAATATATCACTAACATCTTTAGTATTAATGTCATTCATTGACCCAAAGGTTTGCTTTATTTTCAAAAACATGTGAAAACACCTTTATTGTAATCTATTTATCAAAAGCATGTGACTACATATTTCTTTTTTCCCTTCTTCAGGACAATGTGCGGGATCTTATGATGCTCAAGCTGGGAGGAGCAGTAAGTAAATTGCCAGAGGCTGACAACTCCACTGTGCATATGAATGTGATGACATGATGATTTCACTGCATGGCTGAATGGGGAGGAAAGGTTTCTAGGGCTGACCAAGAACGCTATGGTCAGATGGACACAGTAATGTGATGAAGAATGGGGGGGAAAGGGGTCAGAAGGCTGACAATGCTGCTAATTCAGAATTGCCATGGGTTTGAAGAAAATAAGGCCACAGTAGCAGCACTGGTAGTGGAGGTTACAACTAGGAAATTTGCAAGGATGATAAGGAAAGACTAATATTTTTTTAAAGAGCTTTTTTATTTTGCTTTAAGCTATACCTTAAAGTGGAGTTCCAGTCCCCCCAATCCGTTTTTTTTTCTAAAATCTCCCCCGCAAATTGTTATTACTTCCACTGCAACATTAGCATAATGGCAGCAATGTGGTCCTTATTGTTTTTTCCTTATTGTTTTTATTAAATTATTCTAAACTAACTTGATCTCGGAAGCAAGCAGGGTCCATGGCTGTTGTGGGCATCTAAAGTATGCTTGTCTTCATTTCTGGGATTCAGTGCAGGCGGCTACCCAGCATGCACTTCCCAATTTCGTGCAGGTTGCCATAGTAATGTCACCTAACTCCTCACATTCGCATCATTTCCACCCTTGTGATTTCGTGAGACTTTTATTAGGCAATTCCCATGGACACCTGGGGTAGATGATGCCAATATCCCAGGAATCCATGGGAATCGCCTTGTGATGTAGTTGCCTAGGTGGCCAAAAGCAGAAGTGTGGCATGAAGACAGAGATCAGTGTGTCCCCCACCAAAAATAAGAGAAACGCTAGAAGAAAATTGATGCTGTGCCTATTCAGAAACAGCCAATAATGGCCCAAGACATTTTTATCTAATAAAAGTTACATCTCAGCCCAGTGGGTCAGAAACTCAGTGGTGACAAAGTGTCTCCTGAACATTATTTTGCAAACTAAAAATATATGGGCTGGTATTAAATTATGTAGAAGGCTCACGTGCAGACAGGCCCCTCTTATTTTATTAGTTTCTCTAATGCAGCGTACACGCGATCGGAAATTCTGACAAGAAAAGTCAGATGTGAGCTTTTGGTCAAAAATTCCCACCATGTGTAGGCTCCAACTGAATTTTTCTGTCAGAATTTCCACCAAGAATAATTTAAGAGCTGGCTCTCAAATTTTCAGATGGGAAAAGTTCTTGTCAGAAATTCCGATCGTCTGTGTGCAATTCCGATGGAGAAAAATCCTACGCATGTTTGGAATCAAGTCGACGTATGCTCGGAAGCATTGAACTTCAGTTTTCTCGCCTCTTCATAGTGTTGTACTTGACCGCGTTCTTGACTATCAGAATTTGGTGTGTATGCAAGACAAGTTTGAGACACAATTCAGTCGGAATAAAAAAAACAAGGTTTTCTTGCTGGAATTTCCGATCGTGTGTACGCGGCATTAGAGGAAGAAAGCTTAACATGTATGCATTTTCTTCCCCATACTTACCCAAAAGACACAAACAACCAGCACAGCCTTGAGTTTTAAAATTTAATTTAATTTAGTAGAGCCCCAATATTAGGGCACTTACCTGTCCAGGAATCCAGCAGTGTCCTCACCTGAGCTGATTTTTCAATTGGATGTTGGGTGCTGGCATCGACATCTTGATTAATGGCGGCTTCATAGGTGGTTTCCTGCTGTGCATGCGCCAAGTGATCTGCACTTTGTGAATGGGCTGGCTCCAGTGGAAAGGAGGGGGAGCAAACTTCAGGCTCAGTTTGCTGCAGAAAACTGAGCTGGAAGTGGGATCGAGTACCTGTCAAAACCAGGTACCCCCCCAAGGTGCCAAATGTGGCAGCATAGGGAGGGTGGAGGCAAACATGCGGAGCTTCGACTTTTGGGTGGAGCTCTGCTTTAAGTCAGCATATAAAAGAATATAATTTGCGCTAAAATAATGGTTACAATAATGCAAGTTCTTATGGCACAATTTTCTCTTGTTGATTTTCAGCCAGAAGAAACATAACTTAAACAACTGTACAATATAGAGATTTGTGGCACAAATAGGAAATCGTGACTACTGAATTACATACGTGATTTTTTTATTTTTTTTTTTATATTGACGATTTTGAAAAATGTGATGATTGGGTTGGAAATTACTATAAAAAGCTATTAAGCATTAATAATATCTATCTGAAAGCATGCAGCTAGTCACCTAATTGCAGTGACTTAAGTGCTGCAGTGATGGCACAATTAGATGCTTATGTACCCCGCTCAAGAGATAAACAATACTGTGGTTACCATGACAGTGCCATGTTTTAAGTAGTAACAAAATGGTTTCCATGGCAGCACTGTGATCACAATGAAAGGCCAGTGAATTGAAACAAATCCTTGTCGCTAGCATGGTGTTCCTATTGTTCAAAACATATAATCAATAAGTGGTTCTTGTGAAGTAATATTACTTGAAGGAAAAACCGCTGACCTGTCCCAGCATGCATTGCAAGTGCAAGTTGTAAGAAAACTGTTTACGTTCGAAAATCAAAGTTATTTGCTGTACAGTTTGTCTTGTGACTCAAGGAAACTCAGAAATACAACAAAGTATGGTGGAGACATCTTGCCGTACTGAAGAGGTTAAACCTTCCAGGCACAATTTCTTGTTTAATTGGCATCAAGACCTTGGCAGGGCCTAACAGACAAGTGCTCCTGCCAATCAGCGCTCGTTAACCTCTGCGCTAACACCAGAGACATGCAGAAAATGAAGCAACGAGCAAAGCATCTGTTCAGGGAGGAGAGGAGAAAAAGGTGAAGGAAGAGGGTGTTGGTGCTGTAATTGTCAAAATGCCCAAATCCACATCTGATAAGAAATGTCCTGCTTGGCCTGTGACAGAGAAATTAGAAGACATTCGCCGTTATCTCCAACTTGCCAATTAGTAATTATATGATACAAAGTAACAGGCTAATAAATATTTATTCGTGCTCTCCTATCTTGCACAGTTCACAGGTCTGGCAACCATGGGAATGCTGAAAAGAAACTGTCTCCATTATTAGCTTTACAAGTTTCTAGTCTGCTATTAGATCTTAAACTCCAGGCAGACATTAAAAAATGATGAATGCAGTTATCTGCCTATTAAAAATTCATTAAATGTATTTTAAATTCAGCTAATATAAGTACCTGAATTGGACTGGATCTCTCCTCTTTGAATAGCAGCACTCGGGCTGGATAAGGAAGGGGGAGCATGAGGAGCCGATCAGGATCCAGGCATTCACATCTGCTGATAAGGAACATGTTTACCCAAGGAAAGAGTAGAGAGATCACCTCAACACTTGCTGCTCCTTCACTGGACAGGAAGGAGCCACAGTTGTGTTGCCTAACTGCAGTACAGAAAACCACATCGCTAAGCTGACTATGGTGTGTTGTGGAGCTGTGTAAATCTCAGAAACAGACAGAGAGAAATAGAAATCCTTTGGCAAGTAAATTGGCTCCCACATATGTATTTAACCTGTGTAGTTATCTGTTCAGCTTGATATGAAATAGTTGAATTCTGTGTAACTATTCATATCAGTCGATGCTTGTGCTTAACCATTTAAAGTGATTGCACATGATCCCTTTGTAAAACAACCCATATAGTTTAACCACTTATAACCTCTTATTATAACTGTCATTATACAGAGGCAGTTTGAAGAGGAATATAGTTGTTATGGCAGCAGCTAGATGCCATGACCCGGGTATCCACTTCTTTAGCAGGCGGTCTGCTTTCAGATAAAAGTGATGTCAGTGGCAGATTCGCCACAAGATCACTCAAGGGATCCTCCCTCCCGCCGCGCTCAAGTGCTCTCCACTGCTTACCAGACCTGCCGGCAGCGACGGAGGCGATTGGATTGTGCCCCCTGCTTGGCATGGAGCTGAGTGAGGGGAAGATGGCCCCCAACCAGCTCCATATCATTGCAGGGCGGAAGGGACGTCAAAACGTTACTTCCGTTCATAGCTCTTAAAGGGACATTTTTATAAAAAAACAAAAAACATTTTAATAGTCCTGGGGGGGGGGGGCATTTTTTTTTTTTTAGTGGTTCTGCTGTGTTTTGCTATATCTTTAAAATCTCATACACACGATTGGACTTTTCAACAACAAATGTCCGACGGACCTGTTTGATCCATTGGACAAATGTTTTGTTTTTTTCATCGGACAAATGTTCACTGGGAAAACAGACAATCTTTCCAGCAACAAATGTCCGATGCAGAATAATACGATCGTGTGTACACAAGTCCATTGGACTTAAGTCCGAAGTACAAGCACGCATGCTCAGAGCCAATGCCAAAGATCAGCCAACAATGGCAGAAGTTGCCCAAAGGTTTGTGGTAAATAGCTGAAAAAACACATGATTTGGTGTGTATGCATACCAAGTGATATGGCGCTTGCGCAGTCAGCTCTACAGGCTCCTATTCAGTGCGCAGGCACCATGTAGAGCTGATTTGCAGTTCGGGCTACTTTCGGAAACTCCGTGACTCTCGTGACTCACCTACGCAATAGACGGGCGCGGGGGGAACTTTTTCTCAAGGACGTCAATCATCTGGGCGAAGTCCCAGGTGACATTGTGCCTCTGCATAGAAACGCCTACTCCCGCGGGAGTGAGTACCCGGAAGCGGGGTGTAAAATAGCCATAATAAGGTATGTAGAGCCAAAATAAAAAAGGGCATACTGTACATGGTGAAAAGTATAAAGAATATGATCTTACATACATGATATTTGGGTGAACCTCCGCTTTAACTTGAATCTTCCTGTTGATGGAGTCTTCTTCCAGGATCCAGGATCTCTCCAAACTGTTTGATGCTTCTTTTGTTTTTAGCCTCAAAAAACAGTAATGCTCCTTTGTCTAAGGGCCCTTTCATCCGTGTATGGATGAAAAAGGGACATACATGAGATCACGGGTGTCAGGGGATGAACATCCGCTGACACCCGATCTCGCCCGCTTCCGCATTCCTCCGATTCTGCAGATGGAGGGAAACCCTATTTTTTCTTCCGTCTGCGGATCGAATCGGGTAAACACGGACAGACGGTCCGTGTTCATCCGATCCCCCCATAGGGGAGAGAGGAGAAAAGACAGGGCAGTCCCTGCACAGTGTGAGGGGACCACCCTTTCATCCGCCAGGTTAAGCGGGGATCAACGGAGCGATCCCCGCTGAGCAAGCGAAGGTTCACGAGCGCATCATTAATGCGGATCATCAGTAATGATCCGCCCTGTGTGAAAGGGCCCTTAGGCACATAGTTGTGTCCAATTTCTTTATTAGAGCACATCACTCATTAAAATCTTCATCTATGCCTGCAGTGGTCTGAACAAACCTTGAAGTGATGGCATATTTTACTTTGAGTGCCCTACTTTCTGAATCCCTTGCCTTGCTTACAGTGTCTTGCAAGCACTCGGAAGCCACTGCAAGTTGCTCTTTAAATACGTTTCTTTCTACCTTGCCTTTCTCTTTATTTCAGATTCAGTATGTAGAGAAGTGATGGCGAACCTTGACACCCCAGATGTTTTGGAACTACATTTCCCATGATGCTCATACACTCTGAAGTGTTGAGCATCATGGAAAATGTAGTTCCAAAACATCTGGGGTGCAAGGTTTGCCATCACTGATGTAAAGCATAAAGGACATGCAAACCAAACAAAGCTACTGCCCGCATTCCTCCCTTACTGAACCCAAAACTTTTAAGACTAAAATCTGAGCAAAATTCCGAAACTCCATCACCCCAAGCTCTGTTTAAAGGAGAAGCATATCTAGCAACCTCCCTTGAAACAGACATCCACTGACCATCTCTGGCCCAGGTAGGCAGATTGCACACCTCCTCCTGGGCACTAGAAACCTCTGCAGCCTTGCTCTTCCTAAACAGCGTATGCAGCATTTTTTCTCAGCATAATTAACAGAAAACACCACAGAAAACAGGTCTGCTTTAATTTAACCTTATTGCAAATATCGGACAAGCCCCCAATTGCTTTGTTGTCTTACTTTTACTGCAAAAAGACACAAAGAAAAACATACCATAACTAAGGACTTATTATTCAGTCATCCGCTGAGACTCACCCTCCATGCTGAGACATTTTTTGCGGCATCCACCTTGGAGCTGTGCTATCAAAGTGGATACAGATGCTGAGTCAAAATTTGACATGCAGGCAGGAACAGGTACAGGTAGATCCAAACAGACTGTCAGATCTTAACATTTGACTATGTCTGTGCAGCCACAGTGTCTGCATCCACTTCTTAAGACTGCATGCCAACTCTTTCAGTTACCAAAGAATTTGTAAATTCAGTTTTGCCACACAGTAATGATTGTTCAATCTTGGTACCCTTGTGAAACAAAACCCGCCAGATCCAGCCAGGACAGTGGAAGAACATTAGAAAATTCAAAAGCTCATCTTTCTGCTCACTGTGCCCTCTTCTTCTCTTGGGAAGTTCCCTTCATCACATAAGTGCCCCCCCCCCCCCCCCTGTTTCAGATATTAAAACACATTTTAGTAAGAATAGCTATTTTTAATGCCGATCTCAAAATTAATTTCACTTTATTACTTGGGCTTAACGTTCTTGGCTTTGTGGTCTAACTGCATTTTCACTGTCAACTGTACTAGTGCCTCAGTGGCTTTTAGGCCCCTCTCGGTGAACAATGGGGTGGCTGCAAATCTGAACTCATGTATTATTAAAGCTTTTCATGTCTAGTATATTTGACAGATGTTGTTAAATAGGAAATACAAAGAATGCATGGCAGAGTCCTCATCATTATCTATCTCAGTATGACATTGCTGTATGCTGTATAACCAGCCAAAGCAAATTTGCGCACTCATCCTATTTCTGGTAGGTTATACACCTAGATCAGGGGTGTCAAACTCATTTTCATGGTGGGCCGCATCAGCATTATGATTGCCCTCAAGGCCGGTTGTATCTGTAAGATTAGATGTCCAGCGCATTCCCCTCCCCTTACATTATATGGTACGAGCCACCCAGCCATCAGAAGTTGAGTCCCCCACTCTCCCTTACATCACAGTGCACCCCCTTTCCTTATACTGCTGCTGGAAAGAAGCTGGATGCATTGCTTGAAAGCAGAAAGTCCTGGAATAGGACCAGAGGAGGGCTGGAGCTCTCCTGCAGCTGCAGGAGAGGTGTGAGGGCCACATGAAATGGCCTGGAGGGCTGGATTTGGCCTTCAGGCCTTGTGTTTGACACCTGTGATCTAGTTTGTTCACAACCACCTGATTTTTTTTATCTTCCACTAGTTATATCCAAATATACAATGTCATACAGGGATTTTTTTTTGTGAATACATTTATTAATATTAATAATTTGATATTTTAACATCTGTCTGGTGTTCATCTAAGTTATTCTGTTTAGTATAGAAATTTGTACTTTCATAACTAGACAAAGCTTCTGGTGGTTTAGTGTAATAATTCTGCCTAACTGCTTAGCAACTGCTGAGATAAGATGTCACACAGGGAGTGCATTGTTTTTAATGAGTTGGTTGACTCAACGATTTGCATTGTGAGAAGAAACAGTAACACACAACCATTGCATAGCGCTGCAAAGCGGGAAGAAGAGCCTGAATATGACTGTTCCTAGGTAATATATAATAGCATACATTATGGAGCCAAAGTGCTCTAAATGCTTTAAGCAGAACAAAAATCCAGCCAAAAATATCATATGAATAAATAGCCTATTGGAAGATAACATCATAAAACTAGCATTGCTGCCATATTCACCTTCTATCTGGAGAGTTTCCCTGCAATACTTTTTATTCTACCACCAGATGACCTTAGTCTGATGGCCAACATATTTCAACCCACTTCCTCTGATCCAAGGTCATACAGCAGCTCAAAGCCACATAATTTCATAGTGCTTTCATAGTTCCGTCTGTAGGGCCCAGGGTTGCCACTTACATTGAATTAAGAAGTGTCCCTTCGTTCTTCTGCCACCGTACCCATACAAACACGTGTGTTTGAGTTTTGGGGTGCACACCCTAATGCAATAGACTGTGCACACCTATAAAAGAGGGTAAAAGTGTCCAGTAGGCAGGTGGTCAAAATCACATGGTTAAATTAGAGAGCATTATCTTCATGTTACAGCTTTGTAAGTATAGCCTGATGTCTATAAGATAACACACATTGGTCACATTGAAACATGCTCTCTGGCAGGGGTGGACTGACCATTGAGGAACTCAGGCACTGCCCGAGGGCCCAATGCCACTAGGGGGCCCCATCAGGGTTGCCAGGCTCATTAAAACCAGGCACAGTATGTAAATATCTGTTTTTTTTTACATCTGTCCTTGATATGTCTAAAACCTACATGCTTTTGATGTAAAAATCCTGAGATTTTAGCTAGCTAGCCTCTGTAATGCCACCTGGCTTGGTGGCCATCTGTAAGCCTGGGGGCCCCATAATCTTCTATTGCCCGGGGGCCCCATGAGTTGTCAGTCCGCCCCTGCTCTCTGGTTGATGTTATTGTGTAAAGCCTGGACTTACTGGTATATTAAGTGGGACTGGTAAACCTACCGATGGCATGTACATTGCCGCTTCACGTGTTGCATGATCTACAACATACATCAGAGATGGATCCCAAGAGCACACATTTTATTGTAGGCTTTGTATACATATTTTCTCTTAATCCAGATGTCCTAACTGACCTAAGTCCCCTCACAAGATAACGGGTTCCTTTTAAGCCATTACACACTCTTAGTACAATCACCCGGCAATCATCAGACTCTGACGTCCTTTAACAAAATTACTAGGTGCGTTTTGTTAGGCTAGCATTTTTCCCTTAGACAGTCACAGACAAAGTGTATAACTGCTTCTATTTGTAGCGAAATCCCCAAGCTCCTTGAAGTCGGTCACATGACAGCCAGTGTTGGGTACTTGAGTCAAAGGGTCCTTGGAGGAAAAGCTAAAGACAGTTCTGCCGGGCCTGCAGTGAAGCTGCATGAGGCAGATAAGCAGCCGCAATCCACAGAGACAAGCCGGACGCTTGCAGATATAAATTGCCTTAACACCTTCACCCCTGAGAGAGGCTTTGGTGGCTGAATTTGCAAGTTCTAGGTGATTATATCCTCAGACTTTTTTTCCTTGAAGCTTCTCAGATGTCTGACATAGTTGTGGTAGTCGCAGCTGCTTGACCGTCAGATAATCCTTATAGCAAGCTGGACCAATAGTGAACTGTGTCTTTGAACGTCAAAGGCTTCTACGGGCCTTCCATTCTGTGCGGCTGTTTCCTCCCGATAGATTGAAAATGGCATTTCATCCTTTTATTCAGCTGAAGTACACAATGCCAGATACGGTGTTTCTTCTCTCACGTCTTTTGCTATTTGTTTTAAAATTCAGATTGCAAAGATTCAAAGTCTTTTTGCTCTGCTTTTTTGTCAATTGTTCTTGATTATGGCTGGATGCCGAACTTCATAGAAGGAGATAAACAGCATATTGAGGGAAAGTGAACGCAGTCGCCTGCTTTTTCTTTGTCTCTTTGATATAGAAGATTTAATTTGGACGTAATCTTCCAAAAATGAATTATGCATTTATTTGGTGGCTGGCATTGCACCGTCAGCAGTGGCTGGCAGGCAGATAATTATTAGTGAGTGTTGAAGATCTACTGAATTGGGTCTTGTTATGTTAAAGATTTTCAAATTCCAGTATTTGCTTGCTACTATTAGCATGGGAAAGATAAAACATTACATTGTATACACTTTCTTTGAATGCACACGATCGTTAACCCATCTGTGCAAGTGTTCCGTCAGATATGGCGACCTGTCAGAATTGGTAACGGAAGTGTCCATCAGTGCCACCTCATCAGTGCCCATCGGTGACCCCCTGAATACTTCCCTTAAAAGGGACCATAACCCAAATACTGGTGCTACATAGCACCCATCCAGGGCCCAACCTTGGCATCCTGTACACTATGGGCCAGATTCAGGTAGCTTAGCGCATCTTTAGGCAGGTGTAGCCTATCGAATATATGCTACGCCGCCGCAACTTAGAGAGGCAAGTGCTGTATTCTCAAAGCACTTGCTCCGTAAGTTGCGGCGGCGTAGCGTAAATTAGCCGTCGTAAGCCCTCCTAATTCAAAGTAGGAAGGAGGTGGGCGTCATCTATTTAAATTAAGCGTGACCCCATAAATGAATGGCCGGTCGAACTGGGCATGCGCGCGCATGCTCAGAATTACATCGCATAAACTCCATAAGATACGTCGGCGTAAATGCCTATGACGTGAACGTAACTTACGCACAGCCCTATTCACGTAGTTTTACGTAAAAGGCGTACGCAACGTAAAATTCGACGTCGTCGTTCCCTGGCCCATACCTTTGCATTAACTGCGCATGCTATAGCAGGGGTAACTTTACGCCGTACGTAAGCCTTACGCAAATCGCGTATATAAAGCGGCCGGGCGCATCTACGTTCGTGAATCGGCGTATCTTACTCATTTGCATATTTATAATGGGAACGCCGAATGCATCCAGCGTAACTATGCGCCCACGATACGCCGGCGTAGGCAAGTTACCTTGGATGGCTGGAGCCATGGTTTTCGGCGTATATCGCTTTGTGTGACGGAGCACATTTGAAATTACGGCGGCTTATCTGGAGATACGCCGGCGTAAATGCTTCCTGAATCTAGCCCTACGGCGGCGTATCTGGAGATACGCCGGCGTACATCTTTTATGAATCTGGCCCTATCCATTTAACCGTCTATCTATCTACTGTGTTTATCACTTCATCTGTAGTCTATGTCTATATTTATTTTCTACCCAAAAGAAAATTAATTAGCACAATTGTCGGTGTTCCGCCAGATATGGCGACCCGTCAGAATTGGTAACAGAAGTGACGTTCCGTCGCCTCCATCTTGCTACACCCCGAACTCCTCCATAGTAATGATACACCGAGAAGGGGGCAAGCAAAGTTTTGCATTCCACAGTTATTTTTAACAAGAAACTGAGCTTATATGCTTAAATACTTTACAGTAAAACCTTGGTTTGAGAGTAACTTGGTTCGAGAGCATTTTGCAAGACAAGCAACATTTTTAAATGCATTTTGACTGTCTTGATATAAGAGTAGCGTCATGTCACAATGCCTACGATATCAGGACACATCATGGGACTAAAACCTCAAGTGACGAGGAAATTTAATCAGGGATAGTTGGCAAGTATGAGGCAGCTGCTTTGGGCCCCGCAACAATGACAGGGCCCCCTTTTGTCCTGCCTTAAAGATTGCCCTGTCTATGGAGGGAAGAAGAGAGGAATAGAAAAAGAAACAAAGAAGGAAGCAACATATGGAAGGGAATAAGAAAGAAAGTAGGGAATAAAGGAAGGAAAAAGGAAGGAAGGAGGAGGGAGGGGAGGAAGGAAAGGGAGTAAGAGGGAGAGGAAATGTTAAAAGAGGGAAGTTGAAAAGAAGAGAAAAGAAAGGGAAGAATGGTGGAGGAATGAGAGGGAGGAAAATAATATGGAATAAAACAATTATAAAAGGGAATAGGGGAGGTTGGAAACAAGGAAAAGCTTAGGGAAAAGAAAGGTAAGAAAGAACAGAGAAAGAAATTAAAAATGAAATTTGGAAACAAGCAAGGGAAGGGAGGAAAAAAAGGAAGAAAGGGAGTAAGTTTGATAGGAAGTGATGGAGGAAGGAAGGAGGAAGGAAGAAGGAAGGAAGGAGGAAGGAAGGAGGAAGGAAGGAGGAAGGAAGGAGGAAGACGACTGAAATGGAAGATAGAGAGGAAGGTGATGAAGGAAGCAATGGAAGAATGAAAGGAGGAATGAAAGAAGGCAGAAGGAATATGAAAAGGGTATGATTATAGGTAATAAACTGATAGATGAGTGTGATACATGGATATAATATATAATAAATGGATCATTGACATAAAATGTGTTAGTGTACTGCATGGTCACACAATATAACATCTACAGCAATCAGTAAATGACATCATAAGGCAATTTAAAATACATTTTTACAGGTTTGACACTGATTGCTTTTCAGGAGGGATTCAATTCAATCTATGCCCTCCGAATACAATGGTCAGAAAGAGTCCAGCAAACTGCCTTAATAAAACAACAAAGTTATAGACGTGATGGACCGTTTCAGCAGACAAATCCGATCGTGTGTACGGGCTGGCGGACAGGTTTGTCCATCGGACAAATTTCAAAGCATGCTTTGAAATTTGTCCGCTACAAACCTGTCCGTCGGATATGTCCGCTGGTTAGTACGGCAAACCAGCGGACATATCTTCCCGCACATGCGTCGTATCCTGTGAATGGATCCGACGCATGCGCGCGGAAGTGTTTACTTCCTGGTGCGGTGACGTAGCGGTGACGTGGCGGCGTCAACGTCACCGCCGCGTCACCACGCTGTCTGCCGGCGGGGATTTTGATCCGATGATGTGTACACGCCATCGGACCGAAATCCGATGAGACATGTCCGCTCTAAACTGTCCGTCGGACAAGTTTGAGCGGACATATCTCATCGTGTGTACGAGGCCTAAGAGACTTCAAGGAGGTGTGAATTACTGGGCGTGCCGCAATTCATACTGGGAAATGTAGTTCTTATATGAACAAGTGATGCAAACCAGGGAGTGAATGAGAGAACAGAAACTATAAAGCTGGAGGTGATATCGTTTGTTAACAGAATCATTACACTATTCTGTCTGTCTACCTTGCAGACATTCATTTTAGGCAAAATTTTCCTTTACAACTCCTTTAATAAAGTGCTAAAACTGGTTTTCGCTCGATGCATATAATGCGCAGCACATCATTGCTCGTTGCATTCAGTTATTAAACCAAGTCCAAGTTATAATATCATACATATGTAATACATACTTGTTTTTATTTATACAGCAAGAGGTCCCTTTTGTTTACATAAGTACTTTGGAATTTAAAACTGAGTGCCTCACATTAATGATTTCAATCAACTTAATTACTGTACCATACAAGCTGACTGCAAAAAAGCATTTGGGAATTTGGTCGTGATTTTGATCTCCCTTCCGAACAAAGTCTTGCAGTTTCATATTAATTACATCTAACTTATCTATTAGTATCCATAATAAAATCTGATGTCTTGATGTTTTGTGATGTGCCACAAACCCCACTGATAGAAAAGGGCATGTGTGCAATTAAGATCATATTCAGACGTCTAAGCTAAACAAACCCAAATACTTCTAACTCCCAGCTGAACAAGAAGCTCTGATTACATTTCCCTAAATTAAAAATTAAGCTTGTTTTTTTTGCCACCCTTCCCTTTATCATAAACAATGAATCAAGTGGAAAATGTTTACTGGAAAACTGTTTACAACGGGAAAGCTACTGAAGCTAAAAAAAATCGGACTTGTGCATCATTTACTGTTAAGCAAGATGCCTGGTTGAAGGCGATAGAGCAGCCTAGCATGGGAGACACTGGCCCCATAATGTACTATATTACACCAACGACTATGTGAAATTGAAATATATGCTTCAATAGCAAAGACGCTGTTATCCAGAACAGGTTGGAACTCAATAACACAACCTTAAAATAGATCTAAACCCTAACTGGGTGACCTTTAGGGGTTAAAAAAACGTTATGGAAAAATTGTGGTCATACAAGTGCTTTAAAAATATGCTTTGTAGTCACCAACCACAGGAGTCAGAAGCAGGCAGAGGGCAACTGAGCTGAAAGAAAGGGAAAAAGCAGTGAGAGCCTGGTTATAGGACTTGCCAAAATCACATGACCAGCTCTCCTCTGATCATAAAGCTCCCTGCTCCATTAAAGGAATTCTGTGGACACAGCATACACGATATATTTAAAACATCAGCATTGTAATGACATGCATATAATATACTGTATTTTCCGGCCTATAAGACGACCTTTTACACTTAAAGTGGTTGTATAGTCCATTTTTGGACTTTTACCTACATGTAAGCCTATAAAAAGGCTTGCCTGCAGGTAAAAAAATATCTCCTAAACCTTTACGGGTTTGAACTGCAGTGGCGCATGCGCACAGGGGGGCCCCGCAGACACCAGACCTTGCAGGAAAGAAGTCTCCTGCGCGCATTCGCGGGAGTGACAACATTGCGGCTCCAGCCACTCATAGCGCTGGAGCCGTGATACCCGGAAGACATGCCGAGGCAAGATGTCATCTCCCTCTTCGTGGACCAGGTAAGTTACCGATGCCTTGTTCTAAGATATTTCAGGAGTTGCAGGCATGACTTTCAAACATGCCCCTTCATCTCCCCAGTGGGCAGCATTCAGTATAGGTGATGGGGGAAATGACCTCAGGGGGGCATGATATACATATGAATAACGCCTCTATTTACATATGACTGCTGCTGGCCCGCTTCTTTTTACATATGAATGTCACAGCTATTTGCATATGAATGCCGGCATTTACATGTAAACACAGGGTCTGCAGGTGAGTCCCCTGTACACAACAATAGGGCAGAGCTGGGCAGCTTTGGTAACAGAACTTTACAGATATCAGGCACAGAACGGGACTAAAACCTCAAGGGATGAGGGAATTTAAACCAGGATAGTTGGCAGGTATGAGGCAGCCGCTTTGGGCCCCACAACAATGACAGGGCCCAGGGCAGCTTCCCCTTTTTCCCTGCCTTAAAGACGGCCCTGGGTCTGATATCCCCCCTGCTGTGTCAGATTGATAGCTCTACAATCAGAATATCTCATGCTATCTGCTGTTTGGGGAAACTAAGCATTAATTCAGCAGAAGGTATGTTGGACCTGCAGACTGACCACTCCACATACAGAGTCCTTTTTCTACAATATGCTGGCAGGAGAAAGGCTTTCTGCTCAAGTAGCTGTGGCTGTTGCCTACATAAAACAATCTGTAAGCCTGTGCACATGTTTTGTTTTAATGCAGCAGGAATGTATTTAAACTGAAAGTTTGGTTTATCTTTAATATAATAATACATTCTTATCGTAAGGAAAGTTAGCTGCTCTAAATATTCAGTTTTGTATTGAAGTTATGTGTTTATCTGTCTAAAAGTATTAAAGTATATATATTCGTCAGGCTTTGTGGCCAAGTTACATAAGGATAGCAGTTGTTATATTTCAAGGCACTAATGTGTGAAGGTGAGAAAAACATTTCAGAGAGACAGAGAAATTGTATTTCAAGGTCCTATAATGTGCAGGTGACAACAAGAAAACATTTTAGTGAACGACATCTACATATAACTCTTTTTATAGCCTGATCCTGTTACCTCATAGGTCCTCCCCTACCAGTAGGCCTCATTGTATAGAAACTAGCAGACATGACAGCAGTTGGAGAATTTGGAGGGTTTGCTGAGGGTGCTGTAAAGGGTAATGGATAGCTTGTTATGCTAGTGATGTTACTCAGTAATGGAGAGCGGGTGCTTTCAGGAAAGAATCCTATATAATTCACATGGCCTATTGCAACCCAGTAGAGCAAACCAATAACTTATCAGTCAAGAAACAACAGACACTCATTATTGAAATGTGTGCATATTCAGGATATTCCCATATAAACATGTCCACATGACTGATATGAAGCCAACAGACCAGATCAACAATAAAATCCAATAGTAACAGAATATCACTGGACATGGAACGCTGAATGCGGCTGGTCTTCTGTACATCCTGTAGATGCTGCCTGATCATAGGTTTATCAGTAATTTGGTGGGGTCACCAGGGTTTTTTATAGAATCAGGCACTTGTGTCTCGTGACAGTCAATGTAGAGCCTAGAGAGAATGATGTCGTCACCTTGTCCATCATATGACAAATGCCAAGTGTGAAAACATCATAGAAGGCATTGGGCAATTTATGGGGAATGAGGTAGAGGAAGGAGCAGCAGAGGAGCACTGGGACTGTATCAGTGGGTCATGGGGCAAGGAGACACTGTAGTTTTCACCTGAATGAACAAAGTAACAGCGCCTCTTTACATTTCTAAATTCAGTCTCAAGTCTCTGGTAGTAAGATCTTTACAATGATTAGGCAGCTCATAAATTGAATCAGATATTCTGTCATTTTGTTAACAAACTAGTGGGTTTCAGTAATTACTTGTACAGTACTTGCAAACAAGGGCATAAAATCATTGGACCCATCCCCAGTACAATGTCCTTAGGTCAGTCTGTGCCCAGTACAAACCCCCAGGTTAGTCTCTCCACCAGTACCGCATCCCCAGTACAATTCCCTCAGGTTATTCTGTGCCCAGGAGAACCGCCCTCATCCCGGTTAGTCTGTGATCAGTATAATACAACCTCCCCAGGTTGGCCTGTGCCCAGTATAATTCCCCTCCAGGTTAGTCACTGCCCACTACAATTCCTTCCCTCCCCATTAGTCTGTACCAACCACAATTCCCCTCCTCCAAGTTAGTATTTGCTAACTACAATTCCTTCCTCCCTCAAGTTAGTCTGTGTCCACTACAATTATTTCCCCCATGCTAGGCTGTGCCCACTAAAATTCCCCCTCAGATTAGTCTGTGCCCAATAACACCCCCCCCCCCCAGGTTAGTCTATACCCACTACAACCCCCCCAGGTTAGTCTGTGCCCACCACAATCCCCCCTCAGGTTATTCTGTACCCACTACAATCCCCCTCAGGTTAGACTGTGCCCACTATAATTCCTCCCCCCTCAGGTTAGTCTGTGCCCACTACATCCCACCCCCCCCCCCCCCAGGTTTGTCTGATGACCAGGGGAGTTGTACTGGGGTACAGACTCAATCTGTCACATCTGCACAACACCCCCCTGCCCCCCAAATTCATAGAGCTTGCATGTCACATCAGAGAGACCAACAAGGGAGATTTCCTTTCTCCCGGGCTCCAGGTGACATCAGCTCCCTGCCTCCTTCAGAGATGCCGAACCTACCCCTACAGCTGCCCACAGCTCTAGCGATAGAATCTCTGTGTGACTGCAACTTGAGTCACACATAGAAATGTAAAATTTCTATACATCTTGAAGCCAAATAAATGTTTTTTTTTTCTGTTTTTGTGTGGAACGCTCCTTTAAGAACATTTTAACTATACAGTACACGAGAACAGGTTACCATCCCCTATTCCCTCACAATAATTTAAAAGCTTCCTGACAATATTTATTTTCAGTTATTGACAATGCTGATCCAGAAACATATATTTTCCTTGCAAGAACCTGATCAATTTTCACCTAATTTTCAGGTGTCATTTTCTCTATAAATAAAGGTATTGTGTATTTTTGGGAGCCGAGCCTGTGGTATGCAACGATTATTTACTTGAAGATGCTGTTGGGGAAGAAACACTTTGTGATGCTTCAGAAGCAGCAAAAAGAATGTTTCTGGAATTAGAACATAGGGAAAAGCTGCATGCACTTTCATTATGGGCCTCCACATTAAATTCCATGAAGTATTTTTTAATTTCTTTTAGGCATCTCTGGTATGCAAGGGTGTGTGTTGTCATCCTTGTAGCATTTAGAAAATATTATTTCTTCTCTCAATATTTACAAATTACTGCTTTGCTCTCAGCAGAAATTGCACTGAAGATTTGTTTCCGGACTCCAGATGTTGGTCTCACCATTTTACTAAGGCCTCGTACACACGATCAAATCTGTCCGCTGGAAACGGTCTGCTGGACCGTTTCAGCAGACAGATTCGATCGTGTGTACGGCCGAGCCGACGGATTTGGCCACCCGACAGATTTCAAAGCATGCTTTGAAATCTATCGGGTGGGAATCCGTCTGCCCGACATGTCTGCTGGTTAGTACACTTACCAGCAGACATGTCGTCCCGCACCGCCGCCGAATGGATTCGGCGCATGCGCGGAAGTGTTTTACTTCCTGGTGCGGTGACGTGGCGGCATCAACGTCACCGCCACGTCACCGACACATCAGCGCACCGTCTGCTGGCGGGGATTTTGGTTTGCTCGTGTGTACACGCGAGCAAACCAAAATCCCAGCAGACAGATTTGTTCAAATCTGTCGGACAGACAGATTTGAACAAATCTGTCTGCTAGGTGTATACGAGGCCTTAGAGGAGGAAATGAAAAACCAATTTACTGAGCAGACTATAGGGAAACATTATACTGTGATGATGGAGAACATTTAAAGGTTAAAAAAGATAAACAAATTTGTCAGACAAATTTATCCCTTTACCTGTCAATTAAAGCGGAGGTTCACAAAAAAAGTAAACCTCTGCTTTTTGGATCCCCCCCCCCCTCCGGTGTCACATTTGGCACCTTTCAGGGGGGAGGGGGTGCAGATACCTGTCTAAGAGAGGTATTTGCACACTTCCGGGTTCTGACTCCCAGGGGAGTCCAGCCTCGTCACGTCACCCCCCCCACTGTCTTCTGGGAAACACTGTTCCCAGGAGAGAGCAGGGACCAGTGGTGGCACGCCGCAATCCTCGCGAATGCCAGTAGGAAATCGGGCAGTGAAGCCGCAAAGGCTTCACTTTCTGATTCCATCACTGAGGATGGTGGCGGAAGCAGCCGAGGACCGAGCCATTGCTCAGGCGCGCTGGACCGGTAAGTGTCCATTTTTTAAAAGTCAGCAGCTGCAGTATTTTTAGCTGCTGGCTTTTAAAAAAATAAATCTGGTGGACCTCCGCTTTAAGACATGAGAGGGCAGGAACTATGATCTACTGTATCCCAACAATCACCCAACTGTAGTGGGTCCAAGATGGAGCCCCTAAGCAAACTAAACTGGAGCTGTTCCCCTGCAGTGTCCCCCCAGTGGCATATTTTTCTTGTTTGAGAACTGCATTGAGAAGCTGAATGTTGCTTGATTTGTATTCTAGAGTTTACATTTCTCCAACTGAGAGAACACGCAATAATGTAAGACTTTACATACAATCTCAGAAATCTTTTATTAGGGTCTTCATGTTATATAGTTTTAATATCATGTCATAGATATATTATTTATCATTGTAAAAGAACATATTGCACACTCCCCCCCCCCCCCCCAAATTTTCTTGGGAAAAAACAAAAAACGGTCTTCCCATCTCTAGTCACATCCAGATCCTCTGTGACAGGAGCAACACAGTGGGCAAGGACTGGTGTGACTGCAGCGCCTTAGATGTGTATCACCCATGGGTGTTGAGGGTGTGAGAGCACAGTGGGCCTCATCCACCTTGGGGCCTGTCTACTTTGCACCTATGGATGATATGCCACTGTTTGCAACACAATTTTCTTTCACTTAATAGGATAATACCAAAGTCTTTTGGAGCATCATGTAGTTTGCCTACTTTAGAGAGGTGCAAGAGAAGGGATGATATTGGAAATTAGGAATGGCCTCACCCACCTTTCGTACCCTGGTGTGCCCCGAGTCTTTTGGGGCCCTAGAAACCCCTTAAAGGGTGGATTTCAAGGTGATGCTAAACTGGGGTAGATTTAATGTTTTTTCTGTTCTTGCAAAATGTTTAAATGGATAAGTCATGAGAATTGTGCATGTAATTCACAGATGTACAAGATATGTTTTTTTGTTTTTTTTAGTTTGCCTCTCACCCGCATGTTTGTCAAATTAGGACAAGTGGCTTTGTCCATATAGCCCCTGTGTCCCTATAATCCTTTAGCAGCAGCTCCAGCCGCATAAACAAATGAATGGGAATGAGGCCTAAATGCCTTGCCAGCTTCCTAAAGACAAAAAACTGAAGCAAGAGAATGTTAACTGTGTTTAACTCGACAGCAAATTATTTTTTGGTTTATGATGACTATGGTTTAAAGTTGACAATTCTGTAAAATTACTTGCACTGAATATCACTATGGCTATATGGCTGGCAATAAACATATGCAGCACATTTATTTTTATAAAGGGTAATTCAATTCCTCCCACTTGTTTTACAGTTCTCATTTTTATTACGTCTCTGGTCCCTTCTTCCTGTGTTTCCTCTTGTAAATCTATGCCTTTAAATGGTTGATTATAGCTTATTTACTTGTTCTGCTCCCCCTTTTTTTTACAACCTTTCATTCCTCTAAATAATGACATTTCTATAAATGGCAGCTTGTGTGCTTGGCACCTGCATGCGCTATGTTTCCTTCAGCTGGACTTGCTCTGTAGTATCGGCAGAATAATTTAGAGTAGGATAGCTGCTTTCACAGATGCCATGACATTTAAAAGTTTAAAAGCAAGACTGACATTTCTGATGGAGACACAGAGGCTCAACTCTGCTGATTCTTTGATACAGTTGCTATATTACTTTGATCGCTGAGAACAGAAGGGAGGAATCTTAATACTAATAGTGTTCAAAAACCATAGACAAGGAACAGTATCAAAACATATGTAGGTGATGTATGATCTGACCATTCTATAAGCAGAAGGTAGACATTTCCTTTACCTGTATGGCTTATGGAGCAGAATTTTACATCTGATGCAAACATCTGTTAAAGTGGATGTAAACACTCACATATATACCCAGTGAAGTGAACAGCCTCAGATGATACACATAGATTAAACAAACTCCCTACATAAGTTTTACATTTATATCTGCTGTCTTCAGCTTGCTATGTTCTTTAGAAAGTGAACATCATGTTAGAGATGTTCTCTTCATGTTCAGCACTGGGTGTGAAGTCTTGGCATACACTGTGTGACAGCTGATTGGAAGAAAGTCACACACATCCCCTCCACATAGACAAAGGAAAGAAGGAATGTGCAGAGCTGTGCTGTGAATAGACCAGCTCTCAGCTAATCTATGTATTGCACCCACCCCAACACAAATTTCAGGCTGCTTTTATCTCTAGTGTGGGAGAACTTATCAGAAGTTAACATACTGATAACAGAGGAACGAAACAGCACAAAGACACATTCCTTCGTGCTTTGGAGATAGATAAAAAAAACACTACAGATATATGTGCTTAGGTCAAATTCTATGAATCAGGTTTATATACACTTTAAAGTGCTTTTAAAGGCTCAAGTTTTTTTACCTTCATGCTTTTAATGAATGAAGGTATAAAACCTCCTGTGTGCATTACCCCTCCCCCCTTCAATACTCACCTGAGCTCCCTGTCGATCTAGCGATATGCATGACAGCTGAGCTTCTCCTGGGTCTCTAATTCCTCATTGTCTGAGACAGCAGTGGGAGCCATTGATCTTTAAGCGGTTTTCAGCTGTGTGTTTGCTGCATGTTTTTCCACACAAAAAAACATGCATGCATTTGCCGCATTTGGGGTGCTATCACCAAAAAAACTGCACCACAAGCATGACACACGTTTTAGAGCATTCCATAAATGCATGCAAAAAATGCAAAATTTTTCATTCATAAAACACCATATAAATATAGCCTAGAGAATGTACAGACTCCCCTGAGGCACAGGTGGACACCCCTTCAGCACAGACCCCTCCATTCAACACAGATGGACCCCCCATTCAGCACAAATCCCCCCATTCTGCACAGACCCCTCGCCTCAGCACATATGGACCTCCCCTTTAAGCACAGACCCCCCCTTCAGCACAGATGGACCCCCCTTAGCACAACCCCCCTTTCAGCACAGACACACCCTCCCTCCCCCATCCCATTCAGTACCTCAGATTAGCCATCAGTGCGGCACAGCAGGTTCCCTTCCCCTGTGTACACATAAACACTGGAGGGGGAACGGCTTCACTCTGCTCGGTGTGCCTGTGTGACATTCGGCCTGGGACCGCTCAGACAGCCCGCGGCTGCGAGAGAAGGGGTTGGTTGTTCAGGTGCAGTTGTGTCACCCCTTATCAGACTAGCCCCCGCCCCCCCTGCAATGCCACGGCCAGCAGCTCGCCTCTCTCTCCCTGTTCTAACCTGCCTGTCACCACGGCACTCTTTACTCTTCAACACCTTCTTGATTTTCCAGAGGGGGTGAATTGCCCCCCCTTGTCCTATGGAGTGGACGCCCATGCTCCTGGTATAGCAGTTTGCAGAAAGTGTGGAGCATGAGTGTCTCTGGAAGCATTGGAAGCCTTTGTTCTTCTCCCTGGCACAGCACCACCTACACATTGCCAGGGTTGTTCTGATAATATGGCATGTTGGAAATTAAATGGCCCTGGGGCAAGGTGGTCAGGGTAGGATGCAAAGGAAGTAGCGAAGAAGAGCAGATAAGATTTCTCTCTGGATGTTATGTTCTTACTCAGGGCCGTCTTTACCATAGGGCAAACAGGGGAAGCTGCCCAGGGCCCTCTCACTTTTGGGGGCCCAAAGCAGAGCCGCTCGTTAAGCCCCTGTGCTGCCCACAAATCAGCGCTGAAAATCATCAGCGGCACGCAGTACTGCTCCCCTTCCCAGTGTTTTAAAATGTACAGCACCCCTGGCTTCCCTTTAGACGTGCACTTCTCCCTTCCTGCCACTGGGTGCTGAATGTATATAAAAGTGAATTAGAATGTGATTTTATAGCATCCCCAGTTTGCTCTTCCCGAGGCTGACTTCTTCATGTCCTGCTCCTCAAGGTATGTCACTGTTTGCAATATTGTAAATATACGTTTTCTGTAGAGTGTGCCCAAAGTCTTTATAATATTTGATGATTCACTGCAGGCCTGGTCAGTGTTTTAAAAAGTTCCTGTATTTTACACATGGCATGGCATGGGGTCACAGCACCATCTGTCCATTCTGCTTTAGCACCATGGGACCCCATGCCATGTGTAAAATACAGGAACTCTTTAAATCACAGACCAGACCTGCTGTCCAGGCTGAGTAAGACCTCAGAGCACAGGGCATTACTGTCTGTATTTAACTGCTTGATGGGCTTATTGTGGGCCTGGCTGGTTCACATTCTGCTGTCTGCTGTGACTTATCTGCAGTTCCTGCACTGTCAAACTTGCTGCATTTTTAGACGTTTAGGTCATGCTTTTAAAAACACAATGCGTTTGTGTGTGCAAGAACTGCAGGTAAGTAGCATGGTGCAAAAGCAGAATAGATTTTAAGGCAACTGTATTTTTAAAATGATGAATGCACCTTTTTTCTGCAGGAAACAAAGGCATGGCAGCCCATTCAAATCAATGGGCTGCTGTGCCTGCACAAATGAGGGCTGCCAAAACACATACATGTGAACCAGCCAGGCCCAAAATAGGCTGGAGGGGGGCCCAAAAAAAATGTTTGCCCAGGGCCCAAACCATATTAAAGACTGCCCTGTTCTTACTGACAGCCTGCACCTGCTTCACAGTGAATGACATGATTTCATCCAGCTCAGTCAAAGCACAACCTTTGGCTGAAGCTATATGTCCTAGAGGAACAGCGATATGGGACTCTGGTAGCATTCTAGCACTGGACCTCATTTGCAAAAATAAGAACAACCCAGGGAGCCGGTTATTTCATAATACGAATCTCCCTATCTGGAGCATCTGCATGGTATCTGGTTCTGCATGCATTTTAAATGCCTCATTCTGAAAATCAGAGCCTGAGATTTACTGGTTTGCCTTGGTAATCCTCTATGCATATTAACTAGGTCATTGGTTTGGCCTTTGGCCCGTTCTCCTTAGTGTCTACTGATATGTATTTTGCAGGGTAGCACTGTGTGACCAGGATGACAAGGGCTTTGCGGATTGGTCTCTGCTAGGTGTATCGTTCATTGAACGGCAGAGCAGGAGTCAGCCTGTCTCCTCCAGGGCACAGCTGCATTACATCTCCGTCTGCCTGGCTTATTGTTCAACGTGTTATTTCTTTATACAGAGCTCTCTATTGATTTAGGAGTTATACGATTCCTTTTTTTTCTTCTTCTTCTTCTGTTTCTTCCTACATTTTTTTTCTTCCTAGGAGACTAAATTGATTTCTGAGAACGGATTTCCCTCCCTGTTCCCTCCCACCCTCCCTCCACTTTCTTCATTGGAAACTGCGGTCTGATGAGGATTATTTCTCAGCTTCTTTAACTTTGTAGATTTTAAGTCCTCTCCATCAGGCGGGTTTATGTGCTGGATTAGAATCTTATGCTGGTAGCTTTGTTTGTGGTAGAGAGGTTTGAAATAAAGCCTGCTCTCATTTCAGAGTCTAGGTACCATGTTGCCTTTAATTAGTCCCAAAGACCCTGACGTTTAGATGCAAAATAATGCTGCCTTCCTTGAAAGTAAAAATAAATAAAAAATATTGTACTGAGGCAAACTTTCACAGCTTGAATGTTGTCCAAAATTAGTTGTTCCATAGATGTAATTTAAGATCCACAACTGCTAATGATTGCAAGGAAAGACCCCCTCCAGTGATGCCTTCCTTGACCACAGCAATATGCCTGAAGCTAGATACTCCCAAAATGTATGTATAGTTATGTAGCACTACCCTCGTAGGAGCTGCTGGTTAGATTTTGGGTTTGCACGTTACCTTTATAGCTTCGTTGTTAGGGCGGTAAAAATATAAAAAATATAATGTTCAGACAGATGTAAAACCTTTAACAGTCAGGCCGTGTACACACAATCGGTCAAAACCGATGAAAACGGACTAAAGGACCGTTTCATCCGTCCAAACCGATCGTGTGTGGGCCCCATCAGTCAGTTATCTTTCGGTCAAAAAAAAGAGAACTTCAAAATTTCATCGATGGACGCCTGACCGATGGGTCAAAACCGATCGTTAGTATGCAAAAGCATCGGTTAAAAGGCCACGCATGCTCAGAATCAAGTCGACACATGCTTGGAAGCATTGAACTGTTATTTTCAGCACATAAACACGTAAACGCCACCGCGTTCTAACACAATCGTTTTTTTAACCGATGGTGTGTAGGCACATCAGACCATCAGTCAGCTTCATCGGTTAACTGATGAAACCGGTCCTTCGGACCATTCTTATCGGATGGACTGATCGTGTGTACGCGGCCTCAGTCTTTATATTTGACTGCAGAGTAACTTAAAGTAGAGAAAGTAGAAGGGAGGAGAAGAGAAGGGGAAGGTTCAGTCACATGGTACAGAATGTTCAAAAATATTCAATCAGTCTCCACTCTCAGCTATTGAGTGGGAATTGCTCACCCGGATAGTCCCTCTCACATGGCCTAGCAGCCGGGAGGATGCACAAACTAATGTCCAATCGGTCTCTGCCACAGATCTCTTGGAATGTACTTGGACTCTGCCACAGACTTTTGAATGTACTTGGTCTCTGCCACAGACCTTTGAATGTATGTGGATGTGTCCAGGAATCCTCTGCTACACACACGCACACCTCGCGCCAGGAGGGCCACGAGGTGAAAGGGTCCCTGACAATGGTGTCTGCCCCTTAAGTAGGCTTCCCCAGCATGCACAGTGGGGTCACCACTCCCTCTGTACAGCTGCCGAGGAAGGACACCCAATACACCATGGTACACCGGTGTTCCAACATAAGGCCAGGATGGCAACACCACCTGCAGGCAACAAGGGAAACTACCAAGCAGTACCATAGCCAGAACAGAGGCAAATTTGTGTTAATCAACAGGTCTGGGCACATTACTGGCCCAGACCTCCCTTAAATTTAGAATAGCGCCCCCGAGATTTGGGGTGGGCGCTACAGTTATATACTGTATAGTGTTTTAACTTTCAAAATATTAACAGCTCTATCAAGGCATGCTTGTGAATAGAACACCTGTACCCTACTGTATAATCAGGTGAGCAACCTCCCTTTTTTGTATAGCAAATAAAAATGCCTTTTTTACCTCTCCACTCCCATCTTGCTGATGGAAGAATGAAGGAGAAGCCAAACGCTGATGAGGTTATGTCAGTGATTTCCTCTCCAGCAAGCCAGTTTCCATTGTCTACATGCAATGCAGAGGAGCATAGCTGGCTTCTAATGCCACCTATCTTTTCCTCAGTCTGAGCATCAGCATGCAGGGGACAGAGGGTGCTAATATAAAGATGGATTTGAAAGCAAACCTATAGTCAAAATGTAAAATCACATAGCTCCCAACTGTCCCCGATTTCGAGGGACTGTCCGTGATTTGGAACAAAGTCCCTCTGTCCCCATTTGTCCCTCAAGTTGGTCTGACCTCTATAGTTATACATAAAACACACTTTTAAGCTTTCAAAAAGTATTTCCCAGTGCTAAACCTTTCATCCTATTTCTAAATTGCTGGCTTTGTAAATTTCAAAAGAAAGTATAAAGTATTAGTAGTGGGGAAAAAATCACTTGTAGGTTTAACTAATCAATTTTTGTATAATTCTACTTTAAGGGGGTGTGGCAGAGGGCGTGACCTATGCCAACATACGTTTGCTAATTCCTTAAATTAACACATACTGTATATGTTTTTTATTTGTGGTTGCGGCAGGTTTGGTTCACAAACGGCAACCTCCTTTTCAAACATTTTTTCGTTTTATCACCTGGAGATCTGTTATTAGATCCCTTTTTGTTATCCCAGTTTTCATCAGCCTAGTATTGGCAGGGATCCCTTATCCAAGATGGTGGATGCGCCCTCGATTTTCAAACCTCAGAGCTGGGCGGTCCTTGGATGTTTGTTGTTGAATAAAGAGTGGCGAGTCAGCACGCCGCTCGTGCCCCTGGAAGAAGTCATTGTTGTGACGAAACGGCGTAGGGTAAGCGGCGTGCTGACGTCACCACGAATTGTACCACGCTGTCAATCCGGAAGGACGAGCGGATGACAGAGCCGGACGGCTATTTTAGTTACACGCAACTTTTGTTCTACATAAATGTGAGTGTACTTTACTTTTTAATAAAGAATCTTTTAGACGTTATTACGCCATGTCAATGTTTTCCTTCTGGGTGGTCATGCTTTTGGAGGAACGCTAATCTGGCTATAAGGAGAAGGAGATACAGACAGGGTGACAGGATTCCTGGATTTCTCGTGCTGGCTTATTTTGAATCTATGTGTTGCTGATCTCGTTAGAGGTCTGATCTTTCTGGTAAGCAGTTTTAACCATAAGTGGTGGAGGATAACCTGTATCAATCTGGCTGTTACACACGATTTCCTTGGAGCTGTTCAACACCCATTCGGACTTCTTTTGTTGTCTTTTACATCCTTCTCTGAACTTTGGGGAATATTTTCTCTATTCTACACGGGCTTTTGATTTATTTTTAAGTTTATTGAATTTTGCACCGGTGTATTTATGCACTAGTTAAACAATATTTTGGTATATATATGCAACACATTTTGTTTTTTATTGATGCAGCGCAGCTTTTTTCCCCTTTCTAGTTTGCTAATAGGTGTCCCTCGCTCCCATCTACTTCTATTAATCTGAATGCTCTTGAAGTTTGTACACTTACTTTGTGAAGATCTCCACATTTACATCCTTGAATTCTGTGCAACGTATGCCCTGTGATTAGACACTGCTGTGTCACGGATCTCACAGAGCCTGCCTTATGAACTTAAGAGGTGCTGAAGGGAGGAGTTTCAGAAGGCAGAGTCAGTACAGCAATCACTGCTTGCTGTTAGCAAGGTACCATGGGATACATTGTCTTTAAAAATTGAAAGTTAACAGGAGATGAGAAGCTGCAAAGCATGCAGGAAATCCGAAAAGTTGTGGAAAGAAATGACTATTGTTTGTATTACTATTGCAATGCTGATGTTATCAAATGAAAGTGTATGCTGTGACTCCTTAAAGTGGATGTAAACCCGATTTATGAAATTAGAGCTGGGCTCATCTGTCTACAGTGTTTTCTTATCTCTCTCCAAAGCCCTAAGTCCCATGGCTTTCTCCTACTCTGTTCTCCTGTTAGCGGTATGCTAAGTTCCCTGTCAACTGTGATAAAAACAAGGCTGAAATTTTTGTTAGGGTGGGTTCTATAAATAGATTAGCAGACAGCTGGTTAATTCACAGCACAGCTCTGCAATTCTCAGCCAATGTGGAGGGGGTGTGTGCCTTTCCTCCAATCCGCTGTCTCACAGTGTATGACAGGACTCCCTTCCCACTGCTGGAACAGGAAGAGTAAATTCTTACAAGATGTGCACTTTCTAAACAGTATATAAATGTGAAGACAGCAGATATACATATAAAACATATATGTAGGAGGGAGATTTGGTTAATCTCTGTGTATCATCTGAGTCTTTTCACTTCACTGGGTGTATGGAGGATTTACATTTCCTGTGCCAATAACAATATTGGCATCAGGGCAGAAGGTGAGGGGCAATCTTTAACAGGATCACAGTGGCAGAAAAAAAATCTTAGTTGGATAGTTTTTTTCAATTTAGATAGAGCAAAGGAAGGGCTATAACCCCTATCTGCCGGCGGGGATTTTGATCCGATGGTGTGTACACGCCATCGGACCAAAACAGCCCGGCGGACATATCCGATGAAAACGTGGCCTAAGTGTTCCCTACTCAGAATTAAAAAAGAAATAAAAAACAGCTTGGGCTAAAGATGCATTTTAAGAGAGCATTCATTCCAGGTTGTCCAAGAAATGCAAGCATTATAGGTATCTTTTATTTAGTAGCTGCATAAATACATATAAATTTCTTCTGTTTTCACTGTTCCTATTAGACAGATGCTAGATGAGAAAGATGTTTGATTTATCAAGACAATAAATATTTGTGGATCTTTGAAGCTGGAAAATAGGTTAAGTTTTACATTTTGATGACTGGTTTAAAGCCCAAAAGTTTATTTCATTATGTATGCATGAAAATCAGGGTATATTGACAACCCATTCATTTCTGCCTTTATGTTTCTAACATAAATATACAAATTCGGAAAGAAATAAAGCCACTGGCAGACAGTTGCGGTACAACAGAGTTTAGAGGCGCACAATGTTTGAGGATTTTTGTGACAATAAAATTAGATATTCTACTTCCACTTTAAATAAATGTCTCAATTTATAGTGGCGTGTGACAGGTTTGCCAGGAACCATAGAGATCTCTCTCCCAGGCACAGCATGGCTGTGACAGTATAAAAGCCAAGCTACTTAAACCAGAACTCCAGAGAAACGGCTAAATACACAATTTAAATTCATAGGCTTACTGTTTTACCTGGCAATGGATTTGTAATTCTGTACAGTAAAACAGAGTGAGTAAGAACTCATATATGATGGTCATTTGTTTGCTTCATTTTTCTCCCCATACAAGTAATTGGGGATGTAAAAATATGTCAGAAGCAGCTCAAAAGGATCCTAGAAGCATGTGATTTGCATGGCAATTGCAAGTTGAATGGACCTGGTGGGATGCTGCATTTGTGTCCAATTTGCAGGGAGCTGCTGCATTACAGCCCTTCTCAATCTTTTAAGCCTAGGTCTGGGGGAACCCTCAAAGCAGTAATAACTCCAAAAGCAAATCAAGTCTTAGATGCGATGGCTGTATTAGGTTCCTTTTTTATGCCTTCTTTCTTCTATTTTTATCTGATGATCCAGCCAGCAGATCTATTGTTTTTCACAAACTCAAGCTCTAGCAGAATGTATCAGTTTACATGGGTCAAACTGAGGACCTATAACCTGTGAAGCCAGATGTTTTGGAGGGGAGGGAGAGATAAAAAGAGAGAGGCCTCCAATGGTGTTGTAGTCAAAGCACAGGGAAGGTTTATTAAACAAGAAAAACCTGCGCTCACATTTAAAACAACAGTAAAAAGCAGAAAGGTAAACAAAACAGCGGTGTCTCAACGCCTGCCTACGTCACTCCAGGTGTACGCCGTCCACTCCCACTGTTTTTTTAAATGTGAGCGCAGGTTTTTTCTTGTTTAATAAACCTTCCCTGTGCTTTGACTACTACACCATTGGAGGCCTCTCTCTTTTTTTCTCTCCCTCCCCTCCGAGACATCTGGCTTCACAGGTTATAGGTCCTGAGCGGTCACTGTATTAGTGAAGAGACAGGTGATACCCCATAGGAGATACCTCATAGAAGTGAGTGGAAGTAGGAGAGAAGACTCGTTGGCGATTAGTGTTGCTCACGAATATTCGCATTGCGAATATTCGCTACGAATATTGCATATTCGAGTATTCGCGAATAACTCGAATATCGCGGCGAATATTCGCTATTTCGAATATTCGTATTTTTTCAATTTTTTTTTTTAGAACAGATCACATCCTAGAGATCCCCATCGACGTCTAAAAGCATTGCTGGTATGATTAGAGACCTTGGGCCGAGTAGCTGCAGCGATCATTTTATATTGCCGAAAAATCGCAATTCGATTATTCGGCAATAGCGATATCGCCTGATTATTTTGTATTGTAATATATCACGAATATTCTGAGCCAATCAGAGTGCTCCATTCCGCATTTCTCGAAATTTCGCAATTATTTTGTATTGTAATATATCACGAATATTCTGAGCCAATCAGAGTGCTCCATTCCGCATTCCTCGAAATTTCGCAATTATTTTGTATTGTGAAATATCACGAATATTCTGAGCCAATCAGAGTGCTCCATCCACATTTCTCGAATATTCGCAATTATTTTGTATTGTAATATATCACAAATATTCTGAGCCAATCAGAGTGCTCCTTCCGCATTTCCCGAATATTCGCAATTATTTTGTATTGTAATATATCACGAATATTCTGAGCCAATCAGAGTGCTCCTTCCGCATTTCTCGAATATTCGCAATTATTTTGTATTGTAATATATCACGAATATTCTGAGCCAATCAGAGTGCTCCTTCCGCATTTCTCGAATATTCGCAATTATTTTGTATTGTAATATATCACAAATATTCTGAGCCAATCAGAGTGCTCCTTCCGCATTTCTCGAATATTCGCAATTATTTTGTATTGTAATATATCACGAATATTCTGAGCCAATCAGAGTGCTCCTTCCGCATTTGCCGAATATTCGCAATTATTTTGTATTGTAAAATATCACGAATATTCTGAGCCAATCAGAGTGCTCCATTCCGCATTTCTCGAAATTTCGCATTCGCATTCGCAATAGCGAAATTTTGCAATCATTTCATTTCCAAAAAATATCACGAATATTCGTATTTAGCGAATATATCTCGAATATTCGACTATATATTCGAGATATATCACGAAATCGAATATGGCATATTCTGCTCAACACTATTGGCGATCAAGGAGGCAGATGACAGGACAGGATTCCTTTATAGGCGTCTCTTATCCCACATTGAGGTGAGAGTTCTGAGAGCACTTTGACGGATACCACACTCACCATTCCCTCCCACCCTCCGAGTGGACATTTAGCTTATACATTTCCAGTTTACATTTACTTTTGAGTTGGCAGTCCAGCACTGCACTGTTGCATACGGGACTCTTCTTTGGATCACTTATCCACATTATATAGACTTTATATATTCTTTTTTATATATTTTTCTATTTATCACTTATTGTTTACACACTTTATTTATCTTTATTTCACTTTTTATTTTGTAGTGTTAGTGTTTGCGCATTCCACCCTTTAGCATAAATTTCGGGAGAAGACCATGGGTACCATGGAACCTTGGCTGAGAACGGATGTTATAGTGTGTGGTAAAGATAACTAATAATAGGAATCACCTCCCAAAGGGTGGCTGAACAAAATGTAAAAATGATTTGGCATGTAAAATAGTTAAAGTGGGCCTTGCACCTAAATAGCAAGGGCACCTCCCAGAGGAGGGTGAATCACAGGAGTGGCTGAACAAAAATTCTAAATTATTTGGTGTGTAAAATAGTTAAAGTGGCCCTAGCACTTAAATAGCATTGTAACTTTTCTAATGTGGCCCCACTCCCCTTTGCTAAATGCAGCAAAACATGTAAAAGATCAAAATTAAAAACTGTTGGGGAAAATTTTCAAAAATATACTGTCTATGCAGTGTCTATGTGACAGTGACATCCTCCTGGGGAATGTATAAAAAAAAAACGATCCTGCACTATGCTGCAGCATCTTCTGAGAATTTGGAGTACTCGGCATTTTCAGGGATTTCATGGCAGGTAAATTACATCACAGAACGAGAAAACTAAAAATATATAAAAAAAAAATAATAATCCCCCGTGTGTGATTTATTTTTATTTTTTTGCATTTCAACAAGCAGAAATGGAACCACAATATAGAAGCCATGCAAGGTCTGCTTTTAGCATTCATTCAGTCATTTGGCTGTGTGCCTGGAGTTCATCCTTTTCTATATATTCCTATGACAAAGCCACTAGAGGGTGCTTGATTTTCGTCTCTGTTGTTCTTTAAAAAAAATAGGCAAAGATGCACAGCTTGTGACGATAGTTACATTATTGTGTTCCTAACAGTATTTATGTCTCAACAAACAATCACATGTTGTTTCACATCATTCAGAATGGAGAAACCATTTTTGTCTGGATCTCTTTTTTTATGGCTAGGACAGCTGTTTCCTCTAACAATCACCCCCTCCCTGCTAACACCCACATACAGAATGCAGCACATAAAAAAAAAAAATGACTTTTAAATAAAATAAATTAACTATTTTGGATTATTTTTCCCTATTTACATATAGCTTTTGAAAAAGACCAATGCATTTCCACAGTGAAAGAAATCTCTTTGATCACAGCACGTGTATTGTTTTGACATATATCATTGTATCATCTTCTGTGTAGCAAACTAAGAATGTATGATAATAATGGAATTAATTCAATCTCTTTTTCCCTCTATCCTATTTCTATCAAAATATACTTATGTACTTTAACAATGTACATATAGACAAAGAAGACGAAAATGCTAAGGAAAAATGAATGCATTCCCAATTATACTACACAGGTTTGTAGCTCAACTATCAAAATATTAACAGTTTATTAAGGGCTATTCACACTAGTGCAACCTGCACTAAAATGCAATGCTACAACACATGGCAATGCACCTGCTGCATGTGTAGTGAACTGCGGTGCCGTTTATTGTGAATTCATTGCGAACAGCACCCAACACATTGTACAGTAGATTCCAATGCACAGAGCACATCAGCGCCACTCACACATACCATACTGTGTTTTTAAAAGGGTCATCCGTTATGAAGCGCTGGCAGCCATTCATAATGAATGGGTTGCCTTAATGCAACACACGTTGTGCGTGTTCAATAATTCACTGCATTGGAAGACTTTATTTTGAATGGACCCTCAATGTGTATTATTTACATACATTTTACATTACATATTTGCAATAAGACACAGTGGACAAAAGAAAGAGAAATTTAAAGTAGGTGTTTTCCCAATGGTGACACAGATATCACCTATGCTATTACCTTTTGTACCCCCCCAACCCCTTTTATAATGTAAGTTCTACAAGCAGTGCCGTCCTGTACTTTCTGTATTGAAATGTACTGTAATTGTGCTGCCCCCCCCCCCCCATACATTGTAAAGCGCTGCGTAAACTGTTGGCGCTATATAAATCGTGTATAATAATATCAGAAATCTGGTTATTGGGTTGATTCCACTCTCTTGATGTCCTTATAAATGTCATACGGGATACAGAGACTCCTTAGACCCTGACCCTTACAGTCTGAACTTTAGTCTATTGTTCGCGACTACATACTGACATATAATCACACACATAGGTTGGTTGGACTTGTGTCTCTTTTTCAATCTCTTCTACTATGTTACTATGTTACTATGTATATGTAAAAACCGGAGAGATGGTGACCTTTTATTATTGCATTTGTTTCGTGGAATTTACTAAATAGTTGTGGTCTCTTCATTTGCCGTGTGTTCCTAAAGTATTGGAAAAAAATCTGGTTATTGGAGAACATTAAGCAAAGTTTGAGGATTTTGTGGTGAACTCTATTGAGGTATTTGGCGAGGGAATCTTGTTACTCAATTCTATACATATGTAGTGCTGCCAAGCAAGATATTGTCAAGCTATTGTCAAAGGCTTGAAAAGTCGGGGTGCAACCAGGGGGACACGTGTCAAAACTAAAATTAATAAATTAACAAAAACTTTCCCTACACAGAATTGTAAGCCCTTTCTGACATCTCCAACACACATGGATAGTAACCCTGTTTTAGAAAGAGGGATGGATCTTCCATTACTTCAGATTATTCTTATGATCAATTATCCTTATGTCTGCAATGATTTGGGAACCTTGGAAGTCTTGATACCTAGTCAGTAAAAAATAGAAAACATGTGGATTGGACTTTCACTTACTAAAAATAATAATAATACAGTTAATAGAGTCATCGCTTTTTTCTCTGCTGTTGGGTCTCAAAGCACTCACCTGTCTTACAGTATGTAGGTCAGGTCCTTGCTATAAAGTTTTGAGTTTTAATATAAAAGACTGTGGAAACTATCTAGGCCAAAAATGGAAACATAGAAAGAGAGAAAGTTAATTCCGGTATCTCACTTTTGACATTGCACGCCTTTGTAGCCTAAAGAAAGAAAGGCAGCAAGGGCAACAGACAGATACAGACACAAAAGGAAATTATAAGGAAGAAGGTGCACCAGTGTTCTTTCCTGCTGTAACCTTGTTGGAATGCAGTGAGCAGTAGCAATATTATAATTGGATATGTGATTCTAACATACTATCAATGTAGTGAAAGAAGCGGCATTGTAGCTCTGTGGTGTTACACAGAAGAAATGACCTTGCAGAATCATGCATTGTAATGGTATGTATCTCTTATTGTAATATTGGTAAAAAGATGCAAGTACCACCATATATTCTGGCACACCTGGGCTGAAGGGGAATATTTATTTTAAATTTAGACAGCACCGCAACAGGAGAGAAACAGTAGTTATTGCTCAATAAATAGGTAAAACAATGGCAATTAAGATGTACGGAAAAGTAGGATAGACAGTAGTCCCTAAACATTAATCCTACATTCAAACCCTTTTCCTACTGGGAAATCTGATGTTGAAGCGCTCAGGATAAAGTTCCTAGAAACATTGGTAAGGGGGCCTGAAATGTGACCCACACGGGCAATGCTGTTATTTTAACAGGGCATAGTGGGGCTGGCCAGTGGCCTCTCACTGACCTCTCTCCATTCCCTGTCAGCAGCTCAATACAGTCAGCTCCTGCAGTGTTCTCTCCAATAACCGGGCTGCATATTCAGTCAGCATTAGTGATAATCTCTCCTAAAGTCCTCCTTGCACCTCCCTGAGTCTGGGAACAAGCTTCCTTCTTGTTCTCTCCCCAGAACTCCAATTTTTCTGTAGTTCCCCTGCCCAGTCCACAAAGCTGACTCAGTCTGTATGGAACTATCTCTCCCACAATCCTCAGTGGCATCCTGCATTCAAGGAAATTCAATTACTGTAGTGCGCACCCTCTTCATTTGTGTGGTAGGTGGGCTTACCAGGCTACACAAAGCTCCGTATAGCTGTGCTTTTCCCTCTGTAAACATGAGCAGGGAAAGCAGCAGAAACAATGAAACTGACAGCCAGATTCATGCAGCCACCGCTCTCTGCTAACACTGCTGACCAGGGCCACACAGAATTTTATGATCATATTCCTTTGCACATGATTGGATAAGTACGGCTTCCCTGGATAAGTAGGTATTCTAAAACTTCAGTAAATCAATCTTTTTGTTTTATGAGTACTGCTTGACATGGCAGTAAGGGTGAATGTTTCAGTCTCCCCCTGCTGAGCAAGTGTTAGGGTGAAACTTTGCCCTCTTACAAGCAGAGGGACTGTACCACTGACTTTTAATGGAATAAAGTTGTATCTGGGCCTCTTAGCAGTCGTGTGGCAGTTCCACTTAAATTTTTGTTACATTGTACTACAAGCCAAGGAGACTGTCACAATCCTCTGGGGTGTAGACCCACCAACATCAATAACCTGAGATAACAATACCAGTAAGATAACCCTACAGGTCCAGTGTTATCTTTCCTCAACTCTAAGGCCGCGTACACTTGAGCAGACAGATTTGTTCAAATCGGTCGGGCCGACCGATTTGAACAAATCTGTCTGCTGGGGACATATTGGTTTGATCGTGTACACACGATCAAACCAAAATCCCCGCCGCCAGACGGCGCGGTGACGTGGCGGTGATGTTGACGCCGCCACGTCACCGCACCAGGAAGTAAAACACTTCCGCGCATGCGGCGAAAAGATTTGGCGCGTGTGCGAGAAGACATGTCTGCTGGTTAGCGTACTAACCAGCAGACATGTCGGGCGGACGGGTTCCCAGCCAACAGATTTCAAAGCATGCTTTGAAATCTGTCGGGTGGCCAAATCCGTCGGCTCGCCCGTACACACGGTCAAATCTGTCTGCTGGGACGGTCGGGCCGACCGTTTCCAGCAGATAGATTTGATCGTGTGTACACGGCCTTACTAAGCAGAGGTGCAGTTGCACATTGAAAGGGCTTAGTCAGAGTACTTTATATTTTTAATAATTTTTAATATTTTAAATATCCATCTTTGGTCTGCTCTGTGTGACTACAATGGACCGGATCATTTAGACAATAATAAAAATATTACAGTTGCCCTAAGCCTATTAGGTTTAAGGACCCACCACCAGAATCCCCAGCAGTCCCAAGTTCCAGGGGAATAGTCCTGCTGCCTGTCACTGTACTCCAGAACAGCATACTCAAAGATGCTAAGGTAAACTTCAAACAAACCTAATACCTCTGACAAGGCAACTCCCACACAATAAGGCTTCCCTCGATAGGCACCAACAGTAACTCAAACCACAGAAATACGGAAAAGAGAGCCAGACTAAAATCTGATAAAATGTCCAAGTCATTTAAAAACATCCAGCACATCTTGGGGGCAGATACTCCCCCTTCATTAGGGCTCAACATAGGCTAAAACTTGAATGGACTCACACCCAACTGGTAAATTCAAAGATCTATATTAGAACCAATATAAAATTGCTCATGAAGGAACAACCTGACACATGTAGAGAATTGGAGAGGGAGGGTTCTGTTGCACTAATTGCATTTATAGGCAGTTGAACTTATGCCAGGCATAGCTGCCTATGCCCCTGAAGTCTGACATTGATGGGGAGGGAGGGTGGGGGGCATGGCGGCCATTCCAATAAAACAAATATTTGCTCTCTGCCCAACCATCTATTGAAATGGCCCTGGCAAAGATTGTATATGGCTAAGGATGGGCCATGGCTGCATACCAACCTACAACCAAAAGTCAATAGAACAGTCATGATATTAGGTTATAAGCATAGAATTTGGCCCCTTGTTTTGCAGCAATAACTGTAATAATATGACCTATGTTTTTATTACAAAATTAGTTAGTATGCAGTGACGGTTAAGTTAACATTCTGCTCAATGGAATTTTAAGGGGTGCACTAAATTAGCATTTACTAGGGCTTTACAATAAATAACTAAATGCAAATAGTGAACTTTTCCTGTATACATACTGGAAGATAAATGTTCAGCTTTACCGCAATGTATTATTACAACGATTGTACACATTTGTGTGCAAATGTGAAGGTAGGATGTATTATATAAAGTGACAAATACATCCTACTAATTAGAATTAATTGGGTCTAATGACTGCATTGTTGAATATATAACACAGAGCATGTGCTGAGTTGAAATGTTTACTTAAAGCAATATATTGGTGCATACCATTTATTTTTCCTTTAGGGCTGCATGTCCGTCAGTTTTAGTAATTCAGCTCCCCTATACTGTGTATCTGTAGAAGAACTGCTATATAATACTGTATGGGTTAGGTAATTGCAGATCCTGGTAGTCATTTAATTTTGGAAAGTAATTATCTAAGTAATTATCTAACATGTGAAGACGTTAGACACATTAAGGTGACTTTAAATTATACCCTTATTCTCCATAAATAATATATACACATCTTCTGCTTTATGGCACTGTAGTCTATTCACAAAATCGTTTATTACTGTATTTTTCTGCTTCCTTTCAATGCCCTACGTGAGCTCTGCAAACTCTAATTTTCCCCTTTGTTTGTTTGGAATGAGCAGTGCACGTTATCTGCGCTCATGTGCACTGCTGTATGTATACAACAAATCCCATAGTCTATGATTGGAGTGAGCAAGAGAGGGTGGCTACATTCCTACACACAGTGGAACCAAGGGGAACAAATGTGGCCACCCTCTAAAGCACAGGTGTCAAACACAAGGCCCGCTGGCCGAATACGGCCCTCCAGGCCATTTCATGTGGCCCTCGCACCTCTCCTGCAGTTGCAGGAAAGCTCCAACCCTCCTCCAGACCTTTACTTTCTACTTTCAATCAATGCATCCAGCTTCTTCCCAGCAGCAGCATAAGGAAAGGGGGGTGCACTGTGATGTAAGGGAGAGTGGGGAACTCAACTTCTGGTGGTGAGGTGGCTCTTGACCTCTAATGTAAGGGGAGGGGATGCGCTGGACATTTAATCTTACAGATACAATCATGATGCAGTTGGCGCCAGAGGGGTTTCTGGCAGTGCCAGTCTTCCCCAGCAGCCAAATGGAGGAGTTCTTCCCTCGTGGGGCATGCTGGGGAGGGATATATCTGTGACGGGTGTCATGTGTTGTAAAATGTTCACTGGGTCCCGGTTCCAGGTGCGGCATTCACCTTCAGGGTGGGCACATCCATGGACCCCGCCTGTGTGGCCCACCTGGCCAAGCTCACAGGCTTCACCGAGCCTCAACCGGAGGCGAAAGGGGATCCCAGTGACTTGCTGGGTTCCCAGTTCTATTGAGAGCATCCCAGGCTGGGTGCCGTGCGATTGGGGGATCGGCTTGGGAAAACCCGGAGGCAGATTGTCCAACAGGGCTTGAACGAACAAATCAGGGATCTGGTGACCGGGATGCTGACAGGTACGCTTTATTGTCTCCCGGTGACCTGTGCTAGAGTCTGCTGGGAGGATTCGCTCTGTTAATCCACCTAATCTCATTTAAAGTAATTGGCCTGTGGCAGAGGCCCTAGAGCCGGGTCTGGTTAAAAGGCCTGTTCCTCCCAGGGATCCAAAGTGACGACTCAGCTGCCAGGTTTGCAAGAGGGACCTGTCTGTGTGCACTTCACCCACTTAGCAGAAGTGGCGTAGAGTTTCGAAATTGGTACTACTGAGGGCAGGACTGCCCTGTTCCTATCCAGGCCTGACACCGCAAAGTTCTCCTCTTCTTTCATCAACCTTTTTTCCTTCCTAACTGAAGTTGATGTTGGCTGTGTTGGCCTGGAAATAAAGTATTGAAAAACCTTTATTGACTGTCTGGACCTCCGCTCACTACTTTGTTCCTGCATCACACCCCTAGACAACGCTGGAGTAACTTAATGTGCCGATCCCAACAAATTAATCAGCGGCTCTTTCGAGGGTAGCGCTACATGTCCTACTGTTGTAAAAAACAATAAGTATCTGCACTTACGTGTATATGTGTATGCATGTACATATGTATACATGTCTCTCTTATTTTTTATTTTTTTTATATATAAATCTGGAAGCCTGACTTTGTTGCTTCCTCTCCTTTGGACGCCTCATATCCTTCTTCCTTTTTCTGTTAGACCCCTCCCTTGATATGTTGGAAAAGATGGCCCTGACAATAAACACTACATTATCTTACAACTGTTTAAAGCAGAAGTTCTGTGGGAAAACGTTTTTTTTTTAAAGACACTAATCGGCTGCGTTTGCTACAATACATTAGTTACTCACATGTCCCCTGTTATTATGCGCCAGGATCCTCATTTCAGACGAAATAATCTTTTATATAATCGGGCGATGGACATTGCCATCTTAACTGTGGGCGCCTTTGAATCCCTCCTGCTTTTGTTTCCGGTATGCGGCAAATGCTGATCTCCCAGCATTCACCGTGTAATTCCGCGCATTCGCAGTGTCGGCGGGGAGCCGCGCCGTCAACACTGATGCTGCTGAAGATGTATCCACCCTCCCACATCATATGACGCGCTTGGCTAGTCATGTGACCCGCTTCCCGCGTCACATGACAGCTCAGCTAGCGCGAGATTACGGCACTCTCAACTGAATCGCTGTGATTGGGCTGACGTCAGCAACAGGAGGACACTCAATACGCTCCCAGAATGCACAGAGCGGTCGGGCGATTTAGCGAAACGCCCACTGCCTGCAGGACTCCAAACCAGGAAGTATAGAAGATGAGAGGTAAGGGAGAATTTAAAAAAAAAATATTTCAACGCTATAATCTCTAAAACCTGTGTAGGATTGCAATGCAGAAAAGTTGATTTTGAGGGTGAACCTCCGCTTTAAAGGGGTGGTTCGGCCAAATTTTTTTTTTTTTTAAATCCTTTCTCCCGCTTGTTACCTATCTAATAATGTACTCACCCGTCCCAGCGATGTAGGCGCCAGCATTTAGATTTCCCCCAAAATCGTACTTTAGATCACGCCGTGATAGACGTTTCCATCTTTGCTCCGGGCAGTCTGAGCCCAACCTCAGTCTCTTCCGGAATGCGGCGAATGCTGTACTCCCAGCATTCACCGCTCTATCCTGCGCATGCCCAGTGTTGACGGCGAGCAGCGCCGTCAACACTGAACTGTTACTGTGACTACGGCGTGTCCAAGCAATTTGCGTGTCTTCCGAGTCCCGATGAGAACCTTTCCCGACGGTGTCCAGGTGAGTAATGCAGTTGAGAGAAGGTTTCCAGTATTGAAAATGGCGCTATTGCATCCGACATCGTCACATGACTTGCTTCCAGAGTCATGTGACGAGCGGAAATATCGCGCGATTTGGAGTTAGTGGGTTTGGAATTATTTCCTGGGCAGCGTGACGCTCTAAACCCAGGAGGCATTGCGACCAAACTTGAAGAGATCGATACGCCCATTCCCGCAGCTCCTATACCAGGAAGTGACATTCGAGCAATAGCTGCAATACAGGTATGGGAGCGTTTTTAATTTTTTTAAACTGCGGATTGTTTTTACCAAGACTGAGCCTTTTTGTTTTAAAGGGTGTACTTTAGGAGGGTGAACTACCCCTTTAACGATATGTTTATAGCTGTTGCACGACATGATGACATGTTGAAATTTTGACCCTTGGGGGTTAGTTGTTAGCAGAGCAAATGATAATAAATAGAATTGCTATTGATGTAGTGCCACATTTTTTTCAACAATAAAACATGTATTAAATAAAGGGAAAGGGAGTATCGGCACTTACAGTTTCCTGGATTCAGAATAATGTTATCACTCTCATGTAGGCTGTACATCTTTGCACTACAGTGGGATAGGAAGATATTGCAAGCAGTGTTACTCAGCATTGTCACTGCTGATTTACAAGACTGTCAATCAAAACCTGGCCATACCCAGTCCTGCCCACTGGTTTCTGGACTGACAGCACTGCCTCTGCTGGTGAAACAGCCCCTTCTGTGAGCTCCAGTGTCTGGGAGGGGTGCATTTGAGACACAAAAGAACTGAAAATGATAGGGGAACTTCAGGGAAAGTAACGTTTTCTATTACTTTTAAAGCTTATGTATCACATAGTATACTGGATGTTCAACCCATTTATACTGTCACACAGAAAATCTATAGAAGTATGTTGCAGTACCCCGTAGGGGATGCTGAGTATTGTGGTCTATCTGTCAACGTGCCCCAGCCAGGCACACACTTTTCTCCTCCTTCACATCAATTCCTCTCTTTCGTTCTCCACACTAGCTAGCCGTGTAGGCCTGACACTGGCTCAGCCAGGCCTAAAGCAAGGCAGGGACTGTGGGCTCCTATGGTGTAGCAAATAGAAAAGTCCCAGTGCTAGCTGTGCCTGTGGCTACTTCTCCCAGTGCCACTATTTCAGGCACTACCAGCCCTCCTGGCTGCAGCTGGCTCGCTCCACTGCCCATGGCACCACCACCCTCCAGACTAGCTCTGCACCCATCCCAGACTGCTCCACATCAGTCTTCTCAGGTGTGCTCACTCACCAGTCCTCCTGGCTGCCTCTGTGGAACTCCTGGAGACTTCTCCGGTAGTATTCTCCCACCGTCCTCTCTTGTTCCTCTTTTGCCTCCTGTCCCGGACACCTCCAGGACACCCCACAAGCCCAGGCCCAAGGTCACCACCAGATTTGAGTGCTCTCTCAAGGGCCCTGACAACATAACACTCCATCTCCATTCTTCCACTTGATCAACTCCTCCCCAGCTGGGCTGACCCTGGGTATTGAAGGTGGCCTGCCCCCTGCCAATCCAAGTTGGGGATTGGTCAGGGCTTCCTAGAATACCCCAGGTGGCTCCACCTCCCCTCCAGTCTCTTCTTCTAGAAAACACTAGAAGATTCTAGAAGGAAGTAGGAGGTCCTAGGGATGCCACCTGTGAGTCACCCAGATCTACTCTGACCCACTCCCAAACCAGATCAAAAAACACACACAAAGCAAAACAACACTTTACTCTCCTAGCACACTAGAGGGTGCTATATGTACTTTACTGTACTTTCTGCTTTGTGGGCTTACACAGTAGGGTTGATGAACACCAGCTGAACAAATTGCTATAGAAACGCTGGCATCGCAAGCCCACATGACTGTGTGAAGGTATGCACAAACAGCAATAATGATCCCTGAACCCATGTAGCTAATTGGATTAACATGGTTTTACCACAAGCCTAAATTGTGATTGTGTTCCAGGGGAACAAAAGGATGGAAAGAGGACAAAAGCTGAGCCTGCACCATCTACTATCTCATGTTTCTTCATTATGATTAATAGTGATGAGCGGAATACGCCATATTCGATTTCGCGATATTTCACGAATATATAGAAGAATATTCGCGAAATATTCGTTAATATCGAATATTCGTGATATTTTATCAAAAAAACATTTTGCGAAATTTCGCTAATGCGAATGCGAAATTTCGCTAATGCGAATGCGAAATTACTAAACTAATATGCACTAAACACTAACTCTACTTACACAAACTAATATGACTAAACTAAAGCTATTTTTTTTTTTTTTATACACAAAACACAGAAGGGCAGAGAATGTATTTGCGAATATTCGTAATACGAATATTTGCATTGCGAATTTTCGGCAACATAAAAGGATCGCCTCAGCTACTCGGCCCAGGGTCTCTAATCATACCAGCAATGCTTTTAGACGTCGATGGAGATCACTAGGATGTGATCTGTTTTAAAATTAAATTTGAAAAAATACGAATATTCGCCATAGCGAATATTCACCGTGATATTCGATTTATTCGCGAATACTCGAATATGCAATATTCGTAACGAATATTCGCAATGCGAATATTCGTGAGCAACACTAATGATTAATATGATCCATATGGCAGTACAGTTTTATTATAACATACAGGCAGATATGATAAGGCAATCCTTCTTTCATGTGTATATTTATTGCAAACACAGTATTTTCATTATTTGCATATTAGTTTTCTTTTACTCGGTGGAATTCTTCTTCCTTGTAGAAGTCCATTAGACATATCAGTAAATAAGCAAACTGCAAATCTCCTTCTGACGTTCACTGGGAATTCCTATAAACAAAGTCCTCAGAACATCACAGCGAATTCAGCAACATCTCCGAGCACGGCTTCAGTGTACTGGCAGTAATTGATTCTGTGATAGCTTCCTAGTACACAAGCTGCTAATCTTACACACTCCAGAGAAGCCAAGTAAGCCAAGCCAGGACGTGCTTAGTTCAGTACATAAGGGGCAAGTCTGGCAAATCTGGTCACGTTCACTATATTTATAAAGGTTATCAGTGAATATGGAAGAGGAAAAATGAAAAGGAAGGAGTGGGGCAAAGGTCTTTATGGGGAACCATTGGGAAATGACTAGTCCGGAGATGTACATACTATACAGTCAATCTTGTAACATTTGCCTCTTTGTACAGTGAATACAGTTATATTGGCCTTTTCCACTGAAGAATAGTGTTGAGCGGAATACGCCATATTCGATTTCGCGATACTTTATCAAAAAAAAATTTTTGCGAAATTTCGCTAATGCGAAATTGATTGCGAAATTCTCGTCCGCGCATGCGCATGGTCGTGCAGGCAGGTTCCTATTGGTTGCTATGGAGGTTGCTAACCTCTGACAACTGTGGTAGGAGAACTCTGATTGGCTCTGATGCAAAAGAAGGGCAGAGAAAGTATTCGCAAATATTCGTAATACGAATATTCGCATTGCGAATATTGGGCAACATAAAAGGATCGCCTCAGCTACTCGGCCCAGGGTCTCTAATCATACCAGCAATGCTGCGTCGATGGAGATCACTAGGATGTGATCTGTTTTAAAAATAAATTTGAAAAAATACGAATATTCGCAATAGCGAATATTCACCGCGATATTCGATATTCGAGTTATTCGCGAATACTCGAATATGCAAATACTCGAATACGCAATGCGAATTTTTGGCAACATAAAAGAATCGCATCAGCTACTCGGCCCAGGGTCTCTCTCTAATCATACCAGCAATGCTTTTAGACGTCGATGGAGATCACTAGGATGTGATCTGTTTTAAAAATAAATTTGAAAAAATACGAATATTCGCCGCAATATTCGAGTTATTCGCGAATACTCGAATATGCAATATTCGTAGCGAATATTCGCAATGCGAATATTCGTGAGCAACACTAATGAAAACCCCAAATCCACAGAAAATTAGAACATTACATGCAATCAATAAAACAAGGATTGTACATAGAACAATATCGGACCTCTGAAAAGTATAAGCATGCATATGTACTCAGTACTTGGTTTGGGCCCCTTTTGCAGCAATTACTGCCTCAATGTGGCGTGGCATGGAAGCGATCAGCCTGTGGCACTGCTGAGGTGTTATGGAAGACCAGGAGCCTTCAGCTCTTCTGCATTGTTTTGTCTCATGTCTCTCATCTTTCTCTTGGCAATGCCCCATAGATTCTCTATGTGGTTCAGGTCAGGCGAGTTTGCTGGCCAATCAAGCACAGTAATTCCACAGTCATTGATCCAGGTTTTGGTGCTGTTGGCAGTGTGGGGGAGGTGCCAAGTCCTGCTTGAAAATTAAGTCAGCATCCCCAAAGAGCTTGTCTGCAGAAGGAAGCATGAAGTGCTCCACAATCTCCTGGTAGATGGCTAGGTTGACTCTGGGCTTAATGAAACAAAGTGGACCAACACCAGCAGATGACATGGCTCTCCAAATCAACACAGACTGTGGAAACTTCACACTGGACTTTAAGCATCTTGCAGTGTGTGCCTCTCCATCCTTCCTCCATACTCTGGGTCCTTGGTTTCCAAATGAGATGTAAAATTTGCTCTCATCAGAAAAGAGGACTTTGGACCACTGAGCAACAGACCAGGTCTGTTTTTCTTTAGCCCAGGTAAGACGCTTCTGACATTGTTTGTTGTTCAGGAGTGGTTTGACAAGAGGAATACGACATTTGAAGCCCATGTCCAGGATCTGTCTGTGTGTGGTGGCTCTTGATGCACTGACTCCAGCCTCAGTGCACTCCTTGTGAAAGGCCCTCAACACTTTTGAATGGCCTTTTCCTGACAATCCTCTCCAGGCTGCGGTCATACCTGCTGCTTGTACGCCTTTTTCTTCCACACTTTTCCCTTCCACCTAACTTTCTATTAATGTGCTTTGATACAACACTTTGGGAACATCCAACTTCTTTTGCAATTACCTTTTTAGGCTTCCCCTCCTTATGGAGGGTGTCAATGATGGTTTTCTGCACATCTGTCAGGTCAGCAGTCTTTCCCATGATTGTGATTCCTACTGAACCAGACTGAGAGACCATTTAAAGGCTCAGGAACCCTTTGCAGGTGTTATGGCTTAATTAGTTTATTCGATTGGGACACTTTGAGCCTAGAATATTGCACCTTTTCACAATATTCACATTTTCTAAGATTGTGGATTTGGGGTTTTCATGAGCTGTAAGTCATAATCATCACAATTATGACAAATCACAGCTTGAACTATCTTGCTTTGCATGTAATGACTCTATCTCATATACTAGTTTCACCTTTTAAGTTGCATTAGTGAAATAAATGAACTTTTGCACAAAATTCAACATTTTCGAGTTTCACCTGTATTTGCTACAAGGTTCCTATATTCTTTTGATAGTATGTTAATTTTGGTATTCAGTGTAGCGATTGGGTATAGGTAAAGTAAGTATGCCCGTTAGCAAGGAGATTCATTTAAATACAAAATTCCAGAAGCTATTTGGATTCCTGAACTCTGAAAGCATATGACGCAAATTCCACACTTAGCTGCATTGTCGCCAACAAAGGGGAGATTTATTTGTGAGTCTATATGGAGTCATGTACCAATCTTTTGGGAGTTCTCCCAGTGGTTGATACAACAGGAAGATTTATAATTGGTGACTAATGTTGATATAGATACCCATCGGCTGGATGGAGCTATACTGCACAGCTGAGTTTGACCAGTACATTGGTGCATGGGCTCAGATGCTGAGTACATGCAGTTGAAGCATAACCATTCATTTTATATATGCTGTCTGCACGAGTCCAGTGCTAGTACAAAAAGTAATCAGATGGTGCTGCATGAGGCTGAGCAATCGTGTCAATAAGCCCTGAAGAGCTCATTTAGGAAACGATACGCACAATGATAGATGATTTACTGACTATGGTTTACATTCAGATTTAAAAAATGGCTTAGTAAATGTCAGCTCTGTTTAAAGTGTCTGAACAGTTTGCCTTTTTGTCCTAGCAACCAGTCAGTTGTCGTCTTCCATGTTCTAACCTGCCATAGCAACAGGAAAGAGAGATGCTGATTGGTTGCTATGTGAAAAACAGAGACTGTTCTTCAGCCTGACACTTCATACATGAGGCCCATTATCTTTTCGTATTATGCTTCTTATAAAATCCCACACAAAATCACAAATAATGACAAACAGACCAGCCCTGCACATATGTCTCATTCCTAACAATGCAATTACAGTAAAGCGGTATAAACATAAATATCAATATAACCGCCACAGTGACAGCCGTGCCTTTACAATTATAACATTAGTGGATTCTTCTTATCCTAGTGTGGTGTTGATGGATATACCAACACCGCAATACAAAAATAGCATTCAACTTCTCCATATAAATCCAAAGATCTCTTGCTGTGCTTTGAGGATTGATGTAGAGATAGATACAGGCAAGTGCTTCCAAAATGAACAAAGCTATGGTAAGGCTTGGCCATGCTAAGGCCAGCCATACACGGTGCAAATTTCTTTCCTGCAACCACGGGTTGCATCAGTGGCTGGCCGTCCATAGGGGGTGCACAGGCACTGCCTCCCCTATGTATGCATCCGGTCCCTTGAGCTACATATCAGTGGACCAGACCATGGATTTCAATGCAGGGTCTGTTTTTTTTAAAGCACCTGATTAGAGCCAGAGGCTTTAAAAATAGGTGGCCTTGGAGCACAGAGCATTGCGCTCCAAGGCCATCTAGTTGTGTGACCATGGCGAATTAATTTTCGCTATTTTCACACTAAAGTTCCTCCCTGCCAATCAGGAGGCAGGTCTGTGAGACCTGTTTCCCAATTGGTCAAAGCGTCAGACGATCCTTGGATGCCTAGCGCTTTAGTGGAAGAGAAGAAACATGGTGGAGGAAGATGCTGGAAAAGCAGAGACCGAAGCTGCTGCGGCTGCTGCGGCTGCTGCGGCCACTGCCCTCACTCTAGGAGAGGAGGGAAGGACACCACAGCCCTGCAGGTAAGTGCCGGACAGCCAGAGGGGGGTTCAGTGCTGTGCCACGCAGCCAGGGGGGGGGGTTGTTTTTTGTTTGTCGCCCCCTTTAAGAGAAGAACCCATCAGCCGCCACTGGTTTGCAGGAAAGATATTTGCACGATTTTCCTATCAACACAGACAGTGCTGACAGGGGAATCAGCAATTGTCTTTCCCCAGCAGGGGCGGGCAGGGGAAGCTGTCCCCACTTGGAGAAGACAGCGATTATCGCTAGCGGTTATAGAATCCATCAGGCTGGTTGTACCCAAGTTAAATCAATTAACTTGGTACATTTGGCGTGCCCATTACAATCTCAGCTGGTTCAGCAGAAACCCGGAATGGCCGGCCTAAGGCCTTATTCACACCTGCACTTATATGTGTTTAGAGGACATTTCTGAATGCATATACACCAACCAGCCATAACTTTATGACTACTGATAGGTTAAGTAAATTATTATGATTATTTAATTTGAAAGTATGTGGGATATATTATGCAGAAAGTAAACATGTTGTCCATGAAGTAGATGTGTTGAGAGCAGAAAAAATGGAAATTTTAGGTTGTTACGTACAGGGCTGGGTAGCCACAGACTGGTCAGAGTGCCCTTGCTGACTCGTGTCCACAGTCGAAAGTGCCTACAATGGGCATGTGAGAATTAGAAATGGACCACAGAGCAATGGAAGAAAGTAGCCTGGTCTGATGAATCACATTTTCTTTTAAATCACATGGATGCTCCGATACGTGTGTGTTGCTTACCTGGGGAAGAGATGACACCAGGATGCAGTATGGCAAAGGCAAGCTAGCAGAGGAAGTGTGATGCTTTGGGCAGTGTTCTGTTGGTAAACCTTGAGTCTTGCCTTTCATGTGAATGTTAGGCCTCGTACACACGATAGGATAACCAGAGGACAATGGTTTGATGGACCGTTTTTATCGGTCATAACCGATCGTGTGTGCGCCCCATAGGTTATTTAACCATCGGTTAAAAAAAAGCCAACTTGCTTTAAATTTAACCGATGGATTCCTAACCGATAGGTCAAAACCGATCGTTAGTAGGCACAACCATTGGTTAAAATCCACGCATGCTCAGAATCAAGTCGACGCATGCTTGGAAGCATTGAACTTTTTTTTTCAGCATGTCGTTGTGTTTTACGTCACCGCGTTCTGATACGATCGTTTTTTTTAACCGATGGTGTGTAGGCACATCAGACCATCAGTCAGCTTCATCAGTTAACCGATGACAACGGTCCTTCAGACCGTTCTCATCGGATGGACTGATCGTGTGTACGCGGCCTTACTTGGCACGTACCACCTACCTAAACATTGTTGCTGACCAAGACCCTTTATAGAAACAGTATCCCCCGATGGCAGTAGCCCCTTTTAGCAGAATAATGTGCCCTGACACACTGCAAAAATGGTTCAAGAATGGTTTGAGGAACTCAGCAAGTTTAAAATGTTGACTCAATCCAATTGGGGATTTGGAAAAACAAATCTGATCCATTGAAGCCCCACCTCATAACATGAGTTAACGTATTTGCTGCTAATGGATTGGTGTCAGATACCACAGCATACCTTCAAAGGCCTAGTGACATCCATGCCTTCGACGGGTCAGGGCATTTTTTTAGTGGTAGAAGAGATTGTTTTGAGGACCTAAACAATATTAGGTAGGTGGTCATAAAGTTTTGGCTGATCGGTGTAAATGCATGTAATGATTTTTCAAAGGTACCATTGACGCTATGAATTTATCTGCATTTAGGAAATAAACAGTCATTTTAGCTGTGTTTAGAGAAAAAAATGGAATTCTATTGTGTCCAGGTTCTGATTAAACGCTCTAAACATGACTAAACGTGGATAAAAGAAGGAACATCGAAATACATGAAAAGGTGATTTTAAAAGCATAAAAGCTGTTTCTACTTTCAAAATAACTTCTCAGGTGTTTAGAAAAGCTAAACGCAGGAGTGCCAAGTGTGAATAAGGCCTTAGAAATATTGTCATAGATTGTTATTGATGTTATTGAATGATCCACAATGGGAGTTCCATCACTGCTATTTCAGCACATTAGGTTCCATTCAAATAGAAATATGTAAAAAGCACATCATGGCCTACAGGGCCACAGCCGACCCTCCATAGTCTTTGAGGCTTTCTAATGTGTTTCTGTTGTAAATGATTTGATATAGTAAACTGTGCTAACTGTTGTCACAACTAATGCCACGTACAAACGGTCGTTAAAAACCATTGTGTGTAGGCTCCAGAGCATTTTTCTCGATGAGAAAAATGGGCATTAAAAATGTAGAACATGCTCTATTTGGGGATGGGGAAAAAAACGCTCAGAAGCAAGTTATAAGATGAGAAATTAGCATAATCAGCCCAAGCGGTGGCTCCATTCAAATGGAACTTCCCCTTTATAGTGCCGTCGTATGTGTTGTATGTCACCATGCTTTGCTTGAGCATTTTTTATCACGATTGTGTGTATGCAAGGCATGCTTGAGAGGAATCACATCGAGAAAAACTGCATTTTTTTCCATGACATGAAAAATGGTCGTGTGTACGCGGCTTTAGGCTATGCTAGATCCCAGATGTTTTACACGAATACTAGCTTTTTTATAATAAGTGAATGTGTACGTCTGCGCTACCTCTGTGATAACATAACGATCCAAGTAAAAAAAAAAATATCAAATAGAGCCACAATAAACTCATGGTGCCCCACAGATGCACAATAGGGTTTAGGTCTGTAGACATGCTTGGCCGGGCCATCACTTTTAGAGCCCATTCACACAGGGGCAACACGACTTACAGCACGACTTTGTAAGGCAACTTGGACACGACTTGAATATGAATCATCAGGCAACTTACAAGGCAACTTCAAGTTGCCTCCAGGACAGTACAAGGCAACTTCAAGTCGCCTCCAGGACAGGAGGCTTTCCAGTGGCCAATCAAACAACAATCAGCTCTGTGGGAGGGAGAGGGAGGGAGGGGTTTGTCTGAGAAATGTATGTTATCTTCCTGTATTGTTGCTTCAGTTAAGACAGTGATCAGACTTCTGAGGCGACTTCCATTGAAATCAATGGGTACAAGTTGCCTACAAGTTTCCTAGAAGTCGGATTGAAGTAGTACAGGAACCTTTTCTGAAGTCGGAGCGACTTCAGTAGTGTACATAAAGACGGCTCCCATTCACTTCCATTCATTTTCGTGACCGCGCGACTTGGGGCAACTTGGGGCGACTTGAAGTCGGATCCCAGGTTGCCCCAGTGTGAACCGGCTCTTACCCTCAGCTTCTTGAGCAAGGCAGTGGTCATCTTGGAGTTGTGTTTGGGGTTGTTATCATGTTGGAATACTGCCCTGTCCCCTATTTTAACTTAAATGCTTTTAAAATTGTAGCCCATCTCCAGACAGAACTTTTTTGGTCTGTCTGTTACATATACTGTATAATTGAAAGTGTTTTGTTATGTCTATTCAATAAGTCTTTAAAAATACTGTACCTGTTGATCCTGCCAGAAATCTATTGAGATCGAATGCAGCCACTGAATCCAAGAACTTGCAAGCTGTAACAGATTACATATTTTTTTCCAGGCTTAGATTCACTAATTACTAATAATTTAATGCCTCGGTTTCTCTGATGAGACCCATGGAAAGATTTCTGTCCCCTTAAAGCGGGGGTTCACCCTAAATCAACTATCTACCATGAGATCCAGCATACTGCTGACATCTGCAGTATGCTGTTTTTTTTTGCTGTACTTTCCGTTTTATCGTGGTTCTTATCCGGCTCCGAGTGGGGATTCCTGCGGGGAATAGGCGTTCCTAAGATGAGGCCTAGTTGATTGACGTGCTGGTAAAGCGAGTCATGCCTTTCGAAAATACCCAAAGTAACACTCAGCAATTTACGGCGCCTGCGCAGTCAGCGCTACACGGCAGGCGCAGGAGCCGTATAGTGCCGTAAATAGCCGAGTGTCACTTCGGGTATTTTTGAAAGGCGTGACGCGCTTTACCAGCACGTCAATCAACTACGCCTTGTCTTAGGAAAGCCTATTCCCCGCAGGAATCCCCACTTGGAGCCGGATAAGAACCACAATAAAACTATAAGTACAGCAAAAAACAAAACAAAAAAAACAGCATACTGCAGATGTCAGCAGTATGCTGGATCTAATGGTAGATAGTTGATTTAGGGCGAACCCCTGCTTTAAATTATACTGCAGCTTAGTTAATGTTCAGCTGGCATGTTCTGTTGTCTAGCAAATGCTTTGTGGATTATTTTCTGAAAAAAAAAAAAAGAGATGTAATGCAACTAAATGCCATAATTTACTTATAGAGATTATTTTTAAGAGCTTTTGCCCATTAATTAGATAATGTAATATTTTAGCCTGTCATTGTCTGGATTTATGTTACAGTTTAATACATAGAGGTCTCAATAAAATGACTGGCATAACTATTACTACTCTTTTTGCAGCTGGTTCAATTTCAGATTTGTCTTGGTTTTAATCAAATTTAGAAAATATATGCTATGGGAAGTCACCATAGCATATCAAAATGCAATGCAAAATGTGGTTAAAAGGAGATTGGCTGGAGTAAAACTAGAAAAATGCTTCAATTAAAAAATGAACACATTAATCTTACCTTCACAAGATATGCACCACATCAGAGTTTTCATTAACCACTTCAGCCCCGGAAGAATTTACCCCCTTCCTGACCAGAGCATTTTTTGCGATTCAGCATTGCGTCGCTTTAGCTAACAATTGCGCAGTCGCGCGATGCTGTACCCAAACAAAATTGACACCCTTTTTGTCCCACAAATAGAGCTTTCTGTTGGTGGTATTTGATAACCTCTGCGTTTTTTTTTTGTGCTTTAAACAAAAGAGCGACAATTTTGGAAAAAAGCACAATGGGGGTTATTTATGAAAGGCAAATCCACTTTACACTACAAATGCAAACTACAAGTGCATATTGCACTTGAAATTGCACTTAAAGTGCACTTGGAAGTGCAATCGCTGTAAATCTGAGGGGTATCTCTCTTTAATTTAACATCCAATCACATTCAAGCTAAAATGCAATTTTTTATTTTCCCTGCATGTCCCCCTCGAATCTACGACTGCACTTGCACTTTACACTTATGGGCCCAGATTCACAGAGCGATTACGCCTGTCTAACTGGTGTTAGACAGGAGTAATTTCAAATTTCGCGCGCCGTATCACTAGTTTGAATCCTCAAACCATGATACGGCGGCGTTGGGCTTCGATCTGACAGGTACGCCTTCGGATCTACGCTGCGATCTTTTTCCGGCCGCTGGGTGGAGTTTGCGTCGTTTTCAGTGTCGGGGTATGCAAATGAGCTTTTTACGGAGATCCACGAAGTTACGAGCGTCGTTCGCAATCGCGTACGTCATTTTTTCGCTACGTAAAGTTAAATCAGCTATTAGCTGGTCTAACGTTACGCGGCCCATGTTAAGTATGGCCGTCGTTCCCGCGTCGACGTTCAATTTTTTTTTTATTTTTTTGCGTAAGTCGTCCGGGAAAAGGAATGTCCGTAAACGACGCTACTAAAAAAAAAATGATGTAACGACGTGATTTTGCGCAATGCACGGCGGGAAATTTCTGAACGGAGCATGCGCAGTTCGATCGCGGCGGGGACGCGCTTAATTTAAATGCCTCACGCCCCCTATTCGCGTATTTTGATTCCGCCGGGAGAAATACACTACGCCACCGTGCCTTACGGGCCAAAATCTCTCTGAATTCCTCCTAGAGCCAGGTAAAGTACGGCGGCGTAGAGTATCTCTGATACTCTGCGGGAATCTAATTCTTTCTGAATCTGGCCCATAGTTTGCACTTGTAGTGCAAATTGGATTTGCCTTCGTAAATAACACCCAAGATCATTTACTTTTTATTATAATAAGTACGCTACTTTTTTTTTCCAAAAAAATATTTTTTTTGTATTCTACATATTTTTGGTAAAAAAAAATCTCAATATGCGTATATTAATTGGTTTGCGCAAAAGTTATTGCGTCTACAAAATAGGGGATAGATTTATGGCATTTTAGTTATTATACAACTAAATAGTTTCTACTACACAAGCAAATAGTTTCTTTGTCTTTTGGATAAAGGTTTTACATGCATAAATAAATGTGCATCATTGTAAACACCCCTGTCATTGGTAAATGGTTTGTTTCATCACTCTTGAATACATTTGCAGGAGACTTTGTTCTTTTGAAAAACAACAAACATACTGGCTGGATCGCCAACTGAACATAAAAGAAAAAGAGTCTAAAAAAGAAAACAAATGCAGCCATCACATCTAAGAACTGTTAAGCTGCAATACAATACATGTTTGCTTTTAGGTTTAATACCACAGCTAGTTGTTAGGGAGCCAGCACCTGCCAGCAACTTAACAACCAGTAACTCACCGCTGCTGAGCACTTGCAGCTTTCAGCAGGGGATTCCTGACTGACAGATGAATGTGAACAAAAAGCAGGGATGGGGTAAATAATAAAAAATAAAAACAGCATGAGGTTCCCACTAACTTTCATATCAGGCACTTTAGGCCTGCCATGGATTTTAAGGGGGACCTGATGAAGAGACCCAAAAACTTCATAAGGCGCCCCAAATTCTGTACCATGCCTAAACTCTCATGGTCAAAATGGATCCTGTTCCTTTAAAGTATAAATAACAGCACAGTGGTTGTGCTGTGTAATTTGGCCCCCCTGTTTCATCTGAAATACCTGGCTGATCATGCTAGTTTCTGCCCACCCCCTGTAAACTGAGCACGGTTTATCATGGCTGCTGAGCCCTGACATCATGGTCAGTTTACGTGCCTCCATCATCCGTTGCTATCTGCATCTTGCCTCTATCCTCTCCCTCCCCCATCGGCTGTCAGCTCTGTGTCAGGGCCTGCCCCCCGACCCTGTCCCCCCTCCTGCTGCTGAAATAACTTAGTGATTATCAGGCAATCCCCTGTCTTCCATAATGCTCTGTATATGTGCCTTATAAAAAAATATGCCGTTCTATACCTTATTTCCTAGTGCCGCTCAGCGCTCACGTGACCGACCGCCTCTCTCCTCCCCTCCCGATTGACGTCAGCGAGGGATTCTCAGCCACTCACACTGTAGCTGTCAGATCAAGAGAGGGGAGTGGTGGCTGGTTACGTGAGCGCCAAGCGGCGCTATAACATAAGATATAAAATGGCATATTTTTAATAAGGCACATATACAGAGCATTATGGAAGACAGGGCACTTAGCATTATGGAAGACAGAGGATGCCTGATAATTACTAAGTGGGTTTACCTTGTAGGATCAAATGTTAAGGGTTGTTACATTTGACCAGAAAAAGGTAACAAGGAAACTATTACAAAACATTTACAAACTTTACAGGAAATATTTTTTATGCTTGCATAAATGTTGAGACATTCGCAAATGTCTATTCATGTCTACTAGTACAGTAATTATAATAAAATATTGCACACAATGACACCCATTTATCCTTTATCAATTTTAAATGATAGTGTTGTTGCAATACCCCCCCCCCCCCCAGTCCGGACTAATGCCGCGTACACACAATAATTTTTTGGCATGAAAAAAACGTTGTCTTTGAAAAACTTCATTTAAAATTATCGTGTGTGGGCTTCACATCATTTTTCAGGTTCTGAAAAACATTAAAAAAAAAATTGAACGTACTGCATTTTTTAACTTGTTTTTCGGGTTGTAAAAAATGGTTGTGTGTGGGCTAAAACGACGTTAAAAAGCCGCGCATGCTCAGAAGCAAGTTATGAGACGGGAGCGCTCGTTCTGGTAAAACTACCATTCATAATGGAGTAAGCACATTCATTACGCTGTAACACACAGAAAAGCGCAAATCGTCTTTTACTAACAAGTAATCAGCTAAAGCAGCCCAAAGGCGAATAGAACTTCCCCTTTAGAGTGCCGTCGTACGTGTTGTACGTCAGTGCACTTTGTTCATCATTTTTTTTAAACAATGGTGTGTGGGCAACGTCGTTTTTAATGATGAAGTTGGAAAAACGTTGTTTTTTGGACATGCTGAAAAATGATCGTGTGTACGCGGCATTACTGTGGATTCAGCTGTTTGCCAGGAGTTCCACTTCAAGCTGTGATTAATGCATCAGCACAACGGACAGCTCCTGAAAGGTTTTAAAGTGATTGTAAAGTATTTTTTTTTTAAATAACAAACATGTTAAACTTACCTGCTCTGTGCAATAGTTTTGCAGAAAGCAGCCCCAATCTTTTTTCTTCCAGGGTCCCCTGCTGGCACTCTGGGCTCCTCCTCTTCTCAGTGTGTCACCATTAGTGATGAGCGGAATACGCCATATTCGATTTCGCGATATTTCGCGAATATTTCGAAGAATATTCGCGAATATTCGTTAATATCGAATATTCGTGATATTTTATAAAAAAAAAAAAAATGCGAATTTTCGCCAATGCGAAATTTCGCGATTTTTTTTTTTTTTTTTACAAAATATCACGAATATTCGATATCACGAATATTCGCTATATTTAAAAAAAAAAAATTGCGAATTTTCGGCAATGCGAAATTTCGCGTTTTTTTTTTTTTTTACAAAATATCACGAATATTCGATATCACGAATATTCGCTATATTTTATAAAAAAAAAAAAATTGCGAAATTTCACGATTGCAAAATTGATTGCGATTAATTTATTGCGAATTTTTGGCGAAATTTGAAAAATACGAATATTCGAAATTGCGAATATTCGCCGCGATATTCGAGTTATTCGCGAATACTCGAATATGCAATATTCGTTGCGAATATTCGCAATGCGAATATTCGTGAGCAACACTAGTCACCATATGCAGACGCTTTCTATGGTGGCACACGCGCAGGCTCAATCCTGAGCTGAGCTCTGTGTGTCCATTAACACCCAGTGCAGCTTGGTCCTGCCCCCTCATCCCTGGATGTGATTTACAGCAGTAGAAGCCAAAATCTCCTGCAGACCAGTTTCATCGGACATGTTCGAACGTGTGTATGTGGCCTAAGGCCCCTTTCACACGTGCGGACCGTATGTCCGCTTTTTCATTCATCCGTTTGCGGATGAAAAAGGGACATACATTGCGGGTTTCAGCAGATGAACATCCGCTGACACCTGATCTCAACCGCCTCCGCAATGATCTGATTCTGCAGATGGAACAAAACCCTATTTTTCCTTCCGTCTGCGGATCGGATTGGATGAACACGGACATACAGGACATACATACATATAGGGGAGAGCGGAGAAAAGACAGAGCGGTCCCTGCACAGTGTGCGGGGACCGCCCTGTCATCTGCCGGGTCAGTGGGGATCAACGGAGCGATCCCCGCTTAGCATACGGAGCATACAGAGGCGGATCATTACTAATCCGCCCCGTGTGAAAGGGGCCTAACACTCCCCTTCCCCCAGATTAACAATGCTGCTGTCCAGTGGCGCCCCTGTGCTCATTCATTCTTTTGATCTAAGGTAAGTTGGTGGAATTCATAGGTCGTAGTGAAGACTCCCATATCTTTATGAGTCTTTTCCATCTATTTCATATTAAACTCATCCCTGACCTGTTGAAGGCTCCCATTCAGTAGTAGAGAACACCACTGTCAGACCCCCCAGAAGCAGTGCTGCTTCGGGGGTATATCACCATTCTCGATGAATCAGAGATGTTCTCTGGAATTACAGTGAGGCAACAGTGTCTCTTCAGATTGGGACCTAGACAGAAGACAGATATCATTTATGCTAAGTGGGTTCGTTTAGGGGGAATATAGACAATCATAAATGCCTAACTGCCTCCATATTATGCAGTCTCTGAATACACTGGGGAGGAATTACTAAAGGAATAATTTTAGCCATGTAAACCTGTGTTTAAACCTGTGTTTACATCCATGTGTAGGGAATGGGTGTTCAAAGGGGTTGAAAACCTTCACATATACCCAGTGAAGTGACTAGCAACAGGTTATACACAGATATGAAACAAATCCTCCTATATAAGTTGTACATGTTTATATGTAGCTATCTGTCCTGTACAGCCTTCTACAACACACATCATTTGCACAGGATCTGTCAACATCTCTCAGTAGCACAAGCAGGGGGGTGGGGATCTGAATTCACATGCTCCACAGCTAAGGAAGAAGAACTCTGAACCATGATTGGATGAAAGGGACACACCCTCCTCCTTATGCTACACAAAGAACATGCACATCTGTGGCTGTCAATCACAGGCTGTGTGCTGTTATTCTCTTGAATGAATGAATGAAAAACTTGTATAGCACAACATATGCAAACTGAATCACCTCAAGGTGCTTGGTGTCCATTTCCTTTTAATTGTTGGCCTCTTGGTGTCCGGAAAAGCTGTCAGAAGTGCTGATAACACAGGAAAGAGGCAGCAGAGAGAAATCACACTCAGAGCTTTGTATAAAATCAAGTACACAGCATAGAAGGATGTGTGTTGTTCATAATTCATGTCTCAGGTTTACAACCAAATTAAATAAAATAGGTACATTTGGATGGTTCATACGACTATAGCTTCACTGAGCTAAATGTAAAAATGTGTCCTTTTATAAAATAAACAAAACTGAATGTTCTCGGTATGGTTCAATGAATCCAACAAGCGCTAGAGCTGGGTTCTGTTTACTTCTTAGCATACAGCAGAAAGACAAAAAATACTAACGATGTATGTGAACCTTTTAAATTATAAAATGATCTTAACTCCTTGAAGAAGGTAAAATCTTAATGCCTAACATAATTTTGCAACTTTGACATGTGTTAGTAAAACTGTACATATTAGCGCAACAACTTTGTGTATCCAGGTGGATTATTTCTTCTTTTTTTTTTAGGACAAATTGAGATTTCTTTGGTAAATAATAACAGACACCTACAGTTTTTTATTTTATTTATTATTATCCAAGAAAAACTGACCCAAAATAGTAAAAAAAAATGATATATTTTTTTAAATTTAGCTATACACTTCTTGCTTTCCTTATAACTTATCACCAAAGAACATCCCAAAATAAATTCTCCTGCTCCTGACAATTGCAACGATACTAAATATGTGTATGTTTATTTGTTGTTTGTACGTGTAGTAGGGCCCGGAAATAATATTGCACATTTCGATTTGTTTTATCCTACCTAAAACGACTGACACTAATTTAAAAATTATTACAAAAAAAAACTTAACCAAATTATACTGACCCTGACCTTTGACCCCCACCTTGTCATCTGACCTTTGCCTTGACTCTGACATTGACCTAGCACAAACTTTAACCACTTCCCGCCCGCACGGCGGGTTTTTACGGCCACATTATAGCTCTGAATTTCCAGGGAGGCCGTCTATATACGGCCTACGGCCTCCAGGCCGCTGCGATGTCCGCCAGGCACCCACGATCGGCGGTCACAGAGACAGGGACGTGGAGCTCTGTGTGTAAACACAGAGCTCCACGTCCTGTCAGGGAGAGGAGACTGATGGTGTGTCCCTTGTACATAGGAACAACCATCGGTCACCTCCCCCAGTCACCCCCCTCCCCCTACAGTAAGAATCACTAATTAGGGAATACATTAAACTGTTCCTCGCCCCCTAGTGTTAACCCCTTCCCTGCCAGTCACATTTATACAGTAATCAGTGCATATTTATATCAATATTCGCTGCATAAATGTGAATGGTCCCAAAAATGTGTCAAAAGTGTCTGATGTGTCCGCCGCAATATCGCAGTCCTGACAAAAATCGCAGATCGCCGCCATTACTAGTAAAAAAAAAATAACAATAATAAAAAAAAAAAAATCATAATTATATCCCCTATTTTGTAGACGCTATAACGTTTACCAAAAATATGTAGAAGAATGCGTATCGGAATAAACTGAGAAAATGTTGTTTTTTTATGGATTTTTTATTGGATATTTATTATAGCAAAAAGTAAAAAATTGTGTATTTTTTCAAAATTGTCGCTCTATTTTTGTTTATAGCGCAAAAAATAAAAACCGCAGAGGTGATCAAATACCACCAAAAGAAAGCTCTATTTGTGGGAAAGAAAGGATGCAAATTTTGTTTGGGAGCCACGTCCCACAACCACGCAATTGTCATTCAAAGCGTGACAGTGCTGAAAGCTGAAACTTCACCTGGACCTTAATCTAGCTTTTTTGCTTTTTTTTTATTATGTTTTTACTTTTTTAGGCAAACAGATGCGATCACAGCAATTAGGTGATCGGGAACCAGGAGCCACAGTTCTGATTTGCTAGTAGGAGTCCTGGGGCTCTTTGTCAGAGACTTGGTGGACAGGGAAGGGATTAAACCTGAAAATTTTAATAAATCATAAATTCAATAATAAACCAATCAAAAATCCCCTCTTAGACCCCTTTCACACTGGGGCGTTTTTCAAGCGCTTTAACGTTAAAAAAAAAGCACCTGTACAGTGCCTAAAAGAAGCTGCATCTGCAATCCCAATGTGAAAGCCCAAGTGCTTTCACACTGAGGCGCTTCTTTGCAGCACTTTAGGAGCGTTGAATACACCGCTCCTAATGCCCCCTTCCCATTGAGGGAGCTTTTTTTAACGCCAAAGTGCCTGAAAAACGCCCCAGGGTGAAAGGGGTCTTAGCGAAGCTTTACCAGCGTTTTTCGGGAGCTGGCAGTGTGAAAGGGCTTTAAAAGCACTCAGGCTTTCACATTGGGATTGCAGATGAGGCTTCTTTCTGGCGCTTTACAGGTGCTTTTTTTAACGCCAACGAGTCTGAAAAATGCCCCATTGATAAAGGGGTCCTATGGGCTGAAGTTACCATTTTATGTTTGCGGTGATTTGGTATCCTATAAATGGGAACAACATATAATATAACAGCCTATACCCAGAAAAATGCACCAGAAATGCACTCAGAATTTCAATATATTTAAGTATAACATAACTACTTTCCACTTTGTTACTTTGTTGTTTTATCATACCACATACAATATAATCAATTTTTTCTATTGTCCTTTAGTAATCCAAAAATTCAATAAGTAAACGCAAAATAAAGGAGTGCGACAGAAACATTTTCCAGTACACTTATCTTTAGCTATTAAATTGTCAGGCTATGCAATTTTGAAATGTTATTATCGTAATCACTTAGGCCCCTGTTCAATAAATCTTCCCATAGAGTAAAATAGTGTTTATGAGCCATTTAATAGAATTGATATATTGAAAAATGGGGAAGTCCTCTTCATTTCTAAATAAATAGCAGTCAGAAAAACGAAAAGACGTAAATGGCGATTTAAACCATCTATTAAAGTCACTTTCAAAAAAGATATGTCTGTATTCAACCTTGTATAAAACCCCCCGGCCATTTGTAACATATTTTGGCTATTGGCCCCCTGTTCCATTGATGCTCCTGTGCAAAATGATTGCTTTACAAAGCACTGCCCCCTGTTGTATATCTGAAGCCTGTCTTATGCCCTGTGCACGCAATCCGAAAATCGGAAGACAGATCGTCCATTTTGTTTTGCATGCTAGTCATATCGAACCTGAAGATTATACTAAAGTTATGAAAATTCTTTTACAACAGAATAAAAAATTGGAAGTGATGTCATGTGTTGTAGTGTATTTGTATTGTATTTTCAGACGACAACTGTACTGATTAAATGCTTGCTGCCCATCGGCCGTCAAATGACAGGTGTGGCTCTTGTACTGGCCGGGTGTCATATGATGTCCTCGGCTTCTCAGCCCTCTAGGGGCCAATTTTTCAGCTTTCAGCGCTGTCGCAATTTGAATGACAATTGTGCGGTCATGCTACACTGTACCCAATGTTTTTTTATCATTTTTGTTCCCACAAAAAGAGCTTTTGATCACCAGTGCGATTTTTATTTTTTGCGCAACAACTAAAAAAGGACCGATTTAAAAAAATAAAAATAACGTTTTTATTTTTTCTGTTAATTTTTTTTGTAAATAAGTAAATTTTCTTCTTCAATTATGGGCACTGATATGGCTGCACTGATGGGCACTGATAAGGCGGCACTGATGGGCACCGATAAGGTGGCACTAATGAGTTGGCACTGATAAAAGTGGCACTGATGGGCACTGATGATGGTCACTGATAGGCGGCACTGATAGGCGGCGCTGGTATGCGGCACTGATGGGCACTCATAGGCGGCACTGATGGGCACTAATAGGCGGCACTGACCGGTACTTATAGGCGGCACGGATGGGTACTTATAGGTGGGCACTGATGGGCATGGATGGTCACTGAGAGGTGGCACTGATGGACACTGTGGGGTGGCACTGATGGACACTGAGGGGTGGCACTGATGGTGGCATTGCTGGGCATTTTTTTAAATGTTTCCTATGTTGTGCCCATGTTGCCAGTCAGTGCCCATTTGTGGGCACTGATTGGCATCTATTGCAAATATTTGTACATACCTGGCCATCCACGTTGCCCCCTTCCCTGGTGGTCCTGGTGGCTTCCCTGGTGGTCCAGTGTGGGCATCAGCGGGGGGGCTACGCTGATAAACAATCAGCGTATACCCTCCTGTCAGGAGAGCTGCCTCAAATGAGGAAGAGCCGATCATCGGCTCTTCCTGTTTACATCATGATCAGCCATGATTGGACATGGCTGATCACGTGGTAAAGAGCCTCCACCAGAGGCTCTTTACCGAGATTGGAGATGCAGGGTGTCAGACTGACACCCCACACCACCGATCGGCAGGCTGCGCGCCCCCACCAGTATGTTATCCTGCTGGACTTTAGAAAAGGTTCCTGCGCTTCTTTGGTCCAATTTTAATACAACTTCAATGCCATAGAGTGTAAAAAGTGACATTAAGTCAGATCAAAGCAGGACTGAAGTTGCAGAGCAAAGTCGGATCGGAAGTCATGTGACTTTTATGTGGGAGCTGTGGGAACCTGGGCTAAAACTGGAGAGTACAAAATCTGGTGCAGCTGTACTGGGCTTCCAATGCCTACTCCTATGCTTATCTCTATAACATAGTACTAGTAAGATGTTCTGTGGTGTCCAGAAGACTGCTAGGAGGTTGAGAACATTGTTTGAGATTTCAGTTCAGTGCACAGGAAGTTACAGGATGTCTGGCAGGATCAACAGGTATTATTATGTATCTAAAAAAGAGTGCACAAAGAAAGACAAAATAGGGGGAAACGGCAGCAGAAGGAAATTCAATGTGCACTTCCCGGCGCCAAAGACAGATATCACTTAGACTGATAATTGGATAAATCTAAGCAATATACCAACCATATAAGTGTATGGATAAAAATACCAAAAAATTATTAAATCATAATAACATATACAAATCTCAAGGTATAAATCTCCACTTGAGAGAAATCAAGCGATATATGTTACTATCTGCAGCTATTTAAAAATAAGACAAATAAATTTGTCTATTCAAAGTATAAAACAAAGTATCACACTAATTAATCACTAAAATTGAGTTGATTAAAACATGATAAACAGCGCAAAAAAGTCCAATGTAGATTTTAAAGTGTTAGATAAAGTCCATAGATCAGTATGTGAAACTGAGAGAAGCGTGAGGAATACTTGGGAACAGATGGTGATGCACCCTCCACCGAACTTCAATTTCCACCAAAACGTGAAGCACACGCCCCCTCAGGGGTTCAAACTCACCAAAAACACAAAAGAACAAGCCTTCTGTTGAAGTCGGAAGTGACGAAACGCGTCAGGGCGTGGCTACGACGGCGTAACCAAGATACACACAGAGTGCGTTCCACCATCTCACCATCGCTACTAAGAGAGGCGCCTTCAGCAGCGTGACCGCGGGACAGACGCGACCTCCAGCGTGCGGAGGAGATCGGTGAACACTCTATTTTTGTTCATTTATTTATATTATCATGTACGTAGATATGCTGCGGGGCGGTGTTATATGGGCTTTCTTATAATAAATTAAACAGTATTACACTATATAGTGTTTATGTTTTCTTTATGATCCATATCACTGGAGCTTTATTATTAACCCCCGCTGTCCCGTGACTGATGTTGGAGGTCTGGTCAGGATGATCCACTGATATACAAGGCTTGTTCTTTTGTGTTTTTGGTGAGTTTGAACCCCTGAGGGGGCGTGTGCTTCACGTTTTGGTGGAAATTGAAGTTCGGTGGAGGGTGCATCACCATCTGTTCCCAAGTATTCCTCACGCTTCTCTCAGTTTCACATACTGATCTATGGACTTTATCTAACACTTTAAAATCTACATTGGACTTTTTTGCGCTGTTTATCATGTTTTAATCAACTCAATTTTAGTGATTAATTAGTGTGATACTTTGTTTTATAGGTATTATTATGTACTTGCATACCTGAAAAATAATAACTAATAATGCAGCAATTGCATCTTAGCTCTGGTTAATTGCAACATATTAAACATTTTGTTTTTGGGTTTAGGTATACTTTAATTAAGTAACTTCCAGTGCTGCAGAGTAGTACATGCAGTAAATGATGGAGCAGTACAAAACCCACTCTCCAGCTCCATTCATTGATACTGTGTGTCAGTTGATGATTTATTCACTGATAATGTCAGCATTTATGTTTAACCTCAAGGCTGGTAAAACTCAAAGTCAGGGTACTCATAAATCATTCATGCAAACAATAGTAGCAATACCCTTTTTTATAGTGCCATCAATACATTTAGTAGGCCTGTCATGTAGTAATGAAAAGCTTTTTATTAATAGGAAGGACACTGGATATGACATCTTAATTGCAATATGCTATCTTAGCCCAAGCACAATTTCAGGTTAAAATTGCATCCTAATTGTCAGTACACGTTGTAAGTAGGCTTTTTCTTTAAGGATGTGTGATAGCAGGCAGTAAGAGCGGGGACCGTTCAGAGCCAATGTAATAGCTGCCTCTAGATGTCAGAGGTGGTCTCACTTCAGCAGGATCCCAGTTAGAAATCATGGGGCCTTGGAGAAATGTGGATGTGACAAATCTGTGCTAACAGTGGGAGGGTAGGTATCATGTGTATGTATATAATTTATTAAGTGCAGGTTTTAAGAATATGTAATGTACAGAGTGCAGGGGTCAGGACTATGTAATTTACACAGTGTAGTTTCAGGAGTATGTACCATACAGTTTGCAGGAGTCAGGGGTACATACATAGTGCAGTGATCAGAGGTGTTTAATATACAGAGTGCAGAGGTCAGGCCTGGGTAATGTACATAGTTCAGGGGCAGAAATTGGCGCTCCAGGCAGGTCTTGTTGGGTGAAAATCTTCTTGTCAGGAACTGAGGGTGCTAGCAATGCACATGGCAAATAAGAACAAAAGATGATCAGGACAGCCTCACTCCAATCCAATGTAACTTTAATGTAAAAAACTGGAAACATGCACTACAAATCACAGCAACGGAGCCTAGGACAGCTGACGCGTTTCACACTAACTTCAGTGTTTACTCATAGCTGTTTACTCAAGGTCAGGAATAGGTAATGCATAAAATCTGAGGGTCTGGAATATGTAATGTACAGAGTACAGTGGTTAAGAGGAGGTAACAGCAAAGGCAGCAAATGGGGATATACAAATAATGACCCCCCTCCCTCCCCCATCACATTCAGTGGCCAAATGCAACCCATTCCACTGAATGGGGTCACCTCACAACCATGTACAAAGAACGCAGCAAGGTGGTGCAGGTTTTTAGGGATGAAATCAGATGTCGAGGATGCAAAATAATTCTTCCTTGCTGCCTGTTTTTTTACTTACATCAGCTCCTAGTATAGCTTGTAGTGTAGTAATACTACACTGAGCTGTAGTGTCAGGATCCAGGACCCTTGACCCTGTGTCTGGACAGTGCTAATTGACCCTCTGCTAATCACATGCACTTCCCCAAGAAAAAAAACCTCTTTAGCAATACACACCAAACTGAGCATGTGCAGCCTGACTCCAAAGGCTCTGTATTATCCAAACCTGTTCTGGAGTCAGTGGAAGAAGAGGAGAATCTGTGCAGCCATACAAGATCAAACAGCCTTTTCACACAATGCAGAGGATTAACCCCTTATGTTCCACAGTGAGTATAACAAGCATGCTGTATTGCATATACAGACTGTTGTGGGTTTAGTAACACGTTAAAGTGGTTGTAAACCCTAGATTAAGGCTTACCTGTAGGTGCTCGAAATATCGCCCAAACCTCCATGGTTTAGGAGATATTTACAGATGAGACAGGCGCTGTAGACAATGGCGGAGGCGCACTTTAGAAGCAGCAAGTGTGTCATTTCTAAAGGAGATTGTGCCGTGACTGGCGGTGCATGCACGGGAGTGACGTCATCGTGGCTCTGGCCAATCACAGCGTGCGTCAGCAGTAAGGCTTTACTGCTGTTATAGTGATGCATTTCGGCCACTAGCGGGGCACTTTCAACTAAAAAGCTCCCGTGTTGCGGCGCTACCGGAACGCTTTGCATCTGATTTCAATGTATACACCACTCCCGCACTACCCCAAAGTTGCTGCTTGCAGGACTTTTTCTCCCTTCCTGCAAGCGCAACGCCCCAGTATGAAAGCACTCAGGCTTTCACACTGCGGTGGCTTGAGAAACGCCCCAGTGTGAAAGAGGTCTAAGTTCCAGCCAATCCCAGTTTATTGATATAGAAGAGCCACAGCTTCACTGTAATTGTCAGGCACACTGCTGCATATTACTCTGCCTAAACCCAACAGGGGTTAAATTAGGTTTCTTCCCCCCTGTCCCCACTGCAAAGGGGGGATTACCACATTGGTGCACAGAGTTTGGGAGTCTCTGCTCTACCTCCAGGTCCCCCTTGCTGGGTTGGCAGAGTTAGGCCTGGTGAGTACAGAAGGGCTGGTGGTACCCTCTTATCAGCGGCCCTGATAACACATATTATGTTTCAGTTAGTGTTTCCACAATTTCATTATTTGACTTTTTAATAATTCCTTCACTGAAATCCTGACCAAGACAGGCTTGTGAATCATCACTAGTAGTAAACCAAATGGCATTAGTGAATACCGTAGTGAAGAGTTTTAATCTAAACTTTATGCAAACAGCTAAATACCCCATTGTGATACACAAATGGCCTGGAGGCTGTTTAACTCACCATAGGATGTACAGTATATTCTATCCATATAATCCTGAGATTTACCCAGGTCTTCCACACAGTACATTCAGTCTGGTGACCTTTCTATTCTACAAATGCAGTTAAGCAACTCCACTTGGTCACTACCATGCACCCTGGGAATGGACATGAAAGAACAGACGGAAACTCACGAGATCATCTTTCTATTATATTTCTTTGGCCTTGGTCAAACAAGTGAGATTTCTGCAGTGTCTGCCATTGCCCCAACATGCATGACAATTGAAATCACATTATCCTCTATGGTGCCTGTTCTTATCAATACAACACAGTGTAGTGCGATTTTTGAAATGACGCAGGTGCTTATTATGGTGCAACATAGTTCATTTTTGGCCTCATAGACCTCAATGCGAATGCAGGCAAAATGCATATAAAATGCATGTGCAATGCATCCATGTTTTGTTATTTGTGGAAATGTTTTGTGTATAAAATCCAGTTTTCTACTACAAAAAAATGGATGAAGCATGAAAACGTATCAAAAACACGTAAAAATAAGCAAAAATGTGCTACAAAAATGCCCTAAAAAATGCCATAAAAAATGCATGATTATGCAACAGCACAAGTGTGAATCTAGGCTTCCTATCAGCTTGTTCTTTTTCAGCACATGTGCATGCAGGACATCTGATTGGCTTCTAGTACTTCCTATCCCTACTCCCATTCTAGTTGCTTTTAAAAATGCATCTTGTAATTTTTTCCTTTTAAATATATCTCTGCATTCATTGGTTGTTTTATATTTGCTGTAACGAAAATAAATATATCTAAAATAACAGAAACAAATTAAAAACGTGCAGAACAAAATATACAAAAGAAAAGCAGGGCAGAACAAGACAGGGCCAAATGTCAACTCTGATACTTATGGACCATATTGTGGAACCTGATGCTAGGGACAATGACTGAGGCACCTAGATGAAGGGAAACAGTCCTGAAGAAGGTCATCTGTTGGTAGCAACTAGAATAAAAGCCAACCTAAAGCGCCAAAGGGGCAGCTTCATTTTTTTGCCTCCTCACCCCCTCCGCTGCCAAATTTGGCACCTTTTTGGGGGGAGTGGGTACCTGGATTTGACCGATACCTGCTCCCACTTCTAGCTGACTGCGCCAAGGCAAACTTATCTGGAAGTTTTGCCCCCCCGCCGTCAGGCAATTTACAAAGCGCAGTGCACTTCCCACATGCACAATAGGGAACCGGCTGTGAAGCCTTAGGCCCCTTTCACATTGAGGCGTTTTTCATGCGGTACAGCGCTAAAAATAGCGCTGCTATACCGCATGAAAAATCATGCCCTGTAGTGTTCAATGTGAAAGCCCGAAGGCTTTCACACTGAAGCGGTGCGCTAGCAGGAACGCTCCAAAAGTCCTGCTAGCCGCATCTTTACCGCGGTATAGGAGCGGTGTGTTCACCGCTCCTATAGCGCGCCTTCCCATTGGAAACAATGGGAAACCGCGGCAATAGCGCGGTAATACCGCCCGCAACGCGGGCGGTATTAACCCTTTTTCGGCCGCTAGCGGGGGTTAAAACCTCACCGCTAGCGCCCGAATATCGCGGTAAACACGACGGTATAGCGGCGCTACAAATAGCGCGGCTATACCGTCACCGCGGCTCCACGCCTCAATGTGAAAGGGGCCTTAAGGCTATGTTGCCAGTTTTCCTTACCCGAGTGCGGCGGTAGCACCTGAGAGCTGATTGAAAAATTGGCTCAAGTGAAGACACTGCTGGATTTGTGGACAGGTAAGTGTCCTAATATTAAAAGTCAGCAGCTACAGTATTTGTTTTTATTCTGAAGGAGTCTGGAGCTCCTCTTTAATGTTAAGCACTTGATTATCACCCTGTAATATCTCCATTATTATCAAGCCATTTTCTGTGATAGTTTGTTTGACAATTAATCAGTCAGATAAAACGGTTCCCAAATAAATTTTCTACCATTTTTGGAGATAGTTTGAGCTTTCTTTGGGTGGTGTATTTCATAAACGGTGTCATAGTTGGGATTTTATCTGGATTTTATCTGAGGACTAGAACTGCAAGACATTTATTTTTATATCTTAGGCCCCGTAAACGCGAGGAGATATATCCGAAGAAAACGGTCCGACGGACCATTTTCATCGGACGTGTCTCCTGGGAGATTTTGGTTTGATCTGTGTACACACAATCAAACCAAAATCCCCGCGGACAGACAGCGCGGTGAGGTGGCGGTGACGTTGACGCCACCACGTCACCAAACCAGGAAGTAAAATACTTCCACTCATGCGTCAAATCCATTCCACGCATGCGGGAGATTTCGGTCCGCTGGTTAGGCGTACTAACCAGCGGACATATCCGACAGACGGCTTTCCAACAGACAAGTTTTAAAGCATGCTTTAAAACTTTTCTCTGCTGGAAACCTGTCTGCTAGCCCGTACACACGATCGGATATGTCCGCTGAAACTGGTCTGCGGACCAGTTTCAGCAGATATATTCGATCGTGTGTACGCGGCCTTACTGTTCAAACATGGTCAGTGTTAGGATTTATTTAAGACTTCTTAACAAAATTGAACTGTTATGCCTAGTACACACGATCGTTTTTCCTTTAGCCGGGAAAACCATACGTGTGTATGCTCCTTAGCAGTTTTTGCAGACGGGAAAACTGTGGGTTAAAAAATTAGAGCATGTTCTCTTTTTTCTCGTCGTGAATCGCAGAGATTTTCCCCCCGCAGTTTTCCTATGGGAAACACTGCAAGGGAGCATACACACACAGCCGGTTTTTACCGACCAAAGTTCTCCTGGCAGTTTTCCTGTCATGAGAACCGGCCGTGTGTACAGGGGAAAAGGGACCGAGCCGTTTCCTGATTTACCGATCGTGTGTACTAGGCATAACTCTTTTTTTTAATCATAGGTTAGAACAATTTTGAATTTCGAACAAATACGATCGCTCGCGGCAAATTCGAGTGAAACGAAACGACCGTTTTTTAAACATTTTTCTCATTGATACTACTCCTGAAAAAACGACCGTTTTTAAGACTTTTTTCCATTGATACATGTTCCCTGGGGCAAGACCCGGGTTCTGAAAGATGTTTTCCAACAATAACTTGAAAATTGGTCTTTAAAATGATCGTTTTTGAATTCGAACGTTCGAGTCCCATAGACTTCAATGGGGTTCTAAATCGGACTGTTCGACGGTTCTGGTGCAAACCGAACGCGGGGGTGTTCGGCTCATCCCTATTCAGCATGAACTTTTGCTCTCTTTCTCATTACATTCCATCTACTGACTAGTGAACAAGGACATATTCGCTCATGCCAGCACTCATACAAGGCATGCAGTGTCCACATGCATTATTTTACTGGCAAGAAAAAGTGCATAAATTCTAAGTATCCTTGCTGCAGCATAAGGTCCACCTATTAAGGCTGAGGATATAATTATACACCTATAATGACCTGTGTATATATCTTCCCAGCTGAAAGATAAAAATTGAGGGGTACAGATGAGAGATACACTGATGATAGACAGTGTATGCATTTCTCTTTCATCATCTGTAAGAATTTTTATGCTCACTGGGTTGTGCTGATGGCACGTATTGAAGCTTTTCACTATGCTAATGAGACTAGTCGCTTAATTATACCTTCTACATAATGTCCACATGCACAGCCACCCTCTGATTATCTAATTACAATGTTTATTTTCCTGTGCATGAATTCATACAGGACATATGAAGATAAACTGCCACTAAAATTGTGAAATCTTTATTTCCTGCAATGTTAGGCAAAAATGAAAACACCTCTGATTAGGGCAATTTAAAGGCCATTAATAGCCAGTGACGTTTTTTTAAGAAATGTTATTGATATTTTGTAAAAAGTTTTTTGAACCATAATATTGACCTCAGACTAACGCTAGCTAATTTTATAGAATTATAAAATCGAATAGATTTCTCCATCCACATTAAACAGAGCGGATGGAGGAATCTCTCCTGCTGACCATCGTATTCCCTTACCTGTCACCTGTGGCTGTCAGAATACCAGAACTGTGACTTTTTCGTCCAAAAATCATCTGAAAAACTGACTTTTGTTAAACAGAGGGGTGCCAAAAGGGCTACCCTTGGCTCACATTTCAGCCAATGGGAATCTGCCAAAATTCTAATCATGTATGGCAAAATTAAAGAGGAGTTCCAGTCTCCCCCAAAAAAATAAGTTAGCCGCTACAAATACTGTAGTGGCTGACTTTTATTATAAGGGCACTTACCTGCCCCAGGATCCAGAACTGTCCTCACCCGAACCGATTCTTTAATCATCTTTGGGTCCAGGCACCAGCAAGTAAGGGAAGCCAGCAGTGAAGCCTTGCAAGATGCAATGGGGGTTATTTACAAAAAGGCAAATCCACTTTGCATTACAAGTGCAAACTACAAGTACAAATTGCACTGAAAGTGCACTTGGAAGTGCAGTCGCTGTAAATCTGAGGGGTAGATCTGAAATGAGGGGAAGCTCTGCTGATTTTATTCAATCATGTACATGCTAAAATGCTGTTTTTTATCTTCCTTGCATGTCCCCCTTGGATCTACAGCGACTGCACATCAAAATGCACTTTTAGTGCACTTTCAAGTGCACTTTGCACTTGTAGTTTGCACTTGTAGTGCAAAGTGGATTTGCCTTTAGTAAATAACATCCAATGTGCTTTATAAATGGTCCTGCAGTCTTTTTGGTCCTTTGATGTGTCCTAGAGGGCTGCATGGGAAGGAGGGGGGGGGGATTCTGATTGGATGACCGCAGTGATCCGACCTGAAGAGGGGAAGCGGTTACCTGTCAAAACCAGGTCCCCCCCCCCCAAAAAAAAAAATGTGAAGGAGGAGGGTGGAGGAGGAGGAAGAGTAGAACTTCCCCTTTTGGGTGAAGTTCCTCTTTACCACATGGGGTAACATTCATACAGATACTCGGCTGGTTGTGAAATCATGTTCTTTCAGCATTAATAGTAGTTCTCATTTGAAAACACTTTATTTTGAACGTACACTCATCTTAGCATGCATGTTTATGTCAAGAGAGGGGAGCAAAGTCTTTGCCAGACACTTCTAGTAAGAGTTATCACTATTCCCCCCTTTGTTCTTGTTACCGTCATCACCTGGACTACAAGTAAAAGGAAATCCAAAATGTCTAGTAGTCACCAGAACTAGAAATAGAGGGGAAGTCTACCAATGCCCCCCCTTCTAGATTGTAAGCTCTAACGAGCAGGGCCCTCTTATTCCTCCTATATTGTATTGTAATTGTACTGTCTTCCCTGAAGTTGTAAAGCGCTGCGCAAACTGTTGGCGCTTTATAAATCCTGTATAATAATAATAATATTAATAATAATGAAGACACTTCTTCAGATGGCGAGTGCATTTACTTTACTAATCTTCAGGAAATATTCCCTCCCTCTTCTTGTTGTGCCTACAGGAAAAGAAGTGAAGAAAAATCACTGCAATGGGTCACAGATGGCAAAAAAAACCTGATGGAGTTTAAACCATTTATTTCTCTATCAAAAGAAAGAGTTTTGGGTTTAGGTATAATTAAAACAAAATGCAAGTGGGAATGAACGAAAGGAAGAAAATAGCATTGGTCTCGGTGACTTTGATTTCACTTACATTTTCCAGGAATTTTTGATTTTTCAGTGTTCATTACTGCTGTCAGTGAAATTAGTGTTTTAATATATTCAGCAATATAATGAATATAAAGACCATCACAAAACTATAGAGTGGCAGTCATATACCCTAGATTCCCCTTCTGCAAAAGAAAAAAAATCCCCTGAAGATCACAGTAGAATTAATCAATTGCAGTTTTTCCTCCCAATATAAGATCTTCCTTGCTGGTACAAGTTAATTGAAGATGTAATATTTTCCTCCCAGACTCTACTGACTGCAGGTATTGCTTTATTGAAAAATAGACAACTTGTATTGTCTACTTGATGTTTCCAATAATTCCGTAAAGAAGTCTCTTGAGTGGCACAGATCGCTTGCTATAGAAGACAAGAACATTTTTACAGCTTCTTTTTTGTTTTCCAGGAGTTGAGTTTAAAGCCGATGTTAGGTCTTAAAATTGCATTATGGGACGAGGGACAACCAGGAGACTTTGTGAGCAATGGCAATCATGTGCTATCTACTTTTTACTAGCAAATGAAATCCGAGATCTAACTGATTGCGGAATACCGAATTTCTTTTTTGCTACAGTTAATGTCAGTTCTTGAGCATCTGTGCACCTTACGGTTTTGTTTCATAAGAAAAGATGTAAGTCAGGGGTTCTCAACAGGGCATATATATACTATTTAGATAAATGAAGACCAAATTATGGGGGTATGGGACTGGATCTCTGGAAAAAAAAGATACAGAGTTCTCTACATTATTGAACCTACATTTAAAGTGGAGAAATCACAGCGTCATGAGTCAGATGACATACGTGTGACATTTTAATTTTCATGTTTTGATTGCTCAAGCTCTGCAAAATCTCTCTAATTGTTGCCAGCTTGTGTATTTTGGGGTTTGCTTCTATGATTATCTTTTGAAGTCAAATTTGGTACCTACAGTATTTTCCAGTGTATAAGGCGACCGGGCGTATAAGACGACCCCCTAATTTTACAGTTTTTAACGATTTTTTGCTTGTACTCACTGTATAAGACGACCAATCCAATCCAATCCGAGCAGGCTCTGTATTCATTTCATTGGGGATTGGCTAAGCGGTATATACTGTATACTATATTACAGGCATCCGAGCAGCCGACCCCGCGTATAAGACGACCCCTGCTTTTTGGCCAGTTTTTTTAAGTGTAAAAGGTAGTCTTAAACACCAGAACATACAGTAATTTAATTGGTGATGATGATTTTGACAACCAGGCAAAGAGGTTATGGTCGCATTTTGGACAATTCTTTGGCAGGTCTCACTTCATTACACCAGTTTGGTATACCTTATTGGACCTCTGGCTTGATTCTGATCTTTGTGGATTTTTTAAGCCCTCTTTTGGAAGCCCCAATTAAGCGTGATACTTGTTATTCACTAAATGATGAACAATATGTTTACCAGTGTCTAGTATATGGCATTTCCTATATTGGATATTTCTCACACAGGGGACATTTGTCAAATCTTTTATCTGACCTGTAAGCAGAGTCTTAGATATATATGATATCTCTACTATACTTCTTAAGGAATTTTCTTTGTCTATATAGAGTCTCCGACATTCGGATATTTATATATCAGATCCTGTCCATTTCAAGATAGTGAGACTTGTTCTCTGTTCTTGTTAATTTTGTTTTATCCTGAAGAAGCCTCACGGCCAAAAGCGTAGACGCACAAGGGACCGAATCTATACTCTGTATCATCTTGTATGGTTTTCATTCTTGAACACTGTGTTTATCAATTTGTATTTTCTTTAATAAATATATATTTTTTTGTTATCTCTATTGTTTTCTTGCCTTTAAAGTCCGACCATTGGTTACCCCTTTGGGTAATTGTCCATGTTTTCCTCTTAAATTATACGGATGTGGCATTGTGAGTGTCCCCCCCTCTCTATTATGCAGTATTTTGTTATCTCTCTTCAAAGAGCTAAGTCCCATAGCTCTCTCTTGACCCTTCCTCTGTTATCAGCCTGATAACTCCTGACAAATTCTCTGACACATCAGATAAAAGCAGCCTGAAATTTCTGTCTGGGGAGGTTGCTAAAAACAGAGGCCCAGATTCAGGTACATCTGCGCATTATTAGACCAGCGTAGCGCACCGCCTTTACGTTAGACTTGCGCAATTTTGCCGCGTAATCACCCTATTCTTTTGCGCAGGAAATTGCGCATACGTAACGTTTTTTCAGAGGCGTAAGGAGGAGTAATACAAATTGGGAAGGACGTGGGTGTGTTACATTGAAATGAGCCGTGACCCCATGCAAATGAAGGGCCGGCCGGCTCGCGCATGCGCGCTTGAACGAGACCATGTCAGCTCCGATGTGCGCATGCTCACAACTCGGGAGCGGCGCAATCAGTGAAATTGGAAATGGACTAGGGCAACGTTGTGAACTACGCAAACAGTATAAATAGACACACACAAACGCACTTCCTTTGCAAAAGTACATCCCTTTGTCCCTTCCCATTTAACCAAGTGCTTTTGTTCTTGTTGTTCGTTGCGGTGTGTTTTGTAGTTGTCAGATTAGTGTTCTGTGTGATCAGGTGTTTGTTAGTAGATTTTTGAAAGTGGTTTTTGATAAGTGTTTGAGAGACTGTTTGTTTGATTGATATATTTCTTTTTGTTTCTTTTCCTGCTGTATTTTTGTTTTGTTTTTTGGGGACTGTTTCTTGGTGAGTAGTTTTCTCTTTGTGTGTGTGTTTTTTTGTGATTGGTTGTGCTTGTTTGTGTGCGTGAATTTTGTTGACTGGGACTGTTTTTTTTTGGAAGGATGACTGAGAGAAAACGAAAGCTGAATTTTACAGTTGTGGAAAAACAGATTCTTGCCCGGGCCATTAGCGAGTATGGGCGTTACCTCCACGGCCCAGAGAGTGCCAACACCACCCCGGCCAGGAGGAGGGAGATTTTGGATAGGATCACTGACCAGGTGAATTCAGCGGGGCAGGGGGAGACACGGACCAGGTCTGGGATTGACAAAAAAATCAATGACCTCCGGCGTCTGGTCAAAAAGAAGTTGGCCAGAATGCATGCCCATGCCAGGGGCACAGGAGGGGGCCCACCATGCCGTATTAGCCTGACAGCGGAGGAGCGTGCGGTGGCCCTGACCTTTCATCGGCATGAAGTTGAGGGCCTGCCCGGCTTTGACTCAAGTCCCGAGCCCGTGGTGCCAGGTAAGTTGTTTTATTTTTTAATATCAGGTGTGTAGCATGTGTGGGGGAGGGGGTGAAAGGGAATATGTGGCAAGTGTGTGGATCCTCCAACCTGTGAATGTTTTGTGTCATCCACAGATGTGCAGGAGGGTGCAGGGCCATCTGGCCTGACCGCACCAACCCCAGGACAGCAGCCTAATGAGGCCCCCCCAACAAGGCCGGAGTCCGCGGAGGAGGTTCAACAGGAGCAGGACAATCATGAGGAGGAGGAGAATCATGAGGAGGAGGAGTCCATGTCAGGCACTGGACGTTTGGGTTTTGAGGACTCCTCCCCTCTGGCTGGCAGCAGGCAGGCCTCCCTAAGGGGGAGCCCCCCCTCCTCCCCCAACATGGCTCCCCTCACAAGGGCCTCCCCTTCTCCCCGGCCACAAGCATCAGCTGGAGGCAGGATGTCATCCCAGACCACCAGGGGGTTGGCCGATCTCCTGCCCGCCACTCTGAGAAGGGACCAGTTACTCCAGACCCGCCATCTGGGACAGGTCAGCCAGACATTGGTGCGGATGGAGGAGAGCCTGTCCTCCATCAAGGATACGCTGGGGAACCTGGACTCCCACTCCCGGGCTTTCACAACCTGCCTAAACGAACTGCAGACGACATCAGCAGGCGTTGGGCAGGATGTGAGGGCCCTTACCCTGGCTATCCAGGCCAACACGGCAACACTTGGTGCTGCCCTGGACAGAATTGCCGTGGCCTTGGAGGGCAGGCCACCAGGTGGGCAGAGATCAGGGGCTGATCCTCCTTCCCCGGTTTTACCCCTTCCCCATGAGTCTCCCCTGAGAAGCCGGGGCCGTGGCCGGGGGCGCCCCAGGCGTGGCTCACACAGAGGGCAGTAATTTGTTTTTCCCCCATTTTTTTTTTTTTTTCAAAATATTTTTTTTTTTTTGTCATTTTTTTTTTGTTTGTTTTTTGCTGGAAATTTTTTGCTTTTGCTGGTCATTTTTTTTTTTTTGTGTTGTGAATGCTGTGTGAATGTGGGGGTGACATTCCTGCCGGAAAAGGGGTGTCACCCTCTATTTTGGTGGAGAAGGGTTCCCCAGGACCAGGGAGAAGTGATCCCCAGGTCCGTGTGATTGGTGTATGAATGTTCAGTGACATAATTGGAGCCTTGGCGTGGTGTTGCTGCTCACAAGTCCAGCATGGTAGACTGGTGCCAATCCAATTTGATGTGGATGTGGGGTGTGTGTGCTAGGGACCACAGTGGTGTGCATGCATGCATTCTCATTGTGCCATGATTAATGTGTATGTTTAACGTGCAAAGATGCCCAATGTGAGCTGGCTCCTGGCTGCTCTTCCCTCAGAAGACGGGGTAGCCTCGGTTAGGGGGGGATTGTCTGGTTCAGGGGTCAGGTCATCACGTAGGTCAATCTGCAGGCCCTTTCTTTCTGCAAAGTTGTGCAGCATGCAACATGCACCGATGATCTGGCACACGAAGTTTGGAGAATACAAGAGGGTACCCCCAGACTTATCCAGGCATCGGAAACGTGACTTTAGGAGGCCAAAGGTGCGCTCCACCACTGCTCGTGTTTGGGCATGTGCTTGATTGTATCTTTCCTCTCCTGGGGTTTGGGGGTTCCGGATAGGAGTCATGAGATGGGGTCCCAGTGGATATGCAGAGTCACCTGTAAGGGAAAAGACCGGAGGATGTTAGTCATGCATGTGCCCCTTGTGATGTGCATCATGGGAGGGGATAGTCATGCCTGCCACCCATGTCACTCACCAACCAGCCAGCTGTCCCCATACACGTTCTGATCGAATTCCAATCGGATGTGGCATTGATTGTATATGTAGCTGTCATGGCTGGACCCTGGGTGTTTGGCACGGACGTGCCATATGAGGCCTTGGGCATCGACTATCACCTGTACATTGATGGAATGCCAATGCTTCCGATTGCGGTACATGTGCTCTGTCTCCTGGGGGGGCTGGAGTGCCACATGTGTGCAATCAATGGCCCCCACAGTGCGTGGGAATCTGGCAATTCTGTAGAAATCTGTCATTGCCTTCAGCCGCAGCTCCTCAGTGGTGGGTTTGATGATTTGGTTGGCCATGCGTCTGAGGATTGCAGGGACAACCTGGTGCACACATCTGCTCATGGAGTATTGTGACATCCCAGCCACCACTCCACTTGTACGCTGAAAAGAGCCACTGGCAAGGAAATGGAGTGTTGCCATGACCTTGACCAGTGGCTGCACTGCATGTGAGCGGTGTGTTGGGCTGGTGATGTCCTCCTGCAAGGTTGTGGTTAATTCCAGGATGGCATGAGGGGTGAATCTGAAGATGCGAAACACCTCAGAATTACTCATGCCAAACAGGTCTATGCGGGTACGGTATATCCTCTCCCGTGCCATCCTCCGTGCCATCCTCCGTGCCCTCATCCTTCTTTGTTCATCTAAAGTGAGTAGTATAGCTATGTGCGACGATGCCCCTGGCATGTTGGCATACAGATTGTTGAGCAACACGTGTGACTGCTGAGCTGATCACTAACAGTGTTGCTTTATCTAACAAGTAGACTTTTTTTCTTTTTTTAGACCAGCTTTTATAAGCTCTAATTTTAGACAGGACATTTTGCTGTTGCGCACACCGCGTAGCCTGCGCTGCCCCAACGTTGTTTTATGGATCCCCGTAAGTCCCTCATTAGCATATTTGACTAGCAAATCAATGGTGTGTCTAGCGCACTTTTGCGCGGAAGGATGCGCCAGTCTAACGAAATTACCCGTTCTGGGGATGCCGCGCAACGAAACGCACGCGCACATTTAGACTTACGCACGCGCATCTCCTGTTGCGCAGGCGTAATCGCTCTGTGAATCTGGGCCAGAGTCTCTGCCTATGATGAGAGGGGTGTGTTTCTTTCCTCCAATCAGCAATGTTAGCTAACCTAACAAAACACATAAATGTAGCGCTAAGGTGTACCAAGTAATAAAAACACATTGTTTAAAATGAATAAACATATATCTGTGAATACATGTGACAAATAAATGTGTAAAGAAAACAGTCTCTGTATTGACAAAAAATGGTGATAGTCCAATGAAAGTAAAAGTGATAATGCTCCCCAAATCCAAACGTGACAATGGATAAATAAAGAGAAGAAGAAGCCACCACCAACTGGAGAGAGGCTTACTGAAAGTATTGAACCCTGAGGAACATAAGTTCAAAAGGGTCAATCAAGCATGATAAAAATCCAATGGGACCAGGTCATCAGCTGCAGCTCTCATGCGACATCCAATGCTTCAAGGTGTGGCTAGTGTTGCTCACGAATATTCGTATTGCGAATATTCGGCTCGAATATGGCATATTCGAGTATTCGCGATATATTCCGAATTTCGCGGTGAATATTCGCTATTTCGAATATTCGTATTTTTTCAATTTTTTTTTAGAACAGATCACATCCTAGAGATCCTCATCGACGTCTAAAAGCATTGCTGGTATGATTAGAGACCTTGGGCCGAGTAGCTGCAGCGATCATTTTATATTGCCGAAAAATCGCAATGTGATTATTCGGCAATAGCGATATCGCGCGATTATATTCGAGAAATTCGCAATATTGTTTTTAGCTAAAATAACACATATATTCGATTTCAGAGTGTTACTGTCGAAATTCCGCAATCAATTTCTCATTCGCATTTTTGCGAAATTACGATAAAATATCACAAATATTCTGAGCCAATCAGAGTGCTCCTTCCGCATTTGCCGAATATTTGCAATTATTTTGTATTGTAATATATCACGAATATTCTGAGCCAATCAGAGTGCTCCTTCCGCATTTGCCGAATATTCGCAATTATTTTGTATTGTAATATATCACGAATATTCTGAGCCAATCAGAGTGCTCCATGCCGCATTTCTCGAAATTTCGCAATTATTTTGTATTATAAAATATCACGAATATTCTGAGCCAATCAGAGTGCTCCTTCCGCATTTGCCGAATATTCGCAATTATTTTGTATTGTAATATATCACGAATATTCTGAGCCAATCAGAGTGCTCCATTCCGCATTTCTCGAAATTTCGCAATTATTTTGTATTCTAAAATATCACAAATATTCTGAGCCAATCAGAGTGCTCCTTCCGCATTTCTCGAAATGTCATTCGCATTCGCAATTCGCATTCGCAATAGCGAAATTTCGCAATCATTTCATTTCCAAAAAATATCGCGAATATTCGCATTTAACGAATATATCTCGAATATTCTACTATATATTCGAGATATATCGCGAAATCGAATATGGCATATTCTGCTCAACACTAGGTGTGGCGCCTGCTTGAAGGCGTTAATTTTACGAAACGTACATCGCGGCGCAGCCTGGTCACGTGTACTCCCTAAGTCACATCCGGCAATCTGTCTTAAGCTTCCGGCTGGTGAAACGCATGCCGTCGAGGAACTGGAGGAACCACAAGTGCTTTTCCTTACGAGTCTGCAGCCCCAGTGCCTGGTTGGGCACCTTTTAATGTAAGCGGCCATTTGGCCTTTTTTGTTCTGTCATTTTATTATTTTAATAAATGGTTTGCACTATGGAAGTTTTGGCTTTCTCATTCCATGTTTCATCTCTGCAATGGAGGTCTTGAGCCAATACCCACATCTCCCGTTTATAGTCAAGTGTGCAGGCATGCTCCTACTTAGCGCATGAGATATTTTTCTAATCAAAAAGATCCATTGAGTCTGGTAAGCACATTCCCCTTCTGTGCACTTTGGGTGTCTTATCCTTGTTTCTATAGTGAAGGAACAAGTTTGCACTGTCTGGACAACAATCCTTTTACAGCAAGATTTTGTTTTTTGTTGGTGGACGGATTTTGGAAATGAATCACATTATTTGTTTTTCAATTGGAATTTTTTTTATCTTTTTTGATTTGTATATTTTTCCTTAGAAAGAGTCAAACACTTTGTTTATGGACTTATATTATATGTGCAATACTTTTTGGTGATTTATTTTAAAGATTTATTAACACTAACTGTATATCACTGTTTTATCCACTTGGGAGAATGTTATGATTTGTATTTTTCTCACTTTAGTATATTTATTATTTAGTGTTTTTTATAACCACTTTCTAGCACCCTCCTTTTTTACATATCACTTTGTAGTAAGAATTCTATTTTTTACTATTAGAGGAGCAGCTTAATAATTTAATTTAATTAATCACTTTTAGATAATTGGCACGGATTTATTCTTTTTAAAAGTAGGTGATAGATGCTTGTGAAGAGTGACCCACCAGAGGTCAAAAGAAAAGGCCAAATGGAGAGTAACCAAAAAAGGGAAAAAAGGGTACATAGCGTAATACTGTAATATGAATGAATTAAATGTAGGTATGAACACTTACACTAGATGATAAAAATGAGCGCTGATCAGATAAAAAGCAGCAGCAGTGGGGTCTTCAGACGCGTTTCACAACCTAGTGCATTGTCTGGGGTTTGTTAGCTATCTTGGCTGTATGCCCAGACATCACAATCTGTGTTAAACAGGGAGAGAAAATCTCCTAACACAATCTGAACTTTCTAAACAGTATATAAATGTGAAGCCAGCAGATATACATATAAAACTTATGTAGGGACATTTGGTTCATCCCTGTGTATCATCTGAGGCTTTTCACTTCACTTTAAGCCAGGCATATTGATTCACTCATCTTTACGCCTAATGATGCAACATTAAACCCAAACTCAATAGGCAGATGACAGAACTTCCAGAAAACCATAACTAATTCCTTTTATACATTATTGATACTTTTTCGATAATGGCTTCTAAAATTTTTATATAGTTGCTAGAAATGATTTGGAACTGGTTCAGCAATACTGATTTAGACTAAAGTACACCATATACCAAATGATGACATATTTAATAAACATAATTACACCAAGCTGGCCATGCATTAGTATAATTTCATTAGAAATTTTAATTTTAACAATGTTTGTTCAATTTTCTAAGGCCTTGGACATGGGGTCCACTGAAAACCTATAAAACCTAGAAGCTGATCGGTTACTATAAATTCTTTGTGCACCAGTTTTAGTAAATCTCCCCCAGGGCATCTGTTTAGCCCTTCTGAATGCCTAAACTCCTGGTGGGAAAAAGGTGCTTATAAAATGTGGAAAAAGTATTGCGCGCGTGTTTAGGCGCGTCTAGTGTTTGAGAGTTAATGCCGTCTTTTGGCAAGAATATTCATTTATTCTAGTCATTAGAATGCATTAATGCTTAAACTGCATTTTTAGACTCATTTAGGCGCAGTCCACATTTTTTCTGCTCTCCTAATTGCACTTTTGGTGGGTTTTTTCGGCTTGTAAGCACTCCTCTTCTTATACGCCTGTAAACATCTATTTGTCAATGGACACAAAAGCTTACATAGAGGTGCTTTTACAGACTGAAAAAAAAAAAAAAAAAAACACTTTGTAACGGAATGCACCATGACAGACCGAGATTCTCCTATGTCTAGGGTCACCTTATGTCCACTAGGGCCATAGGGTGACAAAGAATCATAATTCATATGTTACAGAAGACATTAATAAGGGACATTAATAATACTTCATATTGCAGGACTGAGATATCACAAGGAGTCATGATGACATGACCAGGTCAGCCAGTGAGTCATACCTTTTGTATAATAGGCTATTGAAACGTTAAGTGAGGTTGGCTCTTCAATGTGTGGACACATGCTTTTGAAAGGTGTTAATTCAGGTCTACAAGACCAGAGTGAGTCATACCTTTGTATAAAATGCTATTGAAATACCTGAAGGTGTGGATTACACCCACTCTCACTGCCATTGTGTGATAAAGATGCGGTGCCGACCGGCCAACATGGTTAGCTTACCTGAATGCCTTTTAGAGTGTGATTGAAGCCCCCCATGGTGTGAAGGGGGGTGGAGATGGCATTGTCCTGTGATTGGCTGTAACATCTTTTACTGTATAAAAGAGCTGGAAAGATACCAATAAAGGGTTGATAGATTTTTAAACCAGAGAGAACGTAGCTGCGTCTCGTTTTTACTCTGGGGAATGGAATGGGTCGTGTCTGCCGGATTGTGGAGTGTCGCAAGCTGTGTTGGGTGGATGGAAGTTCGTAAGCGGTGTTGACCGTTACATTGGTGGCAGCGGTGGGATGATTCCATCTTCAGAAAAACAGCTACAAGGGCACAAGACAATGCAGACACCAGTCTCCATGGAGGAGGAATTCCAAAGAAGGTTACAAGAGATGCGGATACAGCACAGAGGACCAGTATCAGAGGAGGTCCTGCTGGGATGGTCGGATGTGATTTGTTGCCAACTCTGGAAGGAAGCGCTAGCTCTTGAGCAGCAACACCAGGGAAAGGTCCTCCCCTCCTTCTATGAAAGGTACTGGCCGCAGTATGACGTACGAATGCCGTTGTTGGGGGAACAACCGAAGCAGGAGTGGATAGCGGAGTTAAACCGGCTGATCCGGGCAGAGATGCAGCTGGACGAGAGCTACAGAGCCCTCCGGTGGTATGTAGCCCAAGAGTGCCCATGGTCAGCGGATGACAGTCCCACAGAAGGCTATGAGTATGATGGCCCGGGATTGTTGTATTGGAGGATGTCCACGGATCCGGACTTCGGGGATGATCGGGAGTGGCGCCTGGAGGACATAATAGAGCACAGAGAGGGAAAATTGAATATCCCGGAAGGGCACTGGTTACAGGAAGATTTGGAATTTCTGGCCATTCGAGAATGGGAGCTGGAGATCGCCTACATACAGCTGCTAGACTCGGCTCAGCACCAGGGTAGGGCTCCCGTTGCCTGCGACTATGAGAAAAGGTCAGATGACAACTGTGAAATCCTGGCTGATGAATCAGCAGTGGAAAATATGGAGATTGCCATCTCTAAAGCCGAAGCGGATGGTGTGGAGTTCCAGGGAGCCGGGGCGGTTGGCTCCTCTCTCCAGCAACAAGCTGAGGTTGTAAAGCTTTTACTCCCATCTGAAGCACTGGTCACCGGACAGAGGGTTCAAGACCTCTGCCCCACCCTTGTGGCAGTTCCAGAGGCTCAGGGTGAGAAGGTGGCGATCACTCCCCAGCCACAGATTACAGAATGTCTGGACTGTTCAGAGGATGTTGTGGATTGTGCATGCCCAGCGGAGGAGCTGGCAACGGAGCAGAGTGCCCCAGGTCTCTGCTCCCAACTAGCAGGAGAGGGAGTTCCTGTGGTGGTGGATGGGACTGTGGTCTCCACTCACAGCAACCCAGCGGAAGAGCTGGCAACAGAGCAGAGTGTCATGGGCCTCTGCTCCCAACTATCAGAAGAGGGGGTCCCTGTGGTATTGGATGGGACTGTAGTCTCCACTGACACAACCCCAGAAGATGGTACAGGACTGGGACAGGAGGATGTCGGCTTTGCTTTGCAAGCATCAGGGGGTTTTCCCCTGGCACCAGTGGATGGGACTGCAGTCTCCACTGGTATACCTCAGGAAGTGGGGGCAGTTGGCCCAGACCCCCAACAGCATGATGGACTGAGCCCAGCCACCCTGCCTTCTCTCCAGTGGCTGAAAGGACTCCAGGGAGAAGGGCCAGTCCAGGCCCCTCCCCAGCGGCAGGCGTGTTCTCTGAGAGAGGCAGAGGTTGGCGGGGTGAGTAATGCTCAGTTTGGAGCCATTTATTTGGGGTACAGTATGGATGCCAGCATTGGAGGACTGGAACTACTGACTGACTTCGGAGTCAACCCGTTTGGGGTTCCCTCCTGTGTCAGTCTCCCACCGAAAGGGGAGAGATGTAACGGAATGCACCATGACAGACCGAGATTCTCCTATGTCTAGGGTCACCTTATGTCCACTAGGGCCATAGGGTGACAAAGAATCATAATTCATATGTTACAGAAGACATTAATAAGGGACATTAATAATACTTCATATTGCAGGACTGAGATATCACAAGGAGTCATGATGACATGACCAGGTCAGCCAGTGAGTCATACCTTTTGTATAATAGGCTATTGAAACGTTAAGTGAGGTTGGCTCTTCAATGTGTGGACACATGCTTTTGAAAGGTGTTAATTCAGGTCTACAAGACCAGAGTGAGTCATACCTTTGTATAAAATGCTATTGAAATACCTGAAGGTGTGGATTACACCCACTCTCACTGCCATTGTGTGATAAAGATGCGGTGCCGACCGGCCAACATGGTTAGCTTACCTGAATGCCTTTTAGAGTGTGATTGAAGCCCCCCATGGTGTGAAGGGGGGTGGAGATGGCATTGTCCTGTGATTGGCTGTAACATCTTTTACTGTATAAAAGAGCTGGAAAGATACCAATAAAGGGTTGATAGATTTTTAAACCAGAGAGAACGTAGCTGCGTCTCGTTTTTACTCTGGGGAATGGAATGGGTCGTGTCTGCCGGATTGTGGAGTGTCGCAAGCTGTGTTGGGTGGATGGAAGTTCGTAAGCGGTGTTGACCGTTACACACTTAATGCCTGTAAAAGCAACGTTTTTTTTAAAGCTCAGTGTGCATGAGGCCTATTAGTTAGTGGGTTTAAATCGACATACGTTTTCGACTGCAGTGATAATAAAATTCTAAGGAGCAGGAAAAAATGTCTTGAACAAATGAATTTCTATCAGTGCATGTGGCTTTTGTTTGGGAAAGTCCATTCCTTCCAAAATCGATTGCTAAAAGCAAACAAAATTACTTTTCAAAAGTACTTCTGAACAACATTCAAGTCATCAACTGAACTAAGCATGTTCATTGTTCATACAAGCATTCATTCGGAAAGTGTATTGCCAGATTTAGGCAGCATTGGTTAAAACAAACCCCCCACCCCGGCAGATAAAAAAATGCAAATAAACTATAGTATTCGTTTATACAATAAAAAAAATCAATAGAAACCGGCTGACATTTGTGTATGGCAGCCAGTCTAACAGAAGCTGGACATTCGGCCACCTTCTGTCGAAGGCTCATGATCGAAAAAGGTCTGCTGATCGGCTTCCTATCAGTGCCCTCAGCCAATGACTGAGAGCGCTTACCGGAGTGTTCTGGCAGGGGGGTGGGCTGTGCCCCTCTCAAAAGACAATCCGACAGCAGGGTAGATTGCTGCACTAGCATCAGATTGTTAGTACAGTGTCTCCAACCTGAACTGTCAGTTTAAAAAAAATAATTGTGGTGTATACGAGGCTTTCTTAAATAGAGCTCAGACGGGGTGGAAGGAGGGGGAGCATTGGGAGATAATCAACTTATTGACAAGGAACATGCTGACAGAAAGAGAAAGCAGAGTGAGCAGTGGGATGATGTCATCAGTGTGATGCTGCTCCTTTGTAAGCATCGGCTAGGGGCAGGCAGGTGATTTATCTATTGATGCACCCAACCTGGCTGTGCTGCCTGCTAGGATTATGTAAATCTCAAAAATGGTGAGTGAGAATTACAAATCATTTGTAAAATAGTCTAATTTACAAAAAGGGACCTGTGTTTAAAGCAGTGAGTGGGACTTTCACTAAAGTCACAGAGAATTAACAAGTATTTATCCTTGCAATGTGGGGCGGCCCCACTGCAACACTGCATTTTATTGTTCAGCATGGAGTTGGGCTTTAAAACCAATGCAGATTCAATTTCGGAGAAAAGTGTTTTGAACAGTGTCAGACTCTCCTTTTCTTTATCGTACATCACGGGACACAGAGCGCATAGCCATTACACTTGGGTTATATGGGTACCTTCAGGTGATGGACACTGGTGTAATCAATTTCACAGGAAGTCTCCTCCCTATATAACCCCCTCCCACTGGGAGTGCTTCAGTTTTTTCGCCAGTGTCTTAGGTGTTGGTCACGTCTAGCTGTCCCTCGGAGGTCTCGGGACCCAGGATAGCTAGCCGGATCCGTCCGAAGTGCTTCAAAGCCAAGGTGTACGGTACCCGGGCCCTGCTTGCGTGGGGTTTAGCCTATAATGCCTCTCCTTGGAGGGCTGGATTCGGGGCTCCAGTGCCTTAGTCTCTTCCAAGGACTAAACGATACTGATGCCAGGATGCTATATAGGCCCAGGTGTGTGGGTTCCTTAACACAGGACCCCGGTCCCTGAAGGTCCAAGACAATACCCACGGAGATGGGGGAAGATTGGGCCTCTTGCAGTTTGCAATACCCTGCGGCGTGGAGCAGGTAAGAGGGAACCTGCGGAACTTGGTTCGACAGTAGGTATCCCCCTGGGGGTTCTGGGTTGGCTAATGGTATGCTTGTGCATCAGCCACTATCTCCACTATGTCTTTGAGGCAGGATGGGATGTACTAATGTTTACCCAGATAACATGTAGGTTTATGTATGCTTGTTTAAGATATGTATTTGCTACTCCCCCCAGATCTGCCTGTTAGCATGATACTGCAGCCCCACATACTATAAAGGGGGAATGCTGGTGAAACTCCTGTTTCTTAGTAAGCCTATGGGGACAGCTTCCTCTGTGTGTGCACTACATTAAGTATTGGTGCTTACCTGGTGTCTGTTGGGCTGCTAGCGCTGGTCCATGCTTCTCCTCTGCTTTCTGCTTCCTCCATGTTGGTTTCAGCGTGGGGGGGGGATGGGGGGGGGGGCGGGCCAGCAGTGTCAGGTCTCAGTTAAAGCAAAGCATTTCCTGGTTGGTCATTCCCTCCTGAGAGCAGAGGAGAGAGAGGACACAGAGCGCGCAGCTGAGCCATTCTGGCTATGCAGTGACACCTAGTGGTGGTTTGTGGATCTTCAGGTCTGGACTTAGGTCCATACTGACAAAAAAAAAAAAAAAAAAAGTTTTTTTCTTAAAGGGACTCAGCCTTAGATCCGGCAGTATCTGAGTCGGTGCAACCTTGGGCTCCGGCTAACGGGCATTGGTGTTGCAATACTCACAGGATTTCCTCGGTATTGCCGCCTTCTCGGGCGTGTGGAAATTTGAAAAAAAATATATATATAATTTTTTACCATAGCCTGTTCTTATTAATGATTCACTTCTAGCTACAACAGTCGGCTGTTGGCTACAGGGGTGTCTCAAGGTTGTGCAATGGCTCCCAAGGTATCAGGACCAGCTAAGGCTGCAAAGGGTGCCAAAAAACTAAAGAGGTCTCCATCGGGGTCAGAGGATTTGGGCCAGGCTCCAACGGTCCCACCCTCACCAGATAGACCACCGAGTAGCATGTTGCAGGAGCCATTGAGGGTGCTAGGGGCAGAGGCGGCCCCCAATCAACCCATTCCCGTTTACGTTACGGAAGAAATGCTAGCGACCACCCTGGGTGGGCTAGAGGAAAGGTTAACTGCTTTGATTGCCCGCTCTTTGCCAAGTGGCAAACGGGCTAGATCCCCGTCACCTAGATTGGTGTTTTCAGATGCAGAGGTCCTCTCTTCGGAGGAATTGGACCCATAGGGGGATCAAGCGGACCCGAGTCCCGACGGTTCAGACATTGAGGGTTCCACTGTAGATGAATTTTTTTTTCGGCTTCTCAAGCGGAGAGCCTGTGGATCCAGTCTCTGACAGATATGGTTCGCACTGCTTTTAAACTTCCAGTGTCAGAACTATTAGCCCCTGCGGTATCCTCTTTAGGTTCTTCAAAGGCACCATTAAGTTGTGCGTCTTTTCCGATTCACCCCCTTCTGGAGAGCGTGATTTTTCAGGATTGGGCTCAACCTGATAGGATCTTTATCCCTCCTAAAAGGTTCTCTATTCTCTACCCTATGGAAGAGGAATTTGCAAAGAAATGGGCACTCCCTACTTTGGACGCAGCCATTTCCTGCGTGAATAAATCCCTGACATGTCCGGTTGAAAATGTCCAGATGTTCAAAGATCCGGTCGACAAAAAATTGGAGACCCTACTGAAGGCTTCTTTTACCACAGTAGGTGCCGTGGTTCAGCCAGCAGTGGCAGCCATTGGCGTTTGTCAGGCGTTAAAGGATCAGACTAAACAGATATTAAGGGACATGCTGGCTCAGCAAACTCGTGAATTGGCAGACCTACCAAGGGCTCTCTGCTTTGCAGTAGATGCTATTAACCACTTAAGACCCGGACCAATACGCTGGCAAATGACCCAAGGGGTTTTTGCGATTCGGCACTGCGTCGCTTTAACAGACAATTGCGCGGTCGTGCGACGTGGCTCCCAAACAAAATTTGCGTCCTTTTTTTCCCACAAATAGAGCTTTCTTTTGGTGGTATTTGATCACCTCTGCGGTTTTTATTTTTTGCGCTATAAACAAAAATAGAGCGACAATTTAAAAAAAAATGCAATATTTTTTACTTTTTGCTATAATAAATATCCCCCAAAAATATATAAAAAAACATTTTTTTTCCTCAGTTTAGGCCGATACGTATTCTTCTACATATTTTTGGTAAAAAAAATCGCAATAAGCGTTTATCGGTTGGTTTTCGCAAAATTTATAGCGTTTACAAAATAAGGGATAGTTTTATTGCATTTTTATTAATTATTTTTTTTTTACTACTAATAGCGGCGATCAGCGATTTTTTTCGTGACTGCGACAATATGGCGGACACTTCGGACAATTTTGACACATTTTTGGGACAATTGTCATTTTCACAGCAAAAAATGCATTTAAATTGCATTGTTTACTGTGGAAATGACAGTTGCAGTTTGGGAGTTAACCACAGGTGGCGCTGTAGGGAATGTGTGCCCTAATGTGTGTGTTTACAACTGTAGGGGGGTGTGGCTGTAGGTGTGACGTCATCGATCGCGTCCCCCTATTACAGGGATGACGCGATCGATGCTCCGGCCACAGAGAAGCACGGGGAAGCCGTGTGTACACACGGCTCTCCCCGTTCTTCCGCTCCAGGGACGGATCGCCGCACTGCAGAGGCGATCGGGTCCGCGAATCCCGCGGTCCCGGTCCTGGAGCTTCGGACCGGGTCGCGGGCGCGCGCCCGCGGGGCGCGCGCCCGCGACCCACGGCTGGGTACTAAAACCAACGTATATATACGTTGATGTGCCCAGCCGTGCCATTCTGCCGACGTAAATGTGCAGTAGGCGGTCCTTAAGTGGTTATGGACTCCATTCAACAGGCGTCCCGTCTATCTCTGCTGTTGGTTCATATGCGTCGCCTTTTGTGGCTGAAGAACTGGTCAGCAGAGGCACCCTGCAAAAAGCTTTTAGCAGGATTTCCCTTTCATGGTGGGAGACTATTCGGTGAAGACCTAGATAAATATATCCAGACCATATCAAGTGGTAAAAGTTCTTTCTTACCTGTCAAGAAAAGACCGCGTGGGCCCGCGTTTAAGCGACAGGCCTTCGCAGGCTCGGCCCCTTCAACTTCCCGTCAGTATCGACGGCCTCCTGGGCGTTCAGCATTTAATAGCCGCCCACAAGGACAAGCCACGGCAGGCAAGAGGCCATGGTCTCGCAAGCCGGGTTAAACCAGTCATCAAGTCAGATTCATGAAGGGGCGCCCCCACTCTCTTGGGTGGGGGGAAGGCTTCGGTTTTCTCCGAAGTGTGGGAGGCCAGAATTCCCGACTCTTGGGTACGGTCCGTGGTAGCCACGGGCTACAAGCTAGAGTTTCGGGAAGTTCCCCTCCTCATTTTCAGGGGTCAAGTCTTCCAAGCGACCCATTAAAGAGGGCCTCTCTTGTAAAGGCATTGGATCGCCTCTTGCTCCAAGGAGTAATTGTAGAAATACCAACCCAGGAATGGGGTCTGGGATTCTATTCCAACCTTTTCATAATACCAAAGCCCAATGGCGACGTCAGGCCTATCTTAGACCTCAAACGCCTAAATCGCTTTCTAAAGATTCAGACCTTTCATATGGAGTCCATACGTTCGGTGGCAGCCAGCCTACATCAAGACGACTTTCTAGCATCTATAGACATAAAGGATGCATATCTACACGTGCCGATCTACCCGGCACATCACAAGTTTCTTCGTTTTATGATAGATCACCGTCATTACCAGTTCGTAGCCCTCCCTTTCGGGTTGGCAACAGCTCCGCGGATATTCACAAAGGTGTTAGCCCCGGTGCTAGCCGTCCTAAGGACAGAAGGCGTTTTGGTCCTGGCATACCTGGACGATCTCCTGGTTATCGACAGATCAGCTTCCAACCCCAATCATGCAGTAGTCCGCACAATTCGGCATCTAGAGAAATTCGGGTGGATTGTGAACCAAGAAGAAATCGATGTTGCAACCCACAAAGCAGTTGGAATATCTAGGCCTTCGGCTAGATACAGACTGCCAAAGGATATTTCTACCTCAAGCAAAAGTCAGGTCATTAACTCAAACACTTCAAATGGTCTTAGGCAAGAAGAGGCCGACTATTCGCCTATGTATGCGACTGCGGGGGAAGATGGTGCCCGCCTTCGAAGCAGTGCCCTACGCCCAGATCCATACCAGATATCTCCAGGCAGCCATTCTCTCTACTTGGAACAAGTCCATTCAGGCATTAGATCGTCCATTAGTTCTCTCCCCAGGGGTCCAGCGCAGCCTGTTCTGGTGGCTGGTCCCTCAAGGTTTGTCAAAGGGGAAATCTTTTGGGCCTGGACTCTTCCCCTTCAGGGTCTGCCAGTAAGGATACAGTCCGACAATGCCACTGCGGTGGCATACATAAACCACCAGGGGGGCACGAGGAGCCTAGCGGCTCAAAGGGAAGTAAACCTGATTTTCTCATGGGCCGAAGCCCATGTACCCTGCATCTCGGCGGTGTTCATCCCAGGGATAGACAATTCTCAAGCAGATTTTTTGAGGCGTCAACAGTTGCTCCCGGGGGAGTGGTCTCTTCACCCCCAGGTATTCCAGGAGATTTGCCAAAGATTCGGAGTTCCAGATGTGGACATTATGGCAACGAGATCCAACAAAAAGTTGGACAAATTCATATCCCGAGCCAGGGATCCCTCGGCCTACGGGACCGATGCGTTGGTTTTCCCCTGGCACCAGTTTTCTCTCCTGTATGCGTTCCCTCCACTGCAGATGATTCCCCGCCTTCTACGGAGGATCAGGGTGGAGCGCAGGCCTGTGATCCTGGTGGCCCCAGCCTGGCCCAGGAGGGCTTGGTACGCACTCATCGTGAGGATGTCAGTAGGGGCGCCTGTGGCCGCTCCCCCTGCACCCAGATCTGCTGTCTCAGGGCCCAATCTGCCACCCTGCTACACAGCAGCTAAATTTGACGGCTTGGCGGCTGAATCCCTAATTCTTAAGGGCAGAGGCCTCTCAGCTCAGGTCATATCTACGTTGATTGAGGCTAGGAAACCAGTCTCTAGAAATATTTATTACAGAGTCTGGAGGACCTATGTGGAGTGGTGCGAGTCTCAAAAGTTTTTTATTGACAGGATCTTGCGATTCCTCCAGGTTGGCGTTGACAAAGGGTTGGCTCTTAGTACTCTAAAGGGGCAGGTGTCGGCTTTATCGATATGGTTTCAAAGACCCTTGGCCACCCATTCGCTTATGAAAACCTTCTTGCAGGGGGTCTTGCATGTGAATCCCCCTATTAGAGCTCCCCTCTGCCCCTGGAATTTAAATCTGGTCTTGTCAGCTTTACAAAGGCAGCCGTTTGAACCTCTGACAGAAATCCCTCTTGTGCTACTAACCCGGAAGTTGGTTTTCTTGGTGGCTATGGCTTCGGCCAGAAGGGTTTCCGAGCTGGCAGCCTTGTCATGCAGGGAGCCATACCTTATTCTGCATAAGGACAGAGTGGTTCTGCGGCCTCAACCTTCTTTCCTGCCTAAGGTCATATCCAGTTTTCACTTGAATCAGGACCTAGTCCTACCATCCTTCTTTCCTACTCCCCAGTCCAGAGAGGAAAGACTGCTTCATACTTTGGACGTGGTTCGAGCCATGAGGGTCTATCTCAAGGCTACAGAGAAGATTCGGAAAACAGATGTGCTTTTTGTTCTTCCGGATGGCCCCAAGAAGGGTCAGTCGGCTGCCAAGTCTTCCTTGGCTAGGTGGATTAAGCAGCTGATTTTTCAGGCCTATGGTCTGAAGCGCGTTCCACCTCCCTTATCAGTTAAAGCCCATTCTACGAGGGCCATGAGTGCCTCCTGGGCGGCACACCATCAGATCTCTATGGCACAGGTTTGCAAGGCGGCAACCCGGTCTTCCGTACATACGTTTACTAAATTTTATAAGTTGGACGTTGCAAAGGGTACGGACGCAGCATTTGGGCAGGCGGGCCTACGGGCAGCAGTATAGAATCCTCTGGCCCAGGTCACGCCCCCTTTTCTCTGTTGGTGGAGCTACTTTACTTCCTGATAATTTTTTTGTTTTGTTTGGCTATTCTTGGCCTTACGGTCTCCCTCCCTTCATAGAGCATTGCTTTAGGACATCCCAAGTGTAATGGCTATGCGCTCTCTGTCCCGTGATGTACGATAAAGAAAAAAGGATTTTTAATAAACAGCTTACCTGTAAAATCCTTTTCTTGAAGTACATCACGGGACACAGAGCTCCCACCCCTCTTTTGGGGAACATTGTGTAACCTCGGAGGAATTGCTTGCTACAAAACTGAATCACTCCCAGTGGGAGGGGGTTATATAGGGAGGAGACTTCCTGTGAAATTGATTACACCAGTGTCCATCACCTGAAGGTACCCATATAACCCAAGTGTAATGGCTATGCGCTCTGTGTCCCGTGATGTACTTCAAGAAAAGGATTTTACAGGTAAGCTGTTTATTAAAAATCCTTTTTTTATAGATATGCCCCAAAGTATTTTAACTTTGTGTTGTTTGTTTGCATTTAACTTTAATCTAATTTTACTGATTGATGCAACCAGATCCTTAACACTTCATCTGAAGCACATCAGTTGGCAAGGTAGTTATTTTTACCAAGAAATTAAACACAGCGGTATGAGAGTAAAATCACCCATGTAGTTTAGTGCTTGACTTAAAGCGGAATTAAACTTTTTCTATTTTTTTAACAGATGTGTCTCCAGGAACTCAATGCCATAATGTGCTTGTATGTACCACATTAGCACGTTATGGCAGTTTTAACTCTCAAATGAAGCCCACCAGTGACACATTGTCCAACAGGGTCTCTTCTATACACAAAAAAAAAAAAAAAACGCCTGTTAGCAGTTTGTACATATTTGCGTTCAATTCCACTTTAAAGTGGATCTAAAGGCAAATTTTTTTTTGTATCTTAATGCATTCTGTGCATCAGGATAAAAAGCCTTCTGTGTGCAGCAGCCACCCTAATATTTACCTGAGCCCCATCTCGATCCAGCAATGTTGCACAAGTGCCTCAGCTGTCCTAGGACTTTCCCTCATTATCTGACACAGCAGCAGGCACTATTGGCTCCAGCTTCTGTCAATCAAAGTCAGTAAGCCAATGAGGAGAGAGAATGGACACACAGAGCAACAGCTCATTTCGGGTGACCCCATTGCAAGCTCAACTGTACAAAGCAGGTAAGTATAACATGTTTGTTATTTTTTTTTGTTTTTGAAAGAATGAGGCTAAACCTTTATTAATGTACTATAAGGCCTTTTGCACACTGAGCATTTAGCCCCAGTGTATCTTATTCTGGCATTTTTGTGCAGGTGGTAGGCACATGTACACCATCCAGCCTCTCTGCCAGAATGAATGAATGAATGAATGAATGAAAACTTGTATAGCGCGACACATGCGAACTGAATCGCCTCTGGGCGCTTGTTGTTCCTGTCTCCTTTGATATCAAAAGAGAAAAGTCTTGACCTTTTTTCTAAATGCTAGGTGGTTCTCCTCCAACCGAATGCTGGTTGGTAAAGCGTTCCACAGTCTGGGGCCTTGGATCGCGAATCTCCTTTCTCCTTTGGACTTGAAGTTGGCTTTCGGAACCTGGAGTAGGTTCCGATTCGTGGATCGCAAAACGCGATTGGGATTATGCGCTTTTATTATTTCGCATAAATAAAGTGGGGCATTCCCATGGACACATCTATGAGTAAGACAGAGAGCTTTAAAAGCAATTCTGTCTTTGACTGGCAGCCAATGAAGTGCCCTCAGTGATGGTGAGATGGATTCCCAGGGTTTTTTCCCAGTCACAAGTCTGGCGGCCGTATTCTGAACGACTTGTAAACGGGCGATTTGGTACTTGGGGAGGCCGAGGTAAAGGGCATTTGCATAATCCAGCCTGGAGTTTACAATTGCTCCCACCACGACCGCTAAAAGTCTATGAGAGGCTAAAAAACGCAACAGCTGGATGCTGATGAATGCTGTAATGAGTAGTACTAATGTTTAGGGCTGTATACATCCAAGGATAACTGCACAAAATGCATTCATCCCGTGGTGCTTATGGCCCTAAACGTGAGATGGGGGTTGCACCCCAATTGTGTGCAATGTATGCCTTTGCAGTGTAGTGATGCAGGCTTTTAAGGGTTAAAATGCCTCTTCACTGCCTGTCAAACGTCCTCTGGAAAGTGATCCTGAGGGGCTCATTAACTGAAACTGGAGAGTGAAAAATCTGGTGAAGCTGTGCATGGTAGCCAATCAGCTTCTAACTTCAGCTTGATCAATTAAAGGGTAACTTTGCTTTCATGGGGGAAAAAATATCAAATGAAGAAAAAATAATACAATTGTGACACAAGTCATATGGAATGTTATTAAAAATGACCTTTCCTTTTCAATCTGCAGCCACTGTAATTTTCAGAAAATGCAATATGGCTACCTGGAGGCAGAGCTGTATCCTGGCCTAGGGCAGCACTTTGCAGGGGGGCAGCACAAAGAGTGCCCTCCGGCTTGCGCTACACTGTTAGAAAAATTAGTCTAGCGCCCCATATAGCGGCCGCGCTGCTTCTAGTATGCGGGCGGCTGGCATTCCGCAACTGTGGGGGGGGGGCGCTTCCAATTTTGACTGTTTTGTCATCCTGGACCACAAACCTTCCTCACTGTGCTATATGTTTCTGCTGCACCATCTACTTAAAGTAGAACTATAGGCAACACTTTTACCATCCCTGTCCCATTGCGAAGATTTCCCTTCACTTCCTGCTCTATGGGCAACCAGGAAGTAAGTACATTAAGGGAATCCATTGCCCCCCCAGGCCCCCCAGAAACATAATTTCCTGCTTGTGTGATTGACTCTCCAATTTTCCTAGAAGTCTGCACTAAGATACAAGTCAGATTTCAGGTATCCCCTGCAACAAAAATATCATTTTTGGTGAGAGACTTCCAATAGAAAATCACATCTAAAGGGATGCAGGCCCAACAGCTGTCCTCATTAGAACCCTGCAGGTACACAGCTGATTTATACTTATGACAGCACTATCATTAGAATCACTTTCCCACATAGACAAACACTCAGGAATTTCTTCAGAATAACAAAAGGTAGTAATCTGCAATAAAGTTTGTTAATATCCTTGTGATGTACATAGATCACCCACTCAACAAAAGTGGAGTAAGGCCTCTTCCACACAGGCGGACTCCGTCGCTGATCTCCGCTAAGTCGGCGAATGACAAGTCCCTCTCTGCTCACTGTCTCCTATGGGGAGACCTGATGAAAACTGACAGCATGTCCGTTTTCATCAGATCTCACCCGATCCGCCATGGATGGATGGGGACGTATCGCCATCCGTCCGATTCTGGCGGATCGGATGTCAGCGGACATGTCTCTGCTGACATCCAATGCTCCATAGGTCTTCATGGAGCGGCCATTCAGGTCCGCCGTCAAAACTGACAGGCGGACGTGAACTGTTTGATCGCGTGAAAGGGGCCTTACTCTTTAAATATATTCTGGAATAGTCTTGAAGGATATAAATTCACTTTGTGTGAATGACTTTCAAAACCCAGATATACAGTATCTTTGTAAAAGTAGCTGGGACATTATCATTGTGCTGTTGGATAGAGTCGGGAACCCAAACCACTATGGGCTGCCTGTAGAAAACTACAGGAGGTGGGTGGAGACAAGACCAGTCACCCTGTAAAAAGAAAAAGAACAGCTGTGATTGGTCTTTATTACTGGAAGTTTAATGCCCAGAGATAAAGTACAGGGGTTTTTAAATGCTGGATTACTGCACACTTTAATACACAAGCCTCTTCTTGTACTATATTCCACTGTTGTGACCATCAGGAAACCATCTCAAAGAAATACCATGCAGTCAAAACATGTAGACAGGCAGTGGTTGTGAAAAGACTACAGAAGATCAATAGCACTGAGAAAAAATAGTTTTTGTTTATTGTACACCGTGTACACATCTGCTTTAATAATCACATTACCGTTACAGTATGTCTTATTGTTTTTTCCAGCATGTGTCAGAAAGCAGCCTAATTAATTAACTAATATGCATGATGGTAAGCTATGTAACTAATATGCACGATGGTAAGAGGTTTCCGCTGTAGCTTTGTCTAGCATCCAAGTAAAACCGTCTGAGATATGGTTAATAAAACATCACCTATATGGAGTTTCTCTCTTACTATGTACACACCAACTGCGCTGGTGGGTGCTTGTCTGAAACCGCCTTACCCTCTCCGCCCCTCCTCCCATCTTACCCCCCCCCCCCTTACGCCTAAGGCTCGACGGGACACAATGGGATGCGCTAAGGCTGATGAGGTCAAGCAGGTCATGGAGCAAATTTATCCTGCTGTTGCATTATTAGCATTTCAATTTATTTACACATTCTGCTGCAGATTCAAACTACGCAGCCAGCAGTTCCATCTCGTTACAGGAGCCCATCCTGTTAGCAGCAGGGGAAGCATTGCAGCAGGAGTGTAAAAAAGAGGAGAGGAAACAAACCAACCAACTGAAACAAACAATCAGCTGCCGAATTCTATTTTAGATTTCTTTAACCCAAGAGCAGTCACTGGGTAGGAAAAGCAAGAGACACCCTACAGATACAAGATTGCCTGCACTAATGTTGTAGGTAATAGAGCAGCATACAATACAAGCACTTTCTGTGTATTATATGTATTTTTATTATAGACATGTAAAAGCAAGGCAAAAATGGTGGCATCTACTTAAAGATTTTTGCTTTTATGCTCTACTTTATGCTTTTATAAATGCAGAGAAGCAATTGAAATACAATACCCAGAAAAAAAAAATGAAGGCATTGGGGAAGACTTACTAAAACTGGTGCACACAGAATCTGGTGAATCTGTGCATAGGAAAAATGTACTAAATCACAGTTGCATTATTTACTATATAATGGTATAGCGTTCGAATTTCTTTAAATCTTCTTCCTTGAATATTGTTATTTGACTTAAAGGAACACTAAAGGTTCGTTTTTTATTAGTTCAATTGATTGCTGTAAGCTAGAGCATTTAAATATCACTTACCTCGTTTTTCCTTTTGACCTCCAAAATACAGTAATCCAGGTTTGAAAATGCCATTTCCTGTCTCTCCTTTTCTTGCTTTCCACCAGCATCTGAGCCGTTTTGCATGGTGGAAAGCAGAATGTGCTCGCCCCCTCCCTGTGACTACAGCCCTGCGTGAAGATGATCTCTTATCCCTCACAGGCATGGAGGCTAAGCCTAATGGGAACTGTAGTTCCCATTAGGCCGTGATGTTGCAAGAATGAATGCGCACCGCAAACCAGGAAGTCAGTGAGAATAACGATTCAGGAGTGATGGAGGTGAATAAAACAGCTTGATTTCAACAGGTATCAAACTAGTTATAATGCAAAATATTACTTTTTACTTTATCAGCTACGGTCAGACTTTAATTTAAGAGGAAAATATTTTTGTCTTTACAACCCCTTTAAAGGATGGATTAGTATAGGCTTCTAGGAGTTACTGCATTTTGCACATTACTACTAAATGTGGTGGTGCTTAGGCCCCCGTGTGGGAACAAGTGGAACTGCATTGCCTAGAACCAAGGCAGGGAGCTGCGGTCATGTGACAGTCAACATTAAGGCAGATATCCTGAGCTTAGAAGTGAACTTCACTGTTAACGCTTTATAATCTGTGGCTAACTGCATTACACTGATGACACATGTACACTTCAGACATACACTCCTTTGGAGTACACAACTTCCCAGGTGTACAGAATTTAGGAACTGATGCCGCAGAGCCTGCACTGGCATCCACCAATCCAGATATAACGTCACCTCTCTCCCAGTGATTAATCCCATGGTTGCTATGGCATACAGCAATATTTCTTAACTCAAGTAACCCCAACAGGTCATGTTTTCAGGATTTCCCTCAGCTGAAATGGCTGTGGTTATTACTAATGCCCCGTACACACGATCGGAATTTCCGATGGAAAAAGTCAGACATACTTTTTCCATCGGAAATTCCGACCATGTGTATGCCCCATCTTCAGAATTCTGATGTGAATTTGGTCAGATAAAGGTCCGATCATGTGTATGGGGTATAAGGCAGTGAAACTGATCAAATCACCATTGCAGAATAATGGAAAGCCTGAAAACAGGACCTGTTGGGGGTACTTGAGGACTGGAGTTGAGAAACCTTTTCATACAGCATACACATTCTCTCCTTGCTCAACCACCATGCTTGCTCTTATTCTCCTGAAGTACCTCATATATCCCCTGTGACTCCAGGCTGGATCCCTAAGCATTCTCTGCCATGGGTCCAGTCCCAAAGAGTAGGAAAATGAATGCTAGTGGAGGTGCCAAGCACTTAACCCCCTCCACTACCAGAGTAACCATTACCTCTGCCATGTCACCCGTCTCCTGGCTGATTGACTGCATGGCATGTGACACAAACACTTCTTTTTTTTTTTTTAACAATAGATTTTTATTTAAGGTATTTACTTAACAGTACAGATTAAATTGTCACATTAATCCTTAGTAACAGAACGAGTTACCTTGGTTCATAAGATTGTTCTTATAACAATACAGTACTTGGTAGCCTGTACCAGCCCACCCCTATCGGGTTCAAGTGACACAAACACTTCTAACTCAGTGCCCTTGTGGTGTTGTAAACCTTGTTCTTTTGCTGTGCATGCACCACTTTAACCAGTTCCACCCACCTATTCATGTGCGATAGGCCGGGTAGGACACTCTTCCTTCCAGCTGATCACATGTAAACAAACGCTGGTTATCGGCATTTGCTTTCCTCAGCGCTGTCACTGTATGAGGAAAGGAAAGCTGATAACTGGCTTTCCTGTGACAGGGGACATTTACACTGATCATCAGGACAATGATCATCGATGCCTCATCAGTGCCAATCAGTGTCCATCCGTGCAGCATATCAGTACCCATCAGTGCAGCATATCAATGCATCTCAGTCCCACCTATCAGTGCCCATCAGAGCAGCCTCATCCATTCCCATCAGTGCCCATCAATGCAGACTATCAGTGTCCATCAGTGCAGCCTCATCAGTTTCCATAAGTGCCCATCAATGCAGCCTATCAGTGCCTATCAGTGCAGCATATCAGTGCCTATCAATGCAGCCTCATTAGCCCACAACATTGAAGAAAAAAAATTACTTATTTGCAAACTTTTATAACAAAAACAAAGAAAATGGGGCTTTTTCCCCCAATTTTAGATTTTTTTTGTTTGTTTAGCAAAAAAAAAATAACCCAACAGTGATTAAATACCACCAGAGCCAAGCCAAGCCACAGCTCCCTGTCTCCGTTCAGACATGAAGCCGTGATCCAGCCCCCCTTTCTCTCCAAATTGACAGACTGACTTTGATTGACAGCAGCAGGAGCCAATGGCTCCACACTACTATCTCAGCCAATGATGAGTCCAAGGCATCCGAGATACCTGCAACATCGCTGGATCTAGATGGGCTTAGATAAGGGGGCTGCTGCACACAGGAGGCTTTTTATCTTAAAGTGTTTGTTACCCTAAAAAAACGGATCCTGTTCCTTTAAAGCATTTTAAACAGCATAGTGCTTGTGCTGTGTAATGTGGCCCATTGTATCATCTGAAATACCTGGTTGATCCTGCTGGGTTCTGCCCTCCCTCTGTAAACTAACAACAGTTTATCATGGTTGCTGAGCCCTGACACCGTAGTCAGTTTACGTGTCTCTGTCATCCACAGCTCTCGTCTGTCCTCCTCTCCACCCTCCTCTCCTGCTAAAACTACTTTTAAATCTTCATATAATCCTCTGTGGTTAATAATGTTAGGTGCCCCAGTGTCTGTGTTTTATAAAAAAAATGCCATTCTATACCTAATTTCATAGTGCTACTTGGTGCTCACGTGACCGACTGCCTCTCTCCGACTGATGTCAGCGGGGGATTCTTGGCCCCTCCCACTGCAGCTGTCAGATTGAAAAAGAGAGAAGGGGCGGCCGGTCACGTGCCAAGAAGCACTCTGAAATCAGGTATAGAGTGACCTTTTTTTTTTTTTATAAAACACAGACACTGGGGCATCTAACATTATTAACCACAGAGGATTATATGAAGACAACACAATGTGTTAACAACCACTTGCATGCATAGAAACATGAAGATAAAAAAACCTTCTGCCTTTACAACACTCACCCATAGACAAGAAATCCCTTCAGTTAACTGCAGTATATAGATCAACGTTTTTGAAGTACACTACATAGTGCAACCATTATTATTACAAGTTACTGTAGTGAAAGACTGCAACTAATCTTGCATAAAAATATCACATTGCATTGTTCCTTCTCTAACAGTACAAGTGCAAACAAGTTGTTGGAGAAGCTGGAGGGAACCATTAACCGTATAAAGATTAAATATTTCTCTGAGTCATCTTTTATCCCCTGTGATGCGCTCATAATGTGATTAACAAAATGACAAAAGATGTCTGGATGCTTTCATAAAGCGACCTGATTGCCTTTCTAGAATGCCATAAAGCTGCAAGCAGATCTAATCAGGTGTTTGAAGATTGATTACACCATCACACTGATTTATAAGTGAAGTACATAGACAATCATTTTGTGCAACTTGCTGAATAAGAAAATGTCATACCTGTGCTGGAGGAGAACTACAAAGCTAAAGAACTACAAAAAAAATAAAAAACTACAAGCAAAATTTGATTTTTCTGGCAGCCTAATGCAAAGACAAAGAAACAGAAAGAAAGAAAAACTGGGCTGTGGGACATTTGAAAACTTTAAATATGTGGGGAAGTGATGTTTTTTTATTATTATTTGGAAAATCACATATCAGGGTTCACACTCACCATCTTTGAAATGATTTCCACATTTCTAACAACTAAATTGGAGAGATTAGTGCCTCTGACATTTTTACAACTCAGTCAAACTGGACATTGCAATGGCGACCACAATAATATATATACAGTGTGTATATATATATATATATATATATATATATATATATATATATATATATATATATTAATTATGAACTTTTATATGGCTGATATTAGTTTTGATTAGAGAGGAGTATGGCTGAACATAAACTGTGCACTCTAAAGGTGCAGTGCAATGCTTAGACATTCGTTTTCATATGTATATTTCTTGCCAACCTCCTGTGAAATTGATATACTAAATTGATAAAAGGGAGTGTCAGGTATAGAAACACATAAACAATGGTACCTATGTCCTATCAAATGGAAAGAGAAATTAATGGAGGTTAATGTGGACTTTTATGGTACCATACAAAGGCTTGACAAACACAAAATGAGTATAAAAAAAAATCTAATTGTATTACAAAAATATATTAAAAACATAAAAACATCTAAAAAATAGACATGGAGAACCATATCTTGAACATTTAGCTCTCTAACTCACAGATGGGGTGACCGATAGGAGATGACTAAACTAAGTCCTAACTAAAACATATACACGAGTATAACACTAGTATAACTAAAACATTTACAATTTTTGTGTCGGACAAGCAACATGTTTCGTGGGAGAGACCACCGCTTTTTCAGGAGCTTACATGAAATATAATGCTATAATAAAGAGTAGAAGAAACAAATTAAATTGATCACATCATTCCAAAAGCTTGTAAAATACATATATGGCGAGGTCCCGTGCATATTGGCTTACCTGAGTCGCAAACAAACCACAGGGGACCCAAAAAGTACAGATCTATCCCGGCGAAAGTGGGAGCTCCACATTGGTGGGCACACAGTCCTCCGTCTGACAAGGAAAAAGTAAGGGTAATATATTGAGGTATTAACCACTTAAGACTCGGACCAAAATGCAGGTAAAGGACCTTGCCCCTTTTTGCGATTCAGCACTGCGTCGCTTTAACTGACAATTGCGCGGTCGTGCGACGTGGCTCCCAAACAAAATTGGCGTCCTTTTTTCCCCACAAATAGAGCTTTCTTTTGGTGTTATTTGATCACCTCTGCGGTTTTTATTTTTTGCGCTATAAACAAAAATAGAGCGACAATTTTAAAAAAAATGCAATATTTTTTACTTTTTGCTATAATAAAAATCCCCCAAAAATATATAAAAAAACATTTTTTTTCCTCAGTTTAGGCCGATACGTATTCTTCTATGTATTTTTGGTAATAAAAATCGCAATAAGCGTTTATCGGTTGGTTTTTCGCAAAATTTATAGCGTTTACAAAATAAGGAATAGTTTTATTGCATTTTTATAATTTTTTTTTTTTTTACTACTAATAGCGGCGATCAGCGATTTTTTTCGTGACTGCGACAATATGGCGGACACTTCGGACAATTTTGACACATTTTTGGGACAATTGTCATTTTCACAGCAAAAAATGCATTTAAATTTGCATTGTTTACTGTGGAAATGACAGTTGCAGTTTGGGAGTTAACCACAGGTGGCGCTGTAGGGGATGTGTGCCTATGTGCTTTGTTTACTACTGTAGGGGGGTGTGGCTGTAGGTGTGACGTCATCGATCGCGTCCCCCTAATACAGGGATGACGCGATCGATGCTACAGCCACAGAGAAGCACGGGGAAGCCGTGTGTACACACGGCTCTCCTCGTTCTTCCGCTCCAGGGATGGATCGCCGCACTGCAGCGGCGATTGGGTCCGCGAATCCCGCGGTCCCGGTCCCGGAGCTTCGGACCGGGTCGCGGGCGCGCGCCCGCGACCCACCGCTGGGTACTAAAATCAACGTATATATACGTTGATGTGCCCAGCCTTGCCATTCTGCCGACGTAAATGTGCAGTAGGCGGTCCTTAAGTGGTTAAAAAACCTTCAAATATACATACATTATTTGTATAGGTTAAAAATAATAACACACCGTAGTAACAGTTGCAGATCATCTGAGACAGATCCTCTCCCTATATAATGGAGATAAGTAAAAGAGGATGGTTAGTAGTCCAAATGTTGGAGAGCAGCATTATGACAACCATGCCCCCCCCTCATTGATACAGCTGAGTGAGCATTGTTACCCTTGGACAGGAGATTAACCAGGTGAAAATAAAGGAAAAAAATGAAAAAGGGAAACAAATAACAAATGCAGTCACCACATGTAAAGACTGACAAGTTGTTGTATATAACATTTTTGTTTTAGAGTTTAGATATGCTTTAATAGTTGTCTCCCATTAGAGGTATTCTCAAGCTACTGCGATTGTTTCTTTGGTCAAGGAACCTTTGTACTAATGCCTTGCAAGTGTCTTGAAGAAACTAGACAGGACAATGATGTGGATTAAATCATCCACAAAAAATTGAAGCATAGATCAGACCTTTTAGAGGTCCAAATTGGGACAAAGCTAACTATTTTTACACCTTACTTTTTAATGTAATTTGTATAGTTATATTTTTTAATCTGAAGAAGGAATTTGATTTTATTTTTGTTTAAAGTCATTTTATTTTAGGATTATCAAGCTGCAAATTGCTTTAGGATACGAAGAAGAACATGTATATCCATCTTTCATTACTGTTGCAGACAAACCCTCCCCCTTCCTCCCGACTAGTGACACAGGGGGAGGTTAATGAGGCATTGTGGCGCTCCTGCACAAGTACTAAACCCCTATTAAAGTATAAAAGAAGGTTTGGCATCCTTCAGTATAAACTCATTAACTTTTATGGCATAATAAATTGATCACATTAAAAAATAATTCTGCTCCTGCTGGGTGCAAGTTAACCTTTTGTAACTTTCGCAACATGGCATCTTTCTCCATACGGTTCAGAGAATAGGGGAAGTTAGTATGGCTTTTGTCAAAATCTGTGTTAGGATAAGGTGTTTTTATAAGGCATTTAGAGACCAGGGGTGGCCACTGAACTATTTTCTTGCTGTACAGTAAGTTTGGGAAAGAAAAGGACCTGACTAGTTTTTCAGTAAAGTAATTTTTTTTGCAGAGAAACAGCAAGCAATGATAAATTGAAATTCCCTGTCTACAAAGATAGGATTTGGGCCCTATATTACTCACCGGGGCATATCGATTAAAGTGTGTAAAATCGTATTAGTATGAAGATTAGACTTCGTAGGATAACAAATATGGCATGGCTAGCTAAGTGGGATGAGCAGACACTTTCAAATAGTGTTCACTGGCTGCTTTTTTATTTTATAAAAACTATTTTATCGATTTTATTATGATGTACGACCAGCACCAATACAGTGCCCTACATAGGCAGATGATCTACAGGAACACACATAGAGCTGCACACACTGAGGGACATAAAAACAGAATTACGATGGATGCAGTTTCTGTTGACCAGGTTCTGGTTCTTAGGGAGAAACCAGCTTCCATTAAGCTGGATAGAGAAAAGAAAAGACCAAGAGCAAAGAAAGCCTTTATTATAGTAAATAGGAACATAAACTGTATTTAAGAAACACTCTGTGGTTATGCACTCACATGCAAAGTGCACATGGACAAAGTATGTAGCAGCACAGCATATCAATAGGAGTCCTCTCAGTCTCTATGAACCTATCTTGCCAGAGTAATGTATTCCTCCATGGATGTGAAAAACACAAGAGCCTCAAGAGAAAGCTGGAGCCAGCCGCTGTCAAAAAGGTTTGCTCTCTGGAATGACATCACATGGGTCTAGTGTTGGTAGGGATAGGTTTCTGGGAAAACCTCCTTTTATCATCCTACTATGGAAAGGTAACTGTGGCCTTTTAAAGCTGTCAGAGATAGTGCTTAGTGAGACCACTACAGTCTCCCCATATGAACAGGTGGCTGAGCACATAGATTATGCTTTTTACCAATTTCCATTATGCCTGCCAAACTCCAAATAGAGACCCTATAACAAACCATTTACAATGTTCATTCTTATAGTATTCACAATGATACAATTATACCTACCTGGGTAACAGTGTCATTGGGCCTAGTGAAGTTGCTTTATTGCTTGGATGTTGTTGTATCACAAACAATGACATCACCTCTGTTCAAAGCTTCCTCAACAGATATGCCTTGGTACTGATAGCGGTGCCAGTAGTGTTGAGATAGCACAGATGATAGCCCCCATTGTCCCTGAGGGGATCAAGCTGATTCTGATTATTTGTGTCCATGCCATTGCACTAAAGAAAGCTTAATGTACCAGAAGCCACTGTGATGCACTCTGTGTTTGCCATTTATTACGTTGTAGGTACAGATAAGTAAATTAGGCCTGAACTCAGAGCACAGAAACTTTTATTCATGTGTAATCTGTTTTTATTGATGTTCATCTGGCATTAAGGTTTACAGCGCATAAAGGCTTGTAAACATTATAAAATAAGCATACATGTTTTTATAATAAAACAGCAAACATGGCATCTAAGGTTTTACATTATATCTACAGCAACTTCGATTTGGCCTTAATGGATATAAAAACTAACAGCCATAAATAGAAAACAAACAGGGGAAAACAGTTAAATATATATGGGATTGAGGCAAATCATAAGGTACATGGGTGAAAAAAAACTGAGATCACATACAGAGCAGGAAGCAAAGAAATAAGACTAAGAATAAGACTAAAATGGAGAAAAAGAACAGGCAGCTGGTACAAAACTCCCCCTGCAGAGTGCCTGAAATGAACCCATATAGAAGCCCTGCAGATTTCCATAATCCAATGCACCAAGTGCAAGCAAAAAAACGTTTTCAATCTCTTAGTGGCGCCGCCTTCTGGCTCTTGAAAAGGTTTATGACATTGGTAGGCTGCGCGTTGCTTAAGATAACTCGAGCGCTGTGATTGGCTGTCACAGCGGTCACATGGTCTGAAAACTCCTGGTCGCAATGAGCGATCGGGAGCTTTCGGTCAGGAGACAGTAACCATGCTGGGAGCGCGCAGCACGCGCACTCTCGCCACAGGTGTATGGGCAGCAGTTCACGCAAATATGCAGCCCCCCCAGCGACAAGGACCAGGCGCCAAGAGGCTGCATATTTGCGTACAGCTGGCGCCAAGGGGTTAAAAAAAATCTTGCACATGAATGGGTATCTTTTTTTAAATGAAACTTCACCGTATTCACTAAGCTCTGTAGAAAATTCCCTTGCAAAATTGCAACCCCTAAGTCCCAGTAAACTATCCATCTTGTCTCCGTCCCATCTCACAAGCCCAATCTGAACACACATTGCTTTATACCAACTCCAGGTAATAATGATGCAAGCCAATGCCAAGAAGTTTTGGAGTAGGCTTTTCTTAATCAACAAACCAGGAATATGTGGGTTTGTAATATATTTGAGGGATTTTATCCCAAAAGAGAGTGATGGAAGGACACATGCTCCAAATATGAGACATAGAAAAATATGACAGAGTCTGGTCTAAATGGTTGGCAGAACCCTCCACTGCGGCAGCAGATTAGGTGGCTCCTATGATTTCTGATAGCGGTGCTTGAAGTCTTGCTGCACCGTTCCCTCTTAGCACAACAATTTAGGTGAACTTGCTCACTATCATCCTACCCCTGTAGCATGAGCCAGACCACCTCTTTGATGTTGGTTTATTATGGTAGTCGCTATTTCTTTTACCACTTCATTACCGAGCCTATTTTGGCACTTTTCTCCTTCATGTAAAAATTACAATTTTTTTGCTAGAAAATTAATCAGAACCCCCAAACATTATATATTTTTTCAGCAGACACCCTAGGGAATAAAATGGCAGTCATTTCAACTTTTTTTTTCGCACAGTATTTGCGCAATCATTTTTTTAACGTGTTTTTTAGGGAAATTAATTAAAAAATAAACAAAACAGCAAAGTTAGCCCAATTTTTTTGTATAATGTGAAAGACGATGTTACACCAAGTAAATAGATACCTAACATGTCACGCTTTAAAATTGCCCACACTCATGGAATGGCGCCAAACTTCGGTAGTTAAAAATCTCCATATGCAACGCTTTACATTTTTTTACAGGTTACTATTTTTGAGTTACAGAGGAGGTCTAGTGCTAGAATTGTTGCACATGCCCTAGCGCACGCGATGATACCTCACATGTGGGGTTTGAACAGTGTTTACATATGTAGGCGGGACTTGCATGCATGTTCGCTTCTGCACGCGAGCGACCGGGACAGGGGTGTTTAAAAAAAATAATATGTAAACATCCCTTGTAATAGGAATCACTGTGACAGGTCCTCTTTATGGGGAGATGTGGGGTCAATAAGACCATCTGGTCACCAGTCATCTCTATGGTACTGCAGTGACCGCCGGACGATTCGCTCTCCGGGCCCCCGATGGCACGGGAGAGCCCTGAGAAGCACAGGATGGTGGCGGGAGGGGGGGACGTCCCCTCCCGTTGCCTATAAGAACGATCGAGCATTCCATTCTTGTGGTGCACAGAATCGCCGGCTGAAGACGGCGATATCTGAATGATGCCTATAGCTTCAGGCATCATTCAGATATCCCCGCACAAAGCCAAGGACGTCCATGGACGTCCTTGGTTGTCAAGTGGTTAACATGTCTTGGTTCTGTACTGCTACCTTGCGACCCCTACACGGGTGCTGGCCGTGTTGTAAGCCAGATGTTGGCTGTGCTATTGTACGTTTGTATTGTCTTTGTCTTTGTGTTTTTACAAAAAAAAAAAGATTAAAAAAATAAAATAATATGAGACATAAAAGTGGGTGATGCCAGGCACATCCTTCCTATATGCGTCTTGGATAGAAGGGCCAATCTTGTGTAGGACTGTTGGGCAACAATACAAATAAGATAAAATCTTATAGTTACATTGTTGTGCTCTTGAGGAGATGGAAGCTTTACCCATCATTCACTGGAGGTGAAAGTTCATAAATTTTTCATTGCACTTTTAGTCAACACTGTTTTGGTATCCATCTGTGCAATATGTGGATGTTCGGTGTGGTCCCTAGAAAAAATTATAGCAGATCACATTGGTAGTCATTTTCAGTGTGCTATGATTCTAGATAGATATCAGAGGCTGTTTAAAGAATTAGAGGCAGATGTTTGTACAGTTTTACTGAGCAGGTGGTTAAAACCTGCTTCGTATCTCATTTTTCTGTTTATGCTCTTGGTGACTAGCATTTTCGTGTTTCTACGCATCCCTTACCCCTGTCATCCTATACATGGCTTTATATTGGAAAAGATGAGGTTTATACAACAGACGTAATTAACAATAGAAATATGATGAGGAGGACCCATTTGCATTCTTTTATAATGGAATCAAATGGGGAAATTAGCTGGTCTCTCTTACAGATACTTGCATGTTCTCGAACTATAAAACCAAATATGTACACCCACATGCTATAGTAAAGAAGATTTTAAATTAATCATTTGCCCACTAGAAGGATGTTATTCCGAAGCTTATTTTTCTTTTTTTTACTTGAGCAAGAAATTGATTTTAGAGTGACTTCAAGGGGTAATGCCAACATCCCTCAAAACTGCAACAAAATGTAGACAAAACTGTATGAGACTTTCTTGGCGGTCACAATATGTGTGCACCCAGGTAAAATATAAATTGTAAATAATATGCGCTAACCCATAGGAAAAGGTGAGCTACTACACAAGAATGTCACAAAAATTCAAAAGGTAAAAATGATAAACAGTGACAGTGTGTTACTGTAAAAACTCAAATAAATGATAATCTGAATTCCATCTATGTACAGATAAGAGAACAAAACAAGTCCAAAGTGTAAGTCAATCTTTAAGGATAACAAAGTCCACCACAGCCGAGTAGTTGTTCTCATGTGGAAACAGATAAGATGGGTGTGTGGAACATCCGGGGTAAATATGCCATCCAATATATGATAAGATTATTTACTCTTACTGGAACCGGTGGACCCGAATGTCAGCGGCAACAGGCCAATAAGGCATAGATATCCAGGTCAGCAAGTCAACCAAAACGATCCAAGAGATGCTCCTGTGGCCACTCGATGGGATCTCGAATGTAACAACGACAACTGGAAGGCTGGTGACCAGATTGGATAGCCAAAAAAAGCTCACATCCAGGGAGGTATGTAAAGAAAGGAAGGGGGTTTCCAATGGTGTAGGTCAAAAAAGCAGGTTTTTATTTATAAAAACTGAGAAACATAAGTTAAAATGTGATCACAAGTAAAAGCAATATGGGGAACGGTGAACCAAGCCCAGGTAAAATGAAATAATTTATTGTAAAAAGTTAAAATCTTTAAGCCTCGTACACATGCACGGTTTTCTCGGCCAGAAACAGCAAGAAAACTGCTGGCAGAGCTTTCTTGTAAACCGTGCGTGTGTACGAGGCTTTGAGGTTTCTCGTCGAGAAAACTGCCCAGAATCTAGACGAGAAAAATAGAGAACCTGCTCTCTATTTTGTCCTTGTGGTTGCCGAGAAACCAGAGAGTGTGTATACTTACCTGTCTCCATGGAAACCCGCGCATGCTCGAAATGACTTTGACGCATGTGCAGTAGCTTCCAAAGCATAGGTAGGGTGAAGCAAGATGGCGGCGACGGCATCGAATGTGATGAGCGCATGCTTGTCGTAGTCGATGACGCCACCGTCTTCGTGCCATTCAAAAGAACGGCAAGAAAATCTTCACTTCCTGACAAGAATCCTGGCTGTGTGTACAGGGCTTTAGCATAAAACACAATATATTGTCTGACAATACAAATATCCAGAGTTTTTGTTATACAGTGAGTCTCTACCACCCCACAAATCCCAGAGTAGCTATATATTATAGATTCCTCGTTCAACACATGGGACTGTGGGATACTCTCCCAACATGTTCCTTCCTCAGAAAATACTTTATAGAATTGCAACTCAAATGCAACTTTGTGTGATGTCGGCCATAACAATTTAAGCACTGCTCCAAGGATTCTTAGCGTGGTCCCTTCAGGAAACCTATAGATCAGATAGGTCAGAAGCATCACAAGAACCTTAACCAGATGATGTCCCCATTGCATGTAAATAAATATAGGCCCAATACCCTACACTAGCTTGTTCTTGCATGGGAATGCAATTGAATATTATTGTCCAAAGTAGAACAGAGCAATATTATTGGTTAGCATCTTGAATACCACTTAGGCCCCTTTCACACCTGTGGACCGTATGTCCACTTTTTCATCTATCCGTGTGCAGATGAAAATGGGACATACATTGGGGCCTATGAGATTGCGGGTGTCAGTGGATGAACATCCGCTGACACCCGATCTCGCCCGCTTCCGCATTCCTCCGATTCTGCAGACGTAGAAAAACCCTATTTTTCCTTTCGTCTGTGGATCGGATCCGGTGAACACGGACAGATGGTCCATGTCCATCCGATCCCCCCATAGGGGAGAGCAGAGAAAGCCTCCCCGCCTCAGCGGGGATCAACGCCCCGTGTGTAAGGGCCCTTAGGCTTTACTGGAGTGCCTGTTTGTTATATGTACTGAGAAACAAGCGAGGGTTCTATTTCCTATCACTTCTCAAAATGCTAGTAGCCTGGCTGTCGTGATAATACAAATGGTTTTAATGTTTTCTGAAAAACAGTATTCAAACCAGGACCCCCACCATCACTCTGAACTCTTTAATTTGCATATTTGTCCCAGGACAGTGACTGAGAAAATATTTGAAGCCAGAGGCCTGAGGCCTCCAAGCAACTAATATTCATAAAAGGATGTTAGCAATAGCATCCCCGTATTATTTGTCTCAATACAGGGTATCTTAAATATTTTATCTACAGCTGTTCTAGTCCTGTAAAGGTATTTTGGTTTTATTCCCCTGTGTAACATAGCAGTCACATATTCTGCTACGGCTATAGTTCTTTGTGTGAAGCCCAAATTGGAATTAATAGGCTGTATTCTTTAGAATACTAATTCAGTCTATAGCGGAGGTGTCCTCTCTTTGTGTGGCTGATGGGTATACTTTAAATAAAAGCCATGCTTTCTCTTTCACATTATTATCTAGAAGCATGACAAAATATTTCTAATCATCTTCTCGCCCTTTAACATTTTGATGCTGCGATTTTATGGAGAATTTGGTTGTTTTATTAGATGCATTTTAAAACCCTCTCCATTTGCAACCATTTAGACACACTACCTTGGCAGCAAAGAGGCAGGTACAGAGAGGGTGATAGAATTTGCCATTGAAAATGTTTACATATTGTTTGCCATTTTCCTATTAAAAATGACTGTGCCACTTTTCCTAGTAGTTTTATGGGCCCCGTTATTAACCTAATACATTAAATAGAATATGAAGTACAACATGAATTCCGAACACTGCTAGAAATGATGGATCGCCTGTCTTTGGCACCTTAAAGTGAAGTTAATACAAACACCACTTGTCAGGAAATACATTTCAATATTCTGCACACAGCAGAGCTGAAATGGAGATTACAATTCACCAAGACAAAAAAAAAGTGCTTTGTAGCCGAAGGTTGATTTTTATTTTTCCTGGGCATGCAGCAGTGCTATAAATTAGTGGTTTAAGAAATACCTACTGGGCTTGGAGCTGGCTGGCCTGGAAAAAAAGCATCTGATCTCTGAGAACGAGTCGCTGGGGTAATGAGCGAGAAAAATATCCATTTGCATTAGTCATTACATTAGATCAATTTGCATATGTTTATTGTGGAAAATTAGTGGAAATGCATTTGCATCTTCAACAATACTTATGGCAGGCAGTGTAGCTGCAATGGAATTTACTGAAAGGGCTGGTGTGTTGGAGAGCGTACATGAACTGATATGAGGTTCTGGGGTCTGCCAAGCCTCAATTTAGCCGTGTTCCAATCCATAAAAATGATGCAGTCTGTATGCGATAAATGCCCCAACACTTTGGTGGCAGCTCAATGAATATAAAATGTTTGTTGCTTCATTTGACTTAGCAAACTTTGATTATAAGTGAACACAGCATAAAAAAATGAGGTACGAATTGCCGTTATGCCATTTAAAGCATAGCTCCCAACTGTTCCTGATTTTGAGGGACTGTCCCTGATTTGAAACAATGTCCCTCTGTCCCTCTTTGCTCATTTGTCCTTCATTTTTGTCTGATCCATATATATGTATATAAAAAGTACCTTTATCTATCAAAAAGTGTTTCCCAGTGCTAAACCTTTCTTCCAAATTCTAAATTTCTGCATTTGTACATTTCAAAAACCAATATAAAGGAATAGTAGTGGTAAAAAAAAGCCCTAGTGAATTTAATTAACCTTTTCTTTGGGTTAATTCTCCTTTAAGGGGGTGTGGCAGGGGGCGTGTCCCTTGCCTACATACGTTTGCTGGTAGGTGTCCCTCATTCCCATCTCAAAATGTTGGGAGGTATGTTAAAGTGGAAGTTCACCCAAAAATACATTTCTAAAAATACCTTGAGCCGACCGGATATACTGCGAGGATGCTGTTTTTTTTTTCCCATACATACCGTGTTAGCGGTGTTTCATCCCTCGGCTTCCGGATACGATTCTAGCGGGGCTGGGCATTCCTAAATGATTAACGCTCCTCCGTCCGCCGCATACTGCGTTTCACGACTTTACGAAAGAAGCCGAACGTCATTGCGCAGGTGCCGCATAGAGTCGGCTCTATACGGTGCCTGCTCAGCGACGTTCGGCTTCTTTCAGAAAGTCGTGACGCGTATTATGCGTCGGTCGGAGTAACGTCAATCAACTAGGAACGCCCAGCCACGCAAGAATCGTACCCGGAAGCCGAGGGATGAAACACAGATAACACGATATGTATGAAAAAAAAAACCCAGCATCCTCGCAGTATAACCGGTCGGGTCAAGGTATTATTAGAAATTTATTTTTGGGTGATCTTCCACTTTAAAGCCCAGCTGGTACCTCAGACGTAGATATTCAGTCAGATTGATGTTATATAAACAAATTCTAGTTTCATAGGTTTACCTCATCTTTGCCCTTAGGGCAGTTATGCAGTGGGGGAGATTTACTAAAACCGGTGTACATAGAATCTGGTGAAGCTGTGCAGAGTAACCAATCAGCTTCTAGGTTTTATTTGTCAACGCTTACGTGAACAGGCTGAAGTTTGAAGCTGATTGGTTACTATGCACATCTGCACCAGATTCTGTGTGCACCAGTTTTAGTAAATCCCCCCTAGTGTGTCTAAATATGTGTAGGTACAGTAGTGTGAAAGTCTGGGTTTCTTAGCTCAGCGGTAGTAACAAAATAATGAGTTTACTCCATGCCAGGAATCGTTTTCAGGGCTTTCCTGCCCACTTTTATTTAAAGGAGAAAAAAAAACTGTCCTACCACGCAGAGGGTTCACACCATCAATGCAACAAACATAATATTCAGCCTCCTCGCTCTCCTGTGAAAGCTATAATGCTCTGATTATACTTACTATTAAACATTTGTGTTTGTGCACAAACGATGTACTGCAGCTCTGCATCCTTTCTCACAGCTTCCTAGCTGCTCTGTCCCTCCTGGACTCTCTCTCTCAGGCTCTAGCCTTGGTCTGTCCCAACCTGGACATCATGGTGCATAGCAGCACCTCTCAATGCTCCCTTCACTCTCTGGCCTCCTTGGGTGGATGAGGCTCTGAGCTCTACCTCTGACTCTCATATGAAGCCATCACACACCTGTGCCATTAATGTGCTTGCTTTTTTGAAAATCTGGCGTGAACCACCATTTTACAGAGTGGCACGGGGTCACCCTGTAAACGTAGGTACCGGAGTATTGATCACGCTGCCTGTTTTATTTCTCCGCAGTGGTATATCTTGCCAAATTAAGGGGAATGCTTTTCTGTTTTTCTGTATAGTGGTATATCCTGCCACCTTATGGGACCTGTCTTTTTCTGCAGTGATGTCTATGCTGTATGAAGTATGACACCTTATTGCGCTGCCTTAGTAATATATCTTGGCACAATTTGGAGCATACTCTATTGTGCACTGGCGTAGCGAGGGGGGGGGGCAGGGGGGGCTGTCGCACCGGGCGAAAAATTGCGGGGGGCGAAATCCTGGCCTCCGTGTCACAGGAACGCACCGCCGCCGCCGCCGCTGCCGCCTTAGGAAAGGCCGCGGCTTTGGCCTAGCTCCGGAGCGGTCGGCCATCTTGGTATCCTCCCCTGTCCCGCAGTGCTTGGTCTCCGATATCATGGCGGAGTTCGAGTCACTGTGTCTGCAGTGCGCCGCCGCCGTCAGGGAAGTGGGCCAGTGCTGATGACGCGAAAACTAGGCGCGTCAGTCGTTGGAGCGCAGACACTACTGTTTGCGCTCCACCTCACCTCCAGAACTTACCTCGCCTGGCGGAAGCTGCAGCGGCGATGGCACCTACGGGCGGAAGTGTCACTCGCCCATTGAATTCATGGATGTGTGGGCGTCTGTTTTCTGTGTAAGTCCACTATTTGGCCATTATTTCTTTACTCCCCCCCCCCTTTTTCCCTCTCCTCTCCCTGCGGGCTGTGTCCTCTACTGCACCGGGCATCAATGGATGGCTATGCAGATTGCCATGGATGGGTTGTTCTGTGTGGGGGGACACTGTAGTCACAATCACTTCTCTATTCTACTGGCTATTACTAATGTCATGTGGGGGCAATGTTAAACTACTGGCTATTACTAATATTTGGGGGCAATGTTATACTACTGGCTATTACTAATGTCATGTGGGGGCAATGTTATACTACTGGCTGTTACTAATGTCATGTGGGGGCAATGTTGTTCTACTGGCTGTTACTAATGTCATGTGGGGGCAATGTTGTTCTACTGGCTGTTACTAATGTCATGTGGGGGCAATGTTATACTACTGGCTATTACTAATGTCATGTGGGGGCAATGTTATACTACTGGCTGTTACTAATGTCATGTGGGGGCAATGTTGTTCTACTGGCTGTTACTAATGTCATGTGGGGGCAATGTTGTTCTACTGGCTGTTACTAATGTCATGTGGGGGCAATGTTATACTACTGGCTATTACTAATGTCACGTGGGGACAATGTTAAACTACTGGCTAGCCTATTATTACTAATGTCATAAACAAAAAGACAAAACGTATGTTTGTCTTGTTTTTTTTTTGCTGATCTGAAAATGATCCGATCCGTGACTCCTGATCCGAGGATCGATCCGATCCGTGAGTTTTTTGAGTTTTTTGATCTGTTGCACCCCTCCTGTACTGTGTCCCGAGTACGGTACGCGGCCACCGTGGGGGGGGGGGGCGAAAAAAAAATTCTGCCCCGGGCGCCCATAACTCTGGTTACGCCACTGCTATTGTGTATTAATATTTTGTGGCATTTTATATATATAGGTAGGGTCTAGCACCTAATGAGACCTGTCTATCTCTGCAATGTTATATCTTATCACCGTCTTGAGCTTTTCCATATAAGAATATATTCTGACACCTTAAAGTTGAACTAAACTGTATCTGAGCACCACAAACTGAAAACCCTATTTAAAGTGGGGCTCCACTCAAAAGTGGAAGCTCCACTTATCTGCCTCCTCCCCCCTCCGGTGCCAGACACATTTTGCACCGGAGGGGGAAGGGGGAAGCGGGTACCTGTTTTTAACAGGTACCCATCCCCACTTCCAGGAGACATCGCTGCAGCAAGATCTCTCGGAAGTTTGGCCCCCCTCCTCCTTTCCCCCTCTGCCGGGACCCTTCAGAAAGCCCAGCGCACTTTGCGCATTTGCAGTAGGGAGCCAGCTGTTAAGTTGCAAGGCTTCCTTAGAAGCAATGGTGGCACAGCACCGGAGAGCTGATGTAAAAATTGGCTGGGGTACTGACATTGCGGGCTCCCTGGACAGGCAAGTGCCCTAATATTAAAAGTCAGCAGCTACAGTATTTGTAGCTGCTAAATTTAATTTTTTTCTGAAGGAGGCTGGACCTCCTCTTTAATTCATTTTTAATATTCAAAGCAAACTCACCAGTCCAGCCATGCCTCCATGCTTTATTTTGTTGAGAAATCAATTTGAATAACACCCTGTAGCATTTTTAGCTATGACCATCTTGAGTAATGACATATGATTTATGTAGCATTAACATCCTGGAATCCATCTCACATCAGCTCAGACATGCAAGCAGGAGGATGTGCTTAGCTGAGAAAGCCTCTCCTCCCCCTGAAGTTTTCTGGGATGTATGACGTTCTTTTGGCCTAGACCCGACTACCAGGAAGCAATTGAAGAAATGTAAAAATAAAATTAAATTAAAAACAAATAAATATAATATAAGAGCCCATTCGCACAGGGGCGGCACGACTTCAGGGGCGACTCGGCAAGGCTTCCTTAAGACGACTTCATAGGCGACTTGCAAAATGACTTCTGTATTGAAGTCAATGCAAGTCGCCCCCAAAGTCGTACAAGAACCTTTTTCTAAGTCGGATTGACTTGCGTCGCTCCTATTAGAATGGTTCTATTGAATAGAATGGGACACGACTTGTCAGGCGGCTGAGTCGCCTGAGGAGTCGCCCCAGTGTGAACCGGCTCTAACATCCTATTTATTTACTAATGCTAGCAGCATAAGGATTAAAAGTAGTTAATGTGTAAAGTTCAGTGCCTTCTGTGCTGTAGTATATCCTGGATATATGGGGCTGCTGTTCTGTGCAGTAATATATTTCAACACCTTATGGGACTGCTTTTATGTGCAGTGTACATTGCAGCTTTTCTGTGTATTGGTATATCAAGTATATATGCGGCGGTATATGTTGGTACCTTGTTGGTCTACTTTTCTATACAGTAGTATACTCTGGCACCTTTTGGGGCTAATTTTATGTTCAATTATGTATAATAGCACCTTGTGTTACCAGAATATACCATGGCAGAGTTTTTTCCTGTGCAGGGGTATACCCTAGTACCAAATGGAGCTGCATTATTGTGCAATGGTATATCCCAGAACCTTAATGTATAATTTTTTCTTTATTTTTTCCGTTTAAGATTTAGAGGAGAGATAGATCAGAACACCTGTTAGTTTGTATTGTTGTCTGTGCTCCATTAGAGAGATTTACCATCACTATTTGTCCTGTTTAACATTATCCTTGAAATTGAAAGTAAAAAAAAAAAAAAAAATGTTGGGTTGTCCCCAGAAAAGTAATACTGTATAGTGAAAATCATCCAACGGGGTCACTAGTTCTGGTGACCTGGAGGTCCTCAAGAAATTCCCTTTAATTTACAAGGATTTCCTCTCACTTTCTTTGTCTATGGAACAGGAAGTAAAGGGAACTCCCTGCAATGGGACATGGATGGTGGAAAAAAAAAACAACAACAGAGGGGATTACCCTCCCTTACTCTATCCAAAATGGAAAAAAAAGTTCTACTTTAAGGATCATTGTTTCTGCCCAGCACCTTATGGGGTTGATTTTCTATGTAGAATACATCTGGCATCTTGTGGGTCCGGTAAATCATAGAACTTGTAAGGGACACTTTATGAACAGCTGCACATTATATGATGTCTCCAGATGACAAAAGCATATAATGATCAACCTTCAGCCATTAGGCATTTTATTTATTTTAGCTCCTCTATTTAACATCAATCAATGTAGCAAAATGAAGAGAAATATTATATGTTAATACATTTACATAATGTTTCTGTTTAATACATATGAATAGCCTGAGCAATTTTCCTGATTAAGATTCCTTCTAAGCGTATTTGTACATGTTAGATCAGGGAGAATCCCTAAGGATTCGGGTAGGTGGCCCCTTTATGTTAATAGATTCTGCTTTCCTTCTGCATTAAACACAAGAAATGTATTAACTATATCAAGTGTTTAGCATAGATGATTAATCCATCTTTTCATAAAGAAAGGTGTACCTGTAAGGAGAAAACCAATTGTGGCATGAGGTTCTGATTTATGAAACAATACACAGTTTGGAACTAGAACATAAAACCACTACCGCAAAATCAGCAATTTACTGAATGACGTTTTGAGAACAAAGCATTATGTTGAAATAGCAGGATTTACAGCAATCATAGAAGTACAGTAAATAGCAAAAAAGTTGCATAAGAACTAAATAGGCTTTATACAGGTCAGGTCATAGCTCTTGCTGAGTGGGCAGCCAAAACTTTAGTCTGACTAAAGTCTAATACAATGATCAGTATTTTACCATCAGTAGGTGAAAAGCAATGAAACACAATCGTACAGGCCACATCACTGCGCCATTAGTATAATTTTTATCCATATATGGCCCGCTTAAAGTGTTTGTTGCACAAAAAAAAAAGTATCCTGTTTATTATCCAGTGCCTGTGCTGTGTAATGTGCCCCCCCCCCCCCGTATCACCTGAAATACCTGGTTGATCCTGCCAGTTTCTGCCCTCCTCCTTTAAACTGACCACAGTTAATCATGGCTGCAGAGCCCTGACACCATGGTCAGTTTACGTGTCTCTGTCACCCGCAGCCCTGCTCTCTGTTCTCCTGTGTCCTCCTCCCATCTCTGCCTGTCGGCATATCTGTGTGTGAGCCATCCCTCCCCTCTCCTCCCCTTGTAGTTCTGTTCTGAGCAGTACACACATTACTGCTCACAAGCACTGCCAGCCCCACTTCTAGTATAACCTGTAGTATATACTGTATGCCATTTTTTTTAAATGCATCTTCTAAATACCTTATTCTTTCTCCCAGATCAGCGATCATGTGACCGCCTGTCCCATGCAAATCTGCATATAAATTCACTGAGGTTGTGAATCTCAGACCTGCAGTATTCACGCAAACTCTTGGTAATGGCAAACTTGAACCTCCTACTGCTGGATTACTATGAAAATCCATGCGATTGCTTTAACCGCTTGCCGACTGCCTCACTCACATTTATGTCAGCAGAATGGCATGGGTAGGCAAAGCAACGTATATATTTGTTGCTTTGAACCTGCCCCCTAGCGGCCACGTGCACCCGCCTACGTATCGGCCTAAACTGAGAAAAAATTATTTTTTTAAAAAAAAAATTGGGGATATTTATTATGGCAAAAAATATTGGGCCAGATTCAGAAAGAATTAGATTCCCGCAGAGTATCAGAGATACTCTACACCGCCGTACTTTACCTGGCTCTAGGAGGAATTCAGAGAGATTTTGGCCCGTAAGGTACGGCGGCGTAGTGTATTTCTCCCGGCGGAATCAAAATACGCGAATAGGGGGCGTGAGGCATTTAAATTAAGCGCGTCCCCGCAGCGATCGAACTGCGCATGCTCCGTTCAGAAATTTCCCGCCGTGCATTGCGCGAAATCACGTTGTTACGTCATTTACGGACATTCCTATTCCCGGACGACTTACGCAAAAAATAAAATAAAAATTGAAAGTCGACGCGGGAACGACGGCCATACTTAACATGGGCCGCGTAACGTTAGACAAGCTAAAAGCTGGTTTAACTTTACGTAGCGAAAAAATTACGTACGCGATTGCGAACGGCGCTTGTAACTTCGTGGATCTCCGTAAAAAGCTCATTTGCATACCCCGACGCTGAAAACGACGCGAACTCCACCCAGCGGCCACAAAAAGATCGCAGCGTAGATCCGAAGGCGTACGAAGACGTAAGCCCAACGCCGCCGTATCATGGTTTGAGGATTCAAACTAGTGATACGGCGTCAAACTAGTGATACTAGTGAAACTAGTGATACGGCGCGCAAAATTTGAAATTACTCCTGTCTAACACCAGTTAGACATGCGTAATTGCTCTGTGAATCTGGGCCATTGTATTTTTCAAAATTGACGCTCTATTTTTGTTTATAGCGCAAAAAAAACCCCCCGCAGAAAACAAAAAACAAATACCACCAAAACAAAGCTCTATTTTTGAGAAAAAAAGGATGTCAATTTTGTTTGGAAATCACGCCCCACGACCGCACAATTGTCAGTGTTCAGCAGATTAGCTCCATTTTAGCTGCGAATTTGGAGACCTAGGAGAAGTTACAGGGGAGAGGAGAGTGGGGGGGGGGAGTGTATTGGGCTGAATAAGACAAATCCTGAAGAGAACTGAACACATCTGCCAATCAGCTGCGTACCCATAGAAGATAATGGGCCTGAATTCGCACCTGAGCCACATGCGTTTTTTCGACAATGCGCAGCACATATATGTAAACCAGCCTCATTGAAAACAATGTATTTAGAAATGTTCTGCGTATTGGATGTGGTTTAAGACGCAACCAATTCGCATAGGTGTGAACCCGGCCTAAAGCTTTATTGTTCAATTTTGACTGCAGTGTACAATTTGCTTTTTTTTTTGCATGATTTGGTGCAAGTATGTACAGTAGGCGCAGATGTTTACATTGCTGGTTTCTCTATAGAGCATGAAGTCTGTGTCATTATAGGCTCTGTTGCATAGTTCATATGCTTTATGCACAATAATATTTTCCTGCTTGCAATTTGTCAGCGTGTTTTTAGAATCTTCATATTTTCCATTTCATCACACAGACATTTATGCCGTGACAGTTATTCTAACAAATGCAAAGTAAACTGTATGTGACAATGCATTTATCTATACAAGCAATGGTTTGTTGTATTGCATTTGTCTATAATGCACATAATATTGTAGCTTTACTTTTTTTGTCCTCCAGCGTTGCTTACACTCCACAGAGTATATTTGTAATTTGAAACATCAGAACTCATTTCTGAAAAAAGTTTATCTCAGAGAAATCCTGTGCAAATCTGTTTGTAAACTTGTTTTGTTCCATATATATACAAATGCTTTAATCGTTTCTCTGCAGTCATACAGTAGACTTGATGCATAATTCTAAATACCCCTGGTGTCCCATCTTCATATATGACATTATTACCAGATCATTCATATGCACTGAGACTCTTCAGTGCAGTGCAGTAATTAAAATTAGGTCAGATGGTTTAAATGCCAAGCGTAGCTTTTGTTATAATTTGCAGCATCTGGTAGGAGATGGTGATATAGCAATGATGTGACAGATTGGGGCACATATTTTGCTAAGTGGTGCTCTTCCATAAGACAATTTTCTGAGCAATAACATATATTACAGCCTAGCAACTAGTAAGAAGGGCCATGCTTTTTGCAGATGCTAGATTATTGTTCATTACCTCTACGCTCATAAAGAGATAGAACAGCAGAGAGGGGTAATTTTCATTACTCCAGAGGAAGCAAAACAAATGTTCCCATGGTGCAATGCTTGCATATTGACAGTGGCTATCGACAGAACAGACATTCCACTTCTGTGCTTAAAAACATATAAATGGACTCTGTCATGGGAGAATCTGGAAAGCTGCAATTTCTGAATTCTCCTTTTGAGAATGCTTGTTCCCTGGCTGTCATGCTTAAAGTGTTACTAAACCTGGTAATATGAAAATAGTTCAGCCGCCCCCGTGGTGCATACAACTTACAACTTATACATTTTATTTTTTCATTATAATTAGGGTTGTCCCGATACCGAAACCAGTATCGGTATCGGGACCGATACCGAGTATTTGCGGGAGTACTTGTACTCCTGCAAATACCCCCGATACCTAAATAGAATACTCCCCCCCCTGCCGCTGCTGCCGCCGCATCGAAAGCCGCCGCTTGGGTTAAATGGCGTGCGGGAATATCACAGCTTTCATTTGAATAGCTGTAGTGTTCCCGCTGCTATAGACACTCCCCCTTGCTCGGGATTAGATGGGTGATCGTGATCTTACCAATCCCGAGCAAGGAGGAGTGTCTATACGCGCAGGCAAAACAGCTATTCAAATGAATGCTGTGATGTTCTCCGTGCGGCGGCGGCTTTCGGCGGCTAGGTATGGGGGGACATGGCTGGAGCGACATGGCTGGAGCGACATGGCTGGAGCGACATGGCTGGAGGGACATGGCTGGAGGGACATGGCTGGAGGGACATGGCTGCATATGTGGGGGACATGGCTGGAGGGACATGGCTGCATATGTTGGGGACATGGCTGGAGGGACATGGCTGCATATGTGGGGGACATGGCTGCATTTGTGGGGGACATGGCTGCATTTGTGGGGGACATGGCTGCATATGTGGGGGACATGGCTGCATATGTGGGGGACATGGCTGGAGGGACATGGCTGCATATGTGGGGGACATGGCTGCATTTGTGGGGGACATGGCTGCATTTGTGGGGGACATGGCTGCATTTGTGGGGGACATGGCTGCATATGTGGGGGACATGGCTGCATATGTGGGGGACACATTTAAAAAAAGTATCAGTAATCGGTGTCGGCGACTACTTGAGTGTCCTCATGCTGTTATGGGAGGGGATCATCCATGAATCAAGATGTGACATCCCACCCACTGCGTTCTTTTTTAGTTACTGGGCATGGAGGAGGAGGGAGGGACTGGACTGTCATTTAGGATCTGTAGACACACCTACATGTGTGACGTCAATACCATGTGACCTGGCTAGCTCAGCTCAACAAGGAAATATTCTCTACAGCACAGGTGTCGAATGCGGCCCTCCATGCCATTTAATGTGGCCCTCGCACCTCTTCTGCAGCTGCCGGAAAACTCCAGCCCTCCCCTGGTCCTCCTCCAAACTCTTACTTTCTGCTTTCAAGCAGTGCATTCAGCTTCTTCCCAGCAGCAGCATAAGGAAAGGGGGGTGCACTGTGATGTAAGGGAGAGTGGGAGACTCAACTTCTGATGGTGGGGTGGCTCTTGACATCTAATGTAAGGGGAGGGGATGTGCTGGACATCTAATCTTACAGATACAACCGACCCTTCATAATGCTGATGCGGCCCATGATGAAATTGAGTTTGAAACCCTTGCTCTACAGCAATAGAGACTAAACTGAGCATGTGTAGGGGGACCACTCTGCCTGTGTCTTATCTGGCCTTGCCCAGAGAAACCTTTAAGGCTCCATACATCCTTTTTTGATAGGGTCACTTTGATGTTTTTGATGTTTGAAAATGTGTACCCATATGTATTGTCCTTAAAATGTATTAGACATCCACGTACAAAATACTTTTTTATAATAGAAGTTTTAATACCAACCTATTCTGCCACCCATGCCTCCAGTCTCTATTCTCCACTGCTCCACTGCTAATGTGACTTGTAGTGTAGAGCAGGAGCACACAGTGGATGGCAGGCATCCAACACACTAGGAAGGGTGTTGGTTGAAAAAGCTTCTTTGACAATGGTAATTCTTAAAGAGCAAGGCAGGACAGGTAAGCGTATGAAGGCTTTGTTAAAAGAAAGCATTTAAAAAAAATGATTAGGTGCCAACAGAGTCATTATGTGACAGTAAACTGAATATCCACAAAAGACCACCTTACTCCGTGCCCCTAGCCCACCTTACTCCGAGCCCCTAGCCCACCTTACTCCAAGCCCCTAGCCCACCTTACTCCGAGCCCCTAGCCCACCTTACTCCAAGCCCCTAGCCCACCTTCATTAAAAGAAAGCATTTAAAAAAATTATTAGGTGCCAACAGAGTCGTTATGTGGCAGTAAACTGAATATCCACAAAAGACCACCTTACTCCGAGCTCCTAGCCCACCTTACTCCTTAGCCCCTAGCCCACCTTACTCCAAGCCCCTAGCCCACCTTACTCTTTAGCCCCTAACCCACCTTACTCCAAGCCCCTAGCCCACCTTACTCCGAGCCCCTAGCCCACCTTACTCTGAGCCCCTAGCCCACCTTACTCCAAGCCCCTAACCCACCTAACTCCAAGCCCCTAGCCCACCTTACTCTGAGCCCCTAGCCCACCTTACTCCAAGCCCCTAGCCAACCTTACTCCGAGCCCCTAGCCCACCTTATTCCAAGCCCCTAGCCCACCTTACTCAGAGCCCCTAGCCCACCTTACTCCAAGCCCCTAGCCCACCTTACTCCGAGCCCCTAGCTGTTACAGTACTGTCCTGCAACTTTGAGTTTCTCTGAAATCCAATACTCAGAACTGACAGTAGGCAGATAAAAAACATATTTTGAAGGTAGGACAAGGTAAACTAGCTGTGTGTTTGTTGACACTATAAGCTAAGCTTTCTTCTATAAGTAGATATTAGGAATATTTTAACTGTGTCAATAAATACATGTGTCCATCTCATTTTTTCTGACTCCACTCTAATGTTGGTTTTTTAGTTGCCCCCTCCGTTGGTTTTGCTATTTATGTTGTCTTTACAGTGACTTCTTTTTTCTCAGTGGTGTCTCATCTCCCATATGTTCTTTTTTTCCTCTTCACCTCTCTCTTCTATTCTGCTCTTCCACATCCCTTAAGACAGTTTAATTACACATTCCCCTAGTTGTGCTTTTTTAGGTTGTTTCTACTGTCAGTTCTCTGTAATTTTTTCCCTTGAATTTCACCATCAGCCTCTATAAAATTACTTGGGGAAAGAGATGATTGACATCAGATAAATGGAGGCAGGAGAGAACTAAAATATGTTCACATTGAAGATTCACATCAGGCAGAAAAATAACATCAGTTACAAGGTATTTAAAACAATAGGATTCAAGGCTTACAGAATATCGGAGCATTTACAAGACATTACAAGTTAAACTAAAATCGTACTATTCTTTTAATTATTTGGCTTTGAATAGTCCAACTCCTATTGTTCATATCTACAAATAAAGAAAAAAAAAATGTATTGCATCCAAATTAAAGGAGAAGTACAGCCAAAGCTCAGTTTGTTTTGCACTCCTGTGACCCGTTTTCAGCTGACAGTGGGTTAAGGCTGCATTCACACCTAGGCGTTTTTACGCCCGACGCCCGACACTATTGCAGCCTGAAATACGCTGGAGGGGTGATTTAACATTGTCGGTTATGGAGATGGTTCACATCTCCACGCCGAACGACGAACCGCTGTACGCCTGAAGCTCAAAACAAGTCCCGGACCCTTTATTCAGGCGGCTTTGGCGTTCAGGCATAGCCGACAATGTTAAAATCACCCCTCCAGCGAAAACAAGGCTAAAAAACTATGCATTTTGTCACGGCAAATTGCGGGACAAAACGCCACGCTATAGTGTGAATGCAGCCTTTAGCTAAAGCCAGAATAGGCTTGGGAAAGAGTGCAACCCTATGGTCGGGATCTGCCCACATGCCTGGACCCGAACCCAGCTCAGCCTCTAAAAGGCTGATCCGGCTGCTCACGGCCCTCCACAGCACATTGCTCCAGTGAGCACGGTGGAGGGGGCAATGCAGACATCGGTGACTGACAGTCACAAACTCTCTGCTCAGGGAGCTCTGAGAACTGAGCGGTCAGTGGTGTTTGATCGCTTGGTGTTAGAGCTGACGGGGGACTAATGCAGCATTGGGCAGATGCTGCATCCACCTAGGTAGGTATGATTCTAGAAAAAAAACTTTCCTATACTTCTCTTTTAAAGTGGACTTAAAATAGCATGCTACAAAGCTAGATTTGCTATAAGGTACAGAAGGCACATGCCTATAACAACAGAGGCAAAGAGGCAGCATTTCCATGTATAGATATTAGCTACAGATTTTTTTCAACAGTAGGAATAATCATTTCTCATAAGGTTATTAACTTGTTATTACAATATTCACAGCAGGATAGGACAAGGAAAACATGGCAATGTCCTGTGTAAAATAAGTTATGCCAGCAAGAGGGATGTTTGGGGTACCAGAAGTTGTGTATCTACAGACTCCAGGAATGGTAATCTGACCCTTTGTGAGAAAAGGAAGGGGGACGTAAGCAAAAATGCTGCTTTTTATTTTCCTTGCACATAATTTGTTATTTGCATGAAATCTCACCGCATTCACTAAGCTCTGTAGAAAATTCCTTGCCTGAAAAGTACAACTTCCCTAGCCAAGTGAATAGCCTATTTTCCTTTAGCAAGTAAACATCAGGGCCTTAGCATCTCTCCAGGTGTTGGTAATTAGGTCTTTAGGTGTCTGGAAATAAAAAAAAAAATTTAATATAAAGTGGTTTTAAAGCCTAAACATTTTTACCTTAATGCATTCCCTGCATTAAGGTGAAAATGTGTTCAGGTATTAGTATTGCTCCCTCACCCCCTCCCCCTATACTTACCTGATTTCTCACTCCATCAAACGCTTTGCCCACCTGTAGTGGATCTCCGCACTCTCACAGGATTTAATGATGGCTCCCACTGTTGTCAGTCGAATCCTGTGACAAGGGAGGCCAGGCCAGGCTGCACTGTCTGTGTCTATGGACCAGCAGCTTCCTTGGTTGGCACACCGAGAAAAGGAGGAGCCAGGAGCAACAGCAGGGGACCCCAGACGAGGAGGATCAGGTCCACTATGTGCAATTATATTGCACAGAGCAGGTAAGTATAACAGGTCTGTTATTTAAAAAAATATTCTTTACAACCAATTTAAGCAAAATTTCTCAAGTGAGCAACACAAGCACCACTATAAACCTGATGGAGTTTTCATTTAGATATACGTCAACGTCAAACTGAACCCAGACAATGCAAATTAAACAAATAATATACATTTTGAATATAGTATAAAACAAGCACTCATTTATCTCTGTAGCTTTACGTTTAAGTCTCTGTTGTGATCTTTGAGGATCTTTGATGATTAATTACTTCACAGTGCATGTAGCTAGAGTGGTCATTGCTGGCTTATTTTATTTTACTGCTCATTATGAATATGTAAATACTTTAAAGTCTATAGTCTGGGCACAAGTGCAGTTTTAGTTACATTTCTTGAAACCTAAAATCAAACCCTTTAGTGTATATATGTTATTATTATAGTGTTTGAACTGAGATTATCTCACTCCCCTTTCTGACTCCTTCGCTGAGTATCAGTCCTAATGCTGCATATACACACGATCGGAAATTCCGACAAGAAAACGTGGATTTTTTTCAGACAAAATTCCGACCGTCAAGAACACTACAACAAGCCAAGAAATTTAAAGTTCAATGATTCCGAGAATGCGTTAAATTGATTCTGAGCATGCAAGTTTTTTTGTGTTTCGGAATTACATACTGACAATTGGAATTTCCGACAAGTACTTTTCCCGTCTGAATATTTGAAAAACAGCTTTCAAATTTTTGTTGTCTGAAATTCCAACAGAAAAAGTCTGATGGGGCCTTAAGGCCGCGTACACACGTTCAGGCCATCCGATGAAGCTGACTGATGGTCTGATGTGCCTACACACCATCGGTTAAAAAAACGATCGTGTCAGAACGCGGTGACGTTTACGTGTTTTTAACACAACGACGTGCTGAAAAAAACCGAAGTTCAATGCTTCCAAGCATGCGTCGATTTGATTCTGAGCATGCACGGCTTTTTAACCGATGCTTATGCATACTAATGATCGGTTTTGACCCATCGGTCAGGCAAGTTCTCTTTTTTTTGACCGAAGGATAACTGACCGATGGGGCCCAGACTTGATTGGTTTGGACCGATGAAACGGTCCTTCAGTCTGTTTTCATCGGTTTTGACCGATCGTGTGTACGCGGCCTAAGTCTCTGATAGATAGAAAAATATCATATCGGTGACACATTTAGCTATTCAATTGTGTTTATCTCCTCTACAATCTAAACCAGCATTTTTATTGCAACATGAATACATTGAAACTGGAGTGGATGACATATCTTATTTTATGCATTTGTTTCATGTTGTTTTTTTGACTACTATGTCACTAATATATATTTTTAACTTTTAGCAAAAAGTTTTTTTTTTTTTTAATGACGGGATGAAGCTTACATATAAATGAAAATTACACTATTAGATAGAAAACCCATATTTGTGTATCATTATATATGGGTAGGCAGCTCGTCCAAAAAACCAAGCCTATGATCAGATAAATGCCTTTCTGTTTATAAATGATCATTTCTCCAAATAAGTATATTATGTGTGTATTTTCAGTCTTATCACCCCCGCTGAGTGAACATAATGAGAGTGCCTTCATACTGCAAATATTTTAGTGCTGCTAGGCCTGCAGAAAAGCATTACATTCACAAGAGGGGATAGGAGAGACGAGGAGGTCACGTGAGAGGTGCCGAACGGCACACAGAGGAGACGTTACCACGGCTCATTGGGAACAGCACCAAGCCTTTTTTAATTTTGTCTAAATACTTTAAATGGCTCCAAACTTAGGTTATTTGCATAGCTTAAGAGATAATAGTGTCTGAGTAATGAAGGATTGCAAATTTGTGGTGAGGAGAAAAAAGCTGCAATGGAGACGCATTAACATTTTCCATTAAAATTCCACCTCATTAGCTTGTAGGCAGATGTGAAGCACATTAACCCTCTTCTGAGCTACACCGGAAATATCTATGCTGAAGTCTCTTATTGACAAAGGAGAGGTAAGTGACCTATTCACTAAAATGTCTAACTCAATTGCATTATTGGGAAAGACAAAAACATAACACTACAGCCAGCGGAGTAATTCCATTGTAAATTTCGATGAATTCCATCAGAGTTTAGATAGAGAACATGTTCTCTTTTACTCCGATGAAATTCCGTCAGAACTCCGATGTGATTTTGGTCAGACAAAGGTCCGATCACGTGTACCGGGCTTCAGTCTCTTCACAATTCCCAGCACCAAAGTCAATTTCTGCTCTCTATCTCTTCTGTTTGATTTAGCGTGCTATTATTATTTATTTGATGCTATTTTGCCAACCTAGTGAACCTGACCTGGTTTAATACATGTCTAAGCACAGCGCTGTGTTGGAATGCAGATACCTTTTGGTGTCTACCAGTGCTTATGATGTTCTTTATTTTGGTCCTTGTGTCTCTGTGAAGGCCCTTAGATTCTGGGTTTAGGATCCAAGGGCCTCTGCTAAGACACAAACATCTATTTAAAGACAAGCATAGACACTGGTGGACACCACAAGGTTCCTTAAGGTAGATACTGGCAGACACCACACAGTGTACTTTAGCACTGTTAATACAAAATAAACATTTTTGGCCAATTACAATTCAAATTCTCTTGGAATCTTAGAGCATTGTATTGTGTTATTTTTGTATTGGATGATACTATATTTGAAATGAAATCTGTCATGACAGAAGCACTGGGGAAACAAATGTAAAGAGATTTCCTGACCAATATATTCAAGGTACAAAAAAGTGGCCACAACCCCCACTTATTAATGGTCTTTGTAGCAAGGAGCACTGGAATGGCAATGTATTTCAAACAAATGTAGAGATTTCCAAGCTCACACTTACCAACCAGCCAGCGACCAACCGAATTGACCTGTCTAACAATATGCATTAAGAACAGGGGTTTAGTTGCACACATTTGCAAAAACATGCGTAAGCTGCAGGCCCCACCAAGGCACCCTGTTTCCTGCAGCCCCTAACTACTGAAAATCTCCATCTTGGAAGCACATGCATTTAGAATGGATAGGTAGGGGACAGGTGAGCCTGGAAGGAGCCACCCCTTTTTAAAGGTACAAGGTCACACTGAACACCCAGCACATAGCACTATGGCAGCAAGGGTGTCAGTGCGTCACCTGACCAATACATTCAAGGCACTGGCGCTGGCCTCCTTTTTAAAAGGTGACATGCTTTATGAGTGACCTTATACTAGTAGGCTAATAAAGACTCCTGAATTTGGCTTGCCTTACCTACAGTCTGGGTAGGACTCTTACAAGTAATTAAAGAAACAAAGTATAACAGTCAGGAAACCAAGAATTTCTGAGAACTGTGACAACCTCCATAATTTGTAAAAGATTTATTTTCATTTAAATCTGAAGAACAAAATACAGGTTCGAGAAACAGAGAGGAAATATGGATACAAAACACAAATAATGTGCACATATTCAGAAGTTTCCTATTTTAAAATAATGGATCTTATTGTTCTGCTTATTCAGTGGATGATAATGATGAATAATGCATTTTGCTTGGAGCTCTCCTGCTGATTTCCAGATGGGTCTTCTTCTTTTGGGATGGCTGAGCTTCTACTTAGGTGGGCAGCAATTTAACACAGTCTCAAGAGCATCATTCACACTAAAGATAAAATGAAAGCATTTTTTCAATTTGAGACTGTGCGTCTAACATTGTACCTCCACATTAATGTAAATACTGAAAAGCTTTCTAAAATGTTCTCAAAGAAATAAACCTCTAAACCAGGAGGTCCAAATTAGATATGTATTTCTAGTTTAAAACATACATGTTAAATACATACATTTCCCCAAATTTACATTAATGTGAGTTTGTTTGTAATCCCTTGGAGCTATAGCATATGCAGACAACATCACAGAGTCAGTAGGCCATAAGTAAGAGACTACATCTTCAAGTCTGTGCTGTGTAACTTCCTCTCTCTCTTTTGCTTTCTTTTTATATCTCCTTCCTGCATCACCAGTCACATTCAGGCAGGTTTAAATCTGATTGGTGACTGTGAGAAACGTCTAAGGCCTCATACACACGACCTGAGAATCTCGTCAGGAAAAACACGTCGTTTTCCCTGGTGAGATTCTTGGCAAGAAAGTCTTGCCGTCCAAGTGTTCTGACTTTCATTTCAAAAGAACCGCGGTTCTCTTGAAAGGAAAGAACACAGTGACGTCATCGCATATGACGAGAATGCGCTCGTCACATTCGATGCCGTCGACGCCATCTTGCTTAACCCTACCTATGCCGTGGAAGCTACCGGGCATGCGTCAAAGTCATTTTGAGCATGCGTGGGTTTCCACGGCTACAGGTAAGTATACACACTCTCGGGTTTCACGTCTGGAAACCGGCAAACGAGAATCTCGACGAGAAAAAAGAGAGCAGGTTCTCTTTTTTTCTCGTCGAGATTCTGCCCAGATTTCTAGACGAGAAACCTGAATGCCTCGTACACAGAAACGGGAATCGAGGCAAGAAGCAGTTTTCTTGCTGTTTTTTGCAGAGAAACCTGGTCGTGTGTATAAGGCCTAAGGGACTGGCTTTTTTACATCAGGTTTTCTGCAGGCGAAAGGATACTTGGAGCATCACAAGCAGGTGTGTTTTAGCATCTGATTATGTAGTTTCTTGATCAACTCAAAAGCCCACATCCCTTAACTGCTTGCCGACCTACCGCTGTAATTTTACTGCGGCAGGTCGGCTCTCCTGGGCGAGAATGAAAAATATAGGATGCGCTATAATTACAACTAATAATTGTGAACCGTGCAGTGAAGAACACTATAAAGGGCTAACAATCAATTGCTGACAGCCAAGCAGTGTTAATTGCGAGAGCCCGTAGCTATACAACAGCTCCTTTTGCAGCCACAAGAGGGCACGATCGCCGCCGGGCATACGCGATTGCTCGTTACACAAACACAAAACTCCCGGAAATGCTGATCTTCTGTTCATACAATGTATGAACGGACTGATCAGTGATTTCCCCTAGTGAGGCCACCCCCCCATACAGTTAGAACACACCCAGGAACATACTTAACCCCTTCCCTGCCCCCTAGTGTTAACCCCTTCACTGCCAATGGTATTTTTATAGTAATCCAATGCATCAGTATATGCTATAAAAAATAGCACTGATCGCTAAAAAAATGCCAATGGTCCCAAAAATTTGTCAAAAGTGTCTGAAGTGTCCACCATAATGTTAAAGTACTGAAAAAAAAACGCTGATCTCCGGCATTACTAGCAAAAAAAAAATATTAATAAAAATGCCATAAAACTACCCCCTATTTTGTAAACGCTAAAACTTTTGCGCAAACCAATCAATAAACGCTAATTGCGATTTTTTTTTTACAAAAAATAGAAGAATACGTATCGGCCTAAACTGAGGAAAAAAAATGTTTTTTTTATATATTTTTGGGGGATATTTATTATAGCAAAATGTAAAAAATATAGAATTTTTTTCAAAATAGTCGCTCTATTTTTGTTTATAGCGCAAAAAATAAAAACCGCAGAGATGATCAAATACCACCAAAAGAAAGCTCTATTTGTGGGAAAAAAAGGACGCCAATTTTGTTTGGGAGCCACATCGCACGACCGCGCAATTGTCAGTTAAAGCGACGCAGTGCCCAATCACAAAAAGTGCTCTGATTATTGGGCAGCAATATGGTCCGGGGGTTAAGTGGTTAAACTTAATTGGTCCTTATGGTGCCACACACTGTATCATAGTTTTCTTATGCCACGTACACATGATCGATTTTCTGCTGGAAAAACCTTGGATGGTTTTTCCGACGGAATTCCGCTCAAGCTTGGCTTGCATACAAACAGCCATACAAAAGTTCTCTGAACTTTCGTCCGTCAAGAATGCGGTGATGTACAACACTACGACGAGTCGAGAAAATTAGGTTCAATGGTTCCGAGCATGCATCGAATTGTTTCCAAGCATGCGTCAGAATTTTGGGCGTCGGAATTGCTACAGATGATCAGAATTTCCGATAGGAATTTTTTCCATCTGAAAATTTAAGAACCAGCTCTCAATCTTTTGTTGGCGGAAATAGTCCGATGGAGCGTACACATGGTCCAAATTTCCGTTTAAAAGCTCACATCGGACTTTTGCTGTCGGAATTTCCAATTGTGTGTACGGAGCATTAGGCTTCATGCAGACTGGATGTTTTTTCATCTCTCCTAGATGTCTGGCCGCAGCATTTTTACAGAAAAAAATGCTTGATGCTTGTACCACGTTTAGGCACACTTAGGAACATCAGGCACTTGGGCATTAATTCACTTAATTGTCCGTAATAATAATTTATTCTGACCACTGAAATTAATTAACATTCAAGCACTAAACGTGCCTAGTATTAGCAGATGTCAAGCGTTTTTTTTCTGCCAAAATGCTGTTGGTCCTGAACATGGTGACAGTGGGGTTTTTTCTGCCTCTAAATGCCTATGGGTGCATGTACACATAGGCTAACATGCAGGGGCGTTTTGATGAAGAAAAAAAAACACCAGATGCCCCTAACAGCAGCATTCAAAATGTCCATTGTGCATGAGGCTTTAGACTGATGCATTTCTGAGTCAGGATGCCCCTTTCATCAAAGCTATTATATCAAATTGTCAGTAACCCTCTCATTGTCCTAATATGCCCATGTAGAAATGTTGGGCCAATGAAGTTGCAAGCATGCCCACCCCTGTGTATATGTGCACCTGCAGGACAGGAAATCTTCTGCCCACAGCTCATTGGCCCAGCAAACACAACTAACGTATGGTTTCCAAACAAACCTGCTTCGGACTGATCCCACGCTCATCCCTAACATCAATTTTTTGATGAAAAACCATAGTACTGAAAAGTTAGGCTATGGTCCCTGTATGCATCTCATCGTTTAATTTGGACTGCAATTTACTATATATATATATATTGCCTTCCTTTAGTACAATATTTTCAGCAGCAGTCTTTCATCTTCACAGACTCATGAAAACATTAATAAGACTTCCAGAATACGAGAGAAGATCAGCCACAAAGTTGGATAAAGAACCGCCCTGATTGCATCTGACAGGTCAATGGCTAGAAACGCGTTGGGTTCTTTGCTTTCAGAGAGAACACTTGATGAAATTACTGTATGTTTGAAAGTGACAGTGCTTTTTGATTCTATTATCTGTCTCTGTAAGCCTGCTCTTCATTTGGTAGCAGGGATGTACTGTGAGATTCTTCTGTGGATGATGTGACAGACAAATTTTCGCCTTGCTTCCTTACATCTGACCTTAAAAAAAAAAAAAAAAAAAAAAAACTTTACCATTCCCTGAAAACTTTAACTCTTTACCGTGATCACAGCTAAGTTCTCAATAGTAACACAGATTTTTTTTTTCTTGTCTTTTACATCCTATCTCTGTTCACTGCTAGTATCAAGATTTCTATTAATGTAAATACATGAAAGAAGGAGATGATATTTGCTTGGTGAAGAATGTCAGAAAAAAAAAATACATCTCTTCCCTGTTCTAATCTCATTTCAAAGTGGCTGAATCCTGACAGTGAAATGTAACTGGAAAGAAATTCTCCATTATTAATACTGAGAGCTCAAAGGTCACACCTGGAGGGGAAAGATAATAGATTTAGAGATTTAATAACTGCTACAGTCAGTTGTCTTTGTGAGGCCAGATATTAAAAGATGTGTACTTACAAAAATGTGTCAAATGAGCTTGGTGATTAATCCAAAAGTGACCAAGAACGCTGAATACGCTTGGAATCGTCTTTCTTACAGGAACCATTTGATCAGTGAACAGGGTGCCATAGTCAGGAGGTGACGCTATGTATTTATTAGCCACAACATGTTTAACCACTTAATACCAGGACCCGGCCAGTTTTTGCAATTCGGCACTGCGTCGCTTTAACTGACAATTGCGCAGTCGTGCGACGTGGCTTCCAAACAAAATTGGCGTCCTTTTTTTTCCACAAATAGAGCTTTCTTTTGGTGGTATTTGATCACCTCTGCGTTTTTTATTTTTTGCGCTATAAACAAAAATAGAGCGACAATTTTGAAAAAAAAAACAATATTTTCTCCTTTTTGCTATAATAAATATCCCCCAACAATATATGAAAGAACTATTTTTTTCCTTAGTTTAGGCTGATACGTATTCTTCTACCTATTTTTGGTAAAAAAAAATCGCGTATTTGCGCAAAATTTATTAGTGTTTACAAAATAGGGGATAGTTTTATTGCATTTTTATTAATTATTATTTTTTTTTACTGCTAATGGCGGCGATCAGCAATTTTTTTTCGTGACCGCGACATTATGGCAGACACATCGGACAATTTTGACCCATTTTTAGGACAATTGTAATTTTCACAGCAAAAAATGCTATATAAATGCATTGTTTACTGTAAAAATGACAATTGCAGTTTGGGAGTTAACCACTAGGGGGCGCTGAAGAGGTTAAGTGTGACCTCATATATGTTTCTAACTGTAGGGGGGCGGGGCTGGACCTGTGACATCATTGATTGTGTTTCCCTATATCAGGGAACACACGATCAATGACAGCGCCACAGTGAAGAACAGGGAAGCTCTGTTTACACACAGCTCTCTTCGTTCTTTAGCTCCGGGGACCGATCGCGGGACTCCAGCGGCGATCGGGTCCACAGGTCCCGCGGCCACGGTCACAGAGCCGCGCCCGCGACTGGGCACTTAAAGAGGACGTACAGGTACGTGCTTGTGCCCAGCTGTGCCATTCTGCCGATGTATATATGTGCAGGAGGCGGTCCTTAAGTGGTTAAAGGGTTTGTAAAGGTTTGTTTTTTATTTTCTAAATATGTTCCTTTAAGGTAGTGCATCGTTAAATCACTTACCTTTTCCTCTGATTGCCCTTCTAAATGTTTTTTTCTTTGTCTGAATTTCTCACTTCCTGTTTCTCCTCAGTAAACTTCACACCATCATCCGTGTGGTGTTTAGTCAGCCAGAACAGCTTACTGAACAGCTTACTGAGGAGGAACATGAAGTGAGAAATTCAGACAAATAAGGCAAAGAAAAAAACATTTAGAAGGAAAATGGAAGGAAAGGATAAGTGAACCAACAATGCACTAGCTTAAAGGAACCTATTTAGAAAATAAAAAACAAACCTTTACAACCCCTTTAAAGGGTCATTAAAGGAAAAAAATGTTTTTGCTGAAATGACCGTTTACAGGGTATAGAGACATAAACGTTAACTGATTCCTTTTCAAAATGATTAAAAATAGATAAAAATCAAACATATAATGTGCCTGCAGGTTAGTTTCACTTTTGAACTGGCTTCATGTTTCTGTGAAGTAGAAATAGACACACAGAACAAAAACAAACAAATCCAGGGCAGTGTTTTGTATTTAAAATGAATCTGATTCTGGGAAGTTTTAGACACACAGTAGTGACAGCTTAGACCACTGTGAGAAATCTCCCAGTACTGTGGTTATAAGGAAACAGACAAGCAGGAAGTGTAGAGAACAGAGCAGGATTACAGCAACTTCAAAGCAAAAACGAACAATAAGGACATGAAACCAGTACTGCAGTAAGGTAAAGGAAGCTATTTAGCTAAAAAAAAAAATCCTTTAGTGATCCTTTAATACATTCTTCTGCTTATACTACATTCTGAGCTCAGCACTTTATACTATTATAGTTGTAGATTCTTGGGGCAATTTAGATATTAGATAAGAGTAGAATGATTTTGGTAAAATTGTTTTTCTTTTTTGCAAAATTATAGTTGGAAAAAGTGGAATCTCTCAATTATGCCCATTGAACTGATACTTCATTGGATACAATCTATCCAATGAAGAGCCGAGAAGCCCGGGCCAAGATCCAGCACATGATGGCTCATGTAAGTAAAATGGGGGGCTGGGGGACCGGTAATTATCAGATGCATAGGATGCATTAAGGTGAAAAAAAAGGAAGGTTTACAACCCCTTTAACCTTTTTTTTTCTTATGAAAGAGACATAAAAAACACTTTCAATGGTATATATACCTGACCAAAAATAGCAAATAACAAAATAAGTTCACTTTATCGTTGCAATATACATACCATTTACCCACTTCCCATCCGCTGTGTATTTATATACATCCCTGGACGAGAACGGTGATATCCCAATTATGGTTGCACCTGCAGCATTGATTTTGGTATCATTTTTTAGAGCAGGTGATGGGCTTTCATGCAAAAGTGATTCAATAGACTCTACAGCTACTTGATAACTTTAACAGGTGGTGGAAAGAAGTCAACAACCATTTTATTCTCCAGGACCTCTGCCTAAAAAAAATATATAACGTTTGAGGTTCTAAGTAATTTTCTAGCAAAAACTATGCAGATTTTTACATGCATGAGAGAAATCTTAGAATTGACGTGGACTGGAGGTGGTTTAGCCATAGGACATGCATGTTTCCACTGGTTGAAATGAACGTTCCTATAGCCATTGCTGAAATAAAACAAGGCAATAATACAGCTAATAAATACAGCTTACAGATTCTATATACATCTTTGTGTATATGTATATATATATATATATATATATATATATATATATATATATATATATATATATATATATATATATATATATGACTTTTTTGTTAGGATTTTTGAAACATAGTTGTCTTGGCTCCAGCATTGTAACTTTATGCACAAAGGGCCTTTAGCAGAAACATAGTTGTGAAAACAAAGTTTATTTCTCGTTCCTAGAATGTAGAATAATATGTTATTATGTGGAAAGGTTAGATGTCACATTTTTCTGACATTCACAGCAAGCTGAACGTTTTCTTTTCTTATCAGTATGATGCCATCAAAAAAAAAAAATGGAAAGACAAAGAATGGTATTATTTCCCTTCTAGATGATTGTGTAATTATTTTCATTTATTCTTAATCAACAAGAAATTTAAAGCAAGCTATGGAAACAGGTTCAAAGTGTCAAGAACAAGCTAGACAAAGTAAAGTATCTACTGAGAATTCATCTATAAGAAAAGATTCCTACAAAATCTCAATAAGTGAGATTAGGCATGTACAAACATCAGAGGAGGAATCTTAACCACTTCCATACTGGGCATGTAAACCCCCTTCCTGACCAGGTGAAATTTCAGCTTGCGGCACTGCGTCGCTTTAACTGACAATTGCGCGGTCGTGCGATATGGCTCCCAAACAAAATTGGCGTCCTTTTTTCCCCACAAGTAGAGCTTTCTTTTGGTGGTATTTGGTCACCTCTGCGATTTTTATTTTTTGCGCTATAAACAAAAAAGGACGACAATTTTGAAAAAAAATACAATATTTTTTACTTGTTGCTATAAAAAATAGCCCAATTTAAAAAAAAAATTCAGTTTAGGGCGATACGTATTCTTCTACATATTTTTGGTTAAAAAATAAAATAAAAAAAAATCGCAATAAGCGACTGGTTTGCGCAAAAGTTATAGCGCCTACAAAATAAGGGACAGAATTGTTATTTTTTATTATTTTTTTTTTTTACTAGTAATTGCGGCGATCTGCGATTTTTATTGCGACTGCGACGTTATGGCGGACATATCGGACACTTTTGACACATTTTTGGCACCATTCACATTTATACTGCAATCAGTGCTATAAATATGCACTAATTACTGTATAAATGTGACTGGCAGGGAAGGGGTTAACACTAGGGGGTGAGGAAGGGGTTAATGTGTTTCCTGCATTGTGTTCTAACTGTAGGGGGAGGGGGGGGTGACCGATCTGTGTCCCTATGTACTAGGAACACAGATCGGTATGCTCTCTCTATGACAGGACGCTGTCATTGTGAGAGCAGGCAATGAGAGATGATCTCATATGTTTACATATGAGATCATCTCTCATTGGCCCATCAGATCGCACCGCAAACGGCCACTCTGATTGGCCGTTCGCGGTGATCTGTGATTGGCTGTGTCCGAGGGACACGGCCAGTACACTAGTTCCCCGCTGCGCGCTCTGGAGCGCGCGCTGGGAACGAGGAAAGGGGCTGCCGTGAAAACACGGCAGCCCGGAGATTTAGAGCCACCCTGCGGCCGTATATACTCGTACGGCCGTAGGGAAGTGGTTAAACAGCTACACAATAAACTTTGGTCCTCAAAGAATATTTTTAAACTAAACCTGACTTCAGACTTTGCACACTAAAGTGTTTATGCATTCTAAAGTAGCAACCCCCCCCCCCAAAAAAAAAAGCTCATCCTTTGCTAAAGGCACTGTGGAGAAATTAAGCTTTAAAATTTACAAGAGCCTGTCAGCCCACTAATGTACACGCACATGCGTTTTTTAGGCTGTTAAAAATGGGCTGAAACTGAACTTAAAGTGTTACTAAACTCAAAACAGTCAAATCAGTCTGTATATGCAGTAAAGCATGCTTGTTATACTCACTGTAGAACATAAGGGGCTAATCCTTCCCATTGTGTAAGAAATCTGTTTGATCCTGTCTTCTCTAATCCTCCCCTTATTGTATTGACTCAAATCCATTCACTGATAGAACAGAGCCATGCAAGCACTCTGCATATGTTCAGTTTGGTGTGTATTGATAGAGAGTTCAGCACAAACTGGAGAGTGCAAAATCTGGAGCAGCTATGCATGGTAGCCAATCAGCTTCTAACATCAGCTTGTTCAATAAGGCTGGGTTCACACTTGTTCCGACAACGCTCCTACATTGGGAGCTCATGTAGCACGACGTGTGAAAATCAATGTTTCCCTATGAGAGCTGTCTTAACTGGTCCTACACAAGTCAGTCCGACTTTGAAACTACTCCCTGTACTACTTTGGTCCTACATTGATCCTACTTCAGCCCATTGAATATCATTGAAGTAGGACCAAAGTAGGAGCCTTGTCCTAACCATCCAACTTTTGCATTCTGACATGTGATTACAGCACCAGTAAAAGGAATTTATCTCACTCTGGGATTGTTTTGATTGGTCAAAGAACAAGTCAGTCTATCACAAAGTAGGACCAAAGTAGTATCCTGTTCATGAAAGTAGGATGGATGTGGGATCAATGTAGGACAAAAGTCGCAGAGCAAAGTAGGATGAAAGTCGTGTAGTGTAGTGTGAACCCAGCCTACATGAGCTACACCAGAATTTGCACTCCAGTTTTAGATCAACCCCTAAGCATCTCTGCATTTTAAAAAAATTTACAGGTGTTTTTTGCACATTTTTTAGACTTTTTCTTTTTTTTTCTTGCAACCAATAGAAAGCTATTTTTTTAGAGAAGGAAACATTTGGATTTATTTAAGTGTTTTTCATATTAAAATCTTTTGGGGCCAAAATACGTGACTTGACTCTAGTGGCAAGCATTGAAGTGTTGTGCAGAGTATTGAAATGTTGTAGCCTAGCTCTGAGGAAGGGGGTGCGAAACATGTTAGCTGCACCCCGTGTTCTGTGCATGTCCACTGTGATTATGGCCTTTTGTCAGTTGCATTTTGTGAGTACCCACTTTTATACAAAAATGTCTTATTATTTAAGGGGTTGTAAATCTGCATGTTTTTTCACCTTAATGCATCCTTTGCGTTAAGGTGAAAAACTTCTGTCACTGAGCAGCCCCCCAGTCCCCCCATTTTATTTACCTGAGCCCGTTCATTCCCTCGCCAGAGACGGGCTCTAACTCTCTGCCTGGGGGTTCTCAGCTCTTGATTGGATAGATTGATAGCAGCGCAGCCATCAAATACTGGTGGCCAAAAAGTGTATATGTCACCGCTTTGTCCTGCTGACAAGTTCTTAGTTATGCAACTTTGCTAAAATCCAATTATATACCAGCATTAATTGTTGGGCTTCTATAGTCCTCTATGGTCTAAATCGGCTGATTGCCTTTTACTTTAAAGAATAGCTAATAGTATTTGAATTTTGCCTTTTTTATACAGTATACATGTATTCGAATTGCTCTTCAATTTATTTCCTTAATCACTAATCACCTGATGGAAGTAAGCTTCAATCACTTCAGTATTAATTATATGCTGCAGCATCGACGTTGTGTCCTAGTTTACAGATTTTTTTCTGCTTTCTGTTGGCGGAGCTCTGAATAATAGGCAGCTCTTAGGGTTTAGATTGATTGGCTTGTGGTCCTGTGGAAAATAATTTGTATCGCTAGAAATGTAATTACACATCTCTAAATGAAACCTATACTGTAAAAATACAGGGACTGCCACTGTTGGCTTTTTCTGAAAATGCTAGGGGACTGGCTATCTTGGGCTTTAATTCTTTCTGACCTAGGATAAGACAAAGATTAGTCAGAGTAAAGTCAGAGATCCTGTTTCTATATACTTTTTCTTAGTAGGTGACTCACGTTGCCTGTTCCTAAGTCTATAGGACAGAGATGGCAAACCTTGGCACCCCAGATGTTTTAGAACTACAATTCCCATGATGCTCATGCACTCTGCAGAGCATCATGGGGAATGTAGTTCCAAAACATCTGGGGTGCCATAGTTCGCCATCACTGCTATAGGATATCTAAACACAACACTAGTGATAATCTGACGCACTGCTGTGCTCCTCACATTCTGGTAAAGTCCCACAGAGAATACTTCTAGATCTCATTATATACATCCTCCTCTTCCACCTGTATTAGGGGCCTGACACAGGATCCATACAGACAAAGCACAGAATCCCTTTTACTGAATTTGTTTAGTTAATTTTTAAAGAAAACTATCATGGTTTTGGGTTATTTTTTTTATTTTTTTGATGCCTCTGTTTTAAAGCAGAACCTCAGTTTTGGTAGGCAAATTAGACAGAAATGTGGCACCCTCTTCCCTGGCAGCAGCCTTCTGGGACAAGTCACAGGTCCCAGCAGGATGCAGATCATTCACACAGCCCAGCGTGGCTCACCCATATGCAGTGGGAAGCTGGCTTTGAAGCCACAAGCCATACTAAATATGCTGGTACTGGGGACCTGAATACTGACGAAGAACCAGCCTGTGTGAGGACTGAGGACAGCACTGGATCCTTGTCTTTTTTATTAGAAGTCAGCAATTACAGTATTTGTAGCTGCTGAGTTTTTTTTTTTTTTCTTTAAAGCAGCTTAGTTGATATCAATTTTTTCACTAAATATATACAATCTTTATTTTACAATGAGAAACAAATGAAGTATTTCTTTTATTTGTAAGTTTATTTTCAGAAAAGTGAAATCAGTACAATGTAATGAACATCAATAAAAAGTTATCAAATGAAGTATTTCATACATGACAAAGGCATTCCAAAGCAAACTGGGTATTCTAAAGAGTAACAGCAGTAACAACCTGCTTTTGTGGCTCCTAGTGGCTGATTGACATCTCAATCAATATATATAATATATGCAATATGTAATATCCACCCTTTTTTTTATAATATATATATATATATATATATATATATATATATATATATATATATATATATATATATATATATATATATACACACATACATACATTTTTTTTTATTCCTGCTCATAATTAGGAAGAATTATGTACATAATACAGAAAAGAACAAGAACAACTAGTGTCTCCAACCTTTGAAGATGCCCCTATAGAAATCTTTGAGGCTGTAATTTTCAGGCTTGGCTGGGACACTAAATAGTAGAGGCCATAGATATCTAATCAAGGGAAGTAAACATCAGGGGAGACAGAGGGAGGGTGGACAAAGTTAGATCAAGGAAAGGAAGCATAAAAGATAAGCAAAGTTTCTGCCTAACATAGTAAAATAATCAAATGATTTGTAAATCTTTTTCTAAAATCCACACTTTAAATATAATAGTCTCTGCTGCTCTTGTAATCGCCATAAATAACACTGGTGCTATTAGTAATTGTTGTCTTTATAACTTCCCCACTTCCATGGTCTGATTGTGACAATAATTAGGAAATCCTTGCTTAGCAACAACAGCAAAGTTTTCGAAGTGTCCAGATTTTATGGGATACTGCACAATTTTATCTGAATAGTGCATATTGTGCTTATGTCAATGGACTACCTTTACCTGCACTAAGATTTTACAACTTGAGTTTGTAATCAATTCAATCATTTAATCAACCAATCAATTACTTAACCAAGTAAAAGTTTGAATTTGATTGGTGTTGCACAAGTTCTCTTTTTCTAAATAAACATAAGTACAGTACTTCCAAAAATTTGTTATTAGCTCTATCCCACCCACACACCACTTTGGAAGTTTTAATGCCCAAAATATGGAATCCTGGGAAGGATGCAATGGTTGCCCTTTAATGTTACTATCAAATCATCTTATTATGTATGGGGAAAGAAAACATTGTAAACTCTTCTACAGGCATACCCCACTTTTAAGTACACAATGGGGTTTATTTACTAAAGCTGGAAAGCGCAAAATCAGTCTCACTTCTGCATTGAAACCAACTAACCCCAGCTTGCTCAATTTTGGTAATAAAACCTGGAAGCTCATTGGTTTCTATGCAGAAGTGAGCTGGATTTTGCGCTTTCCAGCTTTAGTAAATAAACTCCATTGTGTACTTAAAAGTGGGGTATGCCTGTATTACTTCCTTTTAATTAACCTTGATACAAATTTACTCTTATTGAGCATTTACTTTTTTTGGTGCAATGTATTTACTTACTTGCATCAACAATAGTTTTAAATGTGTGTTCATGAAAAAAAGACAAATGGATTGGAAGTATTTGCTGCCTTCAATTAAACTGATCATTATGCCACAGTACATTTTGGCAGTCTTAACAGATATTTCGCATAGCCATGTATCATTATCTCTGTCTCACAGAGTCAGTTTAATTAACTGTATTTCTTTTGCTTTAACCAGTTACAGGCAGATAGGACAGTAGGTGTCTATTCAGCAGAATCCACAGGGAGGTTGTAGACCCAGTTAAAAGCTTGAACGGACAACGTTAATTATAGAACTCTTTTCCTACAGGACAGGCAGCTGCAATGATCAAATGATCATCTTTTGAGGTCTACTCAATGACAAATATGTGTCATAGATCAAGTAAACTTAATGAACACACTTATATAGTCACATCAGTCACAAAGGAAAACATTACATTCAAACAGTTATTATCATATCTTTTTCTATGCAGCCATCATTGAGTTCTGCTGTTATCGGGCCTGGGGAGAAAAGGGGGCACGGGGAGGAAGTTCCCGAGGACTCAAGCCCTGTACACACGGGCCAGAATCTTGTCAGGAATAAACCCTTGTTTTTCCTGACGAGATTCTAGGCAAGACATTCCTTTATAAAGAACCGCGGTTCTTTTGAAAGGCAAGAACGCAGTGACGTCATCGCGTATGACTAGCATGCGCTTGTCACATTCGATGCCGTCGCCGCCATCTTGCTGCACCCTACCTATGCCTAGGAAGCTACCGCGCATGCGTCAAAGTCATTTCGAGCATGCCTGGATTTCCACGGCGACAGGTAAGTATACACACTCTCGGGTTTCTCGACAGGAAAACACTGCCGAGAATCACAACGAGAAAATAGAGAACAAGTTCTCTATTTTTCTCGTCAAGATTTTAGGCAGTTTTCTTGACGAGAAACCTGAAAGCCTCATACACACGCTCGGTATACTCAGGAAGAAAGCTCTGCCGGCATTTTTCTTGCCGGTTCCTGCAGAGTAAACTGAGCGTGTGTACATGGCTTGAGCCTCTGAGGTTGTCCCAGAATTTGTTTGTGTAATTAAAGCTGAGCTCCAACCTTACCTTTGGTCTTGCACAGAATTGGCCTTGTGGTAGAGTCTGGTATGGGAAGTAGTCCTGCAAGGACCTGTGCTCTCATATAGTGCTTCTTCTTTGCAATGCCTTCAATAGGCCCATCTAAGGAATCCATTTTTTGTGGATTTCACAATTAACCATCTCAGGTATTCGTGTTTCTCATGTTCTCTTTATACCTATTCTTTTTAAAGTGAAGATTTACCTAATTTACTGAGCTTTGGAGTAACTGCACTTTGTAAAGAGCACAGTGTATTTAATTTTAGTAAATCAACTGTAGAGTGCTCAGGGAGCTATGTACAGCACCCTGTCAGCCCCTCTCATCTGCCATGATCTGTCTGCTATACATAGAGAAGCACGGAGACTCAATGATGATGTCACTGAATCTAAAGTAAGGAAAGTCATGTAAATAAAAATATTTAAATATGTAATTAACATGCTCATGAGTAGGGGAAAGGAAAAAACAGGGAAAGCAAAATATAAGCTTTAAAGTATTTTTCATTTGCCTTGTGTATATATTGGATGATTTGGTGGTTTGTCATTGAGAGTTGTATTTTGAGTCACCCCTTTTCTTTTTATTCATAATATATTTTTTCTTAATTGCTCACTCTAGTTTTGATAAAAAAAAACACTGGTGCAGAACAATTTTACAATTTTATGTATTACTTTGCATGCTCAATGGTCACAATACTATTTCTTTGAAGCAATTTAAGAGCACTGGTACAGAAAATTCAGGCAATGAGGTACAGGAACTGTAGACAGAATCATGGTCTTTGGAAGAAGAAGTGAGGTCATCAACAATTAGCCAGTGATCTAGACAGAATCTAGGCACTGCTTGCTGATGAAGAAACCTTAGCAATGTAAGACAACAAGAGATTGAAATGTTGCAGATTGCTGCTGAAGACACGATTGAGGTTAAATAGCTTGTTTGATGCCATCACTAGGATCAAGCATGTGCACCCATACACATCACACCATTATGTCTGAAGACATATGCCCAGCATTGACCCCATCTGCCAAGCTATGCATCTAAACACTCGCACATGCCCTTCCCGACCCACTTGCATGCAGGCTGGCACATTCTTCCTGAAAGTTACTTGGCCAGGTTCTGGCCAATAACTGGCTCCATATTACGTGCAGTAGATTGCTCTGAGAGAGGCAGGGCCAAGAAATGTGTCTTTTCCCTTACTCTTGATGACTTCCAGCACCCCTACACGCTGCATGGTTATTTTCTCCTTCAAATCAATACAACCATTCTCAAATGTCACTTATCATGCCACTTCAAGGGCAACACAATTATTCTCAAAGTCCACAGTCATTTTTATAGTATCTGTCACGTATTTGGCGACTGAACCTGACGAGCAGAGGGAGGCCTCTCGTACAACCCTGGCTCAGGGACCACCAATGTTGCAACAGTGGCCTCGAGAGTGTCGTGGTGTAAGAGTGCCTGAACCTTCTTCCTTGTGCAGGGTATGGTACCAGGGTAGACCAAGAAGACAGACAGCAGTCATAGCTAGGTCAGCAGATCCTGGGCTGAAGGTGGCAGGTAGTGAGAGGTACCAGATGCATGGTCAGACATGCTGGGTTGGCAGCAGAAGCAGGCATAGACGGGATCAGCAACATAAGTTCAGGCAGAAAATGCAAGAAGCAAGGCAAAAGTCCAAATACAGGACAAGGTCAGGATAAGAGAGGTAGAACGGAGTCAAGGAAAGCCAGGTCAAACACAGGAATCAATGGGATCAGGGATCAGGTTTCAGGTTCACAGGTACAGCTGCAGATCAGACAGCAAAGTATCAGTGCATCTGCTGCACATATTTATGGTATTTGGCACCAACCTTATTGGAACACGCACGCAGTCACACATTTGTGTGCCTGTGGAATCCTGCCTTTGGGCAGCCATTGTGCCATGGCCAGCACCTCCCTGGCTGTATCTTAACTGTATTTACCAAAATATTCTCACCTGTATAGGAACTCAGCATGCATGTAATATAAAACTACTTTTGATGTAATTTAGCCCCATATTGCTGCAAGAAAGACTCATACATGAGTAAGCACTGCGAAGTTACAGACAGATTATTGTATTTCTTTACATGCATAGCTCAATGATCTAGGCCAGGGATCTCCAAACTACGGCCCTCCAGCTGCTGTGGAACTACACTTCCCATGAGGCATTGTAAAACTCTGACATTCGTAGACATGAATAGGCATGATGGGAATTGTAGTTCCTGAACACCTGGAGGGCCGTAGTTTGGAGACTCCTGATCTAGGCTAACACCTGAGCTTGGGAGAGGTGTGGGGGATAACCAAGTCAAGGTATCTTTGAGTAGCGGCCTTCTGCATGAGGTGTGGAAGGGTTGTTGGGACAATAGTTTCCTTTTTCTAATCTTTAAGTAGCAGTGTTTATAAATAACACTGACTATATCTAGCTACTGTATTCTAATACCCAAAGTATATATGCATCAAGGTAAAGCACATATGCCTATATCACAATTAAGGATTGATGAAACTACCCAGGTTCGATTCGCCAAAAGTTTGGCGAACTCTGTTTGAAATTTAGCAAACCCAAATGTGGTGCATCACACTGAAGTCTATGGATGCATTAGGCCTCTTTCAGGACTTACAGGCAAACTGCAGTAAAAAAAAAGTATTGGAAGCTGGTCATTGCCATTGTGGACATGTCCCATCGCAAAAAAATTATATATATATATATATATATATATATATTATTATAATTTGAATCTACAGAAGGGAGAGGGTCTATTCATGTGGAAAGTTACACCTTTTCATTCTAGTGTAACAGGCCCGGTTTGACATTGGTCAGCAGTTTGTCGAGTCCTGTTCCTGTTCTCAATGATGCAAAACTGTTCCCAACTGACCTTAATGTCTCGTTATGCAATTGTTTATCTTTCCCTCTCCTTTCATTACAAAAAAATTCAAATACACTGACCCGTATGGGCCCTTCTAAGTCTCTGCCATATTCCGAAGGTGATGAAGTTCATTATAGATCAAAAAAAATCCTGGTGAATCTTCACACAAATTCACTGGGACCACAAATCTTGAATCCACAGGTTTTGACTCAAACTCATGGAACCAGCGAACCTAAATCTTATCCCTAGTCACAATCCACTTTTCCTACTGTAAACAAGTGAGGTGCAAACCAACCCAAAACAGTTGTCACATTTCTGTACGTCCAGTAGGTCACTTGTCACATGTAGTTTTGTCAGTCTGGCTTTAACATTTTAATGCATAATATACTTGGCTTTAGTTGGAAACTGTGTTTATTTTATAAAAGGTGTATAAATGGTTGTTCTAACAACTTCTTTATGCTCAAATTGCATATGAATCTGGGGTTTATTGCTTTATCTGAACTGAGAGATGATGTTAACATATAATTGGTACTGCAAGCTTGACTTGTTATCAAGGGTAATTTGTTAAATACATATGTTATTCATATTATACATATAACTAAAAATATATAAAACATCAATTTATAAAATTGAAAACATAAAAACATTTAAAAAAATGTAATAATATAGTTGACTGGTTTCCCTTAATGCATAACAACCCTTAATGACCTATCATATTGCAGTTTTTATTGGAATAATAAAAACTATTTCTTGGTTGGATATTTTTTTTACTTTATGGGTCAATCTACCCAACCTCTATAGGTGGAATCTGGTGGGGAGTCACCAATTGGCTTAACTATCATGATTTCCTATAATAAAATCTCCTTGTCGCAGAGCCTTGTCTGTTTCCATCGTTGAGAAGCGCTTGACAAGTGCAGTAGTTTTTTGTTTGTTTTTTGGAAAGTGGGATGCAATATTTGAATTCTGATTTTGAAAAGCCTTCTTAGCTTGCATTTCTTGCTACATTGATTTGCTTTGTTTAGCTTCACTTCCTCTCATCCCATACAAATTGTGAATGTAAACACAAGCATGTCAAAAGCTACTCAAAAAAATTAAAAAGTATCTAAAACACATATCAAATGCAAGCCTTTTTTCCTTGAAAGCATGACTTGCTTCTGTAACTGTGTACACAAATCCTTTGAGGGTTCACAATCCTCTTGTTGCATTCTCTTTTGTAGAAAATAAATAGAAAATCTAGACAGAATGTGAATACTTTGTTTTGGTTCGTGCAGGTGAAAAGATTTGGGAATTTAAGTCTAGAGATCTCCCTACTGAGAGATAAAAGGCACCCACTGGTAGTTTAACTCTTTATCAAAACCAAAATATCAGTTTTGGACAGATTGAGACACTTATATTGTATCCCTAATAAACCTTCACAATACATGCCTGTAGTTTTTAAAATATCTGTCATTAAGTGACCCTCTCACTTCCAAAAAAATAAAATAACGAAGAGCCTGTAAAATATGTCCTCTGCCCATGCTCATTATCTTTACTATGTTGCAGAGTTTTACCACTACTTGAAGAACCTTCTTCACCCAACACATCTGGGTGTGTTGAATATTTGGCCCCCACTTTTTTACTTTCCACCAACCCCCATATATCGCTGCAGGACACATCTGTGACACTGGGGCTGGCAGAAGGTACTACAGCCCTCAGCAGGGCAGCAGTTATCCTACACACTCAGATAAATGTCCACACCAGCTCACCCTCCATACGCTCTCTTAGGATAATAATTTAGTCCTTGGTCATTGGAATGATGTGCTCCTCCATGTTATCAAGTTGACCAACACAGCTGAAATATAAAACAAAATACTTTATTTTAATCTGTATTTAAAAACAATGTAACGTGGCTATGAAAGATGCCCCTATAAATCCAGAGGAGCACGTTTTTGTACTTTCCTTGCATCGTTTTTAATGGTATATATACCACATGGTTCCACTACATACAATGTACTGTAGCTCTTGGATTAAACTATATATTTTTAACATTTGGGTGGTTGTCTATAAAAGCCTTTTACTGTAGCTTTCTTGTTGTGTAATTGTATGAAGACAGTATTTGAGAATATTTGGGTTTCAATAGTCTAGATAAATGTACTCTTTTTTTAATGTTTTATTGTTGTCTTTGCTTTTCTGTGTAAATGCACCTCATTCCTGTATGGATGTCAAAGGAAATGAAAGTGAAAAAATCTCCTAAAAATTGCCAGAAACTTTAAAGCTGTCCATAAATTGATTGAACTGGTTGGCTGGTTCAGCAGGGACTGGCAACATTTTGAAGAGTGTGTGGCAGTGCCCCAAGTTAATTGTTTGATCGATGTCTGTCAAAGGGGCATGTTGGAAAACTTTCTTGATCTTCAGTGTATTTTGACAGCCATGGGTGTAGCTATCAGAATATAATGTCCCAGGGGGAGGATGTGGGGGGGGGACAAAAATAAAAACATAACATTATATGGCCATCTTAACTTTTCCTCACTCAGAAAGTAATCAACAAATTGTCTGGAGTTAGTCCTTAATGTGTATTAATGAGACAGAGTGTGAAATAAAAAATCAAGTCAACAAGGGTTATAGACTGCATGCATTGTTTTTATATGAATCATGTACTAAAATGCGTGACACTGGCTCCTAACTAGCCTATATCAGTTTATAGAAAACATGTCTTTCTCTATAATGTAAGGTATCTGCTTCTCTTGTCTCTTTCCGTTTCTCATTACCTGTGCTTTATTTCTTTTCTTTGTTACATACCTTGGTACCAGTGTAAATCTATTATGTTATAGCAGTGCATTATCTTTGAAGATTAACTAGCTACTGAATGGTGCAAGGGTTACTAAACGGTTTAAGGTCTGAGGGTAAAACATATCAGGAGAGACTAGATACATTTTATATGTACAGCTTATAAAAATCTAGGGAAATGGGTTGACATGATTAAAACCTTTAAATACATTACAGCTGTGAATGAGGTTCAGTAGAGTTGTATTTTCAATTTGAAGATTAAGAGAGAAGTAATGATCTCAAACTAGCAGGAGGAAAGCTCGCTCATCCCCACTCCTTTCCTGACCGGCCGGGCAGCGCGCTTTGGATACGGGTCTGGTATGGATTGTGGGGGGACCCCCACACACCGGTTTTTCGGCTTGGGGGGTTCTCATTACAACCAATACCAGACCTATGAGCCTGGTATGGCCCTGGGGGAGAACCCATGCCGGTTTTTTATTTAAAATTTGGCGTGGAGTTCCCCCTCAGGATTCATACTAAACGCCGCAGCTAGATTTGGCGGGAATCCAAGTCGGATCCCTGTCGCTTTTATTGATCTGCATTAAAAAAAAAGTTGTATACAAAATAACAATTAAATAAAAAAAAGTTTTCTGTTTAAATAATATGAGTCACAGACAAGGTGTAAACCCCCTCTAGAGAACAGTACTACATATATGAGAACCTTGTGCATGAAATGGTATACACTAGAGTATTCGCGTATCCTCCAGGTACTGGTTTTTCACTTGACCTCGGTGAACCTCAAAAGCCTCGTACACACGACTGAGAATGTCTTCGTTAAAAGAAACATCATTTTTCTCAACGAGATTCTTGTCAAGCTTTCCTTGCATACACCCTGTCGAGACAAAATCTCATCATTCTTAAGCGCGGTGATGTACAACACGTACGACGCCACTATAAAGGGGAAGTTCGATTACACTGGTGCCACCCTTGGGGCTGCTTTTGCTAATCTTATGTTACCGCGTGTTAAGTAAAAGTTTGGTGAGAGATGATTCGCGCTTTTCAGTCTGTTACAGCGTGACGAATGTGCTATCTCCATTACTAACGCTACTTTTGCCGAAGGCGCGATCCCGTCTCATACTTTATTCTGAGCACGCGTGGGTTTTTAAGCATACACATGAACACGTTTCTTGTTGTAAACCAGCCCGACGAAAACCACGACAAGAAAATTGAGACTCCCGACGAGAAAAAAGAGAGCATGTTCCACAACAGTTTTCTCAATGAAAAACATACACACAACCGTTTTTTTGCTCTGCCAGCAGTTTTCTTGATGAATTTTGCAGAGGAAAACAGTCGTGTGTATGCGGCATTACAGTTCCACTCTACATGTTTTGCAAACCTAGTCGTTTCCTCAGGAGCTTTTAATCAATCTTTATATAAAAACATAAACATGTTAGAATGCATTTTTACATACAGGCAATCTCATACATACACTGTTTATTTCATCAAGAACTCACTTGCAATGAAATGCAGGGATAAGAGCACTCACCTGCAATGCCAGATGGGGGCCGCAATATGGCTCATTTTGTCAGATGTAGGGACATACAGATATGCTTAGAGGATTGCAAGGGCAGCATATATTAAATACTTTCATTAACACAAAATGATGAAGCGTATAGTTTTCTATATGATACTTACATATTCAAATTAAGAAATTCATCACATTCACTTGTTTAGGGTGATGATATTCCCTGCAGTGGCCCAAAAGCCTACAAAGTAAAATGATGTAGTCTGTCTTTTTATATGTATTATGTCTCCATAGATCACCCTTAAGTAGCAGTAAGTATTACAAAATAAATAAAATATGCTACGTTTTCACCAGTGTGCAAGTAATGTGACTGTTAGAGTAGATAGAAAACGCCAAAAAGTGGGTTCTTGTCAGCAGGTATTTCTCAAGCTGGCAAAATGTTCCGTAATAAGGGTGCTATAAAACAATAAACCCAGGTATTTGTATGGGGAGAGAGAGGAAAAATGGGAAAATATAATAAAGTAAAGAAGCATCCCTCTAGATACCGAAGGGGGAGAAATACCATAGGGGTTGTGTTTCTTACCTATCCTGCATAGTGCCTCCTCATGCTGACAATAGATTGTTTATGAGCCCCACAAAAATAATTAATTGAATAATAAAATTCAACACCCTAAAGCCTTGTACACACAATGAGTTTTTCCGATGGGAAAACTGTGAGGAGAGATTTTGGCCGCGTGTATGCTCCTCGCAGTTTTTCCGACGGGAAAACTGCCCAAAATCGTTTTTTGGCAGTTTTCCTCTGGGAAAAACTGCGATGGAGCATACACATGGCCGGGATTCCCGGCCAAAGCTCCATCACAGTTTTCCTGTCGGAAAAACCAGCCGTGTGTAGGCGAAAGACTGAACCGAGCAGGTTCTCGGCTTTCCCGCTGGTAAACCCGATCATGTGTACGTGACTTAAAACTTTAATGAGGTTCGGATTCAATTTCCAAATTTTGAGGAGGTTTGGCTAAACTGGCTGCGAAATTCACACATCCCTAGAATATAGTATAACAGCATTGCTAATTCCCCTTTCTAGTCCACATCTGCTTCAATTTTCAACACACAAGCCTACCCCCTAAACAGGGACAACTGGCCAGTATGACAGTATTTGTGTCATGTAAACATTTCTAGATACAGTGGTATTTTTTAAATAGCAACAATCCTTGACTGCAATCCAAGCTGTTATACTTATAATGAAGGAGTTAAATGTTATATCCACATAAAATTCTACTCCAACCTGGGATTCTTTCTATAAATCAACACATCTGCTTTGATGTTTTTAGAAACCGTCTTTTGCATCTAGAAATGGCTTCAACTTGGTGGGTAAATTAGGCTTATTATGATACTTTAATTTCAATTTCTCATCTAAAACGGTCTTTTAATTCCTGGCGATTTGTTTGTGACATGATTAAATGGTCGGACTTGGCAGGAGTCCACTCTTGCAGCTCAAAGCAGAGAGAATCTTTACATCATTAAAGATTAAGATGTTTTGCTCACCTAAAACATATTAAATTGCCAGGCAATTACAAAAAAAGGATGAAGACTGAGAGGCTGTAAACAGCGAAGGCCATTGCTAGGTCACTTTAAAGTGTTCCTGTCAGCTCCTTAATTCCTCGGACCATTTGCTACACGTCTGCCCTTAATTATTCATTAAAATGTATGACAAGTAAGCTCAGCAGATGACAGGTGTCACTTCAGGAATGTTCTTTCTTCGAACACTTAACCACAGTTGGATAAGAGGGGAATTGTGGTTGCCCACATGCCTTTATTCCTATTATTTGTAGTGGCTATATTTTGCTGGAGAAGACATTGCAACAGTTTTTAAATCTGTTAATTTAGCCAATATACAATATTTATTAATATTATTCTTTCACAGACCTGTGCATTTAAAGCTGAACATATTGTGAGAAAGATAAAGCAGAGGTTATTCTTGGGAAACAAAATATATTGACCAGTACCATATTTATCGGGGTATTGCGCACTCTGGCCTATAGCGCGCACCCCTAAAGTAGACCCGCATTCCTGTGGAAAAAAGATTTTTGTACTTACAGTTTTGGTGTCTTGCGCGGCGTCCATCGGCGGCTTCGTCGGGTCCGGCGTCCGTCTGCGGCTTCGGGTGTCCTCTTCGACGGGTCTGGCATCCTTCTGTGGCGTCCTCCCCGCTCGATCCCCGCTTTCCCGCACCGAGTTTGAATACTGCGCCTGCATATACCGAGCGCAGTAAACTCGTGTATAGTCGGGCAGGCTCGGCTACTCTTGCGCTCACGTCCTGTACGTCCACCCACGATTTTGCCCTGATTTTCAGGGCAAAAAAGTGCGCGGTATACGCCGATAATATCCTGAGAAAATGACACCTTAAAAAATCTGGTGAAGCTCTGCATAGAAACCAATCAGCTTTCACGTTTTGTAGTCAAAGCTTAATTGAACAAGCTGAAGTTAGAAGCTGATTGGATACCCTGCCCAGCTGCACCAATTGTTGCACTCTTCAGTTTTAGTAAATCAACCCCACACTATTTCACATTGTGCCTTCTCTTTCTGTATGTGGATGATGGCACTGTAAATTAAAAAAAAGAATAATCTAAGTACCTTTTTACCTACTTGATATAAAGCTGTCACATGACCCAGCTCTTTCCCAGTCTATCTGTAGGGAAAAAATGGCATAAGAAGCATCTAGTCCTTTGCTGCTGGTCACATAATTAAAATAAAAAAAGCAGTATTTGGAATAATTAGTAAAAATAAACTATTAATATCAATAAACTGTTTCTAATTGCCATAAAAAAAACATACATTTTAAATCAAATCTTTATTTTTTTTGGGGTAATAACATGGTAAGGGTGGATTTCTGCCAGCCACAGGCTGTGTCACACCCATCCAGCCTATTTCTTAGAATAAGAGGGAGATGAAGCCTCCATTAATCTACATGTAATATTCTGCCCCCATTTTGTTTAGCGGGTTAGTAGGCATGGAGGAGGAGGAGGAGGGAGAGAGTGGGCTGTCATTTACCACAGTGTATACGCCCACATGTGTGACTCTATAGTCACATGGGCTACTCATATGTCATAGATGCTGTTTTTGAGCACATCGCTAGATCAGGATGGGGCTCACGTAACTATGAGGCAGGGATGGTGGGGAGGATCCTAATCACAAAAGGTTTTTTCAGTGAATGCATTAACACTTTCGCTGCCCTGTACGTCATACAGACCTTACAGCAGGGGGTTTCACACACAATCCGCTGGCCGCAGCCACAGGGATTATCTGTAAAATTGACAAGACTCCTGCCTTGGAGGTGGAACTATATGGTTGACTGCGTTACCACCCGGTTCTTTCCACACAGCTGGTAACAGCGCAGCTGACCCCCCCACGCACGCGTGCGCCTTCGACATGTATTTGGGCTCCGCTTGTCCATCTGCAGGCGGGACCAACACATCCCCAGAAGGTCATATATCATGTATGTTGCCACGCTAATATAGTAAAAATAAATTGCTACAAACAAAAGTCCAGTCTCTGTCCCGGTCTATATGATGAAAAAAAGTAAATAAAAAATTAATTGCAAAAAAATAAAAATAAAAAGTTACACCCAAGCACATAAAATACCCCCCTCTAAAAAAAAAATTGAAGCACCCCCACCCCCACATATACATACATATGAATGTAAACACACGTGTGCCTATGCACGAAAATAACAATTGCAATACACATGTTAGTGGTACATAGAGGGGGCGCTATGACTAGATAATTAAAAATAAGTAATTAAGTGATACCTAGAAACTAATAATACGATCAGATAGTCCGTCTAAACCAACAAAGGTGAGCTGGTGAACATAAACACAATTTGCAAAATAAATAAATAAAATAAATAAGTAAATAGATAAAAATGGGTGAATAAATAAATGAATAAATAAATAAATAAAGTCCATTCAAAAGGGTTAAATAAAGTCCATTCATAGATGTTCTTATCAGATTAAACCGAGAGAACAATGTTGAAAATTCAGTGTGAAAGGTGTCCACCTCCTCCAAGAAGATTCCCCAAAAGTGCGCTAATGGATGGCTTCTTACCACAAGGTGTTGACCTAATTGTTTAAAAAAGGTCAAATAAAGCAGTTGGTCACTAAACCAGTTCAGAGATTCAGCTGCGCGGCTCTACGTTTTCTAGATTCAGGTACTCTCATAAAGGAGGGAGAGGGAAACCACCATAGTGAAGTACTATTTATTAAAATGTATCACAAATATAAACAGCGTAGCCAAATGGCCTCTTACTTTAGTAGTGCCTTGGACCCGAGACTGAGGCTAGTCAGCATGGCAGGTAAAATTGTAATGAAAGTTCCTCGCTGGGGAACTGGCGTGCGTTCCAAGCCAGATGAGAGTTCCTCGCTGGGGAGCTGGCGTGCGTTCCAAGCCAGAGAGCCAGCGGGACCGGAAGTGCGTCGTTCGTACGTAACCAGGCGCCAGGTGAAACCTTGTCTTGTATTTTATTGCATTTGTTTGCCTTAAAATTCACTCTAGTGTGTTCTTTCGTGATATTTTGCATTTCTTACACCTTTACGGTAATACTACCACTGTTTTATTCTCTAGAGTGTCTGCTTTCAGAAAATATAATGGCCTAAAATGATTTTTTAAATATGTTTTTAAAAAATAAAAAAACAGCTCTGGCAGTGAACCTTCTGCCTTTAGAACCAATTTAAGTTGACTTAGTTGCCTATGTGGGGTTAAATGTTGGGGTATGTTCCCAAAACCCAATTGGAATGAGTATGCTACTTACCTGAGTGTAGAAACATCTTGAACATTACAACACAAGTTCAATTGAATGTGACAAACTACTACAAGCTATACCATGACCTGGATAAATGAGAACCTTCAGAGACATTTCAGCTTCCTATATATCCAAGTCTACTGATTATTCTGATATGCATTTTCACAGTTTAAAGGGGTTGTAAAGGTTTAATTTTATTTATTTATTTTAAATAACAAACATACCATACTTACCTCCACTGTGCAGTTCATTTTGCAGAGTGGCCCCGATCCTCGTCTTCTGGAGTCCCTCGGTGGCCTCCTCCCTGCAAGAGCTAACCCCTCTGGGAAGGGCTCTCCCAACAGGATTAGCTTGCAGGCGCGCTCCCGTGTGATACACTCAGCGGCCCTGGCGCACCACGTCATTGATTTGATTGACAGCAGTGGGAGCCAATGGCTGTGCTGCTATCAATTATCCAATGAACAGCCCACAAGAGCTGGGGGAAAGCATCGCAGGATCACGCCCACAGAAATTCGGGGCTCATAGGATGCATTAGGGGAAAAAACACAAAGCTTTACAACCCCTTTAAAGCTGGATGAATAAAGATCCTGCCTCCCATACACAGTGAGAAGACTTGGGATTGGAATGTAATATGATCATGTATTTAGGTGAGTAAAATGGGCATTTATGTCAGATTTAATTGAATTATTATGACTGCGATTCGTTAGAGAGTGGTAGGGAAGGGAAGAGGGTGTTTGGAGAGGCCTTGGCATGGAGGGCTTATTTATCTATTAATTATCTATTTATCTATTTATATATCTATCTATCTATCTGTTCTACCTATATGCGTGAATAAGTCATATACAGTGCTGGTACAGAGATTTTTCTGCTTCTGAGACTTGCTTGGCACTGCAGCATTGTGCCAGCTAGAGAATAATGCCAACTGGCTGTGAATGATCCCGCTGAGTCTAATTTAATAGATCTCTCCTGTCTATAATTTACATAGTGCCATAACATTTCACACACAAAGGAAGCAGAGAGTTTTACAGCTAATATTTCTAATGAAAGATTCTGTATGTAGGACAGTCATATTATTTTGCATTTCAATTTCTACTTGGGCTGTTGTATTTATTGCTGTATGACAAGTCATCTTTAATTTCAATTGTACGTAATTGCTTTTGGATACCTATTGTTTGCTGTGGCATATTATATTCTACGAAAAAAGGGTAATTGTAGCATATATCATGCAAACAATGCAGAAAATACCAGTACTACCACTTTGTAACATATCTTTTAAAGCAAATGAAGAAGTATGAACACACAAGATGAAATACTCACTGGGGGCTTGTGTGTTACTGTTGCAGCCCCAGAACCATACCGTTCCATTGTTAGCATTTACAAGTCTTACAGTGTCTAAAGCCAAAACATTTATTTTGAATATGAAACAGCTATTGTTTGGAAGTCAGGGCGGTGCTACGTGCTGATGTCATTGGCTTTCCGGTTGTGTTTTTTATGTGTTATGCGGGTTTAACTGCTCGCTTTCGTAAATCATTGCATGCAATGTAGGAAGCAATGGGGGGTGGAGGACACCCCCCCCGGGAGTTGAGGTGATGACCATGTATCCAGGAGCCGGATTTGCTCTCCCTATCGCTCCGAGGCCAGGTTCCACAATGCACCCCCTCCCTGTCAACCGAATCTCACGCCCCCCCCTCAAATATTAGTTAGTTAGTCATTTCAAATATTTTTTGTTTCTTTTTTTTTTTTACTTTTTTTACTTTTTATTTATTTGTAGCTTGTCATTAACTTTTTTTTATTTTTGTATAATTTTCTTATTATTTTTAATATTATTTTTCTTATTCTTTACTTTTTAATCTTTTTTTTTATTTTATTCATTTAATTATTATTTCCTTTTATTATTTTGTTATTATTATTATTATTATTTGTTATTATTATTTTTTTGTAAAAAAAAATCCACTTAACTTTATTGCTATCACACAGGAGAACACAATTCCCTGTGTGATAGTAATTGGAGGTGACAGGATCTCTTTATTGACCCTGTCACTTCCAAAACAGGAGTCCTAGCACTGTGCTAGAACTCCTGTCACAGCTGAGATTATAAGAGCACAGCTCACCCCTCTCACTGTGTACATCAGCGGCAGGGACAGGAGACCGGTTCGGCGGCCGGGGCGAGGACGGAGTCCTGAAGACAGAGCCAGCAGAGAGAGGTATGTGGGGGGGGGCAGACGGACTGCAGTACACATTTTTCAAGTGATTTTGGCGACATTGCTGCAATCACTTGTCAACGAGCAAGCGGATTCCCCCACACTACATTTAGCCCTGCTAGAAAGCAACTTGCCGCCCTTAACTGTATGTTGCGGGCATCGAGGGTCTCCATGCCACTGCCGCCCCTCCGTGCCCTGCCGCCCCGAGGCCTGGCCTTGGTGGCCTTGTGGGAAATCTGGGCCTGCATGTATCGACAGGGAGGCCAAAAATTGTGGGTGAATGAGACTATTATAGGAGGAAAATACTCTTCCAGGGTTGAAGTGGTTGGTGGAGCAAATGGTGCTTCTATAAAACAAAAAAAAAATAGTATTAATAGTGATAGTGTTGGTACTGCTTCCTACATTTCATACCATGATTTATGTTCTTCTATTTTTTACCCATAGGTAAGAGTACTAAGATTCAGTTCTTTGGTTCTCTTTCCTTATTTTAGTCAATTACCATTGATTATCAACTTCTTATTCTTTTTAGGTACCTTTACTGTATAGCCTGCTCCTGATGAGTGGAATAAGTCCATGAAACGCATCGAGCCCCTCTTTTAGTTGATACCATGCCACAGCAGTCATGTACCTACCATGGGTTTTGATGTGTTTCAATCATCAATTTTATATTATTTTTTACATATCTCTGAGTTCATTGCTGGTTTCTCAATTATCGTGTATAACAGTGTTTTTATTATGTTACCAATGATATTATGTCACTACCAATCATGTGATATGTTATGCATGTGATTACCAATCATGTTATATGCTATTTTCTGTACCATACATCGATATATTATTGATGCCACCAATGCACTATGCTCAATTATATTATCTAATAAATGAATATTTTTTCTTGATTTAATCTACCCATATGTGATGTTTCATATAAAGTCTCACCTATTTCAGGATGTATATTGTAATATACTGTCCAGAAAAAACACCACTCACATATCAAGCCCCGATGAAGGGGATCGCTTGAATCTCCCAAAATGCACTGGATTTTGTTGTTACATGATTACAGAATTTTAAACAAAATCTGTACCTAACAAACCAACTTTGGTGCTGCTCTTTAAACACCTACAGTCTTCCTCAGATACAAGCCACTTGAAAGAAACCTTCTACACCATAATATCAGAGTCCTCTGCGCTACTAGAAATCAAGCGCTCCACACACTTACTCTTTGGTAATTTTTCTGTGATGGGCAAACTCACCCACTCCATAAAGTCTTGGATAATAACATGTATGTTTGTCACTAAGGCTGCATTCACACCTAAGCGTAGGCGATTTGCGGCATTTTTTACCGTGATTTGCTGCGACAAATTGTGGCGTTTTTTACCGCGATTTGCCGCGACAAAACGCGGCGTTTTTTACCGTGATTTTGAACAGGTCATTGTCACCAATGTAAAACGCCCAAGCCGCCCGATTCGCGCGACAAAAAAGGGTCCGGGACTTGTTTGAGCTTCAGGAGTTCGGTGTCAGGCGTATTGGCGTGCAGATGTGAACAATGTCCATAGGGAATAATGTATTTCTTCCCCTCTAGCGTTTTTGAGCATCGCAATTCAGGCGACAAAACGCTCATTTGTGAATGCAGCCTAAACCAGGATTAGGGGGTGCATTTCCAATAGGGACCCCTCTTCTGATCACAACTGTCTAAGGCCGCGTACACACGATCAGTCAAAACCGATGAAAACAGACTGAAAGACTGTTTCATCGGTCCAAACCGATCATGTGTGGGCCCCATCCGTCAGTTATCCTTCGGTCAAAAAAAAGAGAACTTGCTTTAAAATTTGACCGATGGACGCCTGACTGATGGGTCAAAACCGATCGTTAGTATGCAAAAGCATCGGTTAAAAGGCCACGCATGCTCAGAATCAAGTCGACGCATGCTTGGAAGTATTGAACTTCGTTTTTTTCAGCACGTCGTTGTGTTAAAACACCTAAACGTCACTGCGTTCTAACACGATCGTTTTTTTAACCGATGGTGTGTAGGCACATCAGACCATCAGTCAGCTTCATTGGTTAACCAATGAAAATGGTCCTTCTTGTGATCGTGTGTACACGGCCTAAGATGTATTTTCCCTCAATCTGGAGAGGTTTCCACTCACTTCTTGCTTTGTTTTTGTGACAGAGAAGGAAATCTCACTAACATGGCAGAGACAGAAAAAAAAAACACCTGCCAGGGATTTTAGCCATTAAAATCCATTGCCAATGGGAAATGTTTCTCTCACTCAGGGGCAGCAGGGGGGTCATAGGATTTTTAACCAATGGTGTGTAGGCAAGACTGATGAAAATCAGCTTCATCGGATCGTGTGTACAGGGCATAAATAATTCTCTATGCAGTTTGAGGTTAAACTGCTTCTCTTCCAATTTTAGTGAACAGACTTCATCCCACCGACGTAACTTGCCTACTCCAGCGCGGGCGCATAGTTACGCTGGACCCATGTGGTGCTCCCATTGATTTTCTATTCAAATATGTAAATGATGAAGATACGCCGGTTCCCGAACGTACTTGCGCCCGGCACATGATTTATGCGGTTTGCGTCAGTTTTACGTTTGGCGTAAAGTTATTCCCCATAGATGAAGCGCAACCCATGCAAAGGTATGGACCAGGAAACACAAGCCTACGTATTGTACGTCAGTGAATATGGGCCGACATGGGTCTGGCTGAGCGTAGGTTACGTTAACGGCTTACACAGTGATCCGGCGTATCTTAGGCAGTTGTTTTCCGACGTGTGCGCATGCGCATGGGGATACGTCCACGTCTCGACGCATGCGCAGTTAGTTTTAAGTACTTTTGCATGGGGTCACACTTCATTAGCATGGATCACGCCCACTTCCACCTACTTCCACTTACGCCGGCTTACGCCTACGAAATATACGCTACGCTGGCGCAGAGTTGGGAGCATTTGCTTTGTGAATTCCATGCTTGCCTCTCTGCGCTGCGTCGGCGTAGCGTAAAAGCGATACGCTATGGCGGCATAAATTGCGCTGATGTATGATAATCCGGGCCATTGAATACATAAATGAAAAGTTTTGGTTGGAGTTGGGTCTAAAATTACCTTAGACTAACATCTCTGGGTTACTGTGGGTGCATGGGAACTATTAAATCATCAAAAAATAGAAACTTCCATATCTGTAATGCCGCGTACACACGACCGTTTTTCATGACAAAAAAAAAATCTTTTTTTTAATTGGTTGTCAAAAAACGGTTGTGTGTGGGCTCCAGAGCATTTTTCTCGTCATTAGAACCTGCTCTATTTTTTCTCGTCGTTTTTTCATGTCGTAATTTTTCTCGTTGTGAAGAAAAAAAACGGTCATGTGTACGCTTTAACTACGGGGGAAACGCGCATGCTCAGAAGCAAGTTATGAGACGGGAAATTAGCATATTCAGCCCTAAAGGTGACACCATTTGAATGGAACTTCCCCTTTATAGTGCCGTCGTACGTGTTGTACGTCACAACGCTTTGCTCAAGCATTTTTTATCACGATTGTGTGTATGCAAGGCAGGCATGAGAGGAATCATGTTGAGAAAAACTTTTTTTTTTCCATGGTATGAAAAACGGTCGTGTGTACGTGGCATAAGATCATTCGGATTATGTTAAATGAAAAATTGGTCAGTATACTGCAGGACAAAAACGCCAAATTTGAGAGAGTTTGGGTTCCTTGACTTTGCTTGGCTGCTTACAAGCCCCATCTTCATAAGCACTGGTTAGTGAGAAGAGGGGGGGGGGGGGCAGAGTTCTGGTCAGGTCTTAATTACTCTTTTCTTCTTGTTTCCTTTCTGTTTTCTCTATATTTTTGAGTAGTCGTAATTATCCACAGTGCCTACTTGGGCTGTCGTTTTTGGATGGAATGGTTAATAGTGGATAAAAAAGTAACACTGTTAAGAACTCTGCTTCAATTTCAGAGAAAATAGCTTGGACCCTTGGTGGGGTCCTTTTTGGGGACACGTTATCATCTATATGCTATCTTATAGGCCCCGTACACACGAGCAAACAGATTTGTTCAAATCGGTCGGACAGACCGATTTGAACAAATCTGTCTGCTGGGATGTATTGGTTTGATCTTGTACACACGATCAAACCAAAATCCCCGCCGGCAGACAGCGCGGTGACGTGGCAGTGACGTTGAAGCCGCCATGTCACCGCACCGGGAAGTAAAACACTTCCGCGCATGCGTAGAAACAGATATGTCTGCTGGTTAGCGTACTAACCAGCAGACATGTCGGGCGGACAGGTTCCCAGCCGACAGATTTGAAAGCATGCTTTCAAATCTGTCGGCTGGCTGGCCAAATCAGTCTGTTTGCCCGTACACACGATCGAATCTGTCTGCTGAAACGGTCTGGCAGACTGTTTTCAGCAGACAGATTTGATCGTGTGTACGCGGCCATAGAATGTATCCTGTTGTACAATTCTTTCATGTGACTTTTTTTATATATTTTGTAACTGTTGTATTTAGAATACATATTGATGCCCCATGGGCGATGTGCAAGACGTGTTCTATATCTATGATTGCACTGCTCTTAAAAATAAAATCTATTAAAATGTATTGAAAATAAGATTTAGAAATTTCTGTTACTGAACTCTGGGGAGTTATCACAGAAGTCATTCTGCTCTGCCTGAGCTGCCCACTTACCAACATTTAGCAAAAGTAAAAACTCTGGTTTAAACATGAAAAGTTGTTTTTTGGAGGATGGGGAACCAGTATGTTCTCATTATTAGGAGGTTCAAGGGGCATTGGATAAATCGGTAGAAAAACCATTAAAAAAGTTGTTGACTCTGTTGTTATGATAAACATTTTTCAGCTGATTAAAGACTTTTACATATTGGCAGTCTGTAGACAAGTGTCGTTTAAGAAATTAAAACTGGACTCCGGGCAGATATAAAACCACAGTTTAATTCAATTAAGTATTCATTTAAAAAAATCATTATATATTTTTAGGTTAATCTAGCATAAATGTCAGCAAAGTGAATCTTGATGTCAGCAAAACAGACTGAGAGAGGGAGGGTCAGCTCTTTGCCCAGTGCTATCAATATAATAGGATGAACATACTTACAGGATGAGAGAGCATAAGGCTGACTGTATCAATGAATTGCTCTCTCTTCATTATCCAGTCACATGTACAAACAATAATCAGTAGTTGCGCTCATGCCGAGAGTGTACTATGTACAGAAGTCCAAAATTGTTGTCTTTCCAGGAAAGGGTAAATCAAAATTCACCACCTTGAAGCCCGTTGATCAGTGGGCACTGTAGACTGTAATCATAAACAAACAAAAGGGCGTACTTTTTTTTATTAAATAAGGAAAATTTGATCAAATCAAAGCACGCACAAGCATTAGTGATTAGAACCACAACCACTCTGAAGTCCACGGCTCTGTGTGTCGGATGCCTCGCCGGTGGAATCTCTAGATCAACCTGTGGCTCTCCAGCTGTTGCAGAACTACAAGTCCCATGAGGCTTTGCAAGGCTGACAGTTACAAGCCTGACTCCCAAAGGCCAGGGCATGATGGGACTTGTAATTCCACAACAGCTGCAGGGCCACAGGTTGAGCACCCCTGCTCTAGCTGGGAGACCGGATCTGCCGAGTATATGTGCAGCTGCTATTACAACGCGTTTTAGAAGGCCTCCTTTTTTAAGTCCCCAAAGGCCACGCACTCTGAAACGTTCTGTCCTAGCAACATCCCACACACCCAATCAGCAACCAGCCCTCCTACCCATGTGGTTCTAAGGGCAGCGTTGGCATGTCTGGAGGCCGGGGAGGTGTTCCACGAGCGAGACTTGTCAGCATGCAGCGTGATGGCAGCTGCACATATACTCAGCAGAACCAAGCTCCCATCTATCCATTTTGCACCAGAGCCTGTGCACTCTTCTTGTTTGTTTATATCATCCAATCACAGGTTGGGGTGGATTGTGGACCAGGCTGTAATGGTTAACTGCAGTGTTGTCTCTAAAGAAGTCCATGACTATTCTGTGACGTATGCCGGGTGTGGAGATCACTGTTTGGCAGTTAAAACCGTGTACATATACTGTATGGGCTAGATTCAGGCAGCCCGTCTTATCTTTGTGCGGGTGTAGCGTATGTCATTTACGTTACGCCGCCGCAACTTTTTCAGGCAAGTGCTTTATTCACAAAGCACTTGCCTGTAAAGTTGAGGCGGCGTAGCGTAAATGACCTGGCGTAATTCAAATTCGGCGGGTAGGGGGCGTGTAGTATTTAAATCAAGCGTGTCCCCGCGCCGAACAAACTGCGCATGCACCGGCCGCGCCTGAATCCCAGTGCGCATGCTCCAAATCACGTCGCAAATTGTCAATGAAAGCGACGTGAACGTAACTCCATTGTGAATGGACTTACGCAAACGACGTAAACGACGTCCAATACGACAAAGTCCCGACATCCATACTAACATTGGCTGCGCCTCTCTATAGCAGGGATAACGTTACGCCAGGCTTAAGTCTTATGTAAATGGCGTAAACAGATACGCCGGCCGGGCGCACGTTCGTATTTGCTCATTTGCATATTTTACGATGGGAACGCCACCTAGTGGCCAGCGTAAATATGCAACTAAGCTACAACGGTGTAAGTGCCTTACACCGCTCGTATCTTAGCAACATTTTAGCGTATCTCATTATGAGCATACACTTAAATTTGCGCGGGCTCAGATTAGGACTTATGACGGTGTATCTACTAATACGCCCGTCTTAAGTCTTTGTGAATCTGGCCCTATGTAACTCAGCAGTGCATTTAGCCGTCTACCTAGAGTTTAGCTTTAAGCAACTTTAGCATATTACAGTTTTACCAGATTTTCATCTGTTTGTTCTTGGATTGACACCTCAAGCTAGAATCCATAGCAACCAATTTAAGTATCTCCACTAGGAAACAATAAAGGCTCCTTGATCAGTAAATTTTTGGTCATTATCAAATCATTGACATGCGTAGGAGGAGAATTTGCTCATACTCATACTTATACATGTACATTTTCACTGTGGAAACCGTTCTGAGCTTGTCAGCTGATCTTTTCAGATATCTCACTTTTTATGTAGAAGAAAATAGGTTAGTAAAATGCATTCATGAAGTTTGTTAGAGGAAGTTGAAGAAATAATGAATGAGCACAAAAAAAAACTGTTCTATTGTTCCAATAACATCTACTTTGTGTTATCCAAAATCAATGTCAAATTCAGAAAGAAGGAAAAGTCCACCAAATTCAACCAAAGCAAAACCTTGTGTCCTCAGAGTCCTGCAGTTAAACCAAGTGTGATCCAATTTGTTCTAATAATGATTATCTTATTTGCCTTTGGGGATCATTCTTAACCGATCCCCAAAGGCAAATAGATAAACCCTGGATAAACTTTCCATAACATGATTTCTTATAAATATTAGTAGTTGTTTGTAATTTGTGCATTTAGAAACACAACCACACCCTTTCTTTGAAATTGAATGTGGATAGTGAACTAGCTGCTGTGGAATGCTTCTACATTTTCACAGCTTTGACAGTAGAGAATGCTTTCTATATGCACAGGTTAAAGTTATTTTCCTACAGTATACACTTCCTGTACACAAGGTGATTTAATTCCCCTTTTATGGGTAGAGTTTCACCTTTTTTGGGATTAATACAAGCCTTAAAGCAGTTGTAAAGGAAAAAAAAAGTTTGGCTAAAATTAATGTCTGCAAGGTAGACAGACAGAATAGTGTAATGATTCTGTTAAAAAAAAAAAAAAAAAAAGTAAATACCTATTAAATTCCTTCATCTATATCACCTCCAGCGTTCTAGTTTCTGTTCTCTCATTCCCTTCCTGGTTTGCGGCACTCGTTCATGTAAGAACTACATTTCCCAGTTTGCATTGCAGCATGCCCAGTAATTCACACCTCCTTGAAGTCTCTAACACGTAGAGAGCGTCCTGCTGGACAGATGAAGTTCCCAGGAGGGGGCGAGCACATCACTGACCACCACAGTAAAGCCTCCCTTCCCGGTGGTGAGTTACAATCAGACAAGCAGGAAGTGAACAGAACAGAGAAGAAATAGAGCAACTTCTGAGCAAAAACGAACAATGAGGAAGTGAAAACAGGAATGTCTGCAGGTAAAGGATGCTTATTATGAAAAAAAAATTTTTTCCTTTACAACCACTTTAAAGAGGAGTTACACCCCCTCAGCAGCTACAAATACTGTAGTCGCTGACCTTTAATATTAGGACACTTACCCGTCCACGGTTTCAGCTCTCGGGTGCTGCTGCCGGCAGTCATGTTAAGGGAAACGTCAGTGAAGCCTTTTGCCTTCACAGCCAGTTCCCCACTGCGCATTCACGAAGCATGCGCTGTCTCCTGGACGTGAAGATGGGCACCTGTCAAAAACAGGTACCCATTCCCCCCTCCCCCTAAAGGGTGCTAGTAAGATGAAGCATATATGGCCCGCCTGGTTATCTAAACATATATATCTTTTGTGGCCCCTGACAATCTCCTAGCGCCGGGGCCACAAAGTTATATAGGCTGGCTGCCTCGGAGGGAGGAGACGGGATGAGTGATGTGTACACAGGAGGAGTATTTCCTGTTGACAAGGCTGCCTCTGTAATAGGAAGTCCCCTCTCCGGCGATGCCATTGGACGACTGTTCTGTTCATCAAAGGAGGCTGAACTCTCCCTTAAAGAGGCCGCTGTGTAAATTCTCCTGTAGGATATCTTTGGCGCTCGTCCTGCCCCCTTCATGTCCCCTCCAAGGCTGCACTGATGGCAATGGTGAGTGCATTCCTGGCTATGAGTGGTGCTGCATTCCTGGCAATGGTGAGTGCATTCCTGGAAATGGTGGGCTGCATTCCTGGCAATGGTGGGTGCATTTCTAGCAATGGTAGGGCTGCATTCTTGAAATTGGTGGTTCCTGCATTCCTGGCAATGGTGATTGCATTCCTGGCAATGGTGGGGCTGCATTCCTGGCAATGGTGTGTATGCATGTAGACATGAAAGGGCTGCAAAAAGGCTGAAAAGGAATAATCAGCATTGAGATGCAACTAGGATGCAACTAAGGATGAAAAAAAGTATATTTTTAAGTTACATGTTTATGATACACAGAGCTTTAGCAAGCTAGATGACATCCAGCGAGGGTTCACATCTATTACAGGTATACCTGGGTGAAAAACAGACATTCTGAGCATTTTAAGGCATAATTTCCAATTCTGACTGGAAGGTGCCTGTAATGGTAATTTGCCACTCCATCATACAGGCTTTGAAATAAGATTAGGATTCTGCACGACAAAAAAAATGCATCTTGTGCATAAATGTTACCATCTTATTAGCAAACTGATCTGAGAAAATATCAACACAGCTCTTCATAAAGGCTCGAGAGCTCTTAATTCAGAATGAGGATTTCCAACCTGTCAATTTAGCAATTTAACCAAAGTAACAACACTGTAGCTCATACAAATATAATTGGGAGAGGATGAAATATTGTATCTATTCACTTATAATGCAACTACAAAATAAAAATTTACTCATCTTAAAGCTGAACTTAATACTGAAGTCTCAATTTTTTTTCTTTAAAAAAAACAAACACGTCATACCTTACCTGTTCTGTTACAGTGGTTTTGCACAGAGCAGCCCAGATCCTACTTTTCCCTTGCCCCTCCCTCATGCCGTGTGCCCCCACAGCAAACAGCTTGCTATGGGGGCACCCGAGCCTAGCCACAGCTTCATGTGTCCATTCAGACACAGAGCCGTGGTTCGCTCCAGCCCCCTCTCTCTCTTGGTTGGCTAGATGACTTTGATTGACCTCAGAGGGAGTCAATGGCACCGCTGCTGTGTCTCAGCCAATCAGGAGGAAGAGTCCCGAATGCCCGAGGCACTAGCTGGACAGAGATGTGGCTCAGATAAGTATTAGGGGGTTGAGGGGGGCTGCTTCACACACATGTTTTTTTTTTTCTTAATGCATAGAATGCATAAAAAAAAAAAAGAAAAAAGGCCTGCCTTTACAACCACTTTAACTGTATCTGAGCACCACGAACTGAAAACACTATTAAATTCAGTTTTGATATGCAAAGCAAACTCGCCCATCCAACCGTATGTTCGTATTAGGAAGGGACTTGAAATATTTAACTTGAGTGGCAAGCACAAACAACTGGTGCTTTAGGGAAGGGACCGAGTCCTATAGCCTAAAGTAAGTGTGTGGTGTCCCAGTACAGGTATTTGCTGTAGGCCCTGTCAGATTGAGACCCTCGGCTTGTGGGGCCTCCTCTGCAGGGACTCAGCTAGTTATGATGTGATTTATACTGTTATAGTTGATAATACATTTATTAGGTGCCTATAGCTTTAAGAGGGTTAATACCATCCGACCCTCACTAAGGGTTAACACCACCAGACCCTGGGCCCCTAGCCCAAGAACCAAGCAGCTAACCATCAAGCGCATGTGTGTGGCCGTGGGGTTCACCCTCCTCGGTCATCACATCGTTTTCTGGAGTCACAAACAGGATTTGGGTGTACGCCTTAGCCATTCAGCCACTAAAGCAAGTCCCCCCCCCCCCCAGAATCCGAACTGCGTCATTGAAAGTAATTTACTCAGCGAGGCGCAATTACAAGTGGTGGGGAAGGTGAAGGAAAGACTGTTAGTTGCCATTGTTAAGTGGAGAATGTCTGTACCTGAAGGGGTTAAATTGTTTCCAGCATTTCCCACACGTGGGAGCGGTCGCAGCTCCGCCCAGTCAAGCCCCGGCGGCGACGCCTCTTCAGTGTGCAAGCCGGAACTAGAGAATCCACTCTGTGTTGCACGGAGGAAACATTTGCTGACCGGATCAAAAAAGGAAGTTGCCGGGTGCAGCCATAGCAACGTGTCTGGCAATAGAAGATAATACCGGCATACAAAGACAGCGCACTCAACGACAGCGCACTCAACGACAGCGCACTCAAAGACAGCGCACTCAAGGACAGCGCACTCAAGGACAGCGCACTCAAGAAACTCAAGGACAGCGCACTCAAGGACAGCGCACTCAAGGACAGCGCACTCAAGGACAGCGCACTCAAGGACAGCGCACTCAAGGACAGCGCACTCAAGGACAGCGCACTCAAAGACAGCGCTCTCAAAGTTTCTTAAAGTGACAGCGCACTCAAACAAGGCTACAGCATGTCAGCCCCAAGATCACAAGATGCAGGTGATGTGTCAGATCCTCTTGCGGCTCCTGCACGAGCTACCCCTCCGGGATCACCTCCGGGCAGGTCACTCCCTGTGGCCTCACCTCCAGCAGAGCCGTCATCGGCTAGATCATCTCCTGGCTCAGAAGTCTGGGGGCTGCTGCCCTCCCCTCCTCCAGTACGACGTCATGACAGCGGGGCTCCCCCATTCTACCTGGGGAAGCCTGTGTTGCCTAACTACAGAGGGGATCCCTTTTCCCTCAAGGATTTCCAGGAGAGCTTCCAAAGCATTTTCTCTCTCTACTCTCTCCCCCCTAACCAACAGGTGCTGTTGCTCATGGGACAGTTGCAGGGACCTGCACGTGAGGAAGTCCGTACCTGGCCCACTTCTGAGAAGACTACAGTGGGTCAGATCTTCGAGGGATTGCATCAGGTATTTGAGTCCCACTCACCCTCGGAGGTCCGCCTCAGGCTGTACGAGAGGCGACAAAAGCCGGGGGAAACACTAAGTGCATATGCAGTAGCCTTGCAGAATGCCCTGGAGGCAGTCCAGAAACTGGACAACATCACCCCTGACCAGGATAAAAAATTATTGATGGATAGATTCATAGAAGGGGTCCAAAATAAATGGGACAAGGCGTAGTTAAAGATGTTAGCTGTACAGAACCCCAATATGTCTTTTTCTGCCTTTAAGCGCCTAGCCCTTCAAGTTATAGAGCAGGGGGCAGACCCTCAGGAGAATCCTGACCCCAAAGTGGAACCTATGGGTGTGGCGACATACCCTGCACCACTGTTACCACCAGCCCCCCCCACCCGTGGCTGACACCCCAGCCTCCACTACAATTACTGAGATTCAAGGGGTTAAACAAGATATTGCCCAGCTTACCCAGGTGGTAAAGGAGTTGGCTAATCACACCACTCGGGCACTTAGAGAGCCTCCCGTGACTAAGAGACCTACCCCTGCTCCTCCTCCCCGTTATAGCGGGCCTCGCTCGGGTCCTTCTAGTAGGCCTTACTGTGATTACTGTAACAAACCCGGTCATTGGAAGATGCAATGCTGGGCTTTAAACGGGCGTCCCCTGAGGTCGAGGACCGGCCCTCAGGAAAGCGAATCACAGGTCCAGCAGAAGAGCCAATATACTCAAGACAGTCCTTATACATTGCATCCTGCCCCTATGTAAATGTTACCATAGATGGTGTCCAACTGCAAGCCCTGATTGATACAGGCTCGCAGGTGTCTACCATCTCTAAGGGCCTATTCTATAAATACTGGAATGTCGATTAGTTGTGTGAACCAGATGATATGGATTTTAGTGTTATGGCAGGGGACGGGAAACCAATTCCCAGACATGGGTATTGGGAGCCCACTATTCATCTGAGAGGTCACACACTTAGAGGGCAAGGGATAATTGTCACTAATGTCACAGTACCAGGGGCCACAGAGTTTATATTGGGGATGAATATAATGAGACATTGCTTCAGTGATATCTTAGATGCCTTGCATGCCTCTCTCCCCCACATGTCTCCCTCAGGCCAGAGGACTGCGCAACACCATCTCAAAATTCTGAGAGCAGAACAGAAGTTTGCGAACCGGAGAGGAGAAATCGGTAAAGTTCGGATCCAAGACATGAGGTCTGTGACTCTGCAGCCGAACACAGAGACAATTTTGTGGTGTCGGGCACGCCCTGGCGTAAGGAATCAGGACTATCAGGCCTTACTGGAGCCTATACAATCTGAAGATTTTCCTTTGGTCCGAGCTGCAAGGAGCCTAGTGACGGTGGTGAATGGACGGGTCCCAGTTCGCCTAGTTAATATGTCCGGCGTAGCCACCACCTTACCAAAGTACACTCCAGTGGCCCAACTGGTTTTCTTGGATTCCAGTGACATACTCTCTTCACGGAAGGCTGTCCAACAGCTGAGTGCCCAAACCCTGTCAGGGGCTACCGAAAACTCTCCAGAACCTTGGTGGCACCAGCTGCAAATAGGAAGATCTCTCACCCCACCAGAACAAGTCGAAGGGGTCATCGAGGTGGCGAAGAGGTACCAGAGTGCCTTCAGCAAACACCCAACCGATTTTGGAAAGACCTCCATGATTAAGCATCGAATCCTGACCGGCGACAAGCAGCCAATCAAGGAAAGGCATCGGCCCGTGGCACCAGGCATGTACCAAACCGTCAAGAAACTGTTAACCGACATGCAGAAGGCGGATGTAATACAAGAGAGCCAACACTTGCCCCCATTGTCCAAGATGAAGAAGAAGCAAGTGTTCAAGGAGAAAACAGTGTTTCAGAAAACTCGGAAATGGTGTTGCGTAGATCCACAAGATCTAATTTCGGACATCCCCCAGCAAGATATAGGGATTAATCTATTAAAGCGGAGCTCCACCCATGAAAACAACATTTTGCCATGTTGTTTTAAAAAATAAAAAATAAAAACCTGAAAAAATAAATAAAAATACTCACCCGAAATAGCTGTTGCTATGCGGAAGTCCGTAATCTGCCTCACCTGCACCGCGGTTTGATTTCTTCTTCTTCTTCTCCTTGTGAATGGGGCGCGCTGCTTTCTGGGAACTGTGTGTGTTCTCAGAGAGCAGCGCGCCCATTCACAAGCCAGCGTGAGACTCGCGCAGGCACAGTAGGAAACGGGCAGTGAAGCCGTACGGCTTCACTGCCTGTTTCCCATAGTGTGAATGGCGGCGCGGGACCCGGAGCGATCGTGGGACCGGCATCGGGGGGGCCCATCAGCGCGGGCGCCTAGGACAGGTAAGTGTCCTTATTTAAAGTCAGCAGCTACACTGTTAGTAGCTGCTGACTTTAAAAAAAAAATTTTCGCGGCTGGAGCTCCGCTTTAATTATACATACAATATATGTAGATAGACTACATACACTTCAGTTAGTATACATATCAAGTATACGTCATTACTAACTCACTGTAGAGGTATCTAATATGTCACTAGTTACCTATTTACCCTATTTAGTGCATAGGAACATACCTGGCCAGTAAGTCTCCTATCCCTCACTTAAGCACTACAAAAAGAAAAGGGTATCCTCTAAAAAAAAAAAAAATTCTCATTGTGTACTTCAGGCATAGAATAAAAATGTCTAGCAAATATTAAAGTGTGTTCTGGGGAGAAGAGCTAATAGCCTAAGGGCCCCAGTAGCCAAGGCATTGGGTAGAAAGCCTCCGGCAGCCCAATCCAAAACCTGGTCAGTCTTAAAAGTGTGTTCTGGGGAGAAGAGCTAATAGCCTTAGGGCCTCAGTAGCCAAGGCATTGGGTAGAAAGCCTCCGGCAGCCCAATCCAAAACCTGGTCACTCTTAAAAGTGTGTTTCCTGTACATAACATGTGATATTATAGTATACGGTAAAGCAATATAAGCTTATATAAAGTTGGCTAGATAAATATGAAAAAGGTGTAGAGTGTATCACATGCATAGTCTAATAATAGAGAGTGCGCAGAAAAGCTTTATCAATGTATATATGTGTGTACTGGTTTCATAGTCAAAGTGTAATCTAACAATAAAATCCTGTTATAATATGCCTATGATAGTACAAATAGGGTCCATAGACGTAAATCCTGTTCAAAACTTAGTGGTAATGTTTAATAGGTCTATATTCTGTCTGGGACCCAGATAATCACTTACCCTGTACGAATTGATGATCTCACTTTATCTAAAAATCCTGCAAGGGACATTTATTTGTATAATGCCTCAGGACTTATCATATGATCCTGTTCATATATGTTTATTTTTCCCAAAGAACCTGGAATGGACACTGGTGTACAAGTGCCTCAGGACTTCTAGTGGCCCCAAGGTCACCTCGTTCCTCAATCCGTCAGTGCCTTAATCGTCGAGGACGACTTCTGTTTAGTGGTGGGGTTTGTGGTGTCCCAGTACAGGTATTTGCTGTAGGCCCTGTCAGATTGAGACCCTCGGCTTGTGGGGCCTCCTCTGCAGGGACTCAGCTAGTTATGATGTGATTTATACTGTTATAGTTGATAATACATTTATTAGGTGCATATAGCTTTAAGAGGGTTAATACCATCCATCCCTCACTAAGGGTTAACACCACCAGACCCTGGGCCCCTAGCCCAAGAACCAAGCAGCTAACCATCAAGCGCATGTGTGTGGCCGTGGGGTTCACCCTCCCCGGTCATCATAAGTGCACCATACAGTATGTGCTGTAGTTATTGTAGGGAAAAGTAGGGGTTACTAGAGCACATGACTTATTGCAGCATACTTTTTAAATCATTTAGGGCCAAATCATTGTGGTACCATGCATGTAAACTATGCCGATACTCTCAATAGTAGGATGGTAGTATGCAGAGCTCAGTAAGTCATTGCAAAAATTCATTCTAATCATCTGATTAGTTGTTATAATATTTTAACTGTACATTGCACAACATCAGTACTCTGTATACCAGGCCCGGATTGGCCAATTGGGAGAACCGGGAAGTATCCCGATGGGCTGGTCTGGTTGTGGGCCGGTTCGAAAAATCTGTCCACAAAATATCAAAATATAGCTGTAAAACTTGTATGCCCCTGTTTCCTGCCTACATCAAGGATTATCCACATGTGGGCGGAACAGGAAGAGAAACTCACAACACAAGAGAAACTCACAACACTGCAGCATGGATCCTTGGTTCCCGCCCAGCAGCACACAGCAAAGCGCTCCTCCAGGGCAGAGTGAAAATGTGTAAATCATGGGTGACAGACTGGATCCTCTTCTACTGTGAGTCCCGACTGCTATTCATTCCATACTGTGATTACAAACGTGCCCTGCACTTTTCACTGCAGGTTTATTGAAAGTGAAAGTAAAATTCTTGAACAGGTTAGGAATTAGTGTGACATTTCATAGATGTAATCCACATACACTTTATATCTTCTAAAAATAATGATTATTAACCACTTCGTTCCCAGGCCTATTTTGGCACTTTTCTCCTTTATGTAAAAATCACAATTTTTTTGCTAGAAAATTATTCAAAACCCCCAAACATTATATATAATTTTTTTAGCAGACACCCTAGGGAATAAAATGGCGGTTATTGCAACTTTTTTTCTCGCACGGTATTTGCGCAATAATTTTTCATGAATTAAAAAAATAACAAAACAGTAAAGTTAGCCCAATGTTTTTGTATAATGTGAAAGACGATGTTACGCCGAGTAAATAGATACCTAACATGTCATGGAATGGCGCCAAACTTCGGTACTTAAAAATCTCCATAGGCGACGCTTTAATTTTTTTTACAGGTTACAATTTTTAAGATACAGAGGAGGTCTAGTGCTAAAATTGTTGCACGCGCTTTAGCGCACGCAATGATACCTCACATGTGGGGTTTGAACGCTGTTTACATATGTGGGCGGGACTTGCATGCGTGTTCGCTTCTGCACGCGAGCGACCGGGACAGGGGTGTTTTTAAAAAATATATATTATTATTTTTTTATTTTTTATTTTTTTTACACTTTTTTTTACATTTTTTTTATCACTTTTATTCCTATTACAAGGAATGTAAACATCCCTTGTAATAGGAATCCGTGTGACAGGTCCTCTTTATGGAGAGATGTGGGGTCAATAAGACCCCACATCTCTCCTACAGGCTTACAAGCATGAAATCGATGAAAAAAAAAATCACCGATTACATGCCGACAGCCGCGATAGCGGCTTTGTTTACCGTCGGAGGACCGGGCGCGACGTGGTATGACATATAGAGGGAGATTAACCCTGTATGGTCCAAAGTGGAGGCTGGAGTGTGACCACAGGAGCTACAGGGGACTAGTAACAGAACTGCAGAAAGCCCACTGAACAAAAGTACAAGGTAGAACTGAGTACACAGATCAGAATTCATTGGGTTCAGCAGGGGCTGAATTTTTGATCGGTGTGTAATCCTCTCTGATAGACAGAAACCAATTGTTATATCCACTTCTGCTGGAAATCCTTGTTCAATCAGCTGTTTGCAGCCAAACGGAAGCAGTGCTGATCAGTGTATTTTGATAGGGGGGGGGGGGAGTCCCTGCTGTCAGAAAACAATGTCCCAGTGAGGGGGTTTCCCACATTCACACAAGAGCACTTGCTCTCTAGTGCAGGGTCTCCAAACTCTCTAACGAAAGGGACAGTTTACTGTCTTTCAGACTTCAGGGGGGGCCAAACTGTGCCCAGTGGGAGCTAACAATGTCCGATCTGGTGTCGTTGGGAGGAATGGTGTCCCTTTTTTTTATGTCAGTGGAAGGAATTATGCCCCATCATTGGAAGGAATAGTGCTCCAATGTTGATGTCAGTGGCAGGAATTATTCCTCAAGGGCCGGATAAAGGCAAGCAAAGGACCACATCCGGCCCCAGGGCCGCAGTTTGGAGACCACTTCTCTAGTGGACTGTTTGTTTATAGTGCACTTTAATAGTACGTTGCACTGTGTGTTTGATTTGAAGCACTGGAAGTTTGGTAGTAAGATAATTGTTTATGGGGGGGCGCAGCTCGGCATGTTCGCCCTGGGCGCTGGTTGACCTTGTCCTGACACTGGCGCAAGTGCCACGCTACAGGCCGCCGCGCGCCGGGGGCTAAATTTATAAGGGAACCGGAAGGCGGTCGCGGGAGCCGATTAAATAAAAGGACGGATCGGGGGTCTTCTTTTTCGTGCGGGGGGGGGGGGCTTTGGTGCCTGTGCCGCCCTCTGCAAATGGATGAGACATTTGCACAGGTAGGGGAAAAACAGGCAGCACAGTAACCAACCTGAATAAAAAAACTTTTTTCTGCCGTCAGGTTTATATTGTAATTTGCAATATGTACAGAGGGGAACAGAGGTGTGGGGGAGGAAGTTACAGAGGTGGGGGGTACAGATATGTGGGGGGAGGGTACAGAGAGAACAGATATTGGGGGAGGGGTCCAGAGGGGGGAACACAGAGGTATGGGGAGGGTACAGAGGTATGGGGAGGGTACAGATGTGCGGGGAGGGTACAGATGTGCGGGGAGGGTGCAGAGGTGCAAGGAGGGTGCAGACTGCAGAGGTGCGGGGAGGGTGCAGAGGTGCGGGGAGGGTGCAGAGGTATGAGGAGGGTACAGAAGTGCAGGGAGGGTACAGAGGTGCGAGGAGAGTGCAGAGGTATGAGGAGGGTACAGAGGTGCGGGGAGGGTACAGAGGTGCGAGGAGGGTCCTGTTATTTATTGTTCTAATAAATCTTCACTGTGAAGCAAAACTTAGGTTACTGTATTTGCACTGAATTGGAAATATTTTTTGAAAAATACTATGAATTACAGGCTGTAGAGAACAGTGTGCCATTGCAAACTTATATATTCTGGTTTTAATTACATTATTTTAATAGTCGTGAACTAAAGTGGGCTGGTCTAAGGCATGAAACTCCAGGGCTGAAAATGAGTTCCACTCCGGCCCTGCTGTATACTGTCCTATTAAAGGAGTTGTAAAGGTAAAAACAATTTCCCTATAAATAGCTTGTGCCTTACCTTAGTGCAGTCCTCCTTCACTTACCTCATAAGGACATTTAAAAGCTAAATGGAAGGATGAGGTAAGTGAAGGAGGACTGCACTAAGGTAAAGGAAGCTATTTAGGGATTTTTTGTTTACCTTAACAACCCCTTTGAGTAAATAGGGATAATGCATGGGCAACAATATACTTCAACCTTAAGCTAATGTATTGTATTGTATTTGCTCAGAAGGTTTCATTTGCAAAAAATGCAAAAATGGTAAAATAAACAGCTACAATCCAAAAAGCCTAAGAAAAATGTCTCTTTATGAATACATCAACACACGTCTGCTATGCCGTACACATTCTTTTCCTGGCATATTAAAATGTTTCTACCTGGAATATCCTTTTTCTGCTAGAGCACTATAGACTCTGCTGATAACCATACAATACATCAGTGGGCAAGATTTATCAGAGAGTTCTAGAATTTACAGTAGCAGTCGCTATTATTTATTTATACAGGTGGCGGGTGAGTGCTATAGTAAATCTCACCCTCCTTCATAAATCCTCACCGATTTGCCTTAAAGTGAGGTTACTGGAGCTCATGGGATATTCTTGAGGGAAGCAGAGCCTTTTTTTTTATAACTATACCGCCAGTACTTCTTGTCTGTGAATTGAAATAGAAAAAGTTGACCTCTCTAACGCAAAGTGATTTGACTTCATATGAAAACTTTTTAGGTTTGTTTTAGCCTGATCTTAAATAACTTTCCAAAACTTACCTGACACATAAATGGATCGCAAGCTCTGTAAATGCTGGTTAATGTGACCTACATTTCTTGATCCATTAAGAGAGTGATGTATGGTTAAGCTGGCTAAATTCTGTAGAATAATCAGATTTGTGAAGTAAAAATTTAAAAAAGTAGGTCAGTCATTCTAAAATATCTATTTAGTTTTGCTGGTAAGTGTCTGGACTTCTCTAGGAAAGACCAAATCCTTCCCTCCTGGGCAACCAATGGGTTGCATAACCTTTAACCCCCTCCAAATCACCATTTTTTATACGTATATATATATATATATATATATATATAAAATATACTGTATACATGTATAGTGTGTATGTGTATATATATATATATATATATATATTATTTTGCTTTTTTTCAAGGGAGTAGCACATATCTTCTTTAATTATTCAATCACTTGCCACCCCTTTAACCACTTTAGCCCCGGACCATATTGCTGTCCAAAGACCAGAGCACTTTTTGTGATTCGGCACTGCGCCGTTTTAACTGACAATTGCGCGGTCGTGCGACGTGGCTCCCAAACAAAATTGGCGTCCTTTCTTTCCCACAAATAGAGCTTTCTTTTGGTGGTATTTGATCATCTCTGCGGTTTTTATTTTTTGCGCTATAAACAAAAATAGAGTGACTATTTTGAAAAAAATGCAATATTTTTCACTTTTTTCTGTCATAAATATCCCCCAAAAATATATAAAAAAACTTTTTTCCTCAGTTTAGGCCGATACGTATTCTTCTAATTAGCATTTATTGATTGGTTTGCGCAAAAGTTAGAGCGTTTACAAAATAGGGGGTAGTTTTATGGCATTTTTATTATTTTTATTTTTTTTACTAGTAATGGCAGCGATCAGCGTTTTTTTTTAGTACTGCGACATCGGACACTTTTGACACATTTTTGGGGCCATTGGCATTTTTATAGCGATCAATGCTATAAAAATGCATTGTATTACTATAAAAATGCCATTGGCAGTGAAGGGGTTAACACTAGGGGGCAGGGAAGGGGTTAAGTGTGTTCCTGGGTGTGTTCTAACTATATGGGGGGATTGACTCACTAGGGGAAATCACTGATCTTCTGTTCATACATTGTATGAACAGAAAATCTGCATTTCCCCCGCTGACAGGAACGAGAGCTAAGTGTTTACACACATAGCGCTCGTTCCCCGCTCTGTAACGAGCAATCGAGGGTGCCCGACGGCTATCGCACCCGCCGGGCACGCGCGCGGGACTCGGGGGCAAGCCGGGGGGCGTGGGCCGCCGGCGGTGCGCACGCGCCCCCTAGTGCCCGCGAATGTCCCGACGTAGGATGACAGGCTCTCGCCCAGGAGAGCCGACCTGCCGCCGTAGAACGACGGCGGCTGGTCGGCAAGTGGTTAAAGGATTTGTAAATCTTGACAATTAAATGTTCGTATTTGCACCCCTTTGTTCTATTAGACTCTCAAGTGGCAAAACTATCTCAAACAGTGTTAACAGCCCTGTCTATTTCTCTTCTGTGGACTGCTTACCACCTCTTGCCTATGTTAATGGAAAGAGGGAAAGGTGTTTTGAAGTCCAATCACACTGCCTGTCCTAGATTGACACTTCGGCTTCTCCATAGACACTGTACAGTGAGTGTTGTCACCCTAGTACAGGAAGTGTGTTACTAGCATGATCACCAGGTCAAAAAAGAAATAAAAAGCCTCGTCAATTCAGCAGAGATTCAAACTGTTAATGGGCAGGCTGAATGTACCAAGTTGATAGATCGATAAACTTGTGTACAACCAGCCTTCCAGGTTATTTTGCGATTATTGCTAGCAGCAGTTATAGCCGTTAGCAATATGCACTTCTCCCGGCGGGGACGGCTTTCCGGAAAACTGGTGGTTGCAGAAAATAAATTTGCACCGAATATAGCCAACCTTACATTTTTGCCCGTACACATTTGAGATTTCCCACCATGTCTTATGCTAGTGCTAAAGTCATGGATAGCCCTTCTAATGATAGCCAAAGAAAAATAAGGATGTTTATAGGAATTTGTACTGAGAGAAATGTGTAGGCTGCCATTGCCAACCACCTTCTGAAAATGTTCATTGATTGGATATTTCTGGACTTTGAATCATTGGCCTGAAATAAGCATGCATTCGGCAAATTTGAGGCCTCATTCACACTTCTTAGGGTCTGGACAACTAATCTTTCCAGTAAGGGTCAGCAGATTTTTGCTGCTGGAATAATAGATGTATGCAAATGCAGGAAGCCTGTACAAAGCAATGTAGATGTCCACAATTATCGACAAATCCATTGTTTACCTGCAGCTAGAGAGAGATGGCTGGCCTTGAACACATCCATCCTTATCTACAGGTTACCGCTGGCTTTGCAGATACAAGTGAATGGCGACAGACAAGCTGTCAGCCTGTCATTGCAACGTAATGAAGACACTGGATCGCCATTATATAGTAACCAGTAAGATGGAAATTTTAAACGGAGAACCTCCTTATTTAATCAGTGCTGGTTTCATCTGATTAACAAAAACTAGATTAAGTAGATCTGCTGAATACATTGTAGTAACCAATCAAATTCCGGCTGTCATCTCATCGTTTAAAGCAGGGATCTCCAAACATTCTAAACAAAGGGCCGGTTTATTGTCCTTCAGACTCTTGGAGGGCAGGAATTTGGCCAGAGGGGGTGGAAATTTTCCTGGCATCAGTGGGAGTAAACGTCTGGTATTAGGGGGAGGAATAGTGCCGCATCGTTGGTATCATAGGGAGGAATAGTGACCCATTAGTGGTGTCAGTGGGAGAAATGGTGCTCCACTGTCGGTGTCAGATGGCAGAATAGTGTCTCGTATCATTGGGAGGGATAGTGCCCCAAGGGCCAGATAAAGGCAAGCAAAGGGCTGCATCTGGCCCTCGGGCCGTAGTTTGGAGACCACTGGTTTAAAGGATGAAAGCCAATACAATAAAACCTTGGTTTGAGAGTAACTTGGTTATAGAGTTTTGCAAGACAAACAACATTTTTTAATAAATTGTGACTTGATATACAAGCGATGTCTTGGTATACAAGTAGCATCATGTCACAACTGAGTATAAAAGAGAAGAGAGGCGCCTCTAAGTGTAGCAGTATGGTTAAATTTAATGAAGGTACAACATTTAGCTACTCACATGTTTTGTGATTAAAAGAGGCACATCTAAGTATGCAGGCATCCAGGGTAAATCAGTCCACATAGACCATCCCCCACACTGCCATCAACATCAACCCTTCCAAGCTGCGCTCCCTGAGCGGTTCAAGCCTCACTTTCAGATCACTCTACTGCAGAGTAGTCTTGCCGGTCACGATTGCAGCGGTTAGAGCCGGCAGTGCAGAGAATGGTCTATGTGGACAGCTTTACCCCTGAGGCCTGCATACTTAGATGTGTCTCTTTTAATAATTACCTATGTGAGTTGCTAAATGTTGTACCTTCATTAAATGGAACCATATTGCTACACTTAGAGGCTCCTCTCTTTTCTTTTATAAGCAAAACCCACATAGCCCCATGCTCCTGCCCCAGTGTTCTTTATATCCTTGCAAGCCAATTTAATGGAGTAAACAGTGTAGGCATAGGAGAACAGTATTGCTGGAGTCAAAGCTCATGTTTCTTCTAACACCTTTAAAAATGGATCATCATTTCTTATTACCTGTATAATCACTTTTACTGAACTGCAAAGCTGTTTGTACTTCATGCTTTTATAGGTATCTAAATTTGAACTCAGAAGATATAATTATGTTTATATTTCCCTAATTATTTTACCGCTATATCAGTTACGGATTTTTTTTACAGAGTATTAGTCTGACTGGTACAGTGAGCAACTGCTGGTATTCTGTAAATCATTATTAAAAACTATGAGATGAAGAAGTTAATGCAGTGTGAAATGTGTGGTGGGCCTATTAGTGTATGTGTTTGTATAGTGGAGGAATGCATGTTTTTCTAGTGTGCATCTATACCATTATGGCTGGAATGAAGGCAGCAACTTGTCTTAGCAACAGCGGTGTGACCACAGGGTGTGTTGCAAGAAGCAGAGAGCTTGATGGATGGCAGTGGAACGGCACAATGCCCCGGAGGTATGGGGGTGCAGCATTTTGGGCTCACAGACCCATGAAATGCATCTAATGATTTCATTTTAGCAATGAAAATGTAGCGCTGTGCACTGTATCATACATTATATGAACTGGATCTGGATATTACTTCTTCCAGTATATCCCCAAGCCATGAACTCTAGCAAAGAAATGAGAAATTCCTGTGCATTTAAATGGTCACATCAAAAGTACAAATGTTGCGTGGTTACTGGGTAGAAATATATTTGACTTTTCCGGGAGCCCTCATTGTGAGTGAATATAGAGTGAAATAGGGACTCTGAACTTTATAAGCTCATGGTCCACTACGCAGCACTTCCAACCCTATCCATTATTTTTTACTGGAGAAAATTATAACAAAAAGAAAAGACACAGTCTATAAAACAAAAAAAACAACACATAAGAATGTGTTTATGAATGTGGCATTAACCAAAAATTCATTGCAGTCGTATCTTCCTATCTTCCTGCTGCATATCGTTTAAATTACAGTGACTGATTCATCTGCATTGAATGTCACATTCATTGCTTTTAAAAAAAATGCCCTGCAATGTTACTTATATAAACACTGAAGCAAAGAAATAATAATATCCATATCTTGCACATTGTGTTTATTTCTCTGCAGTAGGAAACTATTTGCAGGAATCGAATTTGATGCTGATGGGCTACCAGAGCAGTAGCGTAGTATAGTAGGTGGATCCCCATATAACATGTTACTCAATATGATTTTCAGTGAATGTAATGTGCTATATTGATTCATAGACGTGCGCTTTGTTTTGTTCCAAATTGAAATATTTTCAGTTTTTCAGGAATTTAGATTTATCCGAATTTCCAACTTACAATAGTACTGAATTTAAACAAATCCTAAATAATAAAGAAAATTTTGGAAGAAATTTGAATAGTTTTCAAATCAATTTCAAATAGTTTTTGAATTCAAGAAGTTTTCAAGTTCGATAACTTTTCAAATTTGAATGGTTTTCCTCCTCTGTAACTCAAAACATGCAAACAGTAGAATTTTTTAAACGTCGCCTATGGAGATTTGTAAGGGTAAAAGTTTGTCGCCATTCTACGAGCGGGTGCAATTTTATAGCGTGACATGTTGGGTATCAATTTACCCGGCGTAACATTATCTTTCACAATATAAAAAAATTGGGCTAACTTTACTGTTGTCTTATTTTATAATTAATTTTTATTTATTTTTTACCAAAAACGGTGCACTTGAAAGACCACTGCGCAAATACGGTGTGACATATAGTATTGCAATGACCGCCATTTTATTCTCTAGGGTGTTAGTATTTATTTATAAAGTTTGGGGGTTCTTAGTAATTTTTTTAGCAAAAAAACAAACAAATCTCAGAAAGTGGCTAATGTATGGACTGTCTTATGCCGCGTACACATGATCGGAATTTCCAATGAAAAAAGTCTGATGGAATTTGGTCTGACAGTGTGTATGCAAGACAGCTTGAACGGAATTCCGATGAAAAATTCCATCAGATTTTAGGCCATTGGAAATTCCGATCGACAGGGCATAAGGCTTTTCTTCCCCTTTAGGCCTCGTACACACGATCAAATCTGTCCGCTGGAAACGGTCCGCTGGACCGTTTCAGCAGACAGATTCGATCGTGTGTACGGCCGAGCCGACGGATTTGGCCACCCGACAGATTTCAAAGCATGCTTTGAAATCTATCGGGTGGCAATCCGTCCGCCCGACATGTCTGCTGGTTAGTACACTTACCAGCAGACATGTCGTCCCGCACCGCCGCCGCACCGCCGCCGAATGGATTCGGCGCATGCGCGGAAGTGTTTTACTTCCTGGTGCGGTGACGTGGCGGCGTCAACGTCACCGCCACGTCACCGACACGTCAGCGCGCTCTCTGCTGGCGGGGATTTTGGTTTGCTCGTGTGTACACGCGAGCAAGCCAAAATCCCAGCAGACAGATTTGTTCAAATCTGTCCGCTCGTGTGTACAAGGCCTTAAAGTCCCTTAATGCACTGATAGTCATTAGATGTTCTGGTTTTCTCTGTAAATCCCAAAACCTTACTAATAGGCTTTTGACCACGAACTGCGGTCTGTATGATTGTGATGGGAAACATCAGTTGAAGCGAGTTGTTTTTATTGGTAAATCAGTTTAGTAGAGTTATGTGAATAGAGTGCTTGTCATATATGGTGTTTAAAACAAAAAAAGTGCTGTGGTGCTACAAAACAATTGTGGTGTCTTGTGCCACACATCCCTCTTGTGTCCCCCTCACCAAAAATAATGGACCCTCAGCTTTGCAGTCTGTGGGTCAAAACACGCTGTGATCTGTTGATCTAGTAATAGTGGGTTAGGCTTGGGACTTCTCAGAAAATTCTCCAACTTTGGAACAATCTTGCGGGTAACTAATGGAATCCACCAGGCTCGAGAAAATGGAAAGAACTAATAGTGAATAAATTGCACAGTCTTTGGGCTACTTCCAAAAAAAAACTAGGCATTAGTACTCATCCGGGTTTGTTCTGCACGGCGTGCATTCTACGGAGGGCGTAAGTGACGTCAATGGTTTGGTAAACCGGAAAGGCATCAACGTGTTTCGCCCCTCCTCCAGGGCGTCATCAAGGGCATCCATTGGATCCATTGGAAGTGTGGCACAAGACACCACAATTGTTTTGTAGCACTGCAGCACTTTTTTCGTTTTGAGCACCAGGCACTTTATCAGAGACTGCATGTTTTTCAAAATATTGATGTAATTGCAACTCGCAAAGGACCAGGGTGGTATGGCGGTACCCAATGCCAGACACTACTATGTGGCTTCACAACTCCAACACCTGGGCAACTGGGGGGAGGTGGATAACTCTGACACTATTAGGTCCCTCATAGTTCCCGAGAACTCTAACATGCCGGCACTGGCATACCTTGATGCAGGTCTTACGCAATTTCCGAACACTCTCCCCACTATTAAACTATTGAATAAATTATGGGAATACGTAAGGTCCCTCTTTAAGATCAGAGAGGTCTGCCAGTTCACCCCAATATGGAAGAACAAATTTATAAGGAACTGTTCAAGCTCCAAGGGTTCAGTCTATGGGAGGGGGCGGGACTCCATTATATCATCCAACTATTTACTGGAACTGTACTTAAATCTTTTGAACATTTGAAAGAGGAATTTCATTTATTGAATTCTCAATTCTACCAATACCTACAACTGCGCCATGCTGTGCAGGGAGAAAGCAGGTTGTCTCCATTTGTCCAGACGGTACACCCTCTGACAAGGGATGTCCTCTTGACAGGTGAGAAGACGGGAATGATATCTCGGATATATACCAGGCTCCTCAATTTGACCCATGACGCTAGTGGACTTCCCTGTAGGAAGGGATGGGAACGAGACTTGGGGCCTATAGATGGAGACGTATGGGATCTTTGCCTGACGTCTGCTCCCCAGGTCTCAGTCTCTGCTTCACAGAGGCTGTCTCATTTATACCTCTTGCATAGGGTGTATAGAACCCCAGCCAGATTACATAAATGGGGCATCAGGGATTCGCCTTTGTGTCCGAAATGTGAAGCACATACTGGCGATCTACTACACATGATGTGGAAGTGTCCCAAACTTTTTCGTTACTGGAAATATGTACTCGACACTATCTCTATGGTGTTCCAGATACCGACCTTGCAGGACCCAGTTGTGTGCCTGCTTGGTGCCCTGGAGTTGCCCGAACTATCGCCCAGTGGACATGTTGCTGTGCTACGTTTACTTTACATCGCCCGCAAAGAAATTGCGCGGCACTGGATTACTCCGAGGGTACCAACGGGCGGGCAATGGGTAACGCGAGTTAACAGTATTCTGATTCGGGAGAAACTCACGTATCAACATCGCAATGTCCTACGAAAATTTTACTCAATGTGGCAATCCTGGTTAGATGTCCCGGGATTAGGCCCCCTTCAGTTGGTGAGGGACAGACTGTTGCTAGGCTAACCTATCCGTGGCGGGGATGGAACAGGATTGGGCTATGTGATAGTATGAGAGGGGTGGACAAACTAGTGGAGGTGCTGTGCTGCACAAAACTCCATGTGGTAGCTGGCGATTGAAAAAAAAATGCAGGAGAGCCATGACTGTGTTATAGCCTTCAGTTGCTGTTCTCTCTATTACTCTGAAGGGTCTTTCCTTCTACATTCTTTGTTTGTTTCTCTTTTTTCTCTTTTCTTTTCTTTTTCTTCCTCTTTTCATCTCTTCCTATTTCTCCCCTCCTGTGGTTATGTTAGGCTATGGTGTACACACTCAGGTTCTGTCAGCTTGGATACACTCCCTTTTATGCAGTAACATATGCATCGGTACTCCTATCCTTATGTTTGCTTTATTTGCAATTCACTGATTGATTGTATTTATACTGATGTCCGTGACAAGCTTAGTTATGGTATTGATGTAAGGCTCTGCTGGATGTATGCACCTACCACTGCAAAAATCTTAATTACGACCTGTCTGTGTATGTCTATGTACCTTTTCTTTGTTTAAAATAAACTTTTTCTGATTTAAAAAAAAATATTGATGTAATTTGATGATTTCATTCTCATTGTAGTTGTTGCATAAACTATACTTGGAGCACTTTAGCACTTTATCTTCTAAGAGTTTGAGGTTTAAGCACCTTGTGGACAGCTTCTGCAGATTCAATTACATTTTCATCACGTAGAGGACGTTTTTATGGTTTATTAGTCATTTTTGATTGACCTGTAGATTTGTTGGAGTTTTGGAGGGTCACACAATTCACAAACTCAGTCAGCTAGTATTCCTGAATAGTGTGATTCATCATCATCAATTAGCTTATCTTTATACATTTGATTGCAAGCTCTTTGGGAATAGCAGCCTAAGTACCACTCCGTGCTGCCACTAAATGAATATAGGAATGATTGAATAAATGAATGAATAAAATAATCAATCTGATGTGTTATTTAGTAAAGTTTATCATGTAATCTTTGAGAGTCAGGGGATTCTTCTTATCAGATTACCGTCTTGATCTGCAGCCTTGGTGCTGCATGCTCCCGGTCTACAGCCTCTGCGATTTCATTTTGTATGTAATTAAATGGCAGCACGCTTACTGCCAGGGAAACGGATTGAAGCTGAAGTTGCATCAGTGTGCTTTTAAGTTTTAAAACAGTTCAGGCAAGCTCATTCCTCAAGGCTGGATTAAAGGTCTCTGCACACAAATTTGCTAGCAGTAAGTGATTATGCTGAATCCACAGCTAACCCCCCCTCCCCCTCCTCAAGGTCTATGTTATTTCTAATGTACAAAGTACAACATGTGAAGGTTTCAGTTGTATATTTTATTGTAAAGGACTGTCTCTGAAGCACCCCGGTGCTCCGAGATCTTACAAACCAATAAACACTCATATGTATAGATTGTTTTGGAGATTTCAGCCTATTGTGTACAAAGTGTTCAGCTTATCCCTCTTGTTATCGGCTCTGTATGGTAGGCAGTCTGTACATCACAAAGTGGATGCGGATCAGTCTTGTCACTGAGTGATGTCGCAATGATTGGAGCATAAAAAAGACTGCACTGGTCATAACTATAAAGAAACAGTGGGGTTGATTTACTAAAACTTGAGAAAGCTTAATCTGGTACAGATCTGCTTAACCACTTCATCTCCAGAAAATGTACCCCCCCCATGACCAGGCCATTTTTGCGATAGGGCACTGTGTTACTTTCAGGCCTCGTACACACTATCGGACATATCCGATGAAAACGGTCCGCGGACCATTTCCATCGGATATGTCCGATCGGGAGTTTGATCCGATGGCGTGTACACACCATCGGATCAAATTCCCCGCCGCCGGACGGCGCGGTGACGTGACGGTGACGCGGCGGTGACGTTGACGCCGCCACGTCACCGCCACGTCACCGCACCAGGAAGTTAAACACTTCCGCGCATGGCGGTGGGGGACGACATGTCTGCTGGTAAGTGTACTAACCAGCAGACATGTCGGGCGGACAGATTCCCACCGGATAGATTTCAAAGCATGCTTTGAAATCTGTCGGGTGGAGAAATCTGTCCGCTAGCCCATACACACGAGCGGAGATGTCTGCTGAAACGGTCCATCGGACCGTTTTCAGCGGACATATCCCCTCGTGTGTACGAGGCCTAACTGACAATTGCGCAGTCGTGCAACGCTGTACCCAAATAAAAATGTTGTATTTTTTCGCACAAATAAAGCTTTATTTTGGTGGTATTTGGTCACCTCTGCGGTTTTTATTTTTTGCTCTATAAAAAAAAACTGACAAAGAAAAAGCAATTTTTTTACTCTCTGCTCTAAAACATATCCAATGTAAAAAATAAAATGTCTTCATCAATTTAGGCCAAAATTTATTCTGCTACATGTTTTTGGTAAAAGAAAATCCAATACGCGTATATTGATTTGTTTGCGCAAAAGTTATAGTGTCTACAAACAAAGTTTGTCTACAAACAAACCGCCAAAGTTTCATCGAACAAGCTGAAGTTAAAAGCCGATTGGCTACCATGCACATCTGCTCCAGATTTTAGACTCCCCTGGTTTATTAAATCAACCCCAATGTTTTTTGTGCACCCAGTAGCTACACATGTTTGTACATGTCTTAAAGGGAATGTACTGTATAGTGTTTTGTATATTAACATTTTATTTATTTTTTTGTCATGTAAATAGGAAAAATTGCATATGAATAATTTACATTTACAATTTTAATCAAGGTGGAGCTCTTACTTCCTTTTTTGAATGCATACCAGCCTGATTTGAATGGTTTTGCCTAAAACCCCTTTATTTTTACAGAGTTTAATGATACTAGAATTATTTATCTAAATGAGTGAGAGGAGTGACTCATCCCCCGCACTCTTTGTTCTTTACTTTCTGTATTCGGAGAGAGAGTCCAAAAGGAAACGTTTCTGCTGTGCTATCTCTTTAAAAAACATAATGTTCAAAGAATACCATGTCATGTGTGTACTCTTTTTTTTTTATTATTATTTGTAAAATAAAGATTTAGAAGATGTTTCATTTCTATGGGTTATAACAATTTAAACACTTTAAACACTCCTCATTTATGAGTTATGTAATTAATTAGCCTGATAGTGTATTTTCTTCAATTCAGTGTAGAACCTAAAGTAAAGCTCCACTTGTTTGCACCCTCTCCCCCTTCACTGCCACGTTTGCCTTTTTGGGGGGATGTGGGAGCGAGTACCTGGTTATGACAGGAACCCGCCTTCACTTCTGGCTCAAGTCGCCGTGGCAAACTGGGATAGAAATTTCGACCCCCTCCTTCCCCCGCAGCCTTCCAGGGCACATCAGAGGTCCCAGAAGACTATGGAGGCATAGAGCGACTCACACATGCAAAGTAGCAAAGGCTACTTCCTGTTTCCATTACTACAGAGGGCAGCGCCTGCACTCAAAGCTGATCCCTGGACAGGTCAATGTCCTTATATTTGTAGCTGCTGACTTTTAATATACATTATTATTAAATATATTATTTAATATTTTATTAAATATAAATAATATAAAGGTATATAAAAGGTATATAAATATATTTTTTATCCATTTACAAAATGCAAAGTAAGCAAAAAGAAGAAAAATACGAATCACATCAATATTTGAAAACAAGTTGGTGGATAAAATTAGCATGACACCTTCTCCAACAACTTAATTAAAAAACACAGAATGACTTAGGGGCATAATGGATTTTTATGGCGCTTAATATATACCATACAATAATCTAACAACAATTTATTTTATTGGTATGACAATAAAAACACATTAAAAACAAAGGGCCAGATTCAGAGAGCCGTAACTCCTGTCTAACTGGTGTTAGACTGGAGTACTTTCTAATTACGCACGTTTTTTCACTAGTTTGAATCCTCAAACCATGAAAAGACGGCTTTGCGCTTCAATCTGACTGGCTTACGTGTTCGTACGCCTTCGGATCAACGCTGCAATAAAATCGTCTATCGCAATCTCTTTCGGCATCTTTAGTCATCTTTTTTGCTGCGTAAAACTATACCAGCTATTTGCTGGTCTAATATTAGACAGCCCATGTTAAGTATGGCCGTCGTTCCCGCGTCGAATATCAACGTTTTCCGACGTCTTTTTTTTTTTTGACGTAAAACGTCCGGGAATAGGAATTTCCGTAAACTACGCTACTCAAACAACGAATGACGTATCGACGTTATTTCGCACGATGCACGGCGGGAAATTTCTGAACGGAGCATGCGCAGTTCGATCGCCGCGGGGACGTGCCTAATTTAAATGCTTCACGCCCCCTAATCGGGTATTTCGATTACGCGGCAAGAAATAGACTACGCCGCCGTATCGTACGGGCAAAAATCTACCAGAATTCGTTCTAGAGCCTGGTAAAATACGGCTGCGTAGCGGATCTCGGATATGCTGCGCAAATGTACGTGTACCTGAATCTGGCCCAAAATATTTATCTGTCCCCCACACAGCATTTTTTTACCCAAATGCAATTTTCATATACGCATATAAATCTGTATTATACCAATCCAATACACAAATGGGTTGTGATCCAGAGTATGATAACAAATTGTTCAAAAGGGGATAAAGGAAGAGAAGGCAGCCAGTTCTCAACCTATTTTGCTGAATATTCTGCTTCTTTAAGAGAGATGGGGCAAAGAGGAAGCAAAAGTTTGATAAATCTAAAAGGATCGTAATACAAACATCATAATCTCAAATAACAATAATAGGACATAACATTCTTATTAGTGTGGTAATAGATAACAATTATATACTAACCACACCAGAGCTATCCAGCACCGGTGGGATCTCACCACCAGAATTCAGAACGCAGGTCACTCACCTTGGGGGCAGATATACAAGGTAGCACAGGCAGATGCATATCCATCATGCCATACCATCAGAGAGGAGTGTGATTGGCCCCAAATGTATTCTGCAACAGAACGACCGCAAACATACAGCCAATGTCATTAAGACGTATATATCTCCCAGTCCTAGAACAAAACAAGCTGCACTAAGGATGTATTATCATTGGTCTAATGACCACTGCCTATCTAAAATGTGGCAGGCAACTTAATCTAGTGAGCTACATTGGATTGGGATGAGGTGGTGGTGATCACTAGACACATGCTGGTGATATAATTTTTGGTGAAAGGCAATATAAAAGTGGATGTGTTGCCTCAATCTGAAGAAATTATTTGGATTTACCACATTTGCTAATTTTTCTTGTGATTATTCACTTTTTGCAACACTTGGTGTGCTTAAAGTAGTTGTAAAGGCAGCAGGTTTTTGTATCTGAATGCATTCTATCTGTGTAGAACAGCATACCCAGGATCCCCTAATACTTACCTGAGCCCCATCTATGTCCAGCAATGTCCACGAGTTCCTTGGCAGTCCCTAACTCTCCCTCCTGATTGGCTGAGACACAGCAGCAGTGTCATTGGCTCCCACGGCTGTCAATAAAAGTCAATTAGCCAATCACAAGGGAGAGGGGTTGGGGCCGAACGACAGCTCTGTGTCTGAATGGACATACAGAGCTGCAGATCGGCTCAGTTGCCCCCATAGCAAGCCGATTGCTGTGGGGGTACTCAACAGTTGGGAGGGGCCAGGAGCAGCGAAGAGGGACCTAAGAAGTGGAAGAACCAGGCTGCCCTGTGCAAAACCATCTGCACACAGGAGGTAAGTATAACATGTTTGTTATTTTATTTATTTTTTAAAACAAGACTTTACAATCAATTTAAGGACATTGGTTCACTTTGTTAATTGATTGTTTATTCACTGTTTTTATTTTATTTTTAAGTCTTGGTTCACAGCACTAATTATTGCGTACTATGGCATTTAATCACATTATATTATATGTTTAGTTGGGGTTATAGTGGTAGTAGTGTTGCTTTCCCACTTCCCACTTTCACAAATGTTTGTTGAGTTAGTGCTGTGCTCACCCTCTAGCTAAAGCGTTTCAAAGTCCTGAAGCATGACAGTCAACATCAATATTTTCAGGAGATCTCAGTTATGGCAGTCTCCATTTTTCTCTCAACACTGGTTTACTTTAACCAAGGTATATAGCAGAGGTCCCCAACCCCCAGGCCGTGGACCAGTGTCGGTACATGGCTTTTTGGGGACCGGGCGTGCATCAGGAAATAAGCGGCAACCGTGTCTCGCACAGGGCTTTCACAGACGCGGTTTCAGCCTATCAGCAGTGCAGGGGGTGGGAGGAGCTTCAGATCAGACTGGAGAGCTCCTCCCGTCCCCTTGCCCTGCTGACAGGATGACATCATCGGCCGGGCTGAAGGGCCCCTGTTACAGTGCCCCTTTACAGTCCCCCTTATACCACAATTCCCCCTTTACATCACAGCCCCCCCTTTACATTTTGCAGTGCCACCTTTACAGTGCAGTCCCCTTTATATCAAAGTGCCCCCTTTACATCACAGCCCCCCTTTACATTACAGTGTTATCCCCTTTACATTACAGGGCCCCTTTACAGTGCAGTCCCCTTTATATCACAATGCCCCCTTAACATTACAACCCCCCTTTACATTACAGTGCTGTCCCCTTCACATCACAGCTCCTCTTTGCATTGCAGTGCACCCTTTACATTTACTGCAAGGGGAACTGCACTGTAAAGGGGCACTGTAATGTACAGGGGGGGGGGCTGTGGCATAAAAGGGAACTGAGGACACTGGGACTGCTTTAAAAGGGGAACAGTGATGTAAAGGGGGGACTGTGGACACTGATATAAAGGAGGGACTGTGCTGTGCAGGGGGTTGTGATGTGAAGGGGCTGAGGACAGACTTCATGGATATCCCATCCCCTGACTCGTCCACCACAACCACCATCCTCCCCCAGCCTGCCATGTCCTTAGACACATCCTGTGGGTATTCCAGTCAGGCTTCATGTAGTATATAAATGGCCTACATCTATAGTAAAGGCATTATTTAACTTTAGTGAAAGCTGCACAGCTTGTTTTTACCTACAGATGCCCCTTTTTTTCATAGATGGCTTTTTGCCAAAGGTAAACCAACCCTTCAAAGTCTATGGTATAGTCCACAGCTTGCTGGACATCCTAGGACTTAACAGCCAACAGCCAACACTACCATGTAAATCAAGGCAATTCCAAGATTTTCCTGCTAATAGGGATGATTATTTGTGCCTTTAAGCGATATGCTGATGTGTGTACTCGTACTGACTTCTTATATGCCTTAACCTTCATTTTGGATATGCCTTAATTGTTTGATTTGTACCATCATTTATTTCTTTAATAAAAGTTTGAAAAAAAAAAAAAAGAGTATATTATGGAATACTAAAACTAGGCATGCTAAATTATGTCTATAGGGGTAATATTGTTGAATGGCCTTTGGGTATGTTACTACAGTTTGTATATATAGAAATCATAACAAGTATAAAAACAAATACTTGGCTGAGGCTTACTTTCTCTCCTTGCCTCCATTCCTCCTCTCCCTCCTCCTTTTGGTTCCCGTTGACGCGGTTAATTTATTAGCTTTACAGAAACTGTCTCGCTGGTATTACTTAACATAATTCTTTCTTATTAAGCGAGGAGAGTACATTTGTTAGCTCTGCCCAGACTATGGTGTTTTGCCTTTTACATTATCAGCCGTGAAATTCACTTCTTGATCCTCCGCTCAATGCTTGCCCTCATATCTCTGACCCCCCAAGGCATGATGCAGAGAGAGGGAGCCAGCAGTGAATGATACCCTGCTCGAGAGATAGCTGGAGCTGCACAGAGAGAAATAGAAGAGCATATGAACTGCAGTGTACCGACTAACCATGATCAGCAGGAAGACTGAAAAAAGACATGAGGATAAACTATACATTTGTACTGCCGGAGGACTTTAGCAGTTTAATACAGGCTAGGAAAGCACCCAGGGGGAAATCTTTCAATTGTTATTCCTCCTCTAAGTTAATTTTCCCTGACAATGGTCAGTAATATTTAGTTTTCACCAATAATATTGTTTTCTTTTTATGTTTGGCATCACATTAGAGATTTGCTTGAGTTTTTAGAGACCTTGGGCCGACTGCAGCGCTTTTTATATTGCCGAAAAATATGCGATATTCGGCACATACTTATTTTATATTGTAATATATCACGTGAGCCAATCTTTTTTTATTTAAATTATTTTGTATTGTAATATATCTCAACAGAGTGCTCCTTCCGCATTTCTCGAAATTCGCAATTATTTTGATTGAATATATCACGAATCTGAGCAATCAGAGTTAGGAATATTCGCAATTATTGTGTATTGTAATATATCCGAATATTCTGAGCCAATCAGAGTGCTCCATTCCGTCCATGCAATTATTGTGTATTGTAATATATCACGAATATTCTGAGCCATCAGATGCTCCATTCCGCATCTCGAATATTCGCAATTATTGTGATTGTAATATATCACGAATATTCTGAGCCAATCAGAGTGCTCCTTCCGCATTTCTCGAATATTCATTATTGTGTATTGTAATATATCACGATATTCTGAATCAGGTGCTCCTTCCGCATTCAATATTCGCAATATTATTTAATATATCACGCAGCCAATTGCTCCTTCCGCATTTATCGAATATTCTATATTAAACATTTGTGATAACTCAAATCCCTCTTTATCTTTCAAAAATATCAAACAAAACAAATACTGTAATGTCAAACTACTGGTTTAAGTATTAAAAAAAAAAAATAGTAAAATGCTTTTTTTATTTAACTCAACACAAAAAGTTCAATTGGGTATGGTGCTGAAATGGAAAAAAAATTAACCGATAAATGGATTCAGATATGGTATATTAAACATTTGTGATAACTCAAATCCCTCTTTATCTTTCAAAAATATCAAACAAAACAAATACTGTTACCTGGATATTAAAAAAAAAAAATAGTTTTTTTTTGGAAAAACCCAGATTTGTATATTATGTTTTTTTTTTTGTATATTCTGTAATATCTGGATGATGAGTTTTATGGAATATGTATTCAGATTTGTACGTCCCTCCTTTTACCAAAATAAAGAATATTAAAAAAAAAAAAAAATAGTTCTGAGACGTAATACGCTATTACGTAATGAAGTTTCATTAGACATTGTTACTGCCTAATAGTGAATATTTATTTAAGTCACTCTTTAAGGGTATATTTATAATAAGGATTAGTAGGTAACATCAAACTATGCATAATCAAATTTAATTAGCATGCCACAATTGTTTGCAAAACTTATCAACATTTCCAGGTGCTATAAAAAAAAAAAAACATTTTGCTTTAGTTGCTTTAGTTGCTAATAAAAAAGTTAGTGTTTATATTTTAAGCCTTAAAAAAAGATAAGTCAAGAGACATTGATAAGGTCCTATAAAAAGTGTCTGCTGTCCTTGGTGCTGAAACTGATTCAGGATGTTGAGTGTTAAGCTTTGTACACACGATCAGTCCATCCGATAAAAACGGTCTGATGGACCGTTGTCATCGGTTAACCGATGAAGCTGACTGATGGTCTGATGTGCCTACACACCATCGGTTAAAAAAAACGATCGTGTTAGAACGCGTTGACGTAAAACACAACGACATGCTGAAAAAAATGAAGTTCAATGCTTCCAAGCATGCGTCGACTTGATTCTGAGCATGCGTGGATTTTTAACCGATGGTCGTGCCTACTAACGAACGGTTTTGACCTATCGGCTAGGAATCCATCGGTTACATTTCAAGCAAGTTGGCTTTTTTTTAACTGATGGTTAAATAACCTATGGGGCCCACACACGATCGTTTTCTTGACCGATGAAAACGGTCCATCAGACTGTTGTCCTCTGTTTTACCTATCGTGTGCACGAGGCCTAAAAGTGTAATTCCGCATACACATCGGAATTTCCGATAAAAAGAACTTTGATGGGAGATTTTGGTCGGAAATTCCCACGGGGAAGGTAAGTATGACATGTTTATTATTTTAATCGAAAAAAAAATAGACTTTACAATCACTTTATGCTTTAACAAAAGAAAAGTCAAAAATTAATTATAAGATTTTTTAATTAAGGTGTTACTTTTCAATCACCCTGTATTAAAACATCAATTTGTTTTTGTTGTTCATTAACATAGTGGTGTTGCCAATCACAGCAGTAGACACTCCCCTCTGTATTTTGTGTTTTTATGTGGGGCACTAACAGGGAGGTGACACCTCCATTAATCAGCCCTGTTAGATCCACCCTGCATATGATAACACCACATTTCCATGATGGAGGGAAAAGGGAGGGGCTTGACATTGATCAATGAATATATGCCAACAAACATGGCTCAACAGTCATGTTAGGCAAACTAGAATTGGAAAAAGTAGCAAGTCACTAATACTGGAGCATGCACATTGCAGTTGGCAACAACCATTTAGCACAATCTGATGCTGCAGCAGGAACAAAAACAAGAATCTAGGTCCAGGGAACCGCAGGATCAACCAGGTTTTTTATACTCTATAAAAAATGAATGTAATAGAAATTAAGGTATTATGTTTAGAATGTATAGACATTTATAATAGCTTTGGGGTTTAATGACACTTTAACATTAATTTCTCAGGACCTAGCTAAATCATTCCATAAGTATACATCACTGGTTCCTAAATAGTCTGTGGACTTACAATCCAATGTTCACTGAAGAAATAAATGCAATGTATATTTGATTTAGGCATCAAACAGAGGATATAGATGCATTCCTGACCTCCTTGTTCTCTTGCTTTATGTATTAAATGTGAGCATTGTGTCAACATGCATTAAAGTGAATTATTCCTAAGCAATTCTCACCGTTAGGATTAAATATGTATTCTAGCTCTACAGTGGAGGAAATTATTATTTGATCCCCTGCTAATTTTGTAAGTTTGCCCACTTACAAAGAAATTAAATGTCTATTATTTTTATCATAGTGCATATTAAATTATAGAGAGAATATCAACCAAAGTTCCATAAAAAACACATGGTACAATTGTTATCAATTTAGTTGCAGTTCAGTGAGTAAAATAAGTATTTGATCCCCCAAGCAAAACATGACTTAGTATTTGGTGGAGAAACCCTTGTTGGCAAGCACATAGGTAAGACATTTCTTGCAATTGGTTACCAGGTTTGCACACATCTCAGGAGGGATTTTGGCCCACTCTTCTTTACACATCTTCTCTAAATCCTTAAGGTTTCTTGGCTGTCGCTTGGCAACTTGAAGTTTCAGCTTCCTCCATACATTTTCTATAGGATCAAGGCCACTTCATGACCTTAATGTACTTCTTCCTGAGCCACTCCTTCGTTGCCTTCGTGGTATGTTTTGGGTCTTTGTCATGCTGGAAGACCCATCCTTGACCCATTCAGTGTTCTGTCTGATGTTAGAAGGTTCTCAACCAAGATTTTACAATACATGGCCCTGTCCATTGGCCCCTCAATGCGGCAAAGTCGGCCTGTACCTTTAGCAGAGAAACAGCCCCAACACATATTGTTTCCACCTCCGTGCTTTGACTGTAGGGATGGTGTTCTTAGGGCCATAGTCAGCATTTTTCTTCTTCCAAAAATGGTAAGTCAAGTTAATGCCAAAGAGCTCAATTTGTAGCCAGTCTGTGAGAGACAGAATTATTGTTGGTTGATAGAGGATCAAATATTTTGGTTGATATGCTGTCTCTTCCATTTAAATATACATATGATACAAAATGATAGACCCTTCATTTCTTTTTAAGTGGGCAAACTTACAAAATCAGCAGGGGATCAAATAATTATTTTTCCACTGTACCTTCAATCTTGCACAGTTGTATAGTTGTGTATCCATTGCTGTGCTTATCACAGAGTGCATTTCTTGGCTGGAAAACATCCAGCATTATCCAGTCTTTTGCTCCCCACCCATAGTTTTCCTGACCCACTGCTTTCACTGATTGGATTTCCGTTCTTTCAATCATGGAGGTTCAGTATCACAGGAGGATGTTATCTAGGACAACCTGCATAAAGATGCAGTCTGCTTAGAAATGCCCACTCCTCCATACTGACATCTACTGATCAATGCATTTTAATAGCTTCTCCCACAAATCATGATATGCCTGGGTTACGTACAGAGACACAGAGGCCCAGCCATGACATCCCTGCAACTACAATAGGGTACAGTTTCTCACAAAAGTTACACCCCTCACATTGTTTGTAAATATTTTATTATATATTTTATGTGACAACACTGAAGAAATTACACTTTACTACAAAGTAGTGAGTGTACAGCTTGTATAACAGTGTCAATTTGCTGTACCCTCAAAATAACTCAACACACAGCCATTAATGTCTAAACCACTGGCAACAAAAGTGATTACACCCCTAAGTGAAAATGTTCAAATTGGGCCCAATTACCCATTTTCCCTCCTCTGTGTCATGTGACTCATTAGTGTTACAAGGTCTCAGGTGTGAATGGGGAGCAGGTGTGTTAAATTTTGTGTTGTCCCTCTCACTCTCTCATACTAGTCATTGGAACATGGCACCTCATGGCAAACAACTCTCTGAGTATTTGAAAATAATAATAATCGTTTCTCTACATAAAGATGGCATAGGCTATAAGAAGATTGCCAAGACCCTAAAAACTGAGCTTCAGCACAGGGGCCAAGACCAGACAGCGGTTTAACAGGACAGATTACACTTAGAAGAGGCCTCGCCGTGGTCGACCAAAGAGGTTGAGTGCACGTGCTTAGCATCATATTCAGAGGTTGTCTTTGAGAAAAATATGTATAAGTGCTGCCAGCATTGCTGCATAAGTTGAAGGGGTGGGGGGTCAGCCTGTCAGTGCTCAGACCATACGCCACACACTGCATCAAATTGGTTTTCATGGATGTCATCCCAGAAGGAAGCCTCTTCTAAGGATAATGCACAAGAAAGCCTGCAAACAGTTTTCTGAAGACAAGCAGACTAAAGATATGGATAACTGGAACCATGTCCTGTGGTCTGATGAGACCAAGATAAACTTATTTGGTTCAGATGGTGTCAAGCATGTGTGGTGACAACCAGATGAGGAGTACAAAGACAAGTGTGGATTGCCTACAGTTAAGCATGGTGGTGGGAGTGTCATGGTCTGGGGCTGCATGAGTGCTGCTGACACTGGAGAGCTACAGTTTATTGAGGGAACCATGAATGCCAACATGTACTGTGACAAACTGAAGCAGAGCATGATCCCCTCCCTTCAGAGAGTGGGCTGCAGGGCAGTATTCCAACATGATAACGACCCCAAACACACCTCCAAGGTGACCACTGTCTTGCTTAAGAAGCTGAGGGTAAAGGTGGTGGACTGGCCAAGCATGTCTCCAGACCTAAACCCTATTCAGCCTCTGTGGGGCATCCTCAAATGGAAGGTGGAGGAGTGCAAGGTCTCTAACATCCACCAGCTCTGTGATGTCATCATGGATGAGTGGAAGAGGACTCCAGTGAACCTGTGAAGCTCTGGTGAACGCCATACCCAAGGGGTTAAGGCAGTGCCACACAAAATATTGACACTTTGGGCCCAATTTGGACATTTTCTCTTAGGGGTGAACTCAATTTTATTGCCATTATTTATTGTGTGCTGAGTTATTTTTAGGGGACAGTAAATTTCCACTGTTATACAAGCTATACACTCAATACTTTGTAGCAAAGTGTAATTTCTGCAGTGTTGTCACATGAAAAGATATAATAAAATATTTACTGAAATGTGAGGGGTGTACTCACTTTTCTGAAATACTGTACATATTAAAAATGAGCTTTTGCCGACTATCCACGAAATTACGAACGTTTATCGCAATCTCTTACGGCATCTTTTTGCTGCGTAATACTATACCAGCTTTTTGCTGGTCTAATATTAGACAGCCCATGTTAAGTATGGCCGTCGTTCCCGTGTCGAATATCAACGTTTTCCGACGTCTTTTTTGATTTTTGACGTAAAACGTCCGGGAATAGGAATGTCCGTAAACGACGCTACTCAAACAACGAATGACGTATCGACGTTATTTCGCGCAATGCACGGCGGGAAATTTCTGAACGGACCATGCGCAGTTCGATCGCCGCAAGGACGCGCCTAATTTAAATGCTTCACGCCCCCTAATCGCGTATTTCGATTACGCGACGAGAAATAGACTACGTCGCCGTATCGTACGGGCAAAAATCTACCAGAATTCGTTAGACAGCCTGGTAAAATAGGGGTGCGTAGCGTATCTCGGATACGCTTCGCAAATTTACGTGTACCTGAATCTGGCCCATAGATTGTAAATATGCACAACATTTTCCAATTTCCTTAAACAAATTTTAAAGCCAGCTTTTGTACTTGATAATATTCTGATCACTTTAATTGCTAATGACATTTTAAAACATCTTAAACTAAGAAAATGTTGTCAATCTTTCCAACACAATTTGCACAGATTTCTGCTTGGCACGTTTGGATTGTGTCTAAGGCCTCATGCACACTGGACGTTAAAATAACGTTATAAAAATGCCAGTAGCTTTGCAGTGAGTTTTTCAACCTTTTTCAATGTTTTTGCATTAGCGTTTTTAGCAATTATTAGAGTTTTTAGCGTTTATTAGCGTTTTTTCTTTTTTTTCTTTTTTCAATGGTTAAAAAACGTTAAAAACGCTGGTGAGTGGCGTTTTTGAGTGTGTATCAGTGTTTATTGACGTGTATCAGCATTTATCAGTGTAAGAGTGTTTTTACAGCTGAAAAACGTCTCTCAGAACCCACTAGTTCTGTTTTTTTTCTCTGTTCGTTTTTTTACTGCTCAAAAACGCCACTGCCCAAAACTGCTGATAACAGCCTATGTGTGCATGGACACATAGGATAACATGATGGAGAGTTTATTGACTGTAGAAAAAACGTCTACTGCCAAAAACAGCTGCTGTAAAAACATCCAAAAACGTCCAGTGTGCATTAAGCCTAATTGACTCAAGCTAATAACAGCCCCCCAAAAAAATGATTTCTTTTAGGCTGGGTTCACACATGTGCGGTTCCCAGTCCTTTGCATTTACCAGTTCAGGTGCAATTCACGTCTACATTTTTGCCTGAATTCACACCTGAACAGGACCCAAAGATGCACAGGACCCTTTTGGAATGCAGACCATTGCCGCCCTGGACATGTGTGAACCAGCTCCATTGCGAGCTGAGCAAACTTGCACGTCAAGAGAATTGGATGCAGGGGAAACCTGCATTTAATTTGCACATATGTGAACCTAGCCTAAGGGGCTTCTTTATTAAACTGGGAAAAAAGGAGATAGTATGATCCATGGCAACCAATCACAAAAACACATTAATTTTATAATTTGCCCTAGGGATTGCAGAATATTTTATTTTATTTGTGTGAAACCACTTAACCTGCTAATCTCACAATGTTTGTCAGCATAGTAAATACGATTTACCAGAAGACAAGATTATCTATCTCATGTCTTGCAAAAATGTATCATGTCTGGCTTGCCTTTAGCCTTGTATATATTGTAGGCGTTAATAGTATTGTGTATCCAGTGTTGATATATTGCTACTACATTATCTTTAGAACCAGAGTGATTGGGCTGGGATGTTGTTTAGTTTGTTTTTTCTTTATAATTTGCTTTGTTTTGCTTAAAAGTTGATTACATTTAAACCTTAAAAAAATATAGTTTGCCATAGGGCAAAACACAACAGAAGGAAATGTTATCCAAAGACAGCAAGGCTGAGAGCGATAGCCCAGGCTGTGATTGGGATAAGAAATATCACTAAGGAAAGTGAGAGTGACAACATAACAGACGGAGCCTCTTGGGAGACAGAGGTGTGAAAAAATACAGACAAAACAAATTAACCTGCAGAAGCCAAGTCGATGAGACTATTCTTCAAGGGCTGATAATCACGCTAATGGCCCAGCAGAAACAGTCATCAAAGGGAACCAAAAACAAAAATCTGCAGAAAAACAAACAGGATGTAATTTAGGGAGCAGTGACAAAGACAGGTGTTGAATCAGAATAATCATGGTAATGCTGCGATGATGATTATTAAATAGTATACTGCCATTTCTCCATGTATGTGACTAGTGAATTGACTAGTGAATTGGGAGCCATGTTAAAATCACTTTGTGTAGTATTCAGTAGGGTTGTCCCGATACCGATACCAGTATCGGTATCGGGACCGATTCCGAGTATTTGCAGGGGAGTACTTGTACTCCCCCAAATACCCCCGATACAAAATAGAATACAAATCTCCCCCCCCCCCCGCCGTCGCCGCTCAACGCACCACGCTCGTCGCATGTCGCCCGCCGCCCGCCGCCGCCCGCCGCTAATCCCTGTGTAAAATTGTAATACCCGCGGCGCCATGTATAGACACGCGATTGGACGGATCCGTCCAATCGCGAGCAAGAGGGGAGTGTCTATACACGGATACGTGCATAGACACTCCCCCCTTGCTCGCGATTGGACGGATCCGTCCAATTGCGTGTCTATACATGGCGCCGCGGGTATGTGTTGCACGGGGATTAACCCTGCAGGCTGCAGCAGCAACGGCGGCGGAGGTATGGGGGAGATGACATGGCTGGAATATGGGGCACAGGACATGACATGGCTGCATATGTGGGGGGACATGACATGGCTGCATATGTGGGGGGACATGACATGGCTGCATATGTGGGGGGACATGACATGGCTGCATATGTGGGGGGACATGACATGGCTGCATATGTGGGGGGACATGACATGGCTGCATATGTGGGGGGACATGACATGGCTGCAATAGTTGGGGGGATATGACATGACTTCAATATGTGGGGGGATATGACATGGCTGCATATGTGGGGGGACATGACATGGCTGCAATATGTGGGGGGACATGACATGGCTGCAATATGTGGGGGGACATGACATGGCTGCAATATGTGGGGGGACATGACATGGCTGCAATATGTGGGGGGACATGACATGGCTGCATATGTGGGGGGACATGACATGGCTGCATATGTGGGGGGACATGACATGGCTGCATATGTGGGGGGACATGACATGGCTGCATATGTGGGGGGACATGACATGGCTGCATATGTGGGGGGACATGACATGGCTGCAATATGTGGGGGGATATGACATGGCTGCATATGTGGGGGGACATGACATGGCTGCAATATGTGGGGGGATATGACATGGCTGCAATATGTGGGGGGACATGACATGGATGCATATGTGGGGGGACATGACATGGCTGCAATATGTGGGGGGACATGACATGGCTGCAATATGTGGGGGGACATGGCTGCATTTGGGGACACGTTTAAAAAAAGTATCGGTATTCGGTATCGGCGACTACTTGAAAAAAAGTATCGGTACTTGTACTCGGTCCTAAAAAAGTGGTATTGGGACAACCCTAGTATTCAGATATTAGGATATGTATTTCATACAATGTTATATATTTTTTTAAAACAGATAGATGTATCAATCAATGTTAACCAGATAGTAATCATTGTTCTAACTGTGACTTTCACATTTAAAGTGAAATCTGATTGGCTTGCATTAGTTAATTCATTTTTCGACTTTGTTGCTCTGTATATTCAATAAATAAGCCAGCATTTGTTCTGAGAATGTCTGCGATGACAAATTGGAATGCAAAATGCAATACTCGTTTTCTGTTGTGTAAGAAGATAAAGGGTTTGCTACACCTCATCCTTGTTTCATTATTGCTAAAGCAAAAATGGAAGAGAATAGTTTTACATAACAAATGTTTTTTTCTTCCAAGCTACAGGGCCAGCAGCAAAACTGATGCAGACAGAAAAGTAGCGGGGAAAGTTTCAGTCTTTGTTGAGGCAAAAATAAGAAACTGTAAGGAAAAAAAGATTTAGAAGGCAGGCACTCAACTTGTTTTTATAGTAAAGGCTTTTTAGTTTTTTGAAAGAGTGCTTGTAAGCCTCTTCTTTTGTGTCAATTAAAGCCCAACTTCCCACAGATTATTTAAAGAAAAAGTTCATTAGACTTTAGAATGATAATAGGACAAGATACAAAAACAGCCGGTAGGTACGGGTTCAGACACAGCCCCCATTCGATACACAATACATGATGACTAAGTACAGTAACATGCAAAAACTAAAAAATAACAAATAACAGAGTTTACTGGTACAGAGGATGACACAGTGATACAAAGTGAGAGTCGTGGCCCTTTGTGCCCTGCAATTACAGTGCAATGATGCAAAAAGCAACATCGACAGGAGAGGATATGAAGAGTAAAAGACCGCTGTGTGTTATATGACTGTCCTGAAGTCATTTGATAAATATATCAAAGAATGTAGTGCCAAAGAGTACAAGTCCCTGAGCCTCTTCTGCTTGCTAGAACAACAACTCTCCTGCTTAAGGCTTTAATCCTCCACCAACTTGTGCCCATCTTCTTGCCAGAGGTTTGATCATGACATTCCTGGCCATTGACCTTTATTTCCCAAGAAAGGAATGCCCATACAAAAGGTTGGATTTCTGCACTTTACTGATGTTACTTTAAAATGGCATTACAGTGACATCACTTAGTTATGTTATCCGGGGTCACTTTACAGCATGTTGTCAATCACATATAGTGGACAACCACAGCAGTCACATGTGAAAGCAGCACACAGTATACTTTAGTAAGTAATTTTCCTACTCTGTCTCCTCCCGGGGTCATCAGTACTGACTCAGAGGGTTCTGGTGTTTTCTTTGTATCCAGGTCACTGTTCCATACATGTAGCCTTCCTGAGACAGGATCACTACAGCCACCTCTGGCCTGGGTACACTCCTCCCTGGTCCTTCAGGGGGATAGCCTCACTCAAGGGAACACTTGGCCTGACCTAAAAGGTCTTTTGCAATCTGCTCTAGATTCCTTCACCATAAGAGTCAGGGTGTCTACAACCAGCTCTTCAGGGTTAAGGTCTGTTTCTCCCTGCCTTCCAGCCCTGTCCAGGGCCTCCACTTGCTGACTACATCTGCCTGGTAGTGCGGTCTCTAGCTCCCATGCCCCAACTCCTCTAGTGCTCCTCTCAACCTGGCTTATAATTGGGCACTGACCCAACTGCCCAACTACAGAAGGGCTCTAGCATAAAGGGACCTAATGTATATAACTAGACAGTATTTTGGGACAGTTTTACCTAGTGGCAGACTAGCTAACTGCACCTGCTTACAAGTCTAAAATCTGGAGTATTTTAAGTCTTCTAGTGGTGATCTCTGACACTTTGCTTATAGGCTGTGGAAAAGCCTTAAATATCAGACCTGTCACACCTTTCTCTTCCACTGACTAACCTACTGGTCTATTATGGCAACAAGCTAACAGACCTTTAGTTGGCTACATATGGTATGATATTTTTCTTTTATTAGTCCAAACAGATATTTTCCCCCCAACAGTTAAACGCATTGTGGCTTATAGAAATTGTGGTTAATTTTTTTAAATAATCCAGTTTCCCGATCTTTTTCAGGTAGGAGGAACTTAGTTGGAGGTCTATATCCTTTAACTTTGTCTTACAGCATGATCACCAAGATCATACCTTCTTTAAGGCCTCGTACACACGACCATTTTCTTCGACAGAATCCATCAAGAAACTTGGTGGCAGAGCTTTTTTTGCCGAGGAAAAGGGTCATGTGTATGCTTTTCATTGAGAAAACTGACGTGGAACTCGATGAGGAAAAAAGAGAACAAGTTCTCTTTTTCCTCATCGGGAGTCTCAATTTCCTCGTCGTGTTCCTCGTCTGGCTGGTTTTCGATGAGAAACACGTTCATGTGTATGCTTGGACGGGAGTGCACCTTCGGTTAAAGTAGCGTTTGTAATTGAGATAGCACATTTGTCACGCTGTAACAGACTGAAAAGTGCAAATCGGCTCTCACCAAACTTTTACTTAACACGCAATAACATGAGATTAGCAAAAGCAGCCCCAAGGGTTGTGCCAGTGAAATCGAACTTCCCCTGCCGTCTATGTGTTGTACGTCACCGCGTTTGAGAACGAGGAGATTTGGTCTTAAATGTGTGTACGCAAAGACAGCTTGTCAAGTTGGGACCTGTACTAGTCCATGGAAAAAACTGCCTGCAAAAAAATTGAAAGCAACTCTGTTTTTTCTCGTCAGGTTTCCCGGCAGTTTTTTTCTCAACGCGAAAAACGGTTGTGTGTATGCTTTTCCAAGGGGAAAAAAAATGTGCATGCTCAGAAACAAGTATGCAGCCCAAAAGCAGCCCAAAGGGTGGTGCCATTTGAAAGGAACTTCCCCTTTATAGTCCCGTCGTACGTCACCACGCTTTGGTCGGGCGGTTTTATGCAAGTCAGGCTGGAGAGGAATCACGTCGGGAAAAACGTTGTTTTTTTTCCTGCCGAGAAAAATACTTGTGTGTATGAGGCATTAGAGTTAAAGAATACTCTCATATTCTGCTAACTAGATGGTGATACTCCACTATGTATGCATGCAGCAGAAATTGATGGGCTCTTAGAGCTGCAATGTATCGTTGTACAGGGGATTGCAGAAGGCTGATATAAATTCAGATTCAAGTATATATGCCAGTCGTATTTAACCACTTTCCCACCGCGCCATAAGCATTTTACTGCTACGGCGCGGTGGAGTTATCTTGGGACGACGTCCCTGGGACGTCGTCCTTCACTTCCGCGATTGCGCGTCCCCTGGGACGCGCTCGCGAAAGTGTTCGTGCTCGCCGGGTCTAGAAGACCCGGTGCATCACGGTAAATTGCCGCTGATCGCGGCCGTTTACCACGTGATCGCGCCGTCGAATGACGGCGCGATCACTTGTAAACAAACCGGCGTCATTTGATGAAGCCGGTTCCTCCCTCTCCTGCGTCTCCTCTCTGTACAGTGTGCGAGGAGAGGGGGGGAGCGGGGTGTCAGCAGCTGAGCTGTGGCTGGATCTGTGACAAATGCAGTCACAGATCCAGCCATCCCTCAATCCATCCCAGCTCTGCAATCCCCCCAGTACCCAGCAATCCCCCCAGTACCCAACAATCCCCCAGTACCCAACAATACCCCAGTACCCAACAATACCCAACAATACCCCAGTACTCAGCAATACCCCAGTACTCAGCAATACCCCAGTACTCAGCAATGCCCCAGTACTCAGCAATGCCCCAGTACTCAGCAATGCCCCAGTACTCAACAATACCCCAATACTCGGCAATACCCCAATACTCGGCAATACCCCAGTACTCGACAGTACCCCAATACTCGGCAATACCCCAGTACTCGGCAATACCCCAATACTCGGCAATACCCCAATACTCGGCAGTACCCCAGTACTCGGCAATACCCCAATACTCGACAATACCCCAGTACTCGGCAATACCCCAGTACTCGGCAATACCCCAATACTCGGCAATACCCCAGTACTCGGCAATACCCCAATACTCGGCAATACTCGACAATACCCCAATACCCTGCATGATACTTTGCAATACCCCAATACTCTGCAATACCCTGCGCGATACTCTGCAATACCGCCTATGGGGATTTTTAAGTAGCGAAGTTTGGCGCCATTCCACGAGTGTGCGCAATTTTGAAGTGTGACATGTTGGGTATCTATTTACTCGGCGTAACTTCATCTTTCACATTATGAAAAAAAATTGGGCTAACTTTACTGTTTTGTTTTGTTTCAAGCACAAAACAGTTTTTTAAAAAAACACGCGTTCAATAAATTTCTGCGAAAATACCGTGCGAGATAAAAAGTTGTAACGGCCGCCATTGTATTCTCTAGGGTCTTTGCTAAAAAAGCATATATGTGTTTGTTTTGGGGTTCTATGTAATTTTCTAGCAAATAAATGATGATTTTTCCATGTAGGAGAGAAATGTCAGAATTGGTGTGGGTGTTCCAGAACGCCTGATGGCGTTCCCTGCATGTTGGGCCTCTGTATGTGGCCACGCTGTGTAAAAGTCCCACACATGGGGTATCGCAATACTCGGGAGGAATAGCAGAATGTGTTTTGGGGTGTAATTTGTGGTATGCATATGCTGTGTGTGAGAAATAACCTGCTAATATGACAGAAACAAGTTTTTTGTTTTTTTTACAGAATTTTGAGGTCAAATACCACCAAAATAAAGCTATATTTGTGTGAAAAAAAGGACAAAAATTTCAAGTGGGTACAATGTTGTATGACTGAGTAATTGTCATTCAAATTGTGAGAGCACCGAAAGCTGAAAATTGGTCTGGTTAGGAAGGGGGTTTAAGTGCCCAGTGGTCAAGTGGTTAAAAATTAATTGTATTAATATGAAGGAATACACAGCTGCAATAAATGGTGTGCTTTATATCTGCTCCCCCTTTAACACTGCTGGGTACACAACTTTAGATCCGTATTACTATTAACAGACTATTGTCCATTTCCAAAATAAATAATGATCATTCCCCAAGTACTAAGGGATGGTAAATAAAATACTGCATACTCAGGTGGTTGTATGTAGAGTTCTGAAGTGTGATTTTAACATTTATGTTGGCATATAGTTCAACTTGGTTATTCCAGAAAGTCTGATAGTCACTCTATCCAATATTGGGCTTATCAGCTTTAATGGTGCTGCAAATGTCTATATTTTAGCATGTTCTTCACAGTTTCATCATCATCAAAAGTTAGTTTCTTTAAACCAGCATTAGCACACTTAGAAAATAATACGATATCACAGTCTAGATTTTTGTGTTCACTGAGAGTCTTACAGGAGCCTCTGATTGTTTAGGCTGGAAGTGTTGAATTTTCGACGAAAACCTCTATTATTGATATGGTACTGCGTTGAGAAATGATAAGTGCAGCATACATCTGCAGGCTTTCTTCTTGATTTCTTATTCTGTAGAAAAATAGGCAGTTTGAGAGGGAAAAAAAAAACTTTCCGATACACAAGGCGCAGAAACACTGAACAGTGTTTGAATGTCAGACTGAAATGATGAAAGTGCACCTGTCACCTACACAATTTGGTACATTTATGCACTAATAATTCAGAGAATTCATTAATCTTTAATAAACTACCAGTAGGATATTTTCTTGTACGCCAGTCCACATAGCTGTTACAGCCATGAGTAGGTGGAAAGAAATGCTGTAGGCATTATTTAACCTAACAGAAGGCAAAGAAAGTCCTTCAATTCTAAGTCTATGTCACTATTCATCTTTAAAGAAGTCAGGATAGAAAAAAACATTTTTTTATATATTACCTTTTTTTTAGCTTTGAAAAGTTAATCTTATTTTAAGAAAAATGCAAGGCATGGATATTTTACATAGTTACATGTAAAATGTCAAGGTATGGTCAAGGTTGGAACATACCATAACTGTGGGATCCCTCCAGAAGTTAGAAATCACTGTGGTAGGTACTGCTATTCCACTGATCTCTGCTAGCTTCCCAGTCCTGTGCTGAGTGGCTGCCATGCTGCATTCTGAACACAGGAGGTAGCTTACTTGGCATGGGTGCCATTCAGAGAGCTCTTTGCATTTGTTCAATTAATGCAAAGCGTTCTCTAATTAGATGAGGTAGAGAGGTGGGATAGTCACATCATGGCCTCCACCTGGCTGTACATTGCCTAAAAAGAATTCTACATTTAAACAATATACTGTACGTATGTCACAACGCTGCCCATTATGTGAACACAATCTTCAATCATTGAACCAAAGTAAATAAGTAACAAATTATTACATTTCTCTAATCTAACACATTTGGATTTTATACAGGTTACTTGGCTCCCAAACCACAGCCAGGTTACCATTTACTTGCCATTATAAACATTCTAAATACAAAAAAAGGACCTCTTACTGGCAGCGTATGTCTAGCCAAAATATTTTTATTTTTGGATGCTGCAGGCAAGGGTTAAAACTCCTTTAGGTTTTATTATTATTATTGCCTATGCCCCCACTGCGGAGGTTCGCTCTCTTTAATTCTTTTGGTGACCATAGTCACTATGATGGAAAGTAATGGGAAATCAAAACTTTTATAGTATTCACCACAACAAAAGGTAGGGGGAAATCTACCAATGCAGACAACTTTTCTGGTAACAACTGTCTAAGATAAGATGTCCTCTCACTTCCAGTTATGATTCTGGAACAGGAAGTGAAGGAAAATCTTTCCAGCAAGAAACACCAAGAAAAAAAAAAATCTAATCTGGATTTTACCATTCCCTATTTTATCTAAAACCAAAATAAGTTTGGACTGATGATATATTTTTAAATCCCTAATTTACATACAAAAAAGTAAAAAATAAGCAGAAGGAAAATTACTTCCCTTTAGTGGGATGTTTCCCTTGTGCTTCTGTCTTCTAGTTCAGAAGATATATTCCATCTCATTACGACAGCTTCTATGAATGAAACATGATCTATGAACATAGGCGTGCGTAGAGGGTGTGCCGGAGGTGCCCAGGCACATCCTAATCACCCCATGCGCTTTAGTGTTATCGCTCTGTGTAGAAACAGGAACATAGGAAAGATCTCCCTTTTATCTGCCATGAGAGGAGATCAATGTGTCGGGGTCATATATATATGTAGATACATACACATGCATGTGTGTTTGAGCTTAAGGGTGCACACCCTAATGCATTAGGCTGCGCACACCTATGTCTATGAATAAAGGCTAGGTGGATGATTGAAAGGTCTGCCCCTCAATTCATAGATTGTGTTATATTCATATTTGCTGTAGTATAGCTTCTATGAATGGAGTAGCCGGGTGTAAAAGGCAGGCATAGTAGAGTATCCTTGATTAGAGCCTGTGATAGCTCCTAATTCAAGATTACGGTAGCAGGGGTAGGGGATTCAGAGGAGAAAATAGAGGACAGAAGCACAAGGACACATCACACTGAAGGTAAGTCATATCCCTTGTGCTTACGTTGTATTCTTTTTTAGGTAAATTTAGGTCCAGTTCACACCAGACACAGTTCTGTACAGTTTTGTGTGCATTTTTTCTGCACTAAAAATGCATGCACAGTGTTTTTCATGTATTCCAATGGCTCTAGTTCACACCATGCAGTCAGTTTCCGGTGCAGAAACTAACCGGAAACTGACTGCATGGTGTAAACTAGAGCCAACTAGAGCCATTGGAATAAATGGAAAAACACTGGGCATGCATTTTGTGCAGAAAAAAGCACACAGAACTGAACTGAACTGCAACTGGTGTGAACTGGCCCTTAGGGTAAATTAGATGTTCCAGACTAGTGTTTCTGGGCAGAGAAAGCTGTGTATTTGTCTTTCTCTGGATTCTGCAGCTCTGGATCGGAGCAGTCAATCCTATGTCTGGGTTTTGCTAGACACCTACAACCTGGTTGAGTACACAGGTGTGCAGTGTTGTTAAATACTCAGGTCTGAGGATAGCTCAGAGCATTTTAGAGACAGCTTCTAGTGGGGGAGACGGAAGGTCTCATTGAGGGGTCAGAGGGCCTAGCAGGAAGCCAGGAGACAATGGGTCTCAGTTCCAAGGGTCAGGTTGGTTCTTATCGGGTGTCAGAAGAACACCAATCCATAGGCCAGCGGAGCGCTGTGACTTAGGCCACGTACACACGAGGAGACTGTTTGCTCTTGTGTAACTTTTGTTTTACTAAAAACACCATTTACATCCTGTTTCCTTTATTCCTAAGTGACCATCTGCTAACCCAGTGGTCTCGTTCTAAGGTGAGAGTAGCCATCTTCACTGGTGGAGGGATATGCTTCAAGTTTATTACCCTTTTTCTCTCACATGGTGAAGACCTTTATTGATCTTATTACAGATCCTTCTTTATTTCATCACGAATTGTGTTGGACTTATATATATATTTATTTCACCTCATTTTATATGGTTTGCGCTGCACTTTTTCTTTATTTTTACACGAGGAGACATGTCCGCTGAAACTGGTCCGCAGACCAGTTTCCACGGACATGTCCGATCGTGTGTACGGCCTAGCGGACAGGTTTCTAGCGGACAAAAGTTTCTAAGCATGCTTAGAAACTTGTCCGCTGGAAACCTGTCCGTCGGACATGTCCGCTGGTTAGTACGCCTAACCAGCAGACCGAAATCCCGCGCATGCGTCGAATTGATTCGACGCATGCTTGGAAGCATTGAACTTCCTGGTTAGAGCATGTCGGTGTCTTCTACATCACTGCGTTCTCTGTCCGCTGGGATTTTGGTCTGATGATGTGTACACACATCAGACCCAAATATCCCTGGAGACATGTCCGATGAAAACGGTCCGCGGACCGATTTCATCGGACATGTCTCCTCGTGTGTACAGGGCCTAAAGGCTAGAGAACCAAGTATCCAGGAGAGAAGGACAACACAGCCAGGGAGACTGGTAAGAGGTTCATCATGGTACTGCAGTTAAAACTGAGTGTGCTTATGAGTCAGGTGGCTCTGTATTTTCCAGTGTTTGTATTCAATGCTGAAGCTGGAGAAAATCCCCTGCGTGTGAAACTGTTGTTGGACTGTTGTCGTGCTTTCTGCCGCTTTAATAAAAGTGGGCTACTAGGCCCTTAATTATAGTTCCTGTCTGCTTTGGATTCGTGGTGTCAACGTATCTACCATGAGAGCTAATGACCCCACGTCACAGCATGTTAAACTAATTTTTAGATTTATTTTTAAAATATACAAAAATTATAACGTATTACTTTACCAAAACATACAAGGTCACTACGCATGCCAAGGGTCTTCTTGTGTAGTGCTTAACAAGGAGACCCAGTTATTACTGAGTTAGGAGGAGACGACATTTTTATTCTGTGTTTCCTAAATTTTTGTCCAGGTGACAGTGTCACTAAAACAGAAAGTGAGGGGAAATCAAACATTTTACAGTTCTTATGCCCTGTACACATGATCGGTCAATACGATGAGAACGGTCTGATGGATTTTTCCATCAGTTAACCGATGAAGCTGACTGATGGTCAGTTGTGCCTACACACCATCGGTTAAAAAAACGATCGTGTCAGAACACGGTGACGTAAAACACAATGACGTGCTGAATTTTTTTTTCAATGCTTCTAAGCATGCATCGACTTGATTCTGAGCATGCTTGGATTTTCAAAGTTTCAAATTTTTTAACCGATGGATAAATAACCGATGGGGTCCACACACGATCAGTTTGGTCTGATGAAAACGGTCCACCAGACCGTTCTCATCGGATTGACCGTTCGTGTGTACGCGGCATTACAGCATTAGTAGGGAATCTCCCAATGGCAGTAACTATTATAACAGTTGTAGGTGGACATTTCCCAGAACTTCCTTTTGTGGCTTTGGGGCCGTGAGAAGAAATTTCTCTAATGCCGCGTACACATGATCGGTCCATCCGATGAGAACGGTCTGATGGACCATTTTCATCGGTGAACCGATGAAGTTGACTGATGGTCCGTCGCGCCTACACACCATCGGTTAAAAAACCGACCGTGTCAGAACGCAGTGACGTAAAACACAACGATGTGCAGAAAAAAATGAAGTTCGATGCTTCCAAGCATGCGTCGACTTGATTCTGAGCATGCGTGGATTTTTAACGGATGGTTGTGCCTACTAACGGTCTTTTTTTTCTATCGTTTAGGAATCCATCCATCCATTAAAACAAGTTGGCTTTTTTTTAACCGATGGTTAAATAATCGATGGCGCCCACACACGATCGGTTTGGACCGATGAAAACGGTCCATCAGATCGTTCTCATCGGTTTAACCGATCGTGTGTATGCGAAAGATAGCAATAAGGCCCAAAATAGCTTGCCATCCCACTATATCTAGGGAAAAATTAAAACGTTTTGGCTGATGCTCCATCCTTATATGGGGTTATCTAAATTCAGTCCAAGCGTATACATAGGTAAGTCATTGTATATTAGCTAACTTCTGCTATTGGTAAATTACAGCTCACGACATTTTGGTCTTTAATATGAAACTGAATGCTGGAATTTGTAGTTCCGCCATCCCAAGACTTTAGGTTAGCTTTCTCTACCTAAGCAGCCTTTAAATGACTTCTGCAATATATTGCTGGAAACAGTTGAAAATTCCAGCTCGTTGAGCAAGAACTTATTATGAGGGAAAATAATAGCATTCTCATTTTCTGACACTCCCTTGTACAGAAGAAGATGAGCAGGTCTGTGGGAGGAAGGGATAATAAGGGAGAACTTGGATGAAATGTTGATAAACACAAGCGAACAAGTGAAAATGATTAGGGAAGATGCAGTGGATTTGGAAGAAAGGTCAGAGCGGATGATAAATACATTTATTAATTACTGTGCTGGTACAGAAGGAAAGTGTTGTAGAGAGTGTTCATCAGCTGAATGGATTTCAAAATTTGCTGAGGTGAATCATTCATTAGTGTAATACTTGTACTGCAGATCCCTTATGTAGCACGGCAGTGCTCAGCCCTGTGCTATCAGTGGAATAGTAAAAAAGATTTAAGGTGGCCCTGGCTTCCAGCTATTTTGTCAATTTCCTTTGTGGCCAGACAGCAGTTACATTAAGGGGGAACTAGAGACATTTCCTATGGTTCATAGATATATACGCCAATATGATCAGCAACTGTAAGTGATCATTTGACTCAAGACTCGTACACACGCTTGGTTTACTCTACAAGTACCTGCAAGAAAACTGCTTTCAGGTTTCTCGTCAAGAAAACTGCCTAAAATCTCGACGAGAAAAATAGAGAACATGTTCTCTGTTTTCTCGTTGTGATTCTCGGCAGTGTTTTCCTGCCGAGAAACCCAAAAGTGTGTATACTTACCTGTCGCCGTGGAAACCCGCGCATGCTTGAAATTACTTTGACGCATGCGCGGTAGCTTCCTAGGCATGTCCTAGACTATATTTCTGTACATGTACAGGAGTGACATCATCCTGTGTTGGCCAATCAAGATGGCCAAAAATTGTCACCTGGAAGAAGCCTGCAAGAAGATACCATAACTGGTGAGGGACCTCACTGGAGTTGGACCATTAAACCAGAGAAAAATATTTTGGAGTTTAGTTCTGTTTTTAACCACTTCAGCTCCGGATGGTTTTGCCCCTTTCCTGACCAGGCCATTTTTTGCAATACTGAATTGCGTTGCTTTAACCGACAATTGCGCGGTCGTACATCACTGTACCCAAATTAAATTGATGTCCATTCTTTTCCACAAAAAATAGATTTATTTTCTTCTTTCGAGTCATGTAATGCAGTGTTTTTCAACTCCAGTCCTCAAGGCACACCAACAGGTCATGTTTTCAGGCTTTCCATTATTTTGCACAGGTGATTTGATCAGTTTCACTGCCTTAGCCCTGGTTCACACTGGGCTGCAGGAGTGAAGCAGTGCGAGTTCAGCTGAACTCGCACGATTTCACTCCCGCCCGGCAGTCCCGATTTCAGCCGCGATTTCAGAGACATCTGTGCATGTTTCTGCACAGATGTCAATGTAAATCGCAGGCTGAAATCGCAAAAAGTAGTACAGAGACTACTTTTTGAAATCGGTGCAATGCCGCAGATGCAGCGTCGCGCCGATTAGGACAGTGCCATTGCCGGCAATTTGCGGCAAAATCCGCCGTTTTGACATGCGATTTGACATGCCAAATCGCATGTCAAAACGCACCAGTGTGAACCAGGGCTTAGTAATCATCACAGCCATTTCATCTGAGGGAAATCCTGAAAACTTGACCTGTTGGTGTGCCTTGAGGACTGGAGTTGAAAAACACTGATGTAATGGACTCCGGACACCCTGTTGGGTATTTCCTCCAAGAAGCTGTAGAGCTAATCCTATTATCATAACAATGACCACCTTAGACAGTCCGGTTCCCCCATAGGAATATCTTATGTATAAGTTCCCCAGGGAATGGTCCTCCTGGGGCCCAAAATCTGTGACAAATCACCGCTGCAGTTTTTTATTTTTTGCGCTATAACCAAAAAAAGACAAAAAAACAATACTTTTAACTTTCTGCTATAAAAACAAATGTCTTCATCAATTTAGGCCAATATGTATTCTGTTACCAGTTTTTGGTAAAATAAAATCTCAATAAGCGTACATGGATTGGTTTGTGAAAAAGTTATAGTGTCTACAAACTATGGCATAGATTTAAGGACTTTTCTTTTTGTTTATTGTTTTTACTAGTAATGGCGGCGATCAGTGATTTATAGAGAGACTGCGACGTTGCGGTTGACAAATCTGACACTAAGTGATACTTTTTGGGGACCAGTAACACCAATACAGTGGTCAGTGCTAAAACCAAATCCACTGTCACTGTATAAATGCCACTGGCAGGGAAGGGGTTAACATCAGGGGCAATTAAAGGATCAACTGTGCTCCTATGGAGTGCTTTCTAACTGTGGGGGGATGCTTTAACTGAAAGAAACCAGAGATCAAGAGAACAAGATCTCCATTTTCCTCCCTCATAGAACAGAGGTCCTTGTTTACATAGGCAGACCGCCATTCTGCCTCTCCTGTGAATGATTGGCCGGTCCCAGTAGCCATCGTGGCTGTCCAACCTGCTGATTGGCTCCCGCTGTGTCCAATCACAGTGGGAGCGCGGCACCCGGCCGCGCATTGAGTCCCAGTGCCAAGAAAATAAATCACATACAGGTGCCGCCCTGCCATACGTGGGGCGGTCCTTAAGTGGCTAAGCTCCACTGCAGCTCTGTATTCATTTAACATCTTTAACCAGTTTCAAATGACCCGAAATGTACTGCGGAGGGCGGACCAAGCAGGCAAAGCGATGTACTGGTATGTCGCTACCTGCTTCTGGGTTTGGGGCACGCACATACATGCCCCTCCCCAACACCTCCACTGGTTGTACACAGTGGGAGTCTGTCAGCAAGTCCCAGCCAATGATTCTTGGCTGGGACTTGCTGATCATGGCTTTGCTGTGTAAGTAGGTGCAGAGGACACGTCTGACACCGGAAACCCCATAGTAAGTCTATGGGTGATGTCACTTCCCATTAATTTCACAGCCGTTGTCGGCTGTGACCTCTGCAGAGCTTCTGCCACTGGAGATCGGGTTGGATTGGCTTCAGAAAAGGGTATGTATTGTATACTGATTTCTTCTTTACAGGGCTAGATATGTTACTGATAAAATGTGAATGCCTGTACATACAGGTATTTCAGTTTTAGGGTGGACTTACACTTTGGCAAGTAGAACAGCACACACTGTATACTGTGTTTTATCAGTGTATTTACCAACTGGAGTTTTAGTATGTTAATGTAATTCTTTTTTAAAGTGTACTTTTTTCAAATTTGCAGTTTGTATTAAAAATCATACAAGATGACCCTGCTGTGAAGGTCTTTCGTTAGGCACTACCTGCAATAGAGTGACAACTGGCTTCCAGTTGTACACAAAAGAGTTTACACAGGGTTTACACTCAGCACTCCCACAGCTGAACGGCGTGGCAGGGAAGTTGCATATCAACGAGAGGCATTGCCCTATCAAGAAAAACAAACTTTGCCTTGAATGGTCAAGGTGACATTTTCTTTTGTTTGTTTTCTTCTCACCCACAAAGCTGAACAAGCTACATAAAAACACTAAAATACTTTCAACAGTTTCCCATTAACTGAGATGTAGTTTTACAAAGAAATATCAAACAAAATATAATATTTTCCAGCAAAACGTAAGGTCAGAGTAGGGGAACTGTTCCGCTCCAAGCACATTTCTCTTACTTCAGAAAATAGAAATAGTTCAGTAAACACTTGAAATGTGACATAAGATAAAACAGTTTGGCCACTATGGTTGATATTGTCTGTCCTTCACTGCGGGCATGACACTCGATGCTCATCTCAGAAGACTCTCAGGCCCCTTGTACCCACATAGATAAAGAAATCACATGTGCTCCAGACATCTTCTCCTGGCATTTTTCCCACCAGCTACATTGATCCCTTCAGTTTTTTTATGCGAGTTGCAGCTACTGGAAATAGATTTTTCTCTTTTGCCTTGATTGGGGTCAGGTCTAGATGAACTTTTCTTTCATCCTTCAGGCTCAGAAAGTGAAACTAAAAGAAGCACTCATTTTTTATTTTTTTTTTAAAGAAATTTGGCCTTGAAAAAGGTCAGAAATAGCTTTGCTGCAGAACAGGAATTCATCTTGGGTCAAATGTCGGTGATTACAAGTTACTTATTTTTGGGTTAACAGAAGAAATATCTGAACTAAGATATCTTGCTACGGGAAACTTTCAAAATTCTGTTTTTCCATTTTTGGCAATGCCTTAAAGATAAAGTAGTTAGCAATTAGTGTAGTGAATGCAGATGTTTTATCCCTCTCTACTAGAGGTGCACCAAAAGTAATTCTGGAAAAAAAAATTGGGAATAGAGAGAGATCTAAATATAGATACCTCATTACTATCTCTGATGCCAGAATCAATAAAGAATATTAAGAAGGATATTTTTTAGGGCTGTGCAAATTGACTTTTAATTATTCGATTAATCTTTAATTTTTTTGATCAATCAAAATCTTTTTGATCGATTAAAATTATTTTGATTGGAAATCCCCTCCCTGCCGTCTTCTGGGCCTTCAGGGAGTTCCGTCAGAGATCTGATAACATCACTGACACCGGCGGGGCTTGCTGTGCCTTCATATCTGCATGTCGGCGGGACCTTACTATCTGCCATACGCAAGGGCTGTTACACTTCCCTCTATTAACCTGGGATTCTACAGCCATCCACTGGGAGTTGTAATAGTTCCCTTCATGGGACATCTACATGCCGATAGACTGATTTTAACCTCTCCTCATCTAGATTCAGCAGTGGTATCGTTGTACACATTTTTCTACCAGTATCATACTTAGCTACATGTTTTTATGACTGCTTTTGGTACCGTTTGGTATTACTCGCACCATTTCTACAGTTTATGTAGCTACATCGATTTTATCTCCAGTCCAATATTTATTTGGTTACCTACTTGAAGACTATAAAAGTTTTAATGCTATTCCCATCGAGCGCTGCCTTTGTGTGTTTTTTGTATCCTGCTATCCATTTTTCCAGTGGTTGGTAGCTGCACTGGGAATCGGCCTGCAAGGAGATCAGCTAAAAGTTGTTGGATCTATATGTGCGTTATAATTAATCGAAATGAGTCGATTAATCGATTAAAAAAATAAACGATTAATCGAACACAAAAATTTTGATCAGTAACAGCCCTAATATTTTTCATCACATGACATCAGCAGCTAGAACAATAATAGCTCACAAATGAAGAGAAAATAAAAGCCCAAATATAGCAGAATACTGATATGTGAAATAAACAAAATACAATATATGGAAAAACAGATAAGAGAAGAGGAACACATAAATAGTCAAATAGTCAAAATAGTCAAATGCCAGAAATATGGCAAAAATGGGATGAATTTCGTGTCTCAAAAAGAATGAAAGAATATTTATAAATGAAAAGTAATGGAAAATACGAAGGGGAAATATAAATGCAATATAAAATGAGCACATGGAAAGGGAGAGAATAGGGGGGTTATGGGGTTCTTTGGATATATGGAAAGACTCCTGCGCTACCAAGGGGGATGGGTGGGAGTGGAATTGGGCTGGAAGGTGGACTGGGGATTCTGCAGCAGACTCCTGACACTCTGTCCTGGGCAGAGAGAAAAATGTATATGTAAAAGAATGGGGTGTTGTCTGCGCTGAAAGTGAACAGGGGGGGAGGAGGGGGGGGGTGTGGGTGATAGGGGTGAATGGATGGGACGGGTGGCTGGATGGGTGGATGCAGGTGGGTTTAGGACAACATGATAACCAACATAATCGAAACAATGATGTGAATGAATAAACACATAAGGGTGATAACCAATAAATACAAAAATTATTACAATAATTATTACAATAAGGAAAAACCCAACACACTAGCCAGTGTAATGTGAAACCAGTGAAAAACAATCCTAAATCCAAACTATAAGACCAGAGAAAATTCCATGAGGAAATGCCTCTGGATGGAAAAAATATGAAATAAATAAAGTCTCTAGTGAAAAAACCCAAGAGTCCAGATAAGTCCAAATTGAAATGGTGGTGCCAGGAAAGGGTGACAGCAGAAAGCACCTCAGGTGGTCCCCAGCTCCTCACCTCAAGGCTATAGCTCGGATAGCCTGCAACAGCACCTCCCGGTGGAGGACAGTGATCCCTCGGCAGGGCAAGCAGCAGAGGCACTCCTCAGCGGTAAAGGTAAAGCAAAAAAGAAGAAAGCGAGTGAGTGACAATAAAAGACGTCTGGTAGGCAACTAGTGTCACTCGTACATCCACTCACCCCGGGGTGATGGATGATGGACCTATCTCCCACGAACAGCGAGTTCGTACTTCTAATGGCAGATATCCTCTTCTAAGCTGGCCAGATGGTCACTCACAACAAGGGATCTCTCAGATGGCATACATGATAAAAGAAACAGACCATAGCGCAATCCCGCAAGGTAAAAAACACATTTAATAAAAAAATAAAACTCACATTTAAAACGATCCAAAAGGCACAAAACAAACAGACGTCAGGAACACACTGCGTCAGGCGTGTGGACTCTGTGGCTCCTAGGATCCCTACGCGTCTCGTCACACCTCGTGACTTCCTTAGGGGATAATGCTGGTGAGACTTCCTAATCTTAAATACACTGCTCAGTTGTCTGCTTTCCTGGACGCATAGCGGCCATTTTCCCGTAGCCCGCACTCGTGATTGGATGGTAAGTATGCTAAAATGATCGCCGTCTTACCTGTGACACTTCCTATTAGCAAGTAGGAGTGGCTCCAGGGATGGACATGGGGTGATGAAAGGGGCAGATCAGTGTCTGGTGTAGTGACACCCGAATGGTATACCAATACACTATCTGGATGTCTGCTGTACTGGACGCATGGCGGCCATTTTCCCGTAGCCTATGTTGATAATGGAATGTAAGATTAGCATCCTATAGTGGTGGCCATTTTGCCTGGGACACTTCCTATTTGTGGGTAGGAGTGGTTACAGAGCGGGGCATGCTGGTAATGGAATGGGAGGCGGAGTGGGCAGATAGAATATACCTCCCATTTGTTACCAACAAAGTATACCAATACACTGTCTGGATGTCTGCTGTACTGGACACATGGCGGCCATTTTCCCGTAGCCTATGTTGATAATGGAATGTAAGTTTAGCATACTATAGTGGTGGCCATTTTGCCTGGGACACTTCCTATTTGTGGGTAGGAGTGGTTACAGAGCGGGGCATGCTAGTAATGGAATGGGAGGCGGAGTGGGCAGATAGAATATACCTCCCATTTGATACCAACAAAGTATACCAATACACTATCTGGATGTCTGCTGTACTGGACGCATGGCGGCCATTTTCCCGTAGCCTATGTTGATAATGGAATGTAAGATTAGCATACTATAGTGGTGGCCATATTGCCTGGGACACTTCCTATTAGTGGGTAGGAGTGGTTACAGAGCGGGGCCTGCTAGTAATGGAATGGGAGGCGGAGTGGGCAGATAGAATATACCTCCCATTTGATACCAACAAAGTAACATGGCCCAATAACCCGTTTCCAAACAGAGATGTGGCGAAATGTTAGAATTAAAAATGTAAAATATAAAGGGAGAATGAATAATAATAATTCCCTATTCCTAAAATTGAGGGTAAAGGTATATAGAAGTATAAACGGATGTATAAACGGATGGAGGGCCATATATATAACCCACTGCCCAGCAGATAGGGCAGAGAGAAAACATGGATTAAAGGGTTTCCCTGATAGCATCCTCTGAAGATAGCTAGGCTCTAGCAAGAGCTGCAGAGACAACACACATGACACATATAGGGCGATTTTGCTATACAATCGACCTGATTGGTATAGATATATGCATGAGACTCCAAATGTATACAAATAAATACATATAATGCGCACACATAATGAATAAAATGAACAAACCTAGATCTAGCGTATAGGAAAGGGGGGGGGGGGGAGGGGAAGGCTGATCCTAGACAAGACAACGCTCTTAGAAGTCATTAAGAAAACAATTCAGATCGAAATCAATATTGAGTCCTCTTGGGGCAAAAGTATCCATAGAGAAGATAAACTTGGATTCTAGTTGGCTAAGCGACCTGACTTTATGACCCCCCCGCCAGGGTCTATTATAGGGTGCTATCCCCCAGAATTTGAGATGGGACGGGTCTTTGTTATGGACTGCCTCAAAGTGTCTAGAGACACTATGCTTGTCGAAACCTTTAATGATATTTTGCACATGTTCTTTTACCCGTATCCTCAATAAGCGTTTGGTACGACCTACATACTGTAGGCCGCAGCTGCACTCTAGTACATATACTGCTCCCAAGGTATTACATCCAACAAAATCTTTAATCTCATACTCTGTTCCGTTGCTGTTGGATATGAATTTTGTTTTCTTTTCATTGGGGCGTTTTGTGCGTGTACAAGCGTAGCATCGCTTACAGGGGTAGAATCCTTTGCCGGTAAAAAACGTCAGCTGTTTCTTGGGCGGGTTGATGACTCCCTTTACCAGTTGGTCTCTAAGGGTAGGAGCCCTCTTGTAAATGAAATTGGGCTTCTCAGGCAGAATCGTTCCCAATTTGATATCGGTTTTTAGAATATGCCAATGGCGGGAGAATATTTTTTCTATTTTCTTATAATGGATGTTATAATCTAATATAACTGGGACTCCATCTATTTTACTGGTAGGTTTCTTCTTAGTGGCTAGAAGGTCTTTTCTTGGGATGTTGGTGACTTCCTGAATCTTCTCTTGGATGAACGTGTCATCGTAACCCTTTTGTGTAAACCTTTCTCCTATTAGGTTAGCTTGAACTTTAAACTCCTCTATTTCTGTACAATTCCGTCTTAGTCTTAGCATTTGGCCTTTAGGGATGTTAAATAGCCAATTCCTATGGTGGCAGCTAGTAATGGGGAGGTAGCTGTTCCTGTCGACGCTTTTAAAGAACGTCTTAGTGGTGAACCTTTCGTTTTTACGGGAGATCTCTAAATCTAGGAAGGGAATTTTCTCTTCCTCAATTTGCCATGATAGGACAATATTCATGTCATTACTGTTGAGTTTATGACAAAAGGTATTTAGAGGTTCTATATCTCCCTTCCAGATTATAAAAATGTCATCTATGTATCTCCTGTACATGATGAGGTTCTCAGATTGTTCTCTGAATACAGCTTCTTCTTCCCATCTTGCCATGAAAAGTCCTGCCACGCTGGGAGCGAACTTGGCTCCCATCGCCACTCCCGTTCGCTGTTGGTAATATTCATTATTGTACCAGAAATGACTATGTTTAAGACAGAAATCTAGGCATTTAACAATATATTTCCTCTGAGTACAGGGGAGTTGGGTGTGTTTGCGAAGTCCCCATTTCGTGGCTTCGCAAGCTAGGTAGTGCGGGATAATCGTGTATAACGATGACACGTCTGCGGTTGCCATTAGTAGAGGACCTGGATCGTTTCTATCTTCTAATAAGTTGAGCATGTCTTTGGTGTCTTTAAGGTAAGCCTTCGTTTTTTGTACAGCTGGCTGGAGGAATCTATCAATATATTGCCCCAATCTGGCCGTGATGGACTCTATCCCATTCATGGACTAGAAAAGAAAATCAGCCTATGGTGGGATGTCACCACCTTTGACAGGTACATCAAGGCTAATATAGTCCCCCGACGTCTGAGGTGGGATGTACCCCCCAATGACGGCCTGAAAGATCAGGAGTCCATTGATGAATGGTTTCTGTTCTTTAATGAAAAAGGGAAGGAATTACTTCATCTATTACTGAAAAGGAAACAAAAGAAAATCCGGAAAATAGACCAAACTATAGCAGAACTCAAAATCCAAATAGAGGCACACAAAGACTCAGCAGATTTCTTAAAGCTTACCACCCAATTGAGTAAAGATCTCACCAAGAAAGATGCAGAGATTCAAGCGAGGAAAAGTAATAAATATTCTAGAGATATCAATGACTATAAAAATGATCTTGTCTACAAATGGCAAAATAATTTAGAGACCAAGGAACCTACTTCCACATTCTCTACACCAGAGAGGCCAGTTTCCATCAGGCCAACCTATCCAGTACTGTCCCCTATTATAGGGGAACCCAAGCAAGATGGCCACCCTAGGCCACTAGGAGTTCAAGTACAAAAAGAAGATCCTCCCAGACAGGCTAATAACGAAGGAACACAGAAACATTCCAGCACCCATACTCCTCATAATAGGAAAGATAGTCATCCCAAAACCACCCGCACCCCGCAAAAGAATTGGAAAAAACCGAACCATTGGAAAAATAAAAAAACACAAAATAACCATGGGCCAAAACAGAACCAGGGCTATAAGGACTCGAGAAGACCTCCATATGAGACTTATCAACCAATTAGGAGCCCACCGTATCCGCGAGGATATTATGACATCAGAGAACCTAGAGGGGATCCATACTATGTACAAAGACCATACATCAGGAGCCCAGGTCCAAGTCAGTACCTCTATCCGAGAGACGGATGGGCCCCTATACCTCAGAGAACAAGAGACAGAGAAAGAAGTCCAATACATACTTCTAACCACTACGCCCCGCTACGAGATTTGCGAGATGTATTTCGAGAGGAGAGAAGAGACTTTGAATACAGATTAGAACAAGGACCAAATCGTTCTTTTTTAGACAAAGGGAGGGAACCCCCTCCCCCAAAGAAAAGAGAGGAGGTGAGGAGAAGAAGCCCTTCAAGAAAAGAGGATGTAGAGGTGGAAAGGGAAAACAGAAGACAAAGCCAATAGGCGAAGGGATTTTTAACCTCACTGAGATACCACTGACCCCGGAAGAACTTATGACGTTGGACAAAGGATTGAAATATGCACCTATAAAGAATTTAGATAAATTTCAAACATATATCAACATTCAGAAATATATAAGGAAATTGAATATTAAGAAATATCTCTTAGGAAAATCCATCAATGTCCGTGTCGAAGAAGAAAATACAGTGGTACACAGCAATTTGAGAAATAAATCCACCTTCAATCCCAAAATAAAAGACAACAAACACATAGAGGTCTTCAAAAAACTAGTTACTGAAGACCTCCGAGGCCTCACAGTGAAAAGGATTGAAGAACCGAAATCTATTAAAATAGGAATACAGAAACTAATGAAAAGAAAAGATCTAGTTATCAGACCTTCTGATAAAGGGGGGGGTATTGTTATTCAAACCTCTGAACAATACCATAAAGGGATGATGAAGATGTTGGGAGATACCAATACATACAGCATACTGGCAAGCAATCCCACCTTCAGATGGAAAAAAGAACTGGAACAAGTGGTACTTTTAGGAGTCAAAAAAGGAGTTCTGAACAAAAAGGAAGCTAAGTACCTCATACCTGAAGCATGTAGGACACCCATCATATATGCCCTGCCCAAAATACACAAAGATAAGAATAACCCGCCGTTTAGGCCGATTGTGAATGGGATAGAGTCCATCACGGCCAGATTGGGGCAATATATTGATAGATTCCTCCAGCCAGCTGTACAAAAAACGAAGGCTTACCTTAAAGACACCAAAGACATGCTCAACTTATTAGAAGATAGAAACGATCCAGGTCCTCTACTAATGGCAACCGCAGACGTGTCATCGTTATACACGATTATCCCGCACTACCTAGCTTGCGAAGCCACGAAATGGGGACTTCGCAAACACACCCAACTCCCCTGTACTCAGAGGAAATATATTGTTAAATGCCTAGATTTCTGTCTTAAACATAGTCATTTCTGGTACAATAATGAATATTACCAACAGCGAACGGGAGTGGCGATGGGAGCCAAGTTCGCTCCCAGCGTGGCAGGACTTTTCATGGCAAGATGGGAAGAAGAAGCTGTATTCAGAGAACAATCTGAGAACCTCATCATGTACAGGAGATACATAGATGACATTTTTATAATCTGGAAGGGAGATATAGAACCTCTAAATACCTTTTGTCATAAACTCAACAGTAATGACATGAATATTGTCCTATCATGGCAAATTGAGGAAGAGAAAATTCCCTTCCTAGATTTAGAGATCTCCCGTAAAAACGAAAGGTTCACCACTAAGACGTTCTTTAAAAGCGTCGACAGGAACAGCTACCTCCCCATTACTAGCTGCCACCATAGGAATTGGCTATTTAACATCCCTAAAGGCCAAATGCTAAGACTAAGACGGAATTGTACAGAAATAGAGGAGTTTAAAGTTCAAGCTAACCTAATAGGAGAAAGGTTTACACAAAAGGGTTACGATGACACGTTCATCCAAGAGAAGATTCAGGAAGTCACCAACATCCCAAGAAAAGACCTTCTAGCCACTAAGAAGAAACCTACCAGTAAAATAGATGGAGTCCCAGTTATATTAGATTATAACATCCATTATAAGAAAATAGAAAAAATATTCTCCCGCCATTGGCATATTCTAAAAACCGATATCAAATTGGGAACGATTCTGCCTGAGAAGCCCAATTTCATTTACAAGAGGGCTCCTACCCTTAGAGACCAACTGGTAAAGGGAGTCATCAACCCGCCCAAGAAACAGCTGACGTTTTTTACCGGCAAAGGATTCTACCCCTGTAAGCGATGCTACGCTTGTACACGCACAAAACGCCCCAATGAAAAGAAAACAAAATTCATATCCAACAGCAACGGAACAGAGTATGAGATTAAAGATTTTGTTGGATGTAATACCTTGGGAGCAGTATATGTACTAGAGTGCAGCTGCGGCCTACAGTATGTAGGTCGTACCAAACGCTTATTGAGGATACGGGTAAAAGAACATGTGCAAAATATCATTAAAGGTTTCGACAAGCATAGTGTCTCTAGACACTTTGAGGCAGTCCATAACAAAGACCCGTCCCATCTCAAATTCTGGGGGATAGCACCCTATAATAGACCCTGGCGGGGGGGTCATAAAGTCAGGTCGCTTAGCCAACTAGAATCCAAGTTTATCTTCTCTATGGATACTTTTGCCCCAAGAGGACTCAATATTGATTTCGATCTGAATTGTTTTCTTAATGACTTCTAAGAGCGTTGTCTTGTCTAGGATCAGCCTTCCCCGCCCCCCCCCCCCCCCCTTTCCTATACGCTAGATCTAGGTTTGTTCATTTTATTCATTATGTGTGCGCATTATATGTATTTATTTGTATACATTTGGAGTCTCATGCATATATCTATACCAATCAGGTCGATTGTATAGCAAAATCGCCCTATATGTGTCATGTGTGTTGTCTCTGCAGCTCTTGCTAGAGCCTAGCTATCTTCAGAGGATGCTATCAGGGAAACCCTTTAATCCATGTTTTCTCTCTGCCCTATCTGCTGGGCAGTGGGTTATATATATGGCCCTCCATCCGTTTATACATCCGTTTATACTTCTATATACCTTTACCCTCAATTTTAGGAATAGGGAATTATTATTATTCATTCTCCCTTTATATTTTACATTTTTAATTCTAACATTTCGCCACATCTCTGTTTGGAAACGGGTTATTGGGCCATGTTACTTTGTTGGTATCAAATGGGAGGTATATTCTATCTGCCCACTCCGCCTCCCATTCCATTACTAGCAGGCCCCGCTCTGTAACCACTCCTACCCACTAATAGGAAGTGTCCCAGGCAAAATGGCCACCACTATAGTATGCTAATCTTACATTCCATTATCAACATAGGCTACGGGAAAATGGCCGCCATGCGTCCAGTACAGCAGACATCCAGATAGTGTATTGGTATACTTTGTTGGTATCAAATGGGAGGTATATTCTATCTGCCCACTCCGCCTCCCATTCCATTACTAGCATGCCCCGCTCTGTAACCACTCCTACCCACAAATAGGAAGTGTCCCAGGCAAAATGGCCACCACTATAGTATGCTAAGCTTACATTCCATTATCAACATAGGCTACGGGAAAATGGCCGCCATGTGTCCAGTACAGCAGACATCCAGACAGTGTATTGGTATACTTTGTTGGTAACAAATGGGAGGTATATTCTATCTGCCCACTCCGCCTCCCATTCCATTACCAGCATGCCCCGCTCTGTAACCACTCCTACCCACAAATAGGAAGTGTCCCAGGCAAAATGGCCACCACTATAGGATGCTAATCTTACATTCCATTATCAACATAGGCTACGGGAAAATGGCCGCCATGCGTCCAGTACAGCAGACATCCAGATAGTGTATTGGTATACCATTCGGGTGTCACTACACCAGACACTGATCTGCCCCTTTCATCACCCCATGTCCATCCCTGGAGCCACTCCTACTTGCTAATAGGAAGTGTCACAGGTAAGACGGCGATCATTTTAGCATACTTACCATCCAATCACGAGTGCGGGCTACGGGAAAATGGCCGCTATGCGTCCAGGAAAGCAGACAACTGAGCAGTGTATTTAAGATTAGGAAGTCTCACCAGCATTATCCCCTAAGGAAGTCACGAGGTGTGACGAGACGCGTAGGGATCCTAGGAGCCACAGAGTCCACACGCCTGACGCAGTGTGTTCCTGACGTCTGTTTGTTTTGTGCCTTTTGGATCGTTTTAAATGTGAGTTTTATTTTTTTATTAAATGTGTTTTTTACCTTGCGGGATTGCGCTATGGTCTGTTTCTTTTATCATGTATGCCATCTGAGAGATCCCTTGTTGTGAGTGACCATCTGGCCAGCTTAGAAGAGGATATCTGCCATTAGAAGTACGAACTCGCTGTTCGTGGGAGATAGGCCCATCATCCATCACCCCGGGGTGAGTGGATGTACGAGTGACACTAGTTGCCTACCAGACGTCTTTTATTGTCACTCACTCGCTTTCTTCTTTTTTGCTTTACCTTTACCGCTGAGGAGTGCCTCTGCTGCTTGCCCTGCCGAGGGATCACTGTCCTCCACCGGGAGGTGCTGTTGCAGGCTATCCGAGCTATAGCCTTGAGGTGAGGAGCTGGGGACCACCTGAGGTGCTTTCTGCTGTCACCCTTTCCTGGCACCACCATTTCAATTTGGACTTATCTGGACTCTTGGGTTTTTTTCACTAGAGACTTTATTTATTTCATATTTTTTCCATCCAGAGGCATTTCCTCATGGAATTTTCTCTGGTCTTATAGTTTGGATTTAGGATTGTTTTTCACTGGTTTCACATTACACTGGCTAGTGTGTTGGGTTTTTCCTTATTGTAATAATTATTGTAATAATTTTTGTATTTATTGGTTATCACCCTTATGTGTTTATTCATTCACATCATTGTTTCGATTATGTTGGTTATCATGTTGTCCTAAACCCACCTGCATCCACCCATCCAGCCACCCGTCCCATCCATTCACCCCTATCACCCACACCCCCCCCCCTCCTCCCCCCCTGTTCACTTTCAGCGCAGACAACACCCCCTTCTTTTACATATTATGGGGTTCTTTGTTTCTCTTTTGGGTGAATGGATGTGAGAATATAAGCGATCGGAAGATAGTTGAACAAATGTAGGTATATGTTGTAGCAAATGTTGTTTTAAAGATAATGTGATTTATGGAAATTGAATTCTGTATATTGAATAATGAGTAGGAACAAATACATAATGTGACAGAATCTTGTTTAAATTAAAAAAAAATTGTATTTAAGAAAAAGATCAATAAAAATAAATTGAAAACAAATGTAAATGTTGGTGCCGAAACCGAAAATGCAGAATGTACTTGGCCAGAAACCGAAACTGAAAATTACAGTTTTAAAAAAATATTCATATTTTTATATGGAATTGTATTATATTCGACATTAATTAATATCATCAATTTAAATTAATATGAATTGTTCTTCGGCCATTATTGGCACCTTTAGTGCAAGAAAACCTCAAGACCAATGTATCCCTTTAAATTCTATGTATCTTTAAATTCTATGTATCACACTGGTCCATTGCGATTCCATTGTGGAGTTAAAAATCCTGCTTGCTGCATTTTTGGTCAGTTAAAAAAAAAGGAAAAAAAAACACACCTCCCAGTTCAAATGCATTGAAAACGCAGCAAGAATGCATCATTAGCGCAACAGGGTTATGCATTTGATGTAGTTAGTGAGTCACATGACCTATGAAAAACCCCATAAGCACAGCGTGGTAAAATCGGGCCATGTCACAGTAAAATCATGGCAAAATTGGCGCAAATTTTCGGTAAAATCGGCACCATGGCCAAATGCCGGTAAAACGATTTTCGGCCGAAAATTCCCAAAATATTTTGGCGCAGAAATTTCAGTGCATCTCTACTCTCTACATACTTTGAGAATTGAAGGTGAAATATTAGCATTGTGTTCCAAATGTTAGTTATTTACTTGTAGGAAAGTTGTTTTTTTCCAACAAAATATAATTAACTTGTGCTTTTGTCTTTTGCTTAGGCTTGATTACCGCAGTAATAAATGGAATTGACAACAAGGTAACTGGAAGCTGGAATACAAAACGAGGCCCGACTTCCACTACAGTTGGAGATCTAGAAGGAGAGGTACCTTTTATTACAACATCACCTACTATGACATTGTTGAACCACCACCCTCTACTGGAAGGAATTCTCCATGAAAGTATCATGAAAAAGGACTTCCGGCACCTACCACCCTACTTTACTATGACCAAACAATCACAGGACAGTAGTGAGTTAAGTGATAAATTATCAGAACGCAAAAAAAGAATTAACCTGGCTCATCCGGACAATGTTCCAATGTTCCATGCGGATTTCTCTACACCCACAATGCCACTTACGCCATCCACAATGATAATGGACACTACATCTGTTGTTACTGAAAATCAAAAAGACTTTGGTGTTGTATTGGAAACTGTGTCATTGGTACCAGTAGTAGATTCTTTACCAACCTCTGATGCTCATTTTATACTTCAGACTGATAAGAGTAAGGTTGATTATGGTCCCCAGCAAGATATAAGCCATATAGAGCTGCCATCTGTCACTCACACTGGTTCCTCATTTTCTGTTAAGGACAGTGTTTCATCTGCTACTTATGGAATTAGTAAAAGCACTTACAGAACTCCAAAACATGCAAGCATTCCAGACAGAAAGGCGATTTCTTCCAACATATCTCCAGTCACCGCATTTGAAGAGGAAGAGGAAACAACTACAAGTACCATTATTACTACAACTGTGACCACAACTGTGCCAGCACCAGGTAACTGTGATATTGTGGACATTAAAGCGGGGGTTCACCCTGAAAACAATTTTCTAACATTACATTGAGCTCACTCTCAACATTGACAGTATTTTTTTTGCTGTACATACCTCGTATAGCTATTTTCTTCCCCGGCTGACAAAAACTACCCCCCCATCGCATAAGGAGCGTCACAAGTTGCCGAAAGAAGCCGAACGTCGGTGCGCAGGCGCCACATAGCGCCGACTCGATGTTCTGCTTCTTTCGGCAACTCGTGACACTCCGAATGAGACGGGTGTTGCTAGAAAATAGCTATAGCTAGAAATTAGCTATGCGAGGTAGGTACAGCAAAAAAATCGGCATACTGTCAATGTCGAGAGTGAGCTCAATGTAATGTTAGAAAATTGTTTTTAGGGTGAACCCCCGCTTTAACTTCATGAATTAAAACAGAATCCTGTTTAATGAATGTGTAGTGTGTGTATGTATATTCAATTTTTGTTTTTAAATCTTGGACAGAGTAGGGAGGAGTTAAAGGTGTATTTTTTGCTGTCTCTTGCTGGGATGATTTCCTTGAGATTCTGATCCAGAGACACAGCAGTTAGAGGAAGTCTCTTGAATTTTGAATGGAATAAATTAAAATTGGAATAGAATAGAAAAGAATAGAATGAAAAATAAAATAAAAGAATAGAAAATAATAAAAAAATAGAAAAGAATAGAATAAAAGCAAAACAATATAACAACATAACTGTTTTCGGAAATTCGAATAGAATAAATTCAAATTTCGAATAGAATACATTTATAAAAGGCAAGTGCGGCACCAAAAGAAAAGATGCGCCTGTATGGAGGGTCTTTGTTGCTAACAGCAAAGTAATAGTGAACAAAAACAGCTGTAAATGGACAAGAGCAAAAAACTGCTCCTCCAATGAGAAAGCCCCCACAGTGGGTAAAAATATGTATAGTGCACAAAAATCACATCTGTGAATTCAATACAATCAACCATAAATCGTGAGATATCAGAACAAGTGAACATGTGCATACAAATAGGTGATACATATAGTCCTTCAATATGACAACTAGTCCATACACCATACAGGTGATATAAGGCTGTTTACCCTTAGGTGGACTTCGGCAGTATATATCTTAAGATGCAATCCCAGAAACGTATAACTAATTAGGTACTTTTACCAGATGGAGTGGACCCTCAACCCACCTTACAGTGGGGGGTCTCAAAGGCGTTAGTGGGCCGATTGCCCTCCCTGGTCACTGTCTTGGTCTCGGTCCCTTTGAACAGGTCACTCAGACGCAATCAGCATCTAGTGTAGCCAGGATATCCCTGTTGCCAGGAATCCAGGAATCTTGCTCCAAACCAGGTATCATAAATCGTGATGATGTACCAATATGTTCCAATATGTTTCAATCAGGGAAACAAATATAAAATGCTCTTCATAGCATAAAATTTTAAAATTTAATAAAATATCTCAATAGCAAAAGTCACACTGAAATCCAACAAAAATACATCTCCAAATCCAAAACAGCACACACAAATATAAAAATGAAAATTTCCAGCAGTCACCTGCAAAAGGTGCATAGGTAAACTTTCATCCAGCAGTGCGCAGTGGAGCGTGGTAAGGACCGGTTTACCCGACCGGTTTCGTCTGAGATAGACTTCTACAGGGGTGTAGAATTTGAATTTCAAATAAAATTAATTCAAATTTGAATAGAATAACATTTTATAGAAAAGAAAAGAACAGAATAGAAAATAAAAAATAGAATAGAAAAAAACAATAGAATTAAATGGAATAGAAAGACTAGAACTATCTTCCAAAGATCGAATTTCGAATAGAATAAATTTGATTTTGAATGGAATTTGATTTGAATGCAAGTCAAATAAAATTCAATTCAATTCAAATAGGATTAGAACAAGTTTAAATTAATTTGAATTCAAATAAACAAATCAAATTCCTTAAACGATTTAAACAAATTTAACTAAACGACTTTGTTTAAATATTGAATCGAATTGAAATTAAACGATTTTTTTTGTTCTGCATATGTCTAGTGCACAGATCATGATGCTCACTCACTGCTTGTGGTCATGTTTAAATCCAGACAATGATATGTAGCTTGCACAGCAGTCCAAATATTGTGAGTGCAAACAGCAAGGTTTTTGAAAGCATCCGGTGGCATCTGGAATGCACTTGCAAATTGCTTATGCCACTTTAGGCTTAATATACACAAAGCCTACTTGACAGCCAGCCACGGGAAAAGGCCAAACATGAAAAAATCTTGCAACAAATTTTACTTTTGCTGCAATTTGTGGCCAGCGGTCAAACTGTTCCTATCCGGAACACGATTCCTCTACGTTTAGGAGAGGGAGGTTGAAGCTCCCCTAACTAAAGCAGCTCCTAAACTCTGCCAAAAGCTTTGCGTATATTGACACATAGGCTTTTATGGAGTTGAATTTAGGAGCTTTGGCAAAAAAAAATCCAAAAGCTCCTAAACTCAAGCTTCATTGTAGCTGCTAATGTACATAAAGCCTAATTGTTACCACAAACAGCAAGGCTTTTCAAAGCATCCAGCCTGCAACCTTTATGCAACCCTCACCTTCCCGTGACACCTAGTTATGGTGCTTAGATGGACAATTTGAAAACCCTTGTTATGTTTCTGCTTATAGTGATTGAGGCAGACTGTAAATGTCCCGTGTTCCTTTTCTTTTTTGTGCCTTGAGCAGAGCTTTACTAGTATACCTCCCCTATGATATATTAAATGACAACTACAGCATAAAACAAAGAAAGCCCAAATCTTTAAAATAAAATCAAATTAGTTCCAAGCACCATTTGTACTGGGACAGCTGTGGGGGCTTCGATCTAAGATACGTATTTCATAATGAGCTCATTATTCTTATTTCTTGCAGGTTTTTTTTTACAAAAGTTGTACTAAACTGACACTTACTATTGCCTCCTAGGCCTCCTAGGCTGCAGGTATTGATTTTAGGCGTTACCTTCCCGGTAGGTTGTGTGAACCAAAGAGGAGCTTACTGCAGTACTCTGCACCTCTTTAGTCTCACCAAGTAGTTTTTTTTGTATCATGCATATTCTTATCTCTAAGGCCACGTACACACGATCAGACCGGTCCGATGAAACTGGTCCAACGGACCGTTTTCATCTGACCAGGCTGAAGTGATCTGATGTGTGTACACACCATCGGACCAAAAATCTGATCAGACCAGAACGCGGTGACGTAGAACACAACGACGTGCTGAAAAAACGAAGTTTAATGCTTCCAAACATGCGTTGACTCGATTCTGAGCATGCACAGGTTTTTGGTCCGATGCTTTTGCGTACTAACCATCGAATCTGTCCGATGGACAGATTTGAAATCAAGTTTTAAAACTTTGGTCCGACGGACAACAGTCCTATAGGCTGTACACACCATCGAATTGGTCATATGAAACTGGTCTCCAGACCAGTTTCATCGGACTGGTCTGATCGTGTGTACGTGGCCTTAGATGGTCTTGCCTCCTGATATTGTATCTTGTTCTCTCCAACCTACGCTGCCTGCACCGTTTGTATTTGTCCTTACTGCATACCAATAGGTACATCTCTTCATCACTTGGTAGTTTGAGGATGAAATGGATCAAAGTTTTTGTTAGGCACAGACTGTTGGGTCTATAGCTGTGAAGGAATGTGATAATCATAAAAATGCCTATTCTCTGTGTATCTTTTCTATACTATAAAGTCTATATTGTTTTTGTATGTACACAACTGCTTTAAAAGTCCTTACTCAAAAGTGGCCTCTAGGAACACCCCCTCCCATCGAGTCAAGCTAAAGATGGTGTCTGCTCCCTACTTCCACGCATTAGAAGAATGAGGAAATAGGAGACTGGACAAGCGATGAGCAAGCTTCAGCCAATCAGATGTGCTTTTTAGGCTCAAAATAACATAATCGTGACGTATCGTGCTGTGTGTAAAGAGCTTAGCACTGCCTGTAATAAAGGAGAGATTAGGAAGTAACTGAACTGTACGGATGTTCAGTGTTTTGCTTCCCTACGTGCATGTATCTCCACACAAATTTGGATCAGCAGCAGAGATTTAGAGTGAGCTTGATTGAGGCTCTGGTCTATTACATAGCCAAGTGGAGCTCAGGCCTGAACTTACTCTTGCCTAAGAAAAGTCATAGCGCCAACTACGGGGGTCATACTTTGAAAGGTATATACTGTTGTTTCATCCAACAGATACACAGACCTCCTTGTGTGCTATTCTACCTCTAGTATTGCATAAAAAGTTTATTAGTAGATTCATGTCTGGTACAACAGGCCAACCAGCAGGTAGATAGCATAGAGGTGAGTATTAAGGCCTATACACATGATCAGACTTTTCGACAACAACAGTCCGACATGTTTTATCGGACAATCCGACCGTCTGTATGCTCCATCGGACAATTGTTGTTGGTTTTTCAACGGAAAATTTTTCGCTGTGCCTACTCTTTTCAAAAACAAATGTCAGATAGAGGATAATCCGATCGTGTGTATACAAGTCCATCGGACTAAAGTCCAAAGTAGAAAAACGCATACTCCGAACCAATGCTAAACATCAGACAACAATAGCAGAAGTTTCCCAAAGGGTGGCGGTAAAGAGCTGAAAAAACACGTGATTTGGTGAATGTTGGCTGAAAAAGTTCTGCCTTGTGTGTGCATACCAGGTTCACGGCCAACGCCCCTTCGGACAAAAATCCACAGTGGAAGTCCGATCGTGTGTATGAGGCTTAACTTATACCAGGCACTAGAGGAAGGAAGGGGGCACTAATAGAAATAAAATGGAAAGAAAGCAAAAGAAGGAAAAAAGAGACAAAATAGGAAAAATAGAACAGTTTAAGCTTTGTTAAATGATTCTCCATAACATGTGAGTTCCCAAGGATGCCCGGGTTCTTTAAAGGTCTTAGCACTGGCCTTATATAATCACCTGTTTTCCTTTATTGCCTGCTTGGTAGAGGGACAAATCTTCTCTATTTTATGTGAGCATGAGCGCTATGTCAAGTAACTCTGTGTCTGTTTTTCTCTTTTACAGAACCCTGTAGTAAAAATTTTACTGCTACCGAGGGTGTTCTTCTGTCCCCTGTGCACAGAAATTATCAGTATAATACTGGATTGGACTGCAGCTACACAATCTATGTATATTCTGGATATGGAGTTGAAATTAAAGTAAGTTTGATACAAGATTTAAAGAGTAAAATAAACATAACCTAATGAGCTAAAATATTAATACCATCAACGACAAATAAGTTTTAAATCTAAATAAATATATATATTTTTTTAAACTTCCACATTATGTAATGTTACCTAGCATAGTATACAGTAGATACAAGCATATGCTTGTGTTGCTTAATTTCAGTTTGTCCTATACTAGCACATACAGTTGGATACATAGAAATAGTAAGATACTGATATTTCCGGGAAATATAGTACATATTGGATGAATAACTAAGGGGTGAAGAGGCTGTGATATGTGCTATAGTTGTACAATGTGGAAACAATTTATATTTGTGACACTGTTGCATAACCTTCGGAGAAATATTGGCATTGGTAGCTCACTGCTTGGACTCTCCAGATAATGGTTCAAAAGCCAATCTCTGGGCTAAATGTATTTTACTTTTTTTTCTAATTTTGGTTGTCCACATCATGATGGAGTAGGGAGATCAGCTTTAAATGGATTCTCAACCTTATTTCTACATGATTGATAGCAAGTTGAATCATCTGTTGCTTCTAATATCCATTAGAATTTCTATTTGTGAGCTATACCCACAACAATTTCATAGTTCTGTCCAATTTCCTTAGCCCCCAGGAAATACAAATTGCATCCTGCTTCCCTGATGGGTTCTTAAAGTGGTTGTAGATGTTTGTTTAAAAAAACTAACATTCCTATACGTACTTTCTCTGCGCAATGGTTTTGCACAGAGCAGCCCCGATCCTCTTCTTCAGGGGTCCCTTTCCGGCGCACTGGGCCCCTTCTCTTCAACTTTGGAAAGCAGCTTTTTGTCGGGGCACCCCTGCGGGCTCGTTACCAAGTCCCACTGTTGCCCCCCCCCCCCGCTCCCTTGTCACAGCTTTTGATCGACAGTAGCGAGAGCCAATGGCTCCTACTGCTATCAATCTGTCCAATGAGGAGAGCAATAGTGGCTGGAGCTCATGCACATCGCTGGATCGAAACGGGTTCAAATAAGAAAAAAGGGGGGTCTGGGGGGAAGCTTCAGCACAGAAGGTTTTTCACCTTAATGCATAGAATGCATTAAGGCGAAAAACCTTAAAGGAGTTGTAAAGGAAAACATTTTTTTTGCTGAAATGACTGTTTACAGGGTATAGAGACATAATAGTTAACTGATTCCTTTTAAAAATGATTAAAATTAGATAAAAATCAATCATATAATGTACCTGCACTTTCAGTTTCGTTTTTGCTGTTGTTTGCTGTCTCTCTGATGTACAGAACCAGAGAGCCAATAGAGGGCAGTGATGGTTTGTAAAACCAAATTGGATTGGTGCTGAGGGGTTTTACATACACTTCCTTGATTAGTGACCACAGTGAGAAATCTCCCAGTACTGTGGTTATCGGGAAACAGACAACCAGGAAGTGTGGAGATCAGAGAGGAATTACAGCAACATCAAAGCAAAAATGAACAATGAGGACATGAAAACAGCACTGCATTAAGGTAAAGGAAGCTATTTAGTTAAGATTTTTTTTTTTTACTTTAGTGAACCTTTATGGCTTTACTACCACTTTAATGATGTACCTGCCCAATACAGCGGATGGGCACACACACACATTTTTGAGTCAATTCCTCCATTATAGCCTTTAGGAGACGTGGAGGTTGATTTGTTAGGGAAAAATGCACTGTGCACTTTGCAAGAGCAATTGCTCCAGAGGTTAGTAAATGAGCAAAAGCTCTGCTGACTTCCATTATCCTATCATGTGCAAACAAAATGCTGTTTTTATTTTCCTTGCATGTGATCAGGTATTCTTTGCAAAGTGAAGCTTTAGGCCCCTTTTACACTGAGGTGGGGTCGGTTCGACAGCGCTGCCCATTTATTTAAATGGGCAGGGGCACTTTAGGGGCTCCTAAAGCACTGCAAATATGCTGCTTGCAGGACCTTTTTTTGACGTCCTGCCAGTGCAGCATCCCAGTGTGAAAGCACTAGTGCAGCATCCCAGTGTGAAAGCACTCGTGCTTTCACACTGGGATTGCAGCTGAGGCTTTTTTCAGGTGCTTTACAGGCGCTATTTTTAGAGCTAAAGTGCCTGAAATACTCCTCCATTGTGAAAGGGGTCTAACTCATTTTCTAAGCTCTGAAGAATCTGCACTTTGTAAGGTGCACAGTCTATTTGCCTTTATTAAATCACCCCCATAGCCCACAAGTGCCCATCATAAACATCGATAGATAGATAGATAGATAGATAGATAGATAGATAGATAGATAGATAGATAGATAGATAGATAGATAGATAGATAGATAGAGATAGAATTATACACAAAAGGTCTAATATGTGCCAGAAAGGGTAAAATAAAGTTTTACAGTGGAACTAAACATCAAGCATTAAATGTGACTTTTTGTGAATAAAGGAAGTCTGTAATTAAAGTCTTATGTTGGCACCGCTGACATTCTGTCACTTCAATAATACAGTAGTGGGCTGTATCACCATGTGACAGAATTTGGTAGTCACTCTAACAATCCATCCCACCTTCTTCCAGCTGGTGTTCATAGCCTGCTGATTAATTAGAGCTTGGCAAGTGCAAAACAACAAAGCATGCAGGTCACACACAGACATGCACAGGCTTTATAACATGCAATTAGAGGCAGTTACCTGAAGTTCTAAATTACTGTGCATACTAGAGCAGGAACTGAAATCTATTTTAAAAATGTATAGTATTAACATTATGAATGTTTATGAATAGCAGTATTAGCGTTTATGAAGGCATTTCCAATATGTGTAATAACAATTTGCATATTTCTACATATTGGAGAGATTTACTAAAACTGGTACACACAGAAACTGATGCAGCTGTGCATATTAACCAGTCAACTTCTAGGTTTTATTATCAAAGCTTAACCGTTTGCCGATCGCCGTGCGCACATTTACATGGACAGGATGGCACGGCTGGGCAAATGGGCGTATATATACGTCCCCTTTAATTTGCCAGCCATGTGGTCGCGCACCTGCCACCGGTATCACATAGTGCTGAATCACAAAAAGTGCCCTGGTCTTTGACCAGTGAAATGGTCCGGGTCTTAAGTGGGGTGTCACTAAACCCACATCATAAAAACTATAAATTATTCCTGTATTACATGCTGTTTATACTCATTCGGTCACTATGAGATTCGTTTTCTGTATTCAGCCAGTGATTTTGCAGCTGTGGTGGCAATTCTGCACATGCTAGTTTTTCATTAAATCTCTCTGGTGAGCTCCCTTCTCCCTCCTCCATGACCACCAACGAGCAAAACACAATGGGGGCGGAATATTACATGTAGATTAATGGAGGCTTCACCTCCTTCCTGTTCTAAGCCAAAGGCTAAAATCTGCCCACACCGTGTTATTTCTACAAAATAATAAAAGATTTCATTTTGAATATATGTTTGTATGCCAATTTAAAACAGTTTATTGATATTATTTATTTTTACTTTTTTAATTATTATTATTATTATTATTATTATTAATAAAATACTTACAGTGCCATCATTCACATACAGAAATAGAAGGGACAATGTAAATTAACTACTTGCTGACCAGCCGCCATCATTAGTGGCAGGTTGGCTCCCCTGCACGATACAAACATGTCAAACGTGTTCCATGATATGACATGATCACGTTAGCCCAAAACTGTCATATTATGGAATACTTTTGACATGTTTGTATATTTTTATTTTCCTCAATAAATTTTATGTGCAGCAATCCTCTGACTTTTTTTGTAATTGTTTATTGCAAATTATAAATGACTTTTTTCTATATATGGCCATTTGGGACGGCCTGATTGCTTTGCACTGTGTGATTTCCGGAAAACTGCTCATCACACCTGGTTTGTATATATTTTATATACTGTATATATATATATATATATATATATATATATATATATATATTTCCAATTTGCCCTCCTATACTTAGGCATTAATGGTTATGAAATGGTTATGAAGCTGTAGGTGGTTCAAGCTGAAATATTGGTATTGCATGTACATTGCACTGGCAATGTGAAAAGTTAGCAGGGGGGGCGCATACAAATATTGTTTTGCTCTCACTTGCATTAATGATTCAGATGCATCCTGTTGCTTTAAATACTTTACACAATTGTATCCATGAGATTTTAGTTAATAGCCCCTCATGGTCTCTTTTTATTAGTTTTCTATGACGAAAATGTGTCTGGCATACTGCAGGCTGCCTGGGCTTGTTTTTCTGTTCTGTTCCTGGCTCGCAGGTTGGAGAGATGATGATATTTAAGAGAACACCTTCACTGTTCTTTCTGCATTTTGCTCTATTTAAAATGCTGCTATGGAGATCACTCGTCCCTCCTAACGGAGAGGATAGAAATTGGCAACAACGTGAGGAGGTTATTGAAAAGCACACAGCGTTCTCTTGTATTGTCCTGTACAGGAGATGGAGAGTTGAGATTTTCTCTATGAACAAATGTTATTTTATTCCACTTACTAAATGGTTTCACACTGTATAAAAAGTCATTTCAAGCAACTACAATGTTGTCCATAGAAATAATAAAATGATACACTTACACTTTGAAGAGGGATTGCAGAATGCAGCTGTTACATATTTAAGAGTGATAGTAAATTAGTAATATACTGAGCTTTAAAAATCAACTTCCACCTTTTCCATTACTTGTCTATGATTGTTGATTGTGAAAAAAAGGAAAGCAAAATTAAAGTGAAGTACCTACCAATTCACTGTAAAAGTGTGTCTGTGGAGGAAAGTGACTATCAGATAAATATAGACCTGGGTCTATCAATCCACTGGGGAATAATACTAATTGCAATTGAATATGTGGTTTATAGTATAAAAACAATTAAACAAACATTTAAAGATATAATTCTTATTATTTTTAATTCTTTATTTAAATCAGACAAGCATGTACATACATGAACAAAAAAGATTTAGAAAAAAAAGTACAAACTGTTGAAATACAATCGATAAACTAATATTTTCAAGCATGTTTAAAATTACCAAGGGCTCCATCTTTTTTTTTGTGGAAATTATTTTTATAATTTGCAATAAACAATTACAATACACAAATAAAACATTTGGGACCACCAATCACGATATGGTAAGCCATCCAAACATAAAACAAAAGTAAGAATTACACAAAAAGAAAGAAGTGCATTACACAAACAATGAACAATGCCTGTGAAACTTGCCACCTTGACCCGTACAACTTCCTCAGTAAGGACACAAACCTCCGTATCTATACAAATAGCAAAAATATAATGATCCTTTAGTCCTGTATACAAACGGCCGGGATTCCCAGCGGTATAAAGTCCGCCAGGAATCCCAACGGGAAAACTGCGGGAAAAGCTTTGGCTGGGAATCCCGGCTGTGTGTACAGGGCTTATGCTCCCTCGGCACTGCCTCGCAGTGTTTTCCATTGGCAAGTGTAGTACATCTGGTGTAAAAAAAACGCTGGGAATCCCGGTGGGAAAATAGAGAGCAGGATCTCTATTTTTCCCACCGGGATTCCTGGCAGTTTACCCTGCGAGGGAGCATTCACGTGACTGGTTTTCTTGGCAAAAGGCTCTCCCAGCTGTTTTCTTCCTGGGAAAACCAGTCGTGTGTACGAGGCTTTAGAAAGAAAAAACCCACAATCTTCGGAGGATGTAAGCTGTGACTTTCTACCATTTTTATTGCAGAAGGACCGTTAACCTGCCCCATCAGGCTCAATGGGGGTACATATCCAAACTCATATAAAAGAAAAGATAGCACTAAATGATGTTAAAGCTAGTCTGTAACAGTAAGAGGAGAAGCCATCCACCCCCCCCCAAACCTTATCAAGCCTAAGTAGCACCCCCCCCCCCTATTCAAATATGTGGCTTTATAAAAGGGTAAGGCTTTGTTTTGTTGAAACCTTCCAGGACTCTAGAAATGGAGGATTAGCAAGGTCTTCATCTTGATCGGAACCCAACTATCCATGATGGACAATGACTGCTTACCATTTAAAGAGGATAAACTGTAAGACATACTGTATAATGTCCGGGAAATTTTAAGGAGCAAAAAAAACAAAAAATAACTCAACTATATTATAGCAATCAAAAATAGGAGGGGAGGAAAGAAAGATAAAAGGGAAAAGGAAAACAAGGGGGGGAAGGGGGGAGGAAGAACAGGACAACAACGAAACAGTAGGAAAGCACTCACATTGGCCACATCCGTATATATTAGGGAAAAATAAACAATTGCTAAAAGTAGTAATTGATGGTCGGACTTTGAGGCAAGACGGAAGTATATATATACAAATTATTGTTTTATTACAAAATAGAAAAATATACATCAATAATGAAAAATATATATAAAAAAACATATAAATAGTAAATAGATATGGACAAAATTCTTTGAAGTATTGCAATACATAATATAACATCATATATAAAATACCTACACATCTATATTAATATTACAACAGTCGCCTACGCGTTTCGCCGTTGGGCATCCTTAGGACGATACAAAATTTTTTGACAGTGTACAGGTATTATTTCATTATTTCATTATATCTAGAGCACCATGATGGATACAGCCATCCAGAGAGTTTGTGGAGCATTCCACAGGGATATAGTAGAATATCTAGAAGATTTATGGGGATGTTCCAAAAGTATCAAAAAAGTGTCAACCATCAGTGGCAGGAATAACCTCTACAATGGGACTTTAAAGAAGTTTGGAACGAAAAGAAAAAAGGAAAAATTACCGGATAATCGGCAAGGAATAAACCCAATCTAAAAATCCCATATCTGGGATTGAAACTGGGGCGGTTCACTCTGTGTCGTATATGTACAGCTGCAGGGTAAGGATCCAAATGCTGTTTAAGTAGTCAGCAGTGCGGGACAGTATAGTCCAGAAAAAGCCAGCAGCCTTTGAGAACAGATATGAACGCGTGTGCCCCAGGGTAATAGCCTGTGCTATATTACAGCAAGAGATCAAGGAGCGGGTAAAAAACATATACTTCTTCTGACCATGACTTGCTCCTTTGTCAAAAAAATTTGAAGTCTGTTTTGCTATTTTTAACAGATGAAAGACGAATTATTAAAGTAAATAATGCAACTTTAAAAACAAAAAAAATTGTGAAGTTTGATCAGCCCTACAGTAATGGTAGCAAAATGATTTTGCTTTATGTCAAAAACAGATAGAACTAAAATTGATGTTTACTTAAAACAATTAGGGAGCATGCATAGGGGTATTAGAGTTGTCAATAAGGGTTTCCATGGTGGAAATGCACTGCACTGGAGCTCAGGCATTAGCAGAGTCTGCAGTCAGAATGAATGACTGACTTTGGTATTCGCAATGCAAGTGAAGACATAACTCGCTCCCGGTTTCCGGGTTTACAGAGAGAGGGGAAGGATGTCAGCTCCTCTCTCTCTCTGTTCAGGGCAGCCTTAGCCGCCTGCCGCATCGCTCCTGGCCTCTGCCATAGGATGATAGAGCCCAGGAGAGGCAGGGGTGGCAGCAGGAGCATTTTTGCTTCCACACGATAGGATGATGGAAGCCAGCACAGATTCTATGCATTAAAGTGAAAAACCTCCAGTGCTGGAGCTGCCCCCCAGAGCCCCCCTTTTACTTACCTGAACCTGGTCTTTCCAGCAACAGGGACAAGCACACCAACTCTAGCCGGTGTCTCAGGTCCTGATTGGATAGATTGATAGCAGCAAAGCCATTGGTTCCCGCTGCTGTCAATCAAATCCAATGATGCAAGGACGAGTCCTGCTGCCAAGTCCTGCTGTCTGTGTCAATGGACTCAGCAGCAGGACACGGGACCGAGGGAGAGCGGCTCTTCAATTGGGCACTCGAGAAAAGGAGGAGCCAGGAGTAAACACACAGATCCACATTCTGTCAGGGGAGAGGAGACAGATTGTCTCCTCCCGCAGTCAGTCCCATCCCTGACAGTTAGAATCACTCCCTAGGTAACATATTTCACCCCTTGATCGCTCCCTAGTGTTAACTCCTTCCCTGCCAGTGACAATTTTACAGTGATCAATGGCTATTTATAGCACTGATCACTGTATAAATGTTTGTGCCAAAAGTACCCAATCTGTCCGCCGCTCAGTTGTGATAAAAATCACAGATCGCTGCCGTTACTAGGTTAAAAAACATTATAATAAAAATGCCATAAATCAATAACCTATTTTAAAGGTGTTATAACTTTTGCACAAACCAATCAATATACACTTATTGCAATTTTTTGTACCAAAAATATGTAGAATACATATCGGCCTAAACTGAGGACATTTTTTTTTTTTATTATTTATTGGGATATTTATCATAGCAAAAAGTAAAAAATTAAGAAAAAAGTATGAATCCGCGCAACGTAACAAATATATATAAACTGCAGGAGGGGGATGGGAAATATGTCCAATATAATATGTGTGTGATCCCTATACAATTAAGGTGGCAGCCCCTACATGTATATCCTACCAAGGTAGGGTACAAGTATAAAAAAAGAAAAAAATATGTAGGTGTTGGCGCCTCCTACTGTAGTGTTAATGGTGCCTTGTGTAAGTAGGCACCATTAACACTAGGAGGCGCCAACACCTATATATTTTTTTCTTTTTTCAAAAAGTAAAAGATATTGTGTTTTTTTCAAAATTCTCGCACTTTTTTTGTTAATAGCGTAAAAAAAAATGCAGAGGTGATCAAATACCACCAAAAGAAAGCTCTATTTGTGAGAAGCTCTATTTGTGAGAAACAGAATGATAAAAAAAATTGGGTACAGTGTTGCATGGCTGCGCAATTGTCATTCAAAATATTACAGCGCTGAAAGCTGAAAATTGGCCTGGGCAGGAAGGGGGTGAAAAATAAGTATTGAAATGGTAATGACCATGGTATCACTGTACTTGATTGGCCAGCAAACTCACCTGACTTAAACCCCATAGAGAATCTGTTGGTATCAGAATAGGGTACTTACCAAGGCCAAGATGCCGAGAGCGGTTCGCTGTTGCGACTAAGCACAGTCCACCCCCTAGAGGTGGTACAGAAGGTGGATGGCACAAAGAGGCACAAGCTACCAGCAGACAGGGTAGAGCTTGCGTGGAAGTCCTGTAGAACTGGAGCAGGGACAATGGGTATCAGGGTCCAGCAGAAGAAGACATGTAGAAAGTCCATAGCAGACTGAGACTCAAACACAGGTAAGCAGACAATCCAGGTCACAGACTGTGGGTCAAGGCACTAGAGACAGGAGCCAAAACTGGGTCACAAGCAGAAGGTCAAAGCACAGGAGAATGAAGGTGAATCCAGGTCACATGCAGAGGGTCAAACACAGGAGGCAGCAAAAAAAAGTCCATAAAACATTTTGTTTTCGTCCGAAAAATACATTTATTTACTCCAGAAATTAGTTTTAATTTATTTTGTTTCATAAAAAAATGCATTGGTCTGAAAATCCGAATTAATTAAGGTCAAAACTGTCATTGAAGGCCTATGGTGTCTGTCGAAAGTTCTAAGAAGATTCGACAGAGCAGCTAAACTGTACGACGCCGCAATTGTACATTTCCGGTCCAATGTTCTGCCTACAAGCTATAGAAGAATGTTGCATGACACTAGTAATAATTATATTTATATAACCAACATTAGAATTCTTCTATAGCCTATGGGCCGGGCATTTGACCGGAAATGTACGATTGCGGCGTTTAGCTGCTTGTCAAATCTTCTTAGAACTTTCGATAGACACCATAAGCCTTCAATGACAGATTCAACGTTTGTATGTTTTTTGCTGCTTCATCGAATCTTTGTCGCTCATATTGAATGGTCTACCCCAACACTGTCTCTATAATGTCGAATCTTTCCTCTCTATGTAGAATAATCTTGGACTAGTAGGTTAGGCACATTCGACCACAGGTTTGATAGACACAGAATGCTATTGTCAGCGTCATGTCGAATCTCCTATCTATATCGAACTGTTGTAGCAACGAAAATGAAAATAAAGCATGTTTTTATGTCGGATCTTTCGGATTTCGGATTCTGTGTGTTCATTTTCGTTTGTTAAAACGATAACGAAAATACCCAAAATTCGGACAAAATTCATTTGGACGAAAACGAATGCACATGTCTGCTATAAGCCATAATTAGCAAAATTAAAAGAAGGAAATGCTTGAATAATATCACTCTGTGTGTTACACATCTATATAAAATGTATGAGGTTCACTTTTTGGATGGAATTAGTAAAATAAATAACGTTTTTGATGATATTATAATTTTATAAGATGCACCTGTATGTAATGTGGATGTTGCACTGAAAAGTTTGGAGACCCCTGCTTTAGAGGGAGAGAGGGAGGTAAATTTTAGTAATGCCAGGACATGCACTGTAAGACGTTTCCCGCAGTGTTGAACTGCAAAGGTATGTAGGGAAGTGTAGTTCTTATTAACTGCAGAACACCTATAAAAAGATTGTTAGAGGGCACTGTGACACACAAATCTTTTTTATGTGACAGTTTTTATTTTTCGTTAGTAAATCCAATCTTACTACTGAGATATTGCCACTGAAAAATAACAAGCAATCTTTCAGAATTCTTTTTTCAATAACTATGTGGATGACTAATGTATATCTTATGCTAGTGTAATAGCTGTGATAACTACCAACCAAGTCAAACTTATAAATAATAATGAAGGCGTATATGCAAGTAATTGGGGGTCTTGGTATTGCCCTGGGGGATATGTATTAATACAAAAACAAACTTTTAAAAACAATACAGGCATACCCCACTTTTAAGTATGTATGTAAAACGAAAATGTACTTAAAGTGAATAATACCCTTTTTCACTTCTAGGCTGTAGTGGGGGATCAGGGGGCTGGAGTTGAGGTTTCAGAGGCTGTATTTGGGGTGTCAGGGGCACACTGGAACAGGGCGGGCTATGCGCTCTGAGCTTCAGCTCCTTCAAATGTGGCTGCAAAATGCCTGTACAGTACTTGTGAGGCCCTTTACATACACTCACGGGTATGTCCTTACTCGCGAGTGTATGTTAAGTGAGTGTACTAAAAGCGGGTTATGCCTGTAGTTTTTTTCATGAGCAGTGATTTTAATTATGCTTAGTACAACAATAAAAGTGCAACAATAAAAATGTGGCAGGCTGTGCACAATCACATACATGTATGTGATTTTGTGCATGTGGTGTAGGCGGCGGGTCACTTAGGGTCAGATTTGTCTGCCACAATGTCAATGTCATAATAAAAATGCCATAAATCGAACCCATAGTTTGTAGACACGATAACTTTTGTGCAAACCAATCAATAAAGGCTTATTGGGATTTTTACCAAAAATATAAAGCAGAATACATATTGGCCTAAACTGATGAAGAAATTAGATTTTTAATATTTTTTTTAACTGGGAATGTTTTGTAGCAGACTGTGGCTGGTGGCTGTGGGGGGGGGGGGGGGCTTATTGGGGGGCTTATTGATAAATATTGTGGGTTTTTTTTTTTCAAAATATTGAGGTGTTAAAATACCACAAAAATAAAGCTCTATTTGTGGGGGAAATAAAATTATAAAAATTTTATTTCGGTACTATCGTCACATGACTGCACAATTGTCATTCAAAGTGTGGCAGCGCTGAAAGCTGAAAATGCCCTGTATTTAAGTGGTTAAGGATGCAGAGGCTTCCCAGACCCACTCCTTAACAACCAGCTTACACTGTGCCCTGATTGGGTAAAGCTTTACCCAATCAGGTTGCAGATTGCACTGTGTTCGTCATCCTGCCAATTCGGATGTTCTGTGAATGGCCGAACAGGCAAATGTTTGGCTCGAACTCATGCTCAGGACAAAATGGAGGCACTGTGTTCTATGTAGGCACTCTGGGTGTCCTGAGGGGCTGGTCAGGGACATTGTGAAGAGAAAGGGGGCTAGGAAGCACTGTAAAGGGCTAGAAGCACTACACTGTAGAAGCTGTAGAGTAAATAGGGGAAGTGGAACTTGCAAAGGGCAGTGGGAATGGACATTTCTTAACACGCTACTTACTATTCAGAACTGATGTTAGTATAGGTACACTATGGGAAGTAAAAGTGAATCTCCCCCTTGTTTCTTTATCTAGTCATTTGACAGGTCACATGACTGGGAGAGGAAGAAAGGAACTTCACTTCCCAGTTGGCATCCACGCTGGCAACAGTCCTGTAGCTTTTCTTCATCATGAGAGTCATTGCTCTACAATTCCACCATCCTTCATCGGGTACATATAAAGGGGAGCTTTCTTCAGCCTACTACTCCTCATCTCAGGGGTCCCAACAGAGCATTATCCCATCGGTCTGGGCTCCATAACTACCGCATAGGTTGCCATGGTGGAAATGTAGTCAGTGCTGCATGCTTACAAGTTACATGCTCATTGCATAGAATTTAAAATAGTTTCTTTATAGAAGATTATTAATGATTATTTAAATGGGTAAGTGTGTGTGTGGTGGGGGGGGGGATGGGGTTTGGGGATAGTAGAACCTTTGTTATACCATGTAATGGCACTAAAGCATGGGATCTATTTTTTAAAATCCCTAAGCTAGATTTTAGTAAGACTGACAAGTTGGAAATTAATTGCATGGGCCGGCCGTCAATGTATCCCAGTGCGCATGCTCCAAATTATGACAGTGTTTTCGACGTGAACGTCAATGACGTCAATCTCCATTCACGGACGAGTTACGCAAACGACGTAAAACTTTACCAATTCAACGCGGTCACGACGTCCATACTTAACATAGGATGCGCCTGCTTTTTGTTGCTTTATCTTTATGCCGGGAAAACCCTTACGTAAACGTCGTAAAGTGACTGCGTGTCTCGTGAATTGCCGTATCTCGCTGATTTACATATTCTCGTCGTAAATCATATTGTTATTTATTTATTTTTTTATCATCTTTCTGTTCTCTTAAGTTTAGTGAGCTGTTGCTATTTTACTTTTGTAACAAAACAGCTTTAAACAGGAGGGAGTGCCAGCCACATGGTAGTTTTCTGATTGGGAGGTTTCAATTAACTCATTTATATTATTCTCAGGTTAGTAACACAGCACATTAACTTTTATTAAGTTGCTGAATCTCCATTTCCCCTTGTTCATAAGAAGAATCAATTATTGCCCCCTCCACTTTGTCTAGCCATGCAGACCGCATCTGAGCAATTTACATGCTCTTCTTGTGTATAGAACGTGACAAATAAAATGAAGAGAAAGTAATTAGAGGAAAGTGCTAGAGACTTCAACAAACTTTTTCTTCTAATTGTATTAAACTGACATTTTCCTGTATATTTTAGGCTAAAATAAAAAGAAGAGTAGACAGGTTTAGCATGCAATCAACCAGTGGCAGCTGGTGCTCCAAATTTTTTGGGGAGGCGCAAACAAACTGAAAAAAACCCCCATCAATTTCAGCCACTGTGCCCATCAAACGCAGCTCTGGGCTCATTCCATGCCGTCACTGTGCCATCAAAAGCAGCCACTGTGCCCATCAAGCACAGTGCGGTGGCAGGAGAAAGGGGGCGGCGCCTAAGCGCCCCTTTTGAACCGCTACAAATCTAAGGGAGAACGTTGATTTTCAGTCCAAGGACCTTGGCTTTGGAATGCTCTACCCACGACCATTCGCATGGTCGTGGGTAGCATCGGGCTTTTAGGAAAAAACAGAAGACCCATCTCTTCTAAAGGATCAGCACGACTCTGGATACAAGCGCCTTGAGGCGATTCGGTTCGCATTTGTCAGCGCTATACAAGTTACTCACTCACTCACTCACCGCCACTGCAATCAACATCACAAACTGTAATTTGGATTTTGAGCCAATTTAAACTCCCTCTGTCTACATAAGCTATTTTAATCCTAATGCAGTTAGCATGGCAAATAGATTTATTAGATGGAAAGTTTATTACATGTACTTGTTTTAAACTTTTTATTTTACATTAATTAAGTTGATTTCTGGTTTCTGGCCTAGACAAAAATTATGTCGTACATCCCAGGAGTCTTCATGGGCAAATTGTTTTTCATCTGGAGGAGGGGCTTTCTCAGCTATGCACACCCTCCTGCCTGCATGTCTGAGCTAAAGGCAGATGGCTAGAAATTCTAAGGGGGGTGTTTTTCATACATATTGCTTTATCTAGATGGCAACTCACCTCCTCGTAGAAGATTAATAGATTGGTTTGGCAAGAACGATTCTTCATGAATCCATGCTGATTACTGCTAATGATACCGTTCTCATTACTAAAATCTTGTATATAGTCCCTTATCAACCCCTCCAAGAGCTTACATACTATTGATGTTAGGCTAACTGGTCTGTAATTCCCAGGGATGTATTTTTAAATATTGGTGCTACATGGGCTTTTCTCCAATCAGCTGGTACCATTCCAGTTACATGGACCTTATTAATAAAGATACTAGGGTATAATCCAAATAAAGGTGAGACAGCACAGGCATAAAGGTTTTTGAATGCCATTATGCCATTATGGGCAGTACAAAATTAATTTACAGTAGCACAAAACTGTGCTGAATTCTTCTCAGACTTATACCATATGCATATCCTCCACGATTGCCTGCCATACAGTCACCCATAAACAAAACTGAGATAGTAGTCAGTATATTGTCAATTTGTTGGCTGCTGAAATACACTGATATGAACAAACCATTGAAAAAAAACATTGACATGACTAATGGACAGCACAGATAAGGATATTTCTATACAAAGTTTAAGGCTCTGTTCACACTAGTGCGACTTTGGACACATAAAGTGGCAGTCCATTGATTTTAATACCACGCGTTCCAATCAAAGCGACTTTGAAAAAGTTCCTGCAGTACTTTGATGTGGCTTTCTTGTTACTTGAATGGCAGATAGTGTAAAGTCGAATGAAAGTCAGATCAAAGTCACACTCCAAAGTCACACTGGAAATTGTGTGACTTTGGAGTCGCACTAGTGTGAACCAAGTCTTAAATATTCTTAAAAAAAACTCCAGCCACACTTGTTTTAGTCAGATCTGCTTCTTCCTGGATTCTTGGTAAAAAAAAAAAACATTGCTCTGACATTTTTTCCCCTTCCCATGTGTCTCCAAATTTTATTGAAGAGCATTGAAGCAGGCAAACTTTGTGTCGTCAGACACCCAAGTTCATACAAAACAAACTGGCTACACAAAACTATCTAGACTGTCATTGCAACTTCCCTTTGGGCTTCAGAGTTTGTCAATCACAGTTGCTGTGTCCTATATGGTGCACAGCTTCCATAGAGCCAGTTTTATCTAGATGAGAAATAATTACTGCAGAGCCCACCTTGTGTATGAATATAGCATTGCTTCTTAGGCCGCGTACACACGATTGGACATGTCCGATGAAACTGGTCTGCAGACCGGTTTCATTGGACCAGTTCGATGGTGTGTACGGCCTATCGGACCGTTTTCCATCGGACCAAAGTTTTAAAACATGCTTTAAAACCTGTCTGATGGAACATGTCCGTCGGCCAGGTTCGATAGTACTCAAAAGCATCGGACCAAAAACCTGCGCATGCTCAGAATCAAGTCGACGCATGCTTGGAAGCATTGAACTTCGTTTTTTCATCACGTTGTTGTGTTCTACATCACCGCGTTCTGGTCTGATCGGATTTTGTTCCGATGGTGTGTACGCACATCAGACCATCAGACAAGTTCAGAGTTGTCCGATGAAAACGGTCCGTCAGACAAGTCTCATCAGACATGTCTGATCGTATGTACGTGGCCTTAGTGAGTAGAACGTATTTGCTGTGTTCTTTATTGTATTATTAGATAATATAGTCCACTTACTGTATACAAAAGCAGCAAAAAGCATGGAAGGATAGCTGACACTAGAATCTGTGGTGTGATCTGAAATGCAAACACATAGGGCACACAGCATTTGGTTTACGGTCTTCTCCTGTTCACATTTAGGTACATCTCTGTGTATTTTTTTAGATAAGCATGATATCTTCAAAGCGTCATCACTGTTGGGTGGGCATTATTGCAGTGACCCCTCCCACAAGTCAGTGTAGAGCAAAATGAAAAGAAAATAGTGTCCACGTGCCCTTTTTTATATCAGTTTTTATGGTAGAAATGTTTAGATATGCACAGCATGTGTGTGGGTTGGGGGGCTGTAAAAAAAATAAGCTTTGCCTATGCATACATTTAATGTCAGAAAATGTGACCCCGTCTACTCTAGCCTAAGCTTCATAATGGTATTTTTCAGCTTGTTCTGAGGACCTCTAGGTGGCATTATTACTGCATCTTTGGGTCACATCTTTCTGCCCCTTAGATCCTCTAAAAGGAGCTTCTGGTAGGTAAGCAGTATCCCCTATATCTATCTCAAGCAATGATTTAACTAATGCCTATGTTTAAGAAAACCAAGGCCTCTGCGACTGGAGCAATTTGCCATTCTACAACTTGCCTAGCTTTGGTCTTCTGCACTACTTCATCATTATTGATCGTGCATCAGCAGCACACAATGTTTAGTACAACGATACCCTGAAGAAATGCTGTCTTGCTCTCCCAGCCTTTAGATTTACATAACAAATCATTGATTTTAAAAATTACACAATTCAAGACAGAAATTGTTTGTTTTGAGCTGGTTCACTTGTCTATTATATACACCGTGTTCCTATTGCACTTACCTGTAAGTGGTTATATTGAAAATAAGAGATGTAATATTCTGTACGGCGATTGTTAGGCATGGGGGATTGAAGAAATATAATAGGGAATACAAGCAGGAATGACAACAGAGAATTGGCAGGACGCTCTTCTTGCCACGCAAACCATAGGCGGTAGAGAGAAAGCTAAACAGGAGTAAGTAATCAATACTTTGTCAGGCTTGCAGCATTCTCATGAATTCTTGGGATACAATGGCAAAGAAATAAGGCTTCTACTATGGAGTAATCTTAAGTTTATTTTATTTATTTTTGCATAGTATATTTTTTTCTAATTAAATTGACAATAAAATTATGAGCAAATTAGTATACAAAAAAGGCAAAGTGGCTTAAATCAATGAAAGCACCTCTGTATTAATTAACCACTTAAGACCCGGACCTTTAGGTAGGTAAAGGACCTGGCCAGTTTTTGCAATTCGACACTGCGTCGCTTTAACTGAAAATTGCGCGGTCGTGCAACGTGGCTCCAAAACAAAATTGGCGTCCTTTATTTCCCACAAATAGAGCTTTCTTTTGGTGATATTTGATCACCCCTGTGTCTTTTATTTTTTGCGCTATAAACAAAAATAGAGCGACGATTTTGAAAAAAATTCAATATTTTTTGCTATAATAAATATCCCCCAAAAACATATAAAAAAACGTTTTATGTATTCTTTTACCTATTTTTGGTAAAAAAAAAATTGCAATAAGCGTTTATTGATTGGTTTGCGCAAAATTTATAGCGTTTACAAAATAGGGGATAGTTTTATTGCATTTTTTCTGTGACTGCGACATTATGGCGTACACCTCGGACAATTTTGACACTTTTTTGGGACCATTGTCATTTTGTCATTTTGTCATTTAAGTGCCACAGCTGGGCACTTAAAGAGGAAGTACCTGTACATGCTTGTGCCCAGCCGTGCCATTCTGCCGACATATATGTGCAGGAGGCAGTTCTTAAGTGGTTAATACATGGTTGAATGTATTGTTTTATTACATGCAAGCAGTATAAGTACCTGAATTTAACTTGGTAGCAACTTCTTGCAGTCCCTATTCAGCAGATCTGAGCTGGTCAGGTATCCTGCAGTGCTTATGTGCTAATAAGGAATATATTGATGGCAGGAAAGTGACGAAGTGATGAGTTCATTAACCACTTAAGGACCGCCTAGCGCCGATATACGTTGGCAGAGCGGCACGGCTGGGCATAAGCACGTACAGGTACGTCGCTTTTAAGAGCTCCATGACCGCGCCCGCGGAACCCGATCGCTGCCGGTGTCCCGCGATCGGGTCACAGAGCTGAAGAATGGGAAGAGGTCAATATAAACAAACCTTTCCCCGTTCTTCCTAGTGAGAGTGTCACTGATCGTCTGTTCCCTGTCATAGGGAACGACGATCAGTGATGTCACACGCCAAGCCATGCCCCCACACAGTTAGAATCACTCCCTTAGGGCACGCTTAAACCCGTCAGCGCCCCTACAGGTTAACCCCTTCACTGCCAGCGTAATTTTCACAGTAATACGTGCATCTTTATAGCACTGATTGCTGTGAAAATTACAATGGTTCCAAAGTGTCCGATGTGTCCGCCATAATGTCGCAGTCACAATAAAAATCGCTGATCGCCGCCTTTACTAATAAAAAAAATTATCATCGTCTTAGTTGACCATGTTGACAGTTCTTGTGCTTATTAGACAATGTTTGTCATACATGTCGTATATGTATATGCGGTCATTACCTTTGATACAGTGCCTTACGACACTACAAATAAATTGGTAACTTTAGTCACAGATGCACCAGCTAAGCGGGCCCCAACAATTTACCCTCTTGGAAACTCAGTAAGCTCTGGCATGACTCTGTATTACTAGCAGTTTAAAGGGGTGTTCCAGCCTTGTTTTATGTTTATTAAAAGTCAGCAGCTACAAAAAGTGTAGCTGCTGGCTTTTAATAAACAATCACTTACCTGCTCTAGCATTCCAGCGACGCGCCGGCCAGGGCTCCGCTCCCCCCCCCCCTCCCTGACCGGCATCCTCATCGTAACTGTGGGCACCCGGCTGTGACAGCCTTCGGCTTCACGGCCGGGCACCCACTGCGCATGCGCTAGACGGCACTGCGCATGCGTGCGTCGCGGCTCGCCGCTGATTGGACAGGCGATCGCAATGGAACTGTCATGTGTCCCAGGCGATCGCCTACAGGGAGGGGCTGCTGTAGACGATTAAGCTTAATCTCCTAACCAGCCCCTCAGCGGAATGAGGAAGTGGGACAGGAAGTCCCACTCCTCCTGAAGCCCACATTCCCCCCCAAAAAAATTACATGCCAAATGTGGCCTGTAAGGGGGTGAGGAGTGGGATAAGCGGAAGTTCCATTTTTGGGTGAAACTCCGCTTTAAGCAGTAAAGTGAGGCTTCCCACATGTTAGCTACCTGTCTCATCACACAAGCAAAATAATGTTACATTCAATGTGAAACATGTCGGCACTTTCACCCCTGCAAATGTAGCGTTTCCATATTTTTGCCCAAATTAGATAGATAGATGTTGTTAGATGTATTTAAACATACATTTTTTTATGAAAATGTTCTTTCTCCAGGAATCCTTAATTGTCACTGACACAATTTTCAATCAATCCTATTTCAAGACAGCCTTAAAGGGGTTGTAAAGGTTCGTGTTTTTTCACCTTAAAGGGGGTGTAAAGGTTTGTTTTTTATTTTCTAAATAGGTTCCTTTAAGCTAGTGCATTGTAGGTTCACTTACCTTTTTCCTTCGATTTCCCTTCTAAATGTTTTTTTTCTTTTGTCTGAATTTCTCACTTCCTGTTTCTCCTCAGTAAACTTGCCCCCTCTTCCGAGCCGTTCTCGCTGGGAGTTAGTCAGCCAGAACGCCTTACTGAGGATGAACAGGAAGTGAGAAATTCAGACAAAGAAAACAAAGAGAACAAACATTTAGAAGGGAAATCGAAGGAAAAGGTAAATGAACCAACAATGCACTAGCCTAAAGGAACCTATGCATTAAGGTGAAAAAAACAATTGGCAATGACGGCCCCCCCTGTTTTACTCACCTGAGACCGTTCACCTGCTCTGCTCGTCCCATGCATCCTCTTCACTGCTTCTTGGGGTTGATTGGATAGATTGATAACAGAGCAGCCAATGGCTCACACTGCTGTCAATCAAATACAATGACGCAGCCGCCGGGGGACAGGACCGAGACATACACTCTGGGCCAGATCCACAAAGAACTTACTGCGGCGTATCTATTGATACGCCGCGTAAGTTCTACAATGCGCCATCGTATCTTTGTTTTGTATTCACAAAACAAGATACGCCGAAATATTGCTAAGATAAGACCGACGTAATTCTCTTACGCCGTCTTATGTTAGTTGCATATTTACGCTGGCCGCTAGGTGGCGCTTCCGTAGATTTCCGCGTTGAATATGTAAATGAGCTAGATACGCTGATCCACGAACGTACTTGCGCCCGGCGTATCAATATACGCTTTTTACGTAAGGCGTACGACCGGCGTAAAGTTACCCCTGCTATATGAGGCGCAGCCAATGTTAAGTAAGGACATCGGAACAGCCGTCGAATTTTACGTCGTTTGCGTAAGTCGTACGCGAATAGGGATGTGCGTAAGTTACATTTTAGGCAGCGTTCGACGTGTCTTAGGCATTCTATCCGACGCATGCTCACTAGGATACGTCCATGGACGGCGCATGTGCCGTTCGTTCGGCCATGCAACTACATGGGGTCACGCTTAATTTAAATACAACACGTCCCCTACCTGCCTACTTTGAATTGTGTGGGCTTACGCCGGCGCACATATGGGAGCAAGTGCTTTGTGGATACCCTACAAGCCTCTCAAAGTTACGTCGGCGTAGCGCATATCAGATGCGCTACGCCAGCTTAAAGATACGCCCGTTTTTGTGGATCTGGCCCTCTGTGTCTATGGGCACTGAGTGTATGAGACGAGAGCACGCCCACAAGGTAACCCCCTCAGGAAAGAGCTTCCCGAGGGGGTTAGCTATTGTGGGGATGAGCCGAGACAGCCACTGAGGGACCCCAGAAGACGATGTTTGGGGCCACTCTGTGCAAAACGAACTGCACAGTGGAGGTAAGTATGATATGTTTGTTATTTAAAAAAATAAAAATGAAGCTTTACAACCCCTTTAAGTTACAGATCCTTGCTCTTTGTAATATTGTTACTTTATAGTCTTGATGATGGCTATTATATACATATAACATTTATCTATTATGTCCATCTGCTGCTGTTGCCATTGGGCTCTGAACCCATTACTATAAAACATTATTGTTATTTCAACCTACTGATACAGGTCAACTGTATTTCTACTTAAGATGTTTTATATGTGAGAATGAGGGAGAAATAGAGACGTTGATGTATACCAGATGTTTTAAAGTACAATAAGATTCCAGCAGACGCATTGAGAATAAGTGACTTGCCCCTGAGCTATGTTCTGACAAGCAATTAGTGAAGGAATGCTTGACCCGAACATGAACAATATCTAATACATGTTCTTATAAGTCCAGTATGATGTTGTTTCATCTCCTTTAGACTAAAGTGATGCAAACCTTGCCTATTAACTTAAAGTGTCTGATGAATCCAAAGTTTATGGCCTTGTATGATCTTACAAGTTGCTAATGATGGGTGACAATATTGCCTTGATAGACACACACCAATGTATCCAGTGCTGCAGTTGGCAGCCTGAGAACTTGTTTGATGTATAATGAGAGACAGTCAGGCATGAGGCAGGATCTGGGTGAGCTGTCATGTGTTGTTCTAATCAACAAAGCACCCCTTTCACTGCTCCCTTTCCATATGATTCTTGACAGTGTATCTTTCCGTGGAGCGGAACAATGGAAACAGACTTGTAATCTGACACTTAGATTTGTTAGCGCAGCAAACAAAGTGTAACCACCTTCTTTTGGAATATCTGGATTGTTAGAAGTGAGGCTATTTATTTAAAGCTAACGAATATAGGAATCCATGGTACATTTTTTTTATTTTTTGCATGACTTGAAGACAGAATCTCATTTTCCGTAGGTTCATCAGTCTAATGCCGCGTACACACGATCACTTTATGTGATGAAAAAAAACGACGTTTTCTGTGAAGTAAAAAACGACGTTTTTGAAACTTCAATTTTCAAAGACGATGTTGCATACACACCATCATTTTTTTCACAATGCTCTAGCAAAGTGAGGTTACGTTCACCACTCTTTTCCATTGAAGCTCGCTTCATAACTAGCTTCTGGGCATGCGCGGGTTGAAAAACGTCGTTTTAAACAACGTTTTTTGCTACACACGGTGACTTTTTGTGAAACAAAAAACGATGTTTTGAAAAACGACACAAAAAATTGAAGCATGCTTCAATTTTTTTTTTGTCGTTTTTTACAAGACATAAAACGACATTTTCCCCTACACACGGTCAATGAAATTGACGTTTTTAAAAACGTCATATTTTTTTCATCACATAAAGTGATCGTGTGTACGTGGCATAAGGAACACAACACTAAAACACAATGGGGAAAGACTTACAAAAACTGGTGCACACAGAATCTGGTGTAGCTGTGCATAATAATAACCAATCAGCTTCCATTTTTTTTTTTTTTTTCAAACTTAAAGCGTTAGTAAAGGAATTTTTTTTTGTCATTTAAAATAACAAACATGTTATACTTACCTCCACTGTGCAGTTCGTTTTGCACAGAGTGGCCCCGATCCACATCTTCTGGGGTCCCTCAGCAGCTGTCTCTGGTCCTCCCCGCAATTACTCACCACAGTCATGCGAGAGCTCGCATGGTGGTCGGTAATTGCGGGCGCGCTCCTGTGATACAGCGAGCTGCCATAGCTACTCGCTGTATCACTCGGCCCCGCCCCTCGGCACGCCGCATCACTGGATGTGATTGACAGCAGCGCCAGCCAATGGCTGCGCTGCTCTCAATCCATCCTCTCTAGCCAATCAGCAGCTAGGCTGAGTGGCGATGAGGATCTCGGGAGCACGCAGGACTTTCGAGGGGTCAGGTAAGTATAACAGGGGCTCGGGGGGCCGGCATTATGAGATGTTTTTTCACCTTAAAGAAGAGCTCCAGCCGCGGGAAATTTTTTTTTTAAAGTCAGCAGCTACTAACAGTGTAGCTGCTGACTTTAAATAAGGACACTTACCTGTCCTAGGCGCCTGCGCTGACGGCCCCCCCCCCCGATGCCGGTCCCACGATCGCTCCGGGTCCCGCGCCGCCATTCACACTATGGGAAACAGGCAGTGAAGCCGTACGGCTTCACTGCCCATTTCCTACTGCGCCTGCGTGAGTCTCACGCTGGCTTGTGAATGGGCGCGCTGCTCTCTGAGAACACACACAGTTCCCAGGAAGCAGCGCGCCCCATTCACAAGGAGAAGAACAAGAAGAAAACACACCGCGGTTCAGGAAGAGGCAGATTACGGACTTCCGCATAGCAACAGCTATTTCGGGTGAGTATTTTTTTTTTTTTTCAGGTTTTTTTTTTTTTTTTTTTTCAAACAACATTGTAAAATGTTGTTATCCTGGGTGGAGCTCCGCTTTAATGCATAGATTGCATTAAGGTGAATTTTTTTTTTTACTTTACAACTCCTTTAATTGAACAAGCTGAAGTTAGAACCTGATAGGTTACTATGCACAGCTGCACCAGATTCTGTGTGCACCCCGTTTTAGTAAATCTCTTTCCCAATATTCACATTTATTTATTTTATTGTTATGTTTATTTCTGTATGCCTATGGCAGACTGTAGTCATAAGGCTCTCTGTAGCTCAGACCACATGCAGCCATTATTCCACATGGCCTCCTGATTGGTGAGCTGTATAGTTTTTAAAAAAAAACGTGTGCTGCCTCCTGTACTTCATTAATGACACAGTGGGGGTTATTTACGAAAGGCAAATGCACTTTGCACTTCAAGTGCAAACTGCAAGTACAAAGTGCACTTGAGATTGCACTGAAAGTGCACTTGGAAGTGCAGTCAATGTAAATCTAAGGGTGGATCTGAAATGAGGGAAAGCTCTGCTGATTTTATCATCCAATCATGTGCCAGCTAAAATGCTGTTTTTTTATTTTCCTTGCATGTCCCCCTCAGATCTACAGTGACTGCAATTCCAAGAGCGCTTTCAGTGCAATTTCAAGTGCACTTTGCACTTGTAGTGCAAAGTGGATTTGCCTTTCGCAAATAACCCCCAGTGTGCTTATAATTAAAGGTATGCTCCAATAAAAATGAAAAATGAAGATGCATACAGAAAATGCAGCCTAAATGCTCAGTATTTTTCATCCAGGCATGGTTGTATTACACCAATCTATCGCACTCAATTTTTACTGTGGTTTAGGCATCCTGGAGCTCAGCAGATGGAGCACCCACTGAAGTATCCTTAGAGAAAGCCTAAAATAACAACAAAATGCCAGTGCTAACACATTTCTGACAGCTGCCAATCTAATTAACGTGTACCAACTGAAGAAGTGGCAGACCTAATGATAAAAGAGTCCAAATTAATTAATTGGTTTAAATTAAAAACAGTTGATTACTCATGCAGTTGCTGCTGGCTAATAATTCTCCTAGTCCAGCAATTAACATCCATACATAGAGTCCCACAGGAAAGCCACGTTTTGAGTTATCTTAACTAAAGCCCTTGTGACGGGGTGTTTCTTTTGGCCCCCAAAACATGTTGGCTGTATTTTTAGTGTAAATCAATTATTTAATTTGAACTCTTTTATTATTTGGTCTGAGGCTCCTTCCATTGGAGTATGTTTTTGTTTGTTTTTTGCTAGGTACCCACAGGAGGGTAGCCCTGTCTGTTTTGAGCAGCCTTACCTGAGCCAGTGAGCTCTCCAAATGTTTTTTCCTCTCATTACCTTGTATGAACTCACTTCAAAGTCTCAGTGCCTTTTGGATGCATTTTTTATCAACCTAATTAAAACCTGTTTAGGAAGTTTAAAGGACAACTGTAGTATTTTATTTTTATTAGCAGGCATTTTTTATTGATTTTATATCAATACAAATAAAATAGATAGCAATAATGGCACATAAAGTACAGATGGTACATACAGATGATCCTAGAAAACCAGTGATATCATATACAGTAGAAGACATGTAAACAGTCAATAAATATTAAAGAGGTAATGGGCAAAAAAATTAAGACCAGTTAAGAAGAGGGCTAAGGTTGGGGAAGGAAAATAAAACAGAAGGAATGGAGGAGGAGGGAAGCAGGAGAGGGGGAGGCAAAAAGTGTGAAATAAAAAGGAAATGGAAGGGGAAGAGAAACATAAAAATCCCTACACTCCAGCTATAAAAGTGCACAATGTTGCTCTATAAAATCCACATAGAAGTGAGTAATAAACAAATAATCTTGTGCATCACAATGTCAGTAAGCTTGGGTTGAGGCTAGAGATAAACTCAGTAGATATCATGCACCTCCTTGGACTTAACTCATAGCGTGCCTTCACTTTTTACAAAGTGGCTGAATTCCAGGAATTCAGTTTTAAAGGTAAAATTAATATGAAAGAGAAACACAGATCTCGACTTTTACCAGGCTTGGGCACTACCACAATAATTGCTTCAGTCCGAACGACTTGAGGCTGCCAACATTTCTATAATATGAAGGGGTTCAGTAAGAAGAGACCATTTGTGGAGAAAAGGCTGTGTGGATCTAAGTTGAAAAAAGGGTTTTCTTTTAAATTCTATCTTTATTGATGGCTATACATGTTACATAGGATTGAACAAGAATATGGTAGACCATAGACAAAAACATTACTCATAGAAGCCATAGCTATTATATCAATGTTACAACAGGCCAACATAAAAAAGGTGTTGAAGGAATAGTGCTACGGAATGAAGAACTGATCAAAAAGAAAACAAGGCTTTCAACTGCAGGAGCATAACTGGTAAATCTGCACCTCAGGACTAACTAGGTATGCCTGATGTCCAGTGTTCAAACGAGCCTAGGTAAAGCAAATAATCGAAACTTGTCATATAATTATCACATATGTAGTGCCCTGCTACTGTTAAACAGGCACTGCTTTAAATTTAGTGGGGGTCTGAGCTGTTATTTGGCTCAGACCAGAGTGATTAAGGGCAATTTAGCCTCTGTTCCAGCCAAGGCTGTGCTGAGAGTATCCACCATTGCTCGTCTGGGGGTGTCATTACCACCCCAGGCCAAGGGTGGCAGCAGCAAGGTCAAGGTGTATTGAGTGTTCCCCTCAGCAACAAATCAGTGGGAGTGAATTGCACTTTGCATGCTGGGGAAAGGACAGACGCTATTGGTGCGGGGTCTGTTGTCTGCCCGCGCTTCGTCGCCCGCCTGGCCTGAGGTGCGCATCCTGAATCCTAGTTGCTGGAACACATTGACCAGTGGCTGTGGCTTCACTTGTGGGCCCAGTTGTCTGGCTGGGGCCTGTACTGCAAAGGTGATCCTGTTCTATCCGCCCTGCGGGAGGAAGCCACTTGATGAAGGAAGCCAGGGGAGGACCTATCCTGGAGAGGGCCATGCAAGAGGCTGGTACCCTAGCAGAAGGCTTGGAAACTTAATCGAAGGATGCACCGTACACACGAAAGGCTTGACAGTGTCGCCTGTTGGATCTAAAAGTTCTAAAGAAGCCAAGCTAAAGAGATACTGGTGCTGAATCCTGTGGCAGGGGATTCCGCACCAAAGTGTCTCATCTACAAAGGAAGGTCTGTGGCAGAGACTGTACTTTGCTTCGTGCGCCATTCCCGGCAGCTAGGCCAGTGAGAGGGACCTATCCGGGTGAACAATACCCACTCTGGCTAGAATGGCGATGAGTACTGTTTTCTGGAAACAGAAGTGTTTCCTTACTTTGATTATGCACCTGAACCTACCTACCCTTCCACACCTCATCCTTCTTTTTTTCTGAAGTTCTCTCAAATAAATCCAAGAAAAAGAAGTGTATTGTGTGGACATTGAAATTCTTCCGACTCTCTTTTCACCCTGGACTGGATCAGGCAGCACTTTTAATCTACAGACAGAGAAGCAACTAACAGGTGGCTTGGCCAGCAACCAACTCAGATTGGCACACAGCCTGCAAATAATCATCTGTGTGGGTGAAGTATCTCCAGGGCCCCCAACGCTCCCTGAAAGCATCCTCGATATAGTTTAGGATGGAATTTAGTTCCTCCATATGTAGGATGTCATTGATGAAAATAGGGTTTTTAAGAGCAATATTTACACGTCACTGTATGATAAGAAGAGTCAATCATTATAAGCCCTGTCAGGGGTGCTATCCCCTCATCACTTCAAAACAAACAAAAAAGAGATGTTGCTTTAGATCCACTTTAAATAACTCATACATATTTGAAATCCATTTGGCTCTCGGCAATCTTTGCAATAGCAAGGGCACAGTGTTTCACTCATCAAATATTACCCAACAAAGTCATCTTTTCTCATGTGAATCAGGAACTTTCAGATACATTTCCCCATAGAACCCCTCATGTTATCTCCTCTCTAACTTTTTCCTTCCACGCAAATCCGTCGGCATTCACATTGCATCATCTGTGCAGCTTTTTTCATTAAAAGTCTTAACAGTCTTACCAGCTGTTACACCAGACTGAATGATTTTTTGGAAAATATGTTTGTGTCGATTGATGAAGTGATTTCAGGGAATAAAGAGATTGTGTCTGGTTCATAAATGTTTTCTGCAGATTTGTACTTTTCAAAAAGTGAATAAAGAAATCGGACAAGTAAGTATTCAATCAATCATTTGAATGAGGATTTGAAATATTGTTACAGTAAAAGTAATAACTGTACATCTATAACATAGCAGGATGCTGATAGAGCGTTGTAAGAGATGTTCAGCTTGGCTGTGTAGGCTCTTATTTGACTTATTAAAGCCAGCTTTTAAGCCTATTTTTTTAAGTTTTGGCAAGCAGTACTCACCTTCTTTATGATCCATATGTCCTCCTCCGTGATCCAACACTCATCTTTTTCTGGGTTGAATGATGTCGAGGAACTTTCTACCCACTTTCTGTGAAATTAGGGTATCAAGGACCAGTTTCATCAAGCTGCCCTTGGTTAAGAGAAGAATGTTACAGACAGGTGCTCAGGTCTCTTCAGCATTAAGGACCATCTACTACTGGAGGACAGAAGAGGAGGAAGTAGACCCAAAGGGATTGATTTACTAAAACTAGAGTGTGCAAAACCTGGTGCAGCTCTGCAATCAGCTTCCATTTTTCTTCTTTGTCAAAGCTTAATTAAACAAGCTGAAGTTAAAAGCTGATTGGCTACCATGCACCGCTGCACCAGATTGTGCACTCTCCAGTTTTAGTAAATCAACCCCAGTATGTCAACCGGGGGGAAAAAGATGTATACAGAAAAAATAAAAATGAATTATGCACTTTGTGGTGGGAAGAGAACTAAGGGGGGGCTTTTTACTTTTTAAAGAGACTCTAACTTTTTTCCCTTTTCTCTTGTAAAAACAAACCACCACTTACCATTATGCACCTTCTCACCCCCCAACCTATAATTAAAAAAGGATGGTACAGCAATATTTGTACCAATAACTTTGTACGCACATGATTTGTTTTCCCTGTGTGAAGCTATATTGTCTGTAGCTGTTTAGGGCATTCTGATTTGTCTTTATCTGGACCACAAGTGTTGGAGTTTTTAGGGACTAAACTTGATAGATATGTGTAGTTTTTCTAATTATTTAGCCATCTAACTGCATTCCATCACATGTAACAGTCTCATAACTCAAAATATCTCCCTTATTGACAACATAAACTGTCCATTTTTGTGAAGCTTTAAGAATTTGCCATCTTCTTAAATGATAAAAAAAAATCAGCCTCCACCATTTCCTTGTACAACATAATGGGAACTCGAATTGAATGAAGGAGAGAGGGAGACAGCCAGCATTTTCCCTCGGGGCAAGCAGCAAGAGAAATGAGGAGCCCTCATTCGGTATTCATGGCACCTCTGTCGAGGTGAGAAGGAACAACTCTGAATATGAGAATGCACAGAACACATCCTGACAGCCTGAGACAGCTGCAGGGGTGGGGTGCTAGGGAGACAGGAGGATGGATATTGCAGGGGCGAACACGGGTACAAAAATTCATGGAAGTGTGCAGAGTGAAGAATAACAACGCCGTGCAGAAAGGTGAAAACAATACAAAGAAAAGCGAGTCTAAGAAATAAATAATCGCAGAAATAATATCAGATGAGATGTAATAGATTGGATAGTGGCAATGTTCAAATGATCACAATAGAATAATGCAACAGGTTGTCTTATTCATTTATTTTTCATTGCTGTACTGCAAAACATAAAGTGCAGTCTTTTTCTGAGCAGAGTGTAACTATTAAGTAATTAATAAAGGATTGCAAAGAATTAAAGTGGCCCTGACAGATCACAAGGACTTTCTAAGTGTCCGCATCTTAGGCTTTTTTGTCCATTCCAATGACTGGGTTGCACTATACAGAAATGAAAGTAAGTAGCTTTCACAGCAAGGCTATTGGCATAAATATTATTGAGTGAATACGCCTGCTCACCCTTAAAACAGTATCCAGTAATGAATCACAGTTACTATTGATTGCTGGTCCTTGCAATGCTGGGTTGACAAGTTTTTTTTTAAATCTTTGGATATGTGAAACCTGTGCAGTCCTTGCTGCAGTCTCAATGGTACCCTTAGATTGTAGATCCCCCCCCCCCCCCCCATACAGAAGATCATGTTGGGTTTCCTTTACAAATATGTGACTGCTGATAAACATGTGTATAGTTGCCGTTGGACTGACCCTCCTTTTTCCTAAGAGCTCAGTTTGGACCTTACTGCAATTAAATATTCACCCAATGGGCAGCTTAACCCAGTGACCAACTTTTCCTGGTTAATTGGTCTGCAGTTTTATTGAAATTCAGACTAATAGGTAATTTTATGAATGTATTGATTGTTAATGTATGAGCATTAACCTCTTATATGCTGGTGATTGCTGTTGAGGATTTAACCCCCTGGTTCCATCTGCTGGATTTGAGTCTGATTGAGAGGACTATAAACATCTCTGAGCCTGATTGACCTTATCACCAACGGTCAGTGGATCTGGTAAGCAGACTACATTCATCACACGGGTGTTTCCTTTTGGTGGAAGAGATCCAACTTCATTGCCTCCATTACTTAACACTTTTTTGAACATTGATTTCTATATTTTTTTGAACATTTCACCACAACCCTCCTATAATTTTTCCTATTCTTTAATTAATTTGGGTTTATCACGTTTCTATAGCGCTGTACCTTTTTTGTATTTATGTGCTTTTTGCTTTGGGTATTTTGAGCAACAGGTACTGGCCGCTCTTGCTTTCACATTATTTCACTATATTTATCACTTGTTAGCGCAGTGTTTTTCCTGGGGATCTCCCTAGGGAACCTTTTTTAATAGAAAACACTTGTTTATCTTACCAGAAATGCAGTGTCCTTTTCACTTTCTGTGTGCTAAAAATAAAGCACATTGTGTAAACTGCACATTGTGTAAACTGCTAATCCCATCAAGTCAATATCTAATGAAGATAAACAAAGGCAGACATGTTTAAAGTCCACCCTGTGTGACAACAAATGTTGCCCCCGCAGATACAGTAGAGAAATCAGTGTGCAAATGAAGGGACAGTAAGTGTGTTAATTGCATATTTTCCAGGTGAAAATAATGGAAAAAGCCAGAATAACGAAAACGAATGCAGGAACCACATATGAGCAGACTAGTAATCTGCAATATATTAAAGTTTTGTTTTTGGGTTTTACTTTGAGCACTTGAATCACAGGTGACATTTTATAGCAGTGAAAGGGTTATGTGTATTTGTTCCAGAGCTGTTTTAAAATGTGCCCAGTTGTGGCTATGATTGGGTCCAACATGGTTTAATGCCAAAGCAGCCATCAGTACAGAATCAGATCACTTTTGCCTTGTTTCTACTGAGCGGATCGGTTCCATGGGTTGGTTCAGTATGGTACGCTATTTTGAGTGTTTCCATTATGAAATTGGCCCGTACAACGGAACCATACCGCACCATTCTGGGTCCTGCTTCAAAGGTGGGGCCATAGAAAATGGTACGGTTTGGTTAGGGCGGAGCTACAATACATTCCACTGATTGGCGGACACGCTAGGCATTTTTCTAAACTCTGTATGGCCCCTGGCGGTCCGACTTGCAGTGGAAACGCTCACCTGAATAGGCCGGACCTTCAAACCATTCCAAACTGTACCGACCCAAACGGTTCCGCTCAGTGGAAATGAGGCATTAGTCTATCATAGCTTTGGGGGGAATGGTGGAAGACTTTCTTTATGAGGTCCAAGAAAGAAGCATTTGGTAGGGTATTGAACCTTAACCTAAAGCCTAGAACTTTGGATGGAGTTGCTGTTAATGGGGGTGTTACTATGTACAAGGCAGAACAGCAAACCTAATTAAATGTTTAGAGCCATAAACTCTAATTCAAGTAAAATATCTGCCTGACACTATTCTCCTGATGCTTAGCGCCTGCTGAGCTGCACTAAAATATGCAAAAATTCAAGATGTTAGCTGATTATTTACTTGCACTTTATGGTTGTCTGGTTTCTGAGCGCACTCTCCAATGTGCGGGAAGGAAGATGCAGCTAGATACAGATGACATGAACAATACTTCTCCATTCACTCTGATCTTTTTAATTGCATCCTGAGACAACTTCAGCATACAGTGTTCTGTATGAAGCTGTCACTTCTCAATTCCACCACAGTAAGATCCTACTTCAAATATTTAAGTTCTAGAAAGCTGAATAAAACTTTTCTGGTGAACACATAGCAGAGGCCAATTAAAAATCGGTAATAAAGCAAACCAGGGCTATTCCAATACCTTAGTGCAAAGAACCATCATGGCGTCAAAGTAAAACTGCATTTTCAAATACATTTAAACTTTTCTGTGTAGCCCATGACAAAAAGACCAACTCTCTTCCTAAGACATACTGCAGATCAAAGTCACAGTTTCCGCTATAAACCAAGCACATTTCCTGCCCTGGGGACCAGGCATTTTTCTTGCTTATTTTCTTTTTGAGGCACTGGTCCCCTCACCACCCCCATTAGTTCTCTGGAGCCTATGAGCGAGGACTTAGCTGATCGATGTATCACCTCCACCAATAGGAAATGTCCACATTATGCAAGCGGGGGTGAGGACACCCAATAGAAGAAGAGACAACGATTGTCAGCTGACTCGGGCTTAAATAAGTCAAACTGGCTTTTTTATCGTTTTTTTTTTGGAGGTTTTGGGGTTATTACGGTGATTTGGTCCTTTTAGCAGCCTGTTCTGACCTTTTCTTTTTACCTTTACTAGTAGAGAGTGCTGTTTGGAGACTGGAGCATTGGGCTGAATGGGCAACCCATCTCCCAGGAGCAGATGTAAAGCACACAGCAGGTTATACTCGAAGCTAAGTGGCTGCAGACAGTATTCCTGGAAACAGGATTTCCCTTTTTCTTCAGAAGTTTAACATGCAATACCCTTATTAAAAATATGATTTCTAATTGGACGCTATGGATTACTGCACTTTGCACCACCCAGCTGAATAAGCCAAATGCTTTCTTTCAGGCCTTTTTAACAAGCCAACCACTTAAGCCCTGTATACACGATCGGTTTATCTGATGAAAACAGACCGATGGACTGTTTTCATCGGACAAACCGATCGTGTGTGGGCCCCATCGGTTTGTTTTCCATCGGTGAAAAAAAATAGAACATGTTTTAATTTTTTCCTATGGATAAAAAACGATAGAAAAAAACGATCGTCTGTGTGGAAGTCCATCGGTCAAAAATCCATGCATGCTCAGAATCAAGTCGACACATGCTCCGAAACATTGAACTTCATTTTTTTCAGCACGTCGTAGTGTTTTACGTCACCGCGTTTTGTTACAGTCAGATTTTTGACTGATGGTGTGTAGGCAAAACTGATGAAAGTCAGCTTCATCGGATAGCCGATGAAAAAATAAATCGGATTCGATTCCATCAGATATCCGATCGTGTGTACGGGGCTTACGAGTTCCTTTTTGAGTGATCTAACTATCAAAACTGGAATTTAATTGGTTGATTTGGGTTGTCTAATTGTGTCCAATATTATTGCTCCCTGTACTTTCATATTAAATAAGCCTGTTGTTAAAATTTGTGGATGCCTTCTTTCTGCTAAATATATCTATGGAAAACAAATATATAGAAAGAAAAATAAAAGCAACAAAAGGAAAGTCTGTTACTACTGTGACACCAATTCTCAGGGCATGCCGTGTTCTTTTTAATGGAGACAGGTATAGTAACAGATGTCGACAGTGGGGAATAAATGGAAACACACAGAGAATATTATAAGAGATATGCTGAAAAAGATTTTCAAGACACAAAAAAGGAAAGACTTATACATAGGATCACATACAAAGAGAAATACATGGCCATAGAATTTTCCTCTAAGGCATGTAGAAAAATTAGAAGATACTGTAAAAAGATGGAGACAAAAGATATTTTAATACATTGTGGGGATCTCTAGCATTGCATAGCAATTGTTGATAATTTAGTGGAAGAATTTTTATTTTAATATACACATACACCGATTAGTAAATTCTGCTACGCATTGGTTAAATTATCATTCCTTGTTTTTTTTTTTCTTTCATATATATATATACCTGACAAGCAAAAACTTTTGTAGTGTTGTTTCATCTAGAAATGTGCTGGCTCAGCATCGCTAGTCCACTTAATTTTGCAATGAATATTCCCAAATTAAAAACCTTTTACAAACCATAGAGAAAAAAAAAAGAAATATAAAGTTTGACTGTATAATTTAAAACAATATTAAATCCATAAACAAAAATTGCAACTTACCATTACATAGATGAGGTGGCTGCATTAGCTTCCTTTTTTTAAAGCATTTTCATTTATTTTCACCTGGTGATCCAGTCAGTAAGTCATCTTTCTAAAGCTGAGACAAACCATTTTAAAGTGTTTGTTAACCAAAAAAAAATAAACAAATACATCCTGTTCCCTTAAAGCATGTTATACTGGACAGTGCTTGTGCTGTGTCATTTGGACTCTTCTATCACCTGTAATACCTGGCTAATCCTGCCTAGCTATATCCTCCCCTCTTTAAACTGACCACCGTATATCACGTCTGCTGAGCCCTCACACCGTGGTCAGTTTATGTGCCTTTGCCATCCGCAGCCCTGCTCCGTCTCCTCTGTGCACTCTCCCCCCTAGCTCCCTGCCTGTCAGCTCCATGGTCCGTGGTGCTCTGCTCCCCCTCCCCTCCTGTTCCACATATTATGGTTAAAATTAAATAATCCTCTCTATGTATTAAAGCGTTACTAAAGGAAATTTTTAATTTTTATTTTAAATAACAAACATGTCATACTTACCTCCACTGTGCAGTTTGTTTTGCACAGAGTGCCATCGATCCATGTCTTCTGGGGTCCCTCGGCGGCTGTCTCTGGTCCTCCCCGCAATTAGTCACCACAGTCATGCGAGAGCTCGCATGGTGGTCACTAATTGCATGCATGCTCCCGTGATACAGCCAGCAGCCATAGCCGCTCACTGCATCACTCGGCCCCGCCCCTCGGTGCGCCGCGTCCCTGGATGTGATTGACAGCAGCGCCAGCCAATGGCTGCGCTGCTCTCAATCCATCCGCTCTAGCCAATCAGTGGGCCAGGCTGAGCGGCGAAGAGGATCTCGGGACCAAGCACGGGACTTTCGAGTGGTCAGGTAAGTATAAGGGGGGCTCGGGGCGGCAGTATCAGATGTTTTTTCACCTTAATGCATAGATTGCATTAAGGTGAAAAAACATTTTCCTTTACAACTCCTTTAATGTAATGTGCCCTGTGTCTATGTCTTATAAAAATAATGCTGCAATATACCTGTTTCAGAGCCCCACATGATCTGCCATCCCTTCAGATTGTTAGTACATCGGCTCCAACCTGAGCTGACATTTTTTTTTTTTCATTCGACATTATTTTCAACAACAGAGGACACCAGGGAATCTAAACAGTGCTGATAAGCAAGGGATCATCCTGAATTGCCTGCAAACTGTTTGATAAAGGTAATAAGGTGAGACATTGGGGGTTATTTACAAAAGGCAAATCCACTTTGCACTGTAAGTGCACTTGGAAGTGCAGTCGCTGTAGATCTCAGGGGGACGTGCAAGGAAAAAAAAAAAACAGCATTTTAGCTTGCACATGATTGGATGATAAAATTAGCAGAGCTTCCCCCTATTTCAGATCTTCCCCTCAGATCTACAGAGACTGCACTTCCAGTGCACTTGTAGTGCAAAGTGGATTTGCCTTTCGTAAATAACCTCCATTGTGTTTTTTTCCCCCTGAAAATACACTAACCATTTAACCCCCCTGGCGGTATTCCCGAGCGTGACTCAGGGTGTTTTTTTTGTGCCATTATCGGTAACCCCGAGTCACGCTCGGGGTAGCTATGCAGAACCTGAAGGGCGCGCTGGCTTACCTTGTTCCTGGATCCATCGATGCATCCCCGCTGTGTGAGCGAGCGGGTCCTCGCTCGATTCACACAGTGTCCCCGTGTGCCGTCGATCTCCGTTCCCTGCGACGTTACGACGCACGGGGGTGGAGAACGGCGCCATATTCAAAAAAGTAAACAAACACTATACATACAGTATACTGTAATCTTATAGATTACAGTACTGTATTTAAAAAATACACACCCCCCTTGTCCCTAGTGGTCTGTCCTGTGCCCTGCATGTCCTTTTATATAATAAAAACTGTTCTTTCTCCCTGCAAAATGTAGATTGTCCATAGCAACCAAAAGTGTCCCTTTATGTCAAAAATGGTTTTAGATCAGCTAGAAAACAGCGATAATAAATTATAATCACTTGCAGAATTGAGCGATAGCGATTTGTGGGGAAATTCGTCATAATTCTTTTTTTTAAATGACAGCGACAATTCTGCAACTGAGCAAATTTCAGTGTTTTTGAGTTGATTATATTATTGAATCATTTTTATTATAATTTTATTATTATTTGTTATAATTATTTATAATTATTTATTATATTATAATTTATAATTTTGTTTTTAAAAAAAAATTCATACCCGGGATGCCTATTAGACTCGTGTTTGGTCAGATTTAAGTGAGTTATCCCTAAGAATTACAAGCCTACAGTATAAAACGCCAAATTTCCTTGCAAATAATGGTACCTTTTTCAGCAAATCAGAAAGAATCATACCGCCAGGGAGGTTAAAGTCTAAACCCAAGAACAAAAACTGAATGTATTTTTTTTTTTTTTATGCCTTTGTCTTTCAGGTTTTTTATTGGGGTTTTTCGGAGGTGTACAACCTCTTTAACCACTTGTCACCCGCACACCATCAAATGACTGCACATCCCAATGGCCGCTCTCATAAGCTCGCAGCTCGGTGTGAAGGAATAAGACTTTATTCAGTATTTTCTCATAGGTTCGGTTTTTTTTTTTAAGAACCCCTGGTCCGATCTGGGTGAAATTTGGATATGATGGTCCCCCAGATCAGGGCTCTCAAGGGATATGTACTTGTAGGGATACCTTGTGTGGAAAGGGGTGTTCTAACTTTTGGGAAAATTGTGTGCTCTCTGCCTGGAGATAATTGGTTTATTCCTTAACTGATCTAAATCTCTCCCATCGCTGAGAGGGCGGGTGTACTATAAAAGCTTGCTGTGGTAATGTCGTCTGCTACGGGGATATAAATAAACCTTAGGATGGCTCCTAAAGACCTTTCATTGTGGTATGCTAATGGACACTGTATTGTGTGAATTTCTATTGACGATAAATGTGGATTGTGAGCTAGCACCGTCTAAAGGTCAGATGTCTGACTTTTAGCTCATGTAGATTATCTCAGAGACAGAATGTCTGTCGACTAAAAGATGTGTATTGAGGGGGACTCGTTAGTAAACCATTGTATGCTGTTGTGGGTGGAGTGTGTCATTGTCCATTTGATTACTGCAAGTATTCTTTTTGGTGTATACAGGGAGTGCAGAATTATTAGGCAAGTTGTATTTTTGAGGATTAATTTTATTATTGAACAACAACCATGTTCTCAATGAACCCAAAAAACTCATTAATATCAAAGCTGAATATTTTTGGAAGTAGTTTTTAGTTTGTTTTTAGTTTTATCTATTTTAGGGGGATATCTGTGTGTGCAGGTGACTATTACTGTGCATAATTATTAGGCAACTTCCTTTCCTTTGCCAAAATGGGTCAAAAGAAGGACTTGACAGGCTCAGAAAAGTCAAAAATAGTGAGATATCTTGCAGAGGGATGCAGCACTCTTAAAATTGCAAAGCTTCTGAAGCGTGATCATCGAACAATCAAGCGTTTCATTCAAAATAGTCAACAGGGTCGCAAGAAGCGTGTGGAAAAACCAAGGCGCAAAAAAACTGCCCATGAACTGAGAAAAGTCAAGCGTGCAGCTGCCAAGATGCCACTTGCCACCAGTTTGCCCATATTTCAGAGCTGCAACATCACTGGAGTGCCCAAAAACACAAGGTGTGCAATACTCAGAGACATGGCCAAGGTAAGAAAGGCTGAAAGACGACCACCACTGAACAAGACACACAAGCTGAAACGTCAAGAATGGGCCAAGAAATATCTCAAGAATGATTTTTCTAAGGTTTTATGGACTGATGAAATGAGAGTGAGTCTTGATGGGCCAGATGGATGGGCCCGTGGCTGGATTGGTAAAGGGCAGAGAGCTCCAGTCCGACTCAGACGCCAGCAAGGTGGAGGTGGAGTACTGGTTTGGGCTGGTATCATCAAAGATGAGCTTGTGGGGCCTTTTTTGGTTGAGGATGGAGTCAAGCTCAACTCCCAGTCCTACTGCCAGTTTCTGGAAGACATCTTCTTCAAGCAGTGGTACAGGAAGAAGTCTGCATCCTTCAAGAAAAACATGATTTTCCTGCAGGACAATTCTCCATCACACGCGTCCAAGTTCTCCACAACGTGGCTGGCAAGAAAGGGTATAAAAGAAGAAAAACTATTGACATGGCCTCCTTGTTCACCTGATCTGAACCCCATTGAGAACCTGTGGTCCATCATCAAATGTGAGATGTACAAGGAGGGAAAACAGTACACCTCTCTGAACAGTGTCTGGGAGGCTGTGGTTGCTGCTGCACGCAATGTTGATGGTGAACAGATCAAAACACTGACAGAATCCATGGATGGCAGGCTGCATGAGTGTCCTTGCAAAGAAAGGTGGCTATATTGGTCACTGATTTGTTTTTGTTTTGTTTTTGAATGTCAGAAATGTATATTTGTGAATGTTGAGATGTTATATTGGTTTCACTGGTAAAAATAAATAATTGAAATGGGTATACATTTGTTTTTTGTTAAGTTGCCTAATAATTATGCACAGTGATAGTCACCTGCACACACAGATATCCCCCTAAAATAGCTAAAACTAAAAACAAACTAAAAACTACTTCCAAAAATATTCAGCTTTGATATTAATGAGTTTTTTGGGTTCATTGAGAACATGGTTGTTGTTCAATAATAAAATTAATCCTCAAAAATACAACTTGCCTAATAATTATGCACTCCCTGTATAAGAGCCTCCCTTCTCAATAAAGATGGTAAATGCCTGGTACACCCTTCATGAAGTCTTGGCTCATGTTTGGGGGAATATTCTAACCATTGGGAAGAATCATCCTGGAAACTGTATTCATCTCCACTATCCCTCTACCTCCTATGGTAGCGATAATCACAAATGCTTGGCGTATTGAGGGATGGAAAGAAGGCTGCAGTACCGTAACCACTGCAGGTCCTAAGAATCGGCAATTAGAGCTGCGCCATGTTGCTAGGACACGGCGTGACCCCCTTCTCTGTAAAGAGCCGCTGATTTAACCATGTGATTGGCTGTGTCCAGTCACAGTTGGTCATATGTAAATGCGGAAGTGCTGGTAAACAGGTCTCATCGCCTCACACTGACAAAGGTTAATCAAAGTTGATTAAAGCGTAACTCCACTTTTGTTGAGAAAAAAAAACATTCCCCTTTTGGTGATCTGTGTACATTACAAGTATTTTAAATTGCAAGATCATCGCAGGGGAGAACAGGGCAGGTAATTAGGGCACTGATCATCAGTGCCCTGATTACAGTAAAGCCCCAGCAGTGACACAAATCAGTGCCCATCTGTGACACAAATAAATGCCCATTACTGGTGCCAGTCAGTGCTGCCTTTTAGTGCCTATCAGTGCCTGCTCATTAGTACCCCACCAGTAGCCCATCAATTCCCATCAGTGCTGCCCATCAGTGCCGTCTATTAGCCTATCAGTTCCCATCAGTGCTGCCTATCCATGCCACCTATCAGTGCCCACCAGTGCCGCCTACCAGTGCCCACCAGTGTCACCTATTAGTGCCCATCAGGGCTGCCTATCAGTGCTCATCAGTGCCACATATCAGTGCCACCTATCAGTGCCCATCAGTGAGGCATAATAGTACCTCCTCAGTGCCACCTAATCAGTGCCCATAAAACCTGCCTCATCAGTGCCCATAAGTGCCACCTCACCAGTGCCCATCAGGGCAGCCTACCAGTGCCCAAAAGTGCTGCCTCATCAGTGCACATCAGTGAAGCAGAAAAATTACTTATTGTAAAAAATAAAAACCAGCAGTGATTAAATACCACCAAAAGAAAGCTCTATTTGCGTGAAGAAAATTATAAAAATTGTATTTGGTTACAGTGTTCTATGATTGCGCAATTGTCATTCAAAGTGCGACAGTGCACAAAGGTGAAAAATGGCCTGGGTAGAAAGGGGGTGAAAGTGCCCAGTATTGCGGTGATTAAAGCGTAACGCCACTTTTGTTGAGAAAAAAAAACATTCTCCTCTTGGTGATCTGTGTATGTACATTACAAGGATTTTAATTTTATTTTATGCAGATTCCTACCTTTTGTTGTTGTGAACAAATAGCTGTTCTGTTTGTTTGTTTGTCTGTGTCCATGTGGAGAGTCAATCTGTATAGGAGTGGTTTTATAATTATCAATCAGCTGCTGCACCTGGAGGGCTCTAATGAGGAAGGTGGCAGGGTATGCACCCCTTTAGATGTGATTTCCCTTTGGAAAAATTACACTTTTGTTGCAGGGGATGCTCAAAATCTGATTTGTATCTTAGTGAAGACTTCTGGGAAAATCAATGAGCCAATTACACAAACAGGAAATTACAGCTATGGGGGGGAGGGGCGTTCTGTACACCATCAATGTACAAAAAGACTCCAGGTAGCCATATTACATTACATTTTACAGCAAATTACAGAACTGCAGGTTGAAAAAAAAAGGTAATTTTTAGTAACATTCCATTACGACTTGTGTCGCAATTATATATGCTATATATTTTTATTTTTATTGCTAATTTACCCCACTCCCCCATAAGTGGAGCTACCCTTTAACCACTTGCCAACCACCTAACTGTAAATATATGTCATTATTTTGACATTAAATACCGGGGGTATGGCTGTAGCTAGCTGCCATAACCCTGGTATCTTTATTTACAGTAGGCGGCCGACTTTCTGATAAAAGTGATCCCAGCTGCTGACAAACCACATGATCACTTTTATAGGCGGTGGGAGAGGTGCCCCCTCCCACCACTTCCCAGTGTCTTCTGGGTTTACCGAAGCTCTCAGTAAACCTGGAAGTGATTCGGTCCGAACGGTGGCTGGGCAGGAAGTCATGTCAGGGCAAGATGGCCATCACTTGGCTCTATGCCCTTGGAGGCAGGGTTGCCACCTCATCCCTTTAAAACAGAACACATATGAATTACACAGGTTCTGTGGCTGATTTTGGTGGTAATTAAACTCACTCGGTGCCTAATCTGCATTAGCCTGAGCCACAGAACCTGTGTAATTCATATGTGTTCTGTTTTAAAGGGATGAGGTGGCAACCCTACTTGGAGGACCGGAGCAACGTTTGACACCGCTTCTCTCTTTTGGGCTTAAAGGGATTTTCTTTTTCATCTTTAAGTCAAAATTAAAAAAAATAAAAATCAAAGTAAATGGGAGACCTGTCATGCTTATTTCTAGTACAAGGAATAAAAGTGATCAAAAAATGTAAAAATAAAGAATTTAAAGCGCCCCATCCCTCCCTATTTCAAGGGATGTTTACATTTTTTGTAATAGGAATAAAAGAGAATAAATATTTAAAAATACAAAAATTAATGCACCCCATCCCTCCTTTTTACAATGGATGTTTACATTCCTTGTACTAGGAATAAAAGTGATCAAACTTTTTTTAAATTAAAAAAATTTTAAGCGCAGAAGCGAATGCATATGTAAACATTGTTCAAACCACCCCAATCGTTAGAGCGAGAGCAATAATTGAAGTGCTAGACCTCCTCTGTAACTCTAAATCGGTAACCTGTAAAAATGTAATTTATAATGTTTTAATATATTATGTTTGGGGGTTCTAAGTACCGTATTTATCGGGGTATTGCGCACTCCGGCGTATAGCGCGCACCCCTAAAGTGGACCCTATTCCTGTGGAAAAAAATATTTTTATACTTACAGTTTTGGTGTCTTGCGCGGTGTCCATCGGCGGCCTCGTCGGGTCCGGCGTCCGTCTGCGGCTTCGGGTGTCCTGTTCGTCGGGTCCGGCGTCCTTCTGCGGCTTAGGGTGTCCTCTTCGTCGGGTCCAGCATTCGTCTGCGGCTTCGGGTGTCCTCTTCGTCGAGTCCGGCGTCCTTCTGCGGCGTCCTCCCCGCTCGATTCCCGCTTTCCCACACCAAGTTTGAATACTGCGCCGACATATACCGAGCGCAGTACACTCGTGTATAGTCGGGCAGGCTCGGCTACTCTCGCACTCACATCCTGTACGTCCAGGACGTGAGCGCGAGAGGAGCCGAGCCTGCCCGACTATACACGAGTGTACTGCGCTTGGTATATGTCGGCGCAGTATTCAAACTCGGCGCGGGAAAGCGGGTATTGGTGTATATATCGCGCACCCACAATTTTGCCCTGATTTTCAGGGCAAAAAAGTGTGCGGTATATGCCGATAAATACGGTAATTTTCTAGCAATAAATACTGAATTTTACAACAAATATCAGTGCTTCATAATACATGTATAAAATAGCCAAACTACAATGCTTGTAAATGTTACTGGTATCTCACATAAAGGTAAATTGTTTTGAGGCTTTGTTGCTCCTTCAGAATACTTACTATTCTTAAACGCGTCAGTTCTGTTTCTGTCAGTGGCTGGCTGAAAGCTTGTTGATGAAACTACCATTAATTATACTAGTGTGTGAATGGTTCTGTCATCACAGCTCTTTGTTTTACATGAGCTTCCTACGTACTCACTTCACATAGTGTTAACCTCTTTGCACATGCTGGAAAGCCTTGTACAACATCTACTCCTGTATTATTCCCTTATCAGAGATGCCGTGTATTACTGTCCCCTTGTGTGAGCCTTCGCAGGCTTCATTACACTCAGCTTTATGAGTTTAACATGATCCAACTCTTTGGAATAATATCCAGAAAAGCCAGCCTTGAATCCATTTCCAGGCACAGAGCAGATATGGATTTTACTCCCGAATTGACACAGAGTCAACAAACTGACCTAAGGACGCGTTCACATATCATGCAGTGGGAACATGGGTTCCCGCTCATGATTTTAACCACTTGCCAACTGGGCCAATTCTGATACTTCTCTTCTACATGTAAAAATCTATTTATTTTTATAAAAAATGACTTAGAATCCCCAAACATTATGGCCCAGATTCACATACATCGGCGCATATATTCTTTACGCTGACGCAGCGCAGAGAGGCAAGCACAGAATTCACAAAGCACTTGCTCTCAAAACTACGCTCGGTTTCTAAGGCGTAAGCCGGCGTAGGTGGAAGTGGGCGTGAGCCATGCAAATGAGGCATGACCCCATGCAAATGATGGGCCGAGTGCCAGACAAGTACTTAGAACGGACTGCGCATGCGTCGTGTCGTGGCCACATCCTAGTATGCATGCTCACAATCACGTCAAAACAACTGCCTAAGATACGTCGAATCACTGCCTACGGTGTGAACGTAACCTACACCCAGCTATATTCACGTACAACGTAAACTACATAAAATTTGACGGCGTGTGTTCCCTGGTCCATACCTTTGCATGGGTTGCACCTCATATATGGGGAATAAATTTACGCCGGACGTACGACTTACGCAAACCGCGTATATTATGCGCCGGACGCAAGTACATTTGTGAATCGGCGTATCTCCCTCATTTGCATATTTGAATCGAAAATCAATGGGAAAGCCACATGCGTCCAGCGTAAATATGCACCTACTCTACGCCGGCGTAGGCAAGTTACGTCGGTGGGATGAAGCCTATTTTTAGGCGTATCTTAATTTGTGGGTCGGCGCATAGATACGATGGCGCACATTTGTACTTACGTTGGCGTATCTGGAGATACGTCGCCGTAAGTGCTTTGTGAATCCGGGCCAATATATATATATTTGTTAGCAGAGGTCCTATAGAATAAAATGATTGGTGTTGCAATTTTTTATGTCAACCGGTATTTGCACAGTGGTTTTTCAAATGCAATTTTTGAGGGGAAAAAATACACTTTAATTACTTTTACAAAGACAATATAATACCTAATGTTTTGTAAAATATAAAGGATGATGTTATGCCAAGAAATTAAATACCACATGTCATGCTTTAAAATTGTGTCTGCCCGTGGAATGGCGGCAAACTACGTTATCTAAAATTCTTCATAGGTGACTATTTAAACGTCCTTTGCAGGTTACCAGTTTAGAGATACACAGGAGTTCTGGTGCTAGAATTATTGGTCTCACTCTGACGTTCACAACAAGTTTTCACATGTGTTGTGCAATCACCATTTACTTATGTGTGCAGGAGTGAAGCAACCATCCGCATTTGCACGTAAGCACGTGGGCTATTTAAAAAAAATATATTATTTATTTTATCCAAAACTTTTTTTACACTGTCTCTAGTTTTTTTTTTTTTTTTTTTTTCGGATGACCTCTTTTTCTATCACAAGGGCTAAAAAATACCCCCTTGTGACAGCATGGGCCATGACAGGTCCTCATTATGGAGAGATCTGAGGTCTTTTAGAACCCCAAATCTCTCTTCTGGCCTCCAATGCAGACACAGATCGGTCCGATCAGCTGCTTTCCTGGCCGATAACAACCAGGTAAACAAAGAGGCAGAACTGGAAGTGACAACATCCTCACTGCTTCCTGGTTCACAGAGAGGGAGGATCAACGACAGTTCCTCTCTCTCTGTGCAGCCATCGCCGCCAGTTACATCTCTTCTGGGCTCCAAATTTGGACGGGAGAGCTCAGGAAAGGCGGCGACAAGACCTACTCAAATCACTTCTGCAGTACAGGGAATCACTGGCTGAAAATTTTCATACCGGGATAAGGCCTGCAGGTGCATAGGGCAACCCATTCACACATAGGGCAGCCCATTCACATTTGTTACTGGCAGCATCACCAAGAGAAAATATAGGAAAAATGCCTAAAAAATTAGAATAATGCAACTACTACCTCATCATTACATTCAATCTTGCACAGTTATACAGATGCCTCTCCTGTGCTAAAAATGCTTACTCTGATTTTATTGTAGACTGTGCGCTTTTCACAGTGTGCATTAAAAGCTGAAGCTAGTGCAATAAAGCCTGCCTCGTTTCTTGGCTGGAGGACGTCCTGCATCATCTAGCCCTTTCTCCCTGAGGCTTACTTTCCTTGGCCCACCCTTTTTCATTTTTTGGATTTCTGTTCTTTCAATCATGGAGGCTCAGCATCACATGTGGGCAATACACAGGGCAGTATGCATGGAAATGCAACCTTCCTAGAAACAACCATATCTTCCAACTAATAAGACCATTTAATATTTTAATAACATCTCCCAAAAGCCAGCCCACTGCTTTCATTAGGGCCGAGAGTTCTTCAGAGGGTGCTTTGATGTTTTCAGAAATCTATGTACCAGTGGTGGCTGGTGCTCAAAATTTTGGGGGGGGCGCAAACAAATGAAAAAACAAAAACAAAAAAACAATTGCAGCCTCACTGTGCCCATCAAACACAGCCACTGTGCTCATCAAACGCAGCAACTGTGCAATCAATTGTCGCCACTGTGCCATGCCATCAATTGTCGCCACTGTGCCATCAATTGTCGCCACTGTGCCATGCCATAAAACGCAGCCACTGTGCCATCATTTATCGCCATTGTGCCCATCAATTGTCACCACTGTGCCATCAATTGTTGCCACTGTGCCATGCCATCAAACACAGCCACTGTGCCATCATGTATCGCCACTGTGCCCATCAATTGTCGCCACTGTGCCATCAATTGTCGCCACTGTGCTATGTCATCAAACGCAGCCACTGTGCCATCATTTATCGCCACTGTGCCATGCCATCAAATGCAGCCACTGTGCCATGCCATCAAATGCAGCCACTGTGCCATCAATTGTCGCCACTGTGCCCATTAATTGTCACCACTGTGCCATGCCATCAAACACAGCCACAGTGCCATCAATTGTCACCACTGTGCCATCAATTGTCGCCACTGTGCCATGCCAAATGCAGCCACTGTGCCATCAAACGCAGCCACTGTGCTATCAATTGTTGCCACCGTGCCATCAATTGTCACCACTGTGCCATCAATTGTTACCACTGTGCCATCAATTGACACCACTGTGCCCATCAATTGTCACCACTGTGCCATGCCAAACACTCCCACTGTGCCATCAATTGTTGCCACTGTGCCCTGTAACATGCTGCCAGATTACCCCCTCCCCCACCCCGTTAGCATGTTAAATGGGGGGGGGGGCAAGGAGGGCAAAATATGAGCATATTAAATTTCAGCTTTAAAATCAGGAGCTGATGCAACTATTAGGGATTCCTACACACAAGATGCAAATGAGAAAAGATGTAAAAATACAAAAACACATCAGTATGCTGATTCCGGTATTTACCCAGGGATTGTTTAAGCTGTAATATTGGTAATTTTTTTTTTTTTATCTTTTATGCACAGCCAATATGATGCAGAATCCTATGTCCAATTCTGTTGTGATAATAGATAGTCTTTAAAAATGACCATCATTTTTTTTGAATGGAAAATTTTATTAACCTGCACAATGGCAACCATGGATATGAATTGAAGTTTGTATATTGCTTGCGAAACACGCAATGAATTACTGATTGCTTTCAGATCTTTATGCACCTTGCAAGTATGATGGAAATGTTATAAAATTGTACAACTCTATTCCCATGAATGCATACAGAAGGGCAGGAGAGCAAGGATGTAACGTGCAGTAACCATTCAGAGTCTGTAAAGGCAGTTTATAAAAACTGGAATAAAGTTAAATGAGTGTTCTAAGCCAGTGGTTCTCAACCCTGTCCTCAAGTACCCCCAACAGGCCATGATTTGGGAATTTCGCTTAGATAAAATAGCTTTTCCAAAATACCAAGCCATTGACTCAGATTTAAAGCACCTATGCAAGATAAAGGAAAACTTGCAAACATGGCCTGTTGAGAACAGGGTTGAGAACCACTGTTCTAAGCAACCACTGAGTTTCCTAAGCTACTAAATTTACCAAAAAAACGTAAAATAATTTTAACCGCTTGCTGCCCAGCTGCCGTCATTATACGATTGCGCAAACTTTCGTAGCTACACATCGGCCCTTTAAGCGGAATAGCAGGCGCGCACACGCCTGCTGCACAGCGGGGGTGCCGATGCTCGTGGCCGGCGATCTCGATGACCGCCGGCCACAAACGCTTGTGGGCACGGAAGGCAGAACAGGGACGTGTGCGTGTAAACACACACAACCCAGTTCTGTGAAGAGAGGATTGAGATTGTGAGTTCCTACAAGCTGGGAACCACGATCTCTCATCTCCTAGAGTCAGTCCCATCCCCCACAGTTAGAACACCTGACAATGACATTTACACAGTAATCAGTGCACTTTTATAGCACTGATCACTGTATAAATGCCAATGGTCCCAAAAATGTGTCAAAAGTGTCCGATATAACCACCATAATGTCACAGCCCTGAAAAAAATCGCAGATTGCCGCCATTACTAGCAAAAAAAATTATAAAAATTCCATAAATCTATCCCCTATTTTGTAGACGCTAAGGGCCAGATTCACATACACTTAATATTGCGCTGCGTAATCGAAATACTCTACGCTGCCGTATTTCACCAGGCTCTACACCGAATCCTGGTAGATTTTTGCCCGTACGCTACGGCGGCGTAGTCTATTTCTCGCCGCGTAATCGAAATACGCGATTAGGGGGCGTGTCCCCGCGGCGATCGAACTGCGCATGCTCCGTTCAGAAATTTCCCGCCGTGCATTGCGCGAAATCACGTCGTTACGTCATTCATTGTTTGAGTAGTGTCGTTTACGAACATTCCTATTCCCGGAAAAACTTACGTAAAAAAAAAAAAAGACGTCGGAAAACGTAGAAATTCGATGCGGGAACGACGGCCATACTTAACATGGGCTGTCTAATATTAGAGCAGCAAAAAGCTGGTATAGTGTTACGCAAATAAAAGATGACTAAAGATGCCGTAAGAGATTGCGATTGAAGATCGTAATTTCGGGGATCGCCGGCAAAAGCTCATTTGCATACCCCGACGCTGAAAACGACGGGAAGTCCACCCAGTGGCCGCAATTTTATTGCAGCGTAGATCCGAAGGCGTATGAACACGTAATCCAGTCGAATTGAAGCCCGCAGCCGTCTATTCATGGTTTGAGGTTTTCGACTAGCTAGAAAACGCACGTAATTTGAAATTACTCCAGTCTAACACCAGTTAGACAGGCGTAATGGCTCTCTAAATCTGGGCCTATAACTTTTGCGCAAACCAATCAATATATGCTTTTTGCGATTTTTTTATTACCAAACATATGTAGAAGAATACATATCAGCTTAAATTGAGCTTAAATTGAGAAAAAAAAATCCGGATATTTATCATACCAAAAAGTAAAACATTGCTTTTTTTTTTCAAAATTGCCACTCTATTTGTAGGGAAAAAAGGATGTACATTTTGTTTAGGAGCCATGTCGTACAACCGCGCAATTGTCATTTAAAGTGACGCAGCGCCGAATCACAATAAAGATCTACTTTTTATTGTGACTGTGACTTTATGGTGGACACTTTTGACACATTTTTGGGACCATTGTCATTGTTACAGCAATCAGTGCTATAAAAATGCACTGATTACTGTAAAAATGACACTGGCAGTGAAGTGTGCCCTAGGAAGTGATTCTTACTGTTAGGGGGAGGAGCTACCAGTGACACGTCACTGATCACTGTTTCCGGTCACGGGAAACAGAAGATCAGTGACATGACACTAGGCAGAACAGGGGAATGTCTTGTTTACAAAGGCATCCCCCTGTTCTGCCTTTGCCGACCGCAATCGCGGGCCACCCGGGAACATCGAGTTCACGGGACTTGCAAGCACACTCACGAGGCACGCCCATTTGCCTGCCCGTGCCATGTTGTGGGCTGCGGTCAGCAAGTGGTTAACGTAAATCCTGTTGACAGTTTTCTTTTCTTGTTTAGCCATCTCCTGTGGTCATAGGCTCCAGCCTGCTACCTGCTCTTGGTCCATCACTGTGCTGGGCAACATCACTGAACAATAGTAATAATCGTGCAGCTACAGGAGCTGGTTGATACCTATAAATGCCTGCTGTGCAATGTCTAGCCTGGCTCACCACCCTTTAAGGGTGTAAGTTTCATGGCCCAGGCATATCCAGTAACACCTCAGTCTGTCCCCAATGTCTCGGAGAAGTTAAAAGGAAAAGCGGATGACTCCTAATTGCCAACATTGCGTCCGGTCTTGCAGACTGCATTTTGAAGCATGGAGCAGGGCAGGTGCAGAGGCTGCTGGGGAAGGTAGGTCCTTGGATGGTGCAGTCCTAAACTGTGGAGGGCAGTGTGGGCTATATCTCCAAGAGTACCTGGGAAGAGAAAGGAGGCTGATCTGCCTTTGTTAGTGAGGTATCTAGGGGAAGTAGCTACAGGAATGTGGTACTGAGCAGAGCTGTGTGCTGGGAAGACAGACAGAAAGGCTGCTGCGGGAGAGACTGGCTGCTGGGAGATGCTGCTGTGTGAGGAGGAAGAGAGCTGCACAGTGGGGTGAGACTGCTGACTCCAGAGGAGAGAGAGACTATCTTCGGGGAGCTATTCTGCCAGAACAATATAGAGCAGAGCCACAACAGAGAGGACCAAGCCATGAAAAGGACTTAGAGCTACCACTGGCTAGACAGGGGAGACCATTTGTGTGGTATAATGTCTTGCTTGGCCACCAGGAGACAGCCAGAGATCAGCATTTATGGTGAGAGGCTGCTTGACCATAAGCGTTTACTTTGACTGTGCTGAACATCCAGAGGCGTATCTAGTGAAAATAGCGCCTATGGCAAGCACTGAAACTGCGCCCCTGTCGAAACATTGGAAACCCATCTTTCAGATAACTTTAACAAAAAAAAAACAGCTAACAAAACTAGTGATATTTATCATCACTTGTTATACCTTGGGTAGTGACATATCCTCTTTATGGAGAAATCTGAAGTTTATTAGACCCCTGATCCCTCCTCTGCCCTCCAAGGCCAGGTACATGCAGAACCAATACTGGAAGTGATAAAATCTTCATCCCTTAAGACCTCAGTTTTCACAGAGGAGAGGGAGAAACTGATGTTCCTCCTTCTTTGTGCGCTGCCAATCTGACCAGATGAAATGGGAGAGCCTGGGAGAACAGTGTAGGGCTGTGGCTGAACGCAGAAGGGATAGCGCTGCCATTGTCCATTAGCAAAGGTGCTGCCTATGCTCTGGAGGAGGGAAGAAGAGACCCTCGGACCCTGGTAAGTGCCTTGCTGCCCAGGCACTCAACAGCGACCCCTTCATGTGGCGCCTATGGCACTTGCCATACCCTAGATACGCCACTGTGACCTTACTACCAATCAGGAATGGCCCAAGACTTTGGAACCTTACCTACCCCTATAGGATAAACACTCTTGTAGAAAGAAGAGATCGCTTGAAGAGAAGTTATTGGGCCCCAATGCCAGCTGACTGTGTCTTACCCTCCCACTGACCAGCAGCATAGTCTAGACTCTTTCAATGATAGAAAGGATATGTAAATCAGATCCTAATTCCTATTAGCCATATTTTGGTCTTGAAGTTAGTTTTCAGTGTATTTGTTGCTGTAACACTACCTAACATACCCTTTCTACAGGGCTTCTTTGTTCTTTAGTAAAGCCTACAACGGGTGTGTTGGCAAGTTTGGGTTCATCCATTCAGTGGCTCCTTTAGAGGGTACCACTACAAGCTTGCTTATAAGTTAATACACAGGTTTATCCTAAGTAATAGATTTTATGGGAAAATGGAACTGCTTCCTTTACCATGTTGTGTCTGTACTTTTATATAACATTTTTTTTCATTGTCAAGCTTGACCTTTGCAAGAGATTTTTCTGTATAAGCACCAGTACACATTCGATAGCACCAGGCAGTCCAGGAGAGTGTGGCATAGCCAAGGTTATTGCAGTCTCTGTCTCTTCTCAGGGAGCCGGGATGAGCGCTGGGAGTTTGCTCACACTTGGCAGCTGCTGAACCTATTAACCTATTACACTTCTTTCAATCTATGCCGTAACTCACGCTCTTCAGTTCCATTCTGCTATTGCAGCATCAACACACCTCACTGGGAGCACCCGTGTGGATACAGCACACAAAGCTTAGCATCAATATACAAAAAAAACTCTGCAAAAGCTGGAAAGACTTTTATCTTAACATAATCTATGTCTGAGAGGCTTTAAAGGGATTGTCCCATCCTGCTTTTAAAGCATCATACAACTGTTCAACAAGAACACAAAGCCCTGGACAGTGCAGTTCCTGCCTACTGGGCCATTTCAACGTAAGGCCAGTGGTTCTGGTCAGCAACCGTTTTTCGGGTTGTAAAAAATGAAATTTTGAATGGTCTAGAAAAAAACAACGTTTTTTTCAATCCGATCATTAAACCGACCTTGCCTACACACGATTGTGAAAAGAAATGCTCTAGCAAAGTGCAGTGACATACAACACATACAACGGCACTATAAAGGGGAAATTCCATTCGGATGGCGCCACCCTTGGGGCTGCTTTTGCTGATTAGTGTTGCTCACGAATATTCGAATTGCGAATATTCGCTACGAATATTGCATATTCGAGTATTCGCGAATATCGCGAATATCGCGGCGAATATTCGCTATTTCGAATATTCGAATGTTTTAATTTTTTTTTTGGAACAGATCACATCCTAGAGATCCCATCGACGTCTAAAAGCATTGTGGTATGATTAGAGACCTGGGCCGAGTGCTGCAGCGCTCATTTTATATTGCCGAAAAATCGCAATGCGATTATTCGGCAAATAGCGATATCGCGCGATATTTTATATTGTAATTTACGAATATTCTGAGCCAATCAGAGTACTCCATTCCGCATTTCTCGAAATTTCGAAATTATTTTGTATTGTAATATATCACGAATATTCTGAGCCAATCAGAGTGCTCCTTCCGCATTTCTGAATATTCGCAATTATTTTGTATTGTAATATATCACGAATATTCTGAGCCAATCAGAGTGCTCCTTCCGCATTTGCCGAATATTCGCAATTATTGTGTATTGTAATATATCACGAATATTCGAGCCAATCAGAGTGCTCCATTCCGCATTTCTCGAATATTCGCAATTATTGTGTATTGTAATATATCACGAATATTCGAGCCAATGATCTCCTTCCGCATTTTCGAATATTCGAATTATTTTATATTGTAATATATCACGAATTTCTGAGCCAATCAAGTGCTCCTTCCGATTTGCCGAATATTCGCAATTATTTTGTATTGTAAATATCACGAATATTCGAGCCAATCAGAGTGCTCCATTCCGCATTTCTCGAAAAATCGCAATAGAAAAATCGCAATGCGAAAAATCGCAATAGCGAAAATTCGCAATATTTAATTTCCAAAAAATATCACGAATATTCGTATTTAGCGAATATTTCTCGATATTCGACTTTATTCGATATATCGCGAAATCGAATATGGCATATTCTGCTCAACACTATTGCTGATTTTGTGTTAGAAAAAAGACGATTAGCGCTTGTCAGTCTGTTACTGCGTGATGAATGTGATTACTCCATACGAACGCTAGTTTTACCAGAACGAGCGCTCCCGTCTCATAACTTGCTTCTGAGCATGCGCGTTTTTTTTTCACGTCGTTAAATCCCACACGTGATCATTTTTACGACGTTAAAAACGACAACGTTAAAAACTACGTGAAATATTAGAGCATGTTCTAAATTTTTAATGCCCATTTTTTACATCGCAAAAAATTCTCTGGAGCCCACACACGAACGTTTTTAATGACATAAACAAAAACTTAATTTTTTACAACCCGAAAAATGGTCGTGTGTACGCGGCATAAGAATTAAATAAAATTTCAGTTTTAACCACTACAATACAGGGCATTTTCACCCCCTTCCTACCCAGACCAATTTTCAGTTTTCAGCGCTGTCGCACAATTGCGCAATAATGCAAAGCTGTACATATTTTAATTTTTTTTAGCTTTCTTTTGGTGGTATTTGATCACCTCTGCGGTTTTTATTGTTTGCGCTATAAACAAAAGAAGAGCGACAAGTTTGAAAATAACACAATATTTATTTACTTTTTGCTGTAATAAATATCCCAATTAAAAAATATATATTTTTACTCAGTTTAGGCTGATGTATATTCTTCTACATATTTTTGGTAAAAAAAATCACAATAAGCGTATATTGACTGGTTTGCGCAAAACTTATTGTGTCTACAAAATGGGGGATAGATTTATGGCATTTTTTTTTGTTTACTAGTAATGCTGCGATTTTTATTGTCACTGCGACATTGCGGTGGACATTTCAGACACTTTTGACACATTTTTGGGACCATTCACATTTATAGAGCAATTAGTGCTATAAAAATAACACTAGGGGGCGATCAAGGGGTTAAATGTATATCCTAGGGAGTGATTCTAAATGTAGGGGGCGGGGATTTACAAAGGGAGGAGACCCATCAGTGTTCCTCTGTATTGGGAACACACCATCAGTCTCCTCTCACCTGACAGGACTTGGATCTGTGTGTTTACACACACAGATCCACGGTTCTGCTCTGTTACCGGGCAATCGCAGGTGCACGTGACTCGGGTCCCGAGTCACGTGGCGCGAGCGTGCCCCCTAGGCGGCCGTTTAGCCGAGAATGTCATATTACGCCCCCGCCCAGGATGGTAAATCCCTCCTGGGGACATCATTTGACAATGGGCAGGTAGGGAATCGGTTAAAATGAACACCCTCTGGTATCAACTTTTATAGATGGATAGATTTGTTTTTGTTTTTAATCCTTAGTCTAACCCAGTGGTGTCCAAACTGCGGCCCGGGGGCCAGACGCGGCCCCTTGCTTGCTCTTATCTGGCCCTTGGGGCATTATTTGCTCCACTATCATCGACAAAGATACACAATTCCTCCCAATGACTCCAACAATGAGATGACGTTTATACTGACACAAGCAAAGGGGTACAGTTCCTTCCAATGACACCAATGATGGGGGAGGGGCACCAATTACACCACTGATGGGGCACAGTTCCTTCCAATGAAACCAACAATGAGGTTCAATTGACACCACTGATGGGGCAAAATTCCTCCCAATGACACCAAAGTTGGGGCATTGTTTACTCCCACTAATTGCGGGACATTTTCTACTCCCGATGGCCACAGTCTGGGCCCCCTAAAGTCTGAAGGACAGTAAACTGGCCCTTTGTTTAGAAAGTTTGGAGACCCCTGGTCTAACCTATTGAAATAATTTTTTTTCCAAGCACCATTACAAAAGGCATGGAAATCTACATACATGTGGGGTCCCTGTAATCATGATAGGTATGAGAAAATGATTTATTTAAAAAAATGTCAGATTTTTATTTTTATCAAAAATATGTAGAAGAATACGTATCGGACTAAACTGAGAAATGTTTTTTTTGGATCACCGCAGAGGTGATCAAATACCACCAAAAGAAAGCTCTATTTGTGGGAAAAAAAGGACGTCAATTTTGGTTAAAGTTTTGTAAAGCGAGACCTTCCCACAGCATTGAAGCCATGGCTGGGGAAAGAGAGATTACTGACATCCGACATCACATGACCAGCAGACTGAGAAGTCTGCTCTATCCCATTCCTTTGTTATGATCCTGACTGTAGGGTGGCTCGGCCACTGATGGATCACTGTGTCCCAGACGGGGAGAAGCCGGGAGAAGCACCGGCAATCAAAGCCACAAGGTGAAACAAACAGGCAGTGTATTCAATTACTATATCAAGGACTTGATAAACCACATGCGCACGAAACGCGTTGTCACGGCAACAGGGACGCTTGTGTTCCTCGCTGACCACGGCGTCTTCCTCTTCTGGGCACTGTGCTTTCGCCCAGGTCTCCAGTGATGCCGTCCATCCTATCTGTTCATGGCGGCTTCCTCCTCTGAGCATTGCGCTCCTGCCCAGGGCTCCATCCACACACGCCGGCTGGTCCAGCATGGATACACTGCCTGTTTGTTTCACCTTGGAGCTTTGACGGTCAGTGTTTCCCCTGGGATCTCCTCGTCTGGGACACAGTGATCAATCGATGCCCGGGCCACCCTACAGTCAGCACAGTAACATTTCTACTTTATGCTTAATGTATTATGTACTGTTTAAAACTTTTTTTATGAATAAATTGCCAACGAGTTCATCTGGCACACATTGTGGATTATTGCAGCCACCTTTTATTACTAATCATCCCAGACTTTGAGCGCTGTCAGTTTTTTTTTGTTCCTAATACGGTAACAGCAATCAATACATATAGACAGCTACGGCCCCTTTTTTTGATTTGCATTATTACACTGGAATTTTTATTTTATTTTTTACAGCAACTGGCAATCAGCAAACTGCATTTATGCACTAAACTAACTTAAAAAGTTGATTACAGGGAAATAACTACTGAAGGTTTTTTAAAGTGATTATGTTCTCAAATGGCAAATAGTTACATTTTAGGTTATTTAATTATGGGTCAGTAAGTGCAATTTGGCAAAGCATAATAAGTGAAATAACAGAACACTGTAGCTAATGTGCTTAGTCAGTTCCATGTTATTTATGAGTGATTATTAGTGCTATGTATATATCACTCTCTGCTGGCCTAAATGAGTGAGCAAAGGGCAGTATTAGTCCTGAAGCTTTCTATGAGAAGTGCTTTTTTTTGGCTGCCTCTAGCAGCAGTACAGACTGTGCGGCATTGGTGTTTAACCCTGCTTTCCCTTCCTGTCAGCAAGTATTAGTGCTGGGTCAGCTCTGTCTGAGTGTGAAGAAATGGATTATTATACTCAGCATTACTAAGAGACAGCCAGGAGGACAGAGAACTTGAGAGAATGAAGAGCATGCTTGAGACGCCAAACCGTGAGCTACAATTCGCCAACCACTGAGCTCTTAGATTTGTGCTAACGCAGATATAACGCCTCGCACTGCAGCCTCTCTTGTATGACTGAAATAGAGATTTATAGCATGCTGAAAAATGAAAAAAGAAAGAAAAACTTGTGTTTTATAAAAACAAACCATATACTGTAAATATATATTTAAAAAAAAATAGTTTTAGAAGTCAAATACTAAACTTTCCGATGCAATAAACAACATCATGTACGTATATATTTCATCTGAATTAAAAGAAAAAACTATCATGAAAAAAAAATGTGGAGGCTGTCATTGCTGTCATGTTTCCATAAATGTTATTTGCCTGGTTTTCTTTTGTTTTAAAAATTTGACCCAGAACCCAGTATGCAGCAAATTTGAGAAAAAAATTATCTTATTTGCTTTTCTATAGAATACGCAGTACAATATTTTTCATTGCAGTGGTTTCTGAATATACATACTTTTTTTGTGTCCAGAATTCCTCTCTTACACTAATATCCAAGTGGATTTAGCCTGAAATAAGGGGGTAGATTCACATACACTTAATATTCCGCTGCGTAATCGAAATACTCTACGCTGCCGTATTTTACCAGGCTCTACACCGAATCCTGGTAGATTTTTGACCGTACGCTACGGCGGCGTAGTCTATTTCTCGCCGCGTAATCGAAATACGCGATTGGGGGGCGTGAAGCATTTAAATTAAGCGCGCCCCCGCGGCGATCGAACTGCGCATGCTCCGTTCAGAAATTTCCCGCCGTGCATTGCGCGAAATCACGTCGTTACGTCATTCGTTGTTTGAGTAGCGGCGTTTACGAACATTCCTATTCCCGGACGGCTTACGTAAAAAATAATAAAAGACGTCGGAAAACGTAGAAATTCGACGCGGGAACGACGGCCATACTTAACATGGGCTGTCTAATATTAGAGCAGCAAAAAGCTGGTATAGTGTTACGCAAATAAAAGATGACTAAAGGTGCCGTAAGAGATTGTGATTGAAGATCGTAATTTCGGGGATCGCCGGCAAAAGCTCATTTGCATACCCCAACGCGGAAAACGACGGGAAGTCCACCCAGTGGCCGCAATTTTATTGCAGCGTAGATCCGAAGGCGTACAAACACGTAATCCAGTCGAATTGAAGCCCGCAGCCGTCTAATTCATGGTTTGAGGTTTTCGACTAGCTAGAAAACGCGCGTAATTTGAAATTACTCCAGTCTAACACCAGTTAGACAGGCGTAATGGCTCTCTGAATCTGGCCCAAGGTATATTGAGAGGCAGTCCTTTACTCACCAACAGGTTCAGCAATTGATGATCCATATTATGATTATTATATGATGCTTAAAGGGGTTGTAAAGGTTTTTTTTTTATTTTCTAAATGGGTTCCTTTAACTACTTAAAACCCGGACCTTTAGGCAGCTAAAGGACCCGGCCAGGTTTTGCGATTCGGCACTGCGTCGCTTTAACAGACAATTGCACGGTCATGTACGTGGTTCCCAAACAAAATTGGGGTCCTTTTTTTCCCACAAATAGAGCTTTCTTTTGGTGGTATTTGATCACCTCTGCGGTTTTTATTTGTTGCGCTATAAACAAAAATAGAGCGACAATTTTGAAAAAAATTCAATATTTTTTACTTTTTGCTATAATAAATATCCCCCAAAAACATATATAACATTTTTTTCCCTCAGTTTAGGCCGATACGTATTCTTCTACCTATTTTTGGTAAAAAAAAAATCGCAATAAGCGGTTATCGATTGGTTTGCGCAAAATGTATAGTGTTTACAAAATAGGGGATAGTTTTATTGCATTTTTATTATTTTATTATTTTTTACTACTAATGGCGCCGATCAGCGATTTTTTTCATGACTGCGACATTATGGCGGACACTTCGGACAATTTTGACACATTTTTGGGACCATTGTCATTTTCACAGCAAAAATTATTGTGAAAATGACAGTTGCAGTTTGGGAGTTAACCACAGGGGGCGCTGTAGGATTTAGGGTTCACCTAGTTTGTGTTTACAACTGTAGGGGGGTGTGGCTGTAGGTCTGACGTCATCGATCGAGTCTCCCTATAAAAGAGATCACTCGATCGATGCAGCCGCCACAGTGAAGCACGGGGAAGCCGTGTTTACATACGGCTCTCCCCGTTCTTCAGCAACGGGTTCTGCCTTAACGTGCCCTTCTGTGGACGTATATCTACATGCGGCGGTCGGGAAGTGGTTAAAGGAACCTATTTAGAAAATAAAAAACTAACCTTTACAACCCCTTTAAAGCGGAGTTCCAACATATATACTGTATATATAAACAAATGTAAAAAAAACATTTCTTAAGGTCAGAACATTGACATATAAACACTCACGTGTTTTGAAAATTTCGTCCCTCAATGTCCGCTTTAATATAAAAAAATGTACTTATATTATCGTTTCCTGGCAGTTCCCATATTTCTTGTGGCCTTGTGAAGCCCATAAGCATAATGTTCCAGGATACGGTGCAGCTGAGTGACCAGCATGCACCGCCCGTTCTCGCGCACGCGAAGTATGACAGGCTCGCAGGGTCGTAAACTTCTCACGTTGCCCTCACAATGAGCGGCGGCGTCGGACGTGCCACCCCGTTGTGATGGCAACAAAGCCCTTGGCTCTGCCCAATGACTCCTGGGAAATGATCACACACATCTCCCAGGAGCAGTAGCGAGCAGAGGAGCCAAGGGAAGTGACATCAGGAGCCGCAGTGAGGAAGGGGAAGATTAGAAGGGACCACATAGCAACAAGTAAAAAACAAAAAATTCTCCAAATGTAATTTCTTATGTTATTTGCTGCACATTTATTTTCAAATATTTTTATGGGTAAAACTCCACTTTAACTTTAAATATCCCCAGTGTTCAACGCATCCTATAGTCCAGGAAAAGGTGCTGACAGGATAGTGCCTCCACCAAACAATAACACTGCCGCTTACCAGATGGATGTGATCTCTAATTATAGGAGATCAATATGCGCATATGCTTGATATCCCAGCCTGGGGTCTCTATTGGTAGCATAAATCCCTCAGTGTGGTTCAATATTGCATAGAAGATGTCTCAAACAACATAGCAATTCAGGATGCAGCACATAAAAACAGGGAAGGGATTGGCATAGCGCAAAACCCTTAAAAATGTAATAAGTAACATAAAAGTTCTGGGGGTGCTGCTACACACAAAAGTTTTTTGTATCCTAATGCATAGAATGCATACATATAAAAAAAACTTCTGCCTTTACAACTCAACACACAGCCATTAGTGCCTAATTCTTTGGCAACAAAAGTTAGTAAACCCCCTAAGTGAAAATTTAAAAATTTGGCCCAATTAGCCATTTTCGGTGTCATGTGACTCATTAGTGTTACAAGGACTCAAGTGTGAATGGGGAGCAGGTGTGTTACATTTGGTGTTATCGCTCTCACTATCTCATACTGGTCATAGGAAGTTCAACATGGCACCTCATAGCAAAGAACTCTCTGAGGAGCTGAAAAAAAAGAATTGTTGCTCTACATAAAGATGGCCTAGGATATAAGAAGATTGCCAAGACCCTGAAACTGAGCTGCAGCACGGTGGCCAAGATCTTACAGCAGTTTAATAGGACAGGTTCCACTCAGAACAGGCCTTGCCATGGTCGACCAAAGAAGTTGAGTGCACGTTCTCAGCGTCATATCCAGAGGTTGTCTTTGGGAAATAGATGTATGAGTGCTGCAAGCATTGCTGCAGAGGTTGAAGGGGTGGGGGGGACAGCCTGTCAGTGCTCAGACCATACGCTGCACACTGCATCAAATTGGTCTGCAGGGCTGTTGTCCCAGAAGGAAGCCTCTTCTAAAGATGATGCACAAGAAAGCCAGCAAACAGTTTTCTGAAAATAAGCAGACAAAGGACATGGATTACAGGAACCATGTTCTGTGGTCTGATGAGACATATATAAACTTATTTGGCTCATATAGTGTCAAGCATGTGTGGCGACAACCTGGTGAAGAGTACAAAGCAGATGCAGGTGTTCAGGGTGCAGTGCAGATGCCTACACCCCCACTGGATGATCTCCCTGCAAGTGAGAAAGACGGGGCGAATTACAGGTGAAGTAAGGTTCTAGAGCCAGCTGGGTGCTTCAGCTTAAAGCGAAGGTTTACACAAAAAGTGAACCTCCGCTTTTTGGATCCCTCCCCCCCTCCGGTGTCACATTTGGCACCTTTCAGGGGGGAGGAGGTGCAGATACCTGTATAAAACAGGTATTTGCACCACTTCCGGGTTCTGACTCCCGCGGAAGTCCAGCCCCTTCACATCACACCCCCCCTGCTGTTTTCTGGGAAACACTGTTCCCGGGAGAGAGCGGGGACTAGTGATGGCACGCCGCGATACTCGGCATTGTGCAGTAGGGAATCGGCCAGTGAAGCCACAAGGCTTCACTTTCTGATTTCCTCACCGAGGATGGTGGCGGAAGCAGCCAAGGACCGAGTGATTGCTCAGCCTCGTCTGCTGACATCCCGGTGAGCTAAACAGGTAAGTGTCCATTTTTTTTAAGTCAGCAGCTGCAGTATTTGTAGCTGCTGGCTTTAAAAAAAAAATCTGGTGGACCCTCGCTTTAACACAGCAGCAAAAGTTGGACATGTGGAAGATTGTAGAGCTTTTAAGGAATGGGGAGAACAAGGGGGTGGTGGGGGGATTACATGCAAAGGTCAGAGCTGAAGTGGGGTGAAAGTGAGATGTGGATGCAAAGGTAAGCAGCTGTGAAAGAAGGCTGAGCTCTGCACTCTGTGTAGCTCACCCCTGAACTTTTCACTTTGTAGGTAGTGTACCACTGAACTCTTCACATAGCGCAACCCTGATCTCTTCACTCTGTGTGTAACCCCCCCGTACATTGTGAAATTTGACCACATCCACTATTTGATGGAGGGTATGTGCAGGGGAGAAGGGGATTTCAGGAGACGTGGTCAAGTTACTGCACATATTTAAAAAAAAAGGCCTGGTTATACTTAGATCTTTTATATTTATATCTTAGAAAAAAAATGTTATCCATGGTAGCGCTGTAAACAATAATTTTGCAATTGATAGTTGGTTTAGGTAATGGTTTTCTTTGTGTTACTGATTAGTAGATGTTGTTCTCGCTTTCCTATTGGAAAAGTATAAAATTAGTATTTGGGCAATCTAATGAAGTAAACTCAATTCTTGAAATGATATGACGGTATTCCACATGTTGTTGTATCACACAATTCTGATTGTATACTCAATTAACAATTTAGAATTCTGTGAATAGTTAAGCAGGAACAGCATGTCTTTGCTTTTGAGTACAGGTGATGCAAATAGAAGTACTTTATTTTATCTGCTGTACACTCTGCATCATCTCTTCTCTCTGTGCTGTCTTGTGCCCTGACCTTTTGAAAGCTGTTCCGATTAGAGTTAAGGATTTATCTTTGTTCGGTGAGGATATGTGCTCTGACCAGCTGTACATGAATCTCCACTATTTTTAGACATGTTTATGTGCAGTGAATTGACTGCTAAGAACATATTTTTTACCTTGTGGCCATGGAGAAACCATAACTGCCTACAATGTATTGGAGAACAAGCACTGTATCTGTGCATTTTTGTGAAACAAAATGTATAGTGGTTTTGTATATATGTTCTTTAATAATTGTGGTCAACACTAAAGACAATAAGAATTGTATTTTTGATTTTATTTGGGTTAATATAAAATATTGAGCATTAATAATTTGTATACTTATTTTTAGCCACCAGGGCTCTAGGCTGTTTCTCAAATGTTTATCTCTGTCTGCTATGTTGTACAAAGCTCATTGTTTAGAATTTTTCAAGCTGAAATCTGAATAGTCATAGGAGAGACTTAACCCCTATTCATATGGCTTCATTGAAGGTTTCATTCAGACAAAAGGAGCTTTTACAAAAGTGGTATATGCTTTTCTGTCTCTTTAACTAATCCATAGTGCTCTGTGAAACATGTATCAATGATTAAATGTGTGTTTTTGTTAATTTGTTTGAAAAAAGATTTGTATGCATATAGTAATAACACAGATTTAAAAAAATAAAATAAACAGTTTTTTTTTTTTAATTTAATGTCCAATTAAATATTAATTGGCTTCATCGCAAATACAAAAAAGAAAAATTGTGATGCTGGCATCGTTCAGCACTCGAGGGTTGGTTTTCAATGCCGAGGTCAATATGCAAATATGGAGGGAAATTTACATTAGGGAGGGTTAGTATAATGATGTGTTGAGATCACTGTAACAAATAAGTTGCCCTATTTGCATAACATTTTAATAAGTCCCAGTGAAAAGGGGTAAGCAAATCATAGTCCTATTTTCAAAGGTAAAAACTCATCAGATGGTGATTTAATAGGTGGAAATGGACTGCTCTCCTGCAGGTAAAATACTGACATCAAACCACAAGGAACCACAGAACAGTGATGAGATAGAAAGGAAATCCTCCACCTTCCAAACAAACTGCCTCTCAGGCCGCGTACACACGACCAAATAAATCCGATAAAATCGGTCTGATAGACCAATTTGATCGGATTTGTCTGCTGGGATATATTGGTTTGATCGTGTACACTCGATCAAACCAAAATCCCCGCCGGCAGACAGCGCGGTGACGTGGCGGTGACGTTGACGCCGCCACATCACCGTCACCAGGAAGTAAAACACTTCCGCGTATGCGTCGATTCCATTCGACGCATATGCGGACAGATATGTCTGCTGGTTAGTACACTAACCAGCAGACATGTCGGACGGACGGGTTCCCAGCAGACAGATTTTAAAGCATGCTTTAAAATTTGTCTGCTGGAAAAACCTGTCTGTCCGCCCGTACACACGATCGAATTTGTCCGTTGGACCGTTTCCAGCAGATTCGATCGTGTGTACACGGCCTTACCGAAAGGAAAGATCCCAACCAGTGATCTTCTGTTGGCGTGTGGCTTTGTAACCCAGCGTGCTGACGTCATCACTACATACAAAGTCCCAGAGTGTTAGCCGACTGGCTACTAATTTTCACATGCGATTTTTTATCTTTTTATTTTAAGTGCGATTTTATTTTATTTTTTACATTAAAATGTTTTACTGAATTAAGCTTCTTTCCTTCCTCACTTGGCTGTAATTACATCTGACCATCTGTGAGCAGCGAGAGATTCATTGGATACCAGTGAGACGATATCCTGTGACATAGACCCCCAGGTTGGGTTAGAAAGCCACACGCCAACAGAAGATCTCTGGTTGGGATCTTTTCTTTCGGTAAGAGGCAGTTTGTTTGGAAGGTGGAGGATTTCCTTTCTATCCCATCACTGTTCTGTGGTTCCTTGTGGTTTGATGTTACTATTTCACCTGCAGAAGAACAGTCCATTTCCAGCTATTGAATCACCGTCTGATGCGTTTTTACCTTTGCAAATAGGGCAACTTATTTGTTACAGTGATCTCAACACATCAATAGCAGAACGATTTTTATTATTTGTGCGATTTGTTTTTTTTTTTGTTTGAATGATCACTTTATTTTGTGCAGCTTGTTTTCTTTACTTAGGCTTATTTTGTGTGTGTCTCACATTTAAAGTTGCAGCATTTATTATTTGTCGTTTTTTGACAGCGCAGTATCACCACAATTTTTACACAGGGTTAGTATATTGCCCTGTACACACGATCAGTTCGTCTGATGAAAACGGTCTGATGGATTTTTCCATCAGTTATCCGATGAAGCTGACTGATGATCAGTCGTGCCTACACACCATCAGTTAAAAAAACAATTGTGTAAGAACGCGGTGACGTAAAACACAACGCCGTGCTGAAAAAAATGAAGTTCAATGCTTCCAGGCATGCGTCGACTTGATTGTGAGCATGCATGGATTTTAACCGATAGACGTACCCACAGACGATCGTTTTTTTCTATAGGTTTTTTAAAAATCATGGGGTCCACACACGATAGGTTAGTCTGATGAAAATGGTCCATCAGACCGTTTTCACCAGACGAACTGATCGTGTGTACGCAGCATTACTCTTTCGGCATCAAAGAAGAATAGTGTGTGGGTTTTAGGATAGGTCTTAGGATAGGTCAAGACAGTCTGCACTAATATCCTCCCTGCTGGAAACTATTTGTACAAATCATACATATTGTGTGCATTATTGCAAGTTTAGCAGGTCGATCACATCTGCATCTGGTATAAACAGTGATAATGTAACCACTATAACCACTGTGGAAGTGCCTAGGCACATGTAAACCTTGCTGTATGACATTTAATGAGATAAAAGAATTAGTAAAACAGGATCACATCACAGATTTACTCAACAGCAAGTACCACATACATATTCAGGTGCCACCATATAATTATCTAAATACTTGCTGACAACATTAAAAAAAACGTCCACAAAAAGTAGTATACATTGTTTGAAGTGAACCTGTCGCAAGCCTAATACCGTATCTGCTACCTTACTGAGTACACAGCGCTCAATGGGATGAAAATCAAACAGCTGTATTGTTTTACCTTTCATTAAACTAAAAAGCTGTCTGCTGGAAGCTGACATTGCCTGACATACAGGCTGCTTACTAGTTCCAGGCCAGTTCCACCGCTCACAATGATGCTGAACAGTGGCTGCACTTGAATTAGCACACAGCTAGAGAGTTAGACAATGGCAGCCTTTATCAGAAAGGTATTTATCATGATCACACATTCTCTTCAAATAAATTATAATATTTTTTTAGTACAGGCAACACTAAAAAAATGCTAAAACTAAATTTTTTACAGTCACATATGGAATATTTTATATTCTTATTTTGTGCTTCCCTGTATCCTGGTTGTCAAAGATTATAGATAATTTTAATTTAAGGTCATTTAAAGTGTATGCAAACCCAAGAAAAAAAATCCAAGTATCGTACCCTTGATTGCTTGCATTTTGTTCCTCCCACTGCTACTATGGGAATACGGCTTTATTTTGCAAATAAAGTTAATATTAAAAACAGAGAGGCTCTCTCTCTCTCTCTCTTTCTCTCTCTCTCTCTCTCTCTCTCTCTCTCTCTCTCTCAGTTTCTTAAGTGCATTGCTGTTATGTACCTAGAAGAGGTACCTGAAGAGACCAGACAGCCTCACTTACACCTCCAGCTGTTGGAAGGAACATCAACTGAGAGACTAGAGTCTGTTTGTTAACCGTGGTACAGGAACTCAGGATTGGTATGAAGCTGGGCAATCCAAGTTAGCAACTGGTGGGCAGATCAGGTACAGTAGTGTCAGCAGAAGTGAGGTTGAGGTTCAGACCAGAGTCAATACCCGAAGAGCATGTCAGGAACAGAAGCAGCAGGCAGAGGCAAAGTCTAGAAGCAAGACAAGGTCGTACAGGTGGATAGCAGGAGCCTGGTCGGTATCCAGTACACACCTTGAAGTTATAGATTATAGATTTGCATACAAGACAGTGATGGCTATGTGCAGCTGACAGGTTTAAATAGCCTGATTGGCGTCAACATTGGGAACAGGCATGTATACACGTCCTTACACATGCACAAGCATTTTTCTGCTCGCATATGTGCTACCAGTAGCAGTCTGATGTGGGGATATGAACCACCCTGTGTCTACATATGAATGTTAATATAGATGTACCATTCTTCATACTGGCACGCCCTTCCTGGCAATTTCTATTTAGGGTTTAGAGTTTAAAGCATATCTCCACGTTTGTTGAGAAAACAATCCCACCCTGGGTGATCTATGTACATTGCAAGGATTATAACAACCTTTGTTTAAGATTCCTACTTTTTATTATTCTGAGAAAAAAACATGTGTGTTTGTCTGTGCCTCTGCACCCAGTAGGTCTAATGGGAGTGGTTTCATAATTATCAGTCAGCTATGGCAGCTGCAGAGCACTAATGAGGAAATCTGTTGGGCCTGCATCCCTTTAGATGTGTTTCTATTGTTTCTATCTCACCAAAAATAACATTTTTGTTGCAGGGGATGCCTAAAATCTGACTTGTATCTTAATGTAGACTTCTGGGGGAAAAAATTGAGCCAATCACACCAGCAGGAAATTATGTTTCTGGGGAGTGGTCAGTACACATTGTATGTACAGAACAACTCCATGTAGCCATATTGCTTTGCATTTGTAGAAAATTACAGCGGCTGCAGATTGAAAAGGAAAGGTAATTTTCCTTACATTCAATTACAATATGACTTGTATAGCAATTGTACACCCTATATAATTTGTTCTTGTTTGCTATTTTATTTTCCCACAAAACTGGAGTTACCGTTTAAATAATACACTTCATTGGCTAGCTTGATTTCTAGAGATGCAAGCTTTTCAGATTCCTTGGAGCCCATCTTCAGACATACAGTATTATTCAGAGTATGACTTAAAGTCCAAGGTTGCATTATTAATGGCTAACACTGCACAATACTGCTTTGCTTAGGGTTTTGTTATACTTTATGTAGAACTTCTGATGTGTTTTGTGGACAGCATTTATAGCTCACAAGTTGACATGAGTTTTTGCTTATATCTGCTGCCATAAAAAATAATAATAATAATTAACCTTGCTCTTTAGCCTATGCAAACTAATGAAATATGGAATAGGATTATGTGAGTTGCATGTGAAGCAGATATTAGGAAATCTACTTGCTTCCGTTAACTGACATCATCTAGGTTATGGTTTAATCAATTACATTTTTTTATTTATATATATATATATATATATATATATATTATATATATATATATATATATATATATATATATATATATATATATATATATATATATATGTTGCTGTGAGTTGCTATGTTTTACTGCACTTTGCACATAGTTGCTGCGCTTTGCACTACCTGTTTTAAAAAAAAAGCCTGTAAGCCCCACATCGTACACCAATAAACAAGCCTTGCTTTCTTTAAGCAGAAGGCATGAAGAGATTCAGATGCTACAAAACATTATTTATGTATGTTTCTGGGGAAATTAAAGCTGAGTTGGCAGTATAAGCTACGTTTCTGGTAATCCACAGTGTTCTTTGCTTTGAAAAGCCATGTGTTCCTCGTGCATCAGACCAATCTATTTAAAGTATCAACATTTGGAGCATAAAAATACTATTGATAATCATAAAACAAATAAGGAAAAATATTGCGCTAACCAGGGTGAAAAGAAAACTATAAATAAAACTAAAACTAAAGCGGCTACACTACAATTTGACAAAAATTGAATAGAAATGTGGAAAAAATGTAGCGCTGTGAAACATAAAAATAATGACAACATAAGTACTGAATGAATGGTGTAGTCCCAACAAACCACGTGAGTGGAAAAAGTCCTGGTAGGGAAATGTTGAAGTACATCAATGATAACACAAAGAAAACATATATAAAAGTCCATCCACAAATGGGAAATCAGTAGATGAAAAAGCACTGTACTTCATAGATCCTCGGATAGGATGACACTTGAATCAAAAAACAGAAGTGGTATGCTCTTACCGGAACAGTAGGACCTGTCTGTCATGAACAGCAGATCGGTACAGCCTGAGAACTCCTTATGGCACAGTCAGCTGGGCTCATTCAAACACAGTAGAAGCGATACAAATCTTCAATGAAAAGCCGGACATGCACAATGTCTTGGTGGAGTTCTTGGAAGAAATGGGATGGCAATAATGGAACTGAATTGAATGTTTTGAGAGTGAGACAAAACATTTTTTGAGCATTCGATTTAATGAAAACAACGAGTAAACTGAAACAGGCTGTTTTTCAGCTGATCATAAGTTTAGGACCACACCTCCAAAAAAAAAACTAAACCCCCCCAGAACAGAGATCCAACTTCCAAACATGAACTCAGTAATCAGTAGCTCCGCCGTTATTGTTGATCACTTCGAAAATTCGCTTCGACATGCTTGATGCAAGCGTTTCCATGAGGTGAGTGGGAACATTTCTCCAAGTGGTGAAGACAGCCGCACTGTCTGGAACTGTTGTCCATTTTTGTAAACTTCCCTTGCCATCCATCCCCAAAGGTTCTCAATTGGATTTAAATCAGGGGAACACGCAGGATGGGCCAAAGGAGTGATGTTATTCTCCTCGAAGAAGTCCCTTGTCCTGCGGGCATTGTGTACTGTAGCGTTGTCCTGTTGAAAAACCCAGTCGTTACCACACAGACGAGGGCCCTCAGTCATGAGAAATGCTCTCTGCAACATCAGTTTAATTGTTATTTTCAAATTAATTGAATGCTCAAAAAATGTTTTGTCTCACTCTCATTTCTTCTTGTTGCATGTTGAAGCTCTACTTGGAACCTTGTTAAGATGCATCAATGTAAAATATGATTTTTTGCCATTTTTCAAGTGGTCTTAAACTTTTGATCAGGACTGTATATATGAGGATTGTTTTTTTAAATTAATGAAAACAGGATCCAGTTTATAATTCGATTCAATACATTTTAAAGTTGAAACTTTATTTTAAAATTTACATTTTTAAATGTCTCGCCAGATAGACTAGTTGTTACATGTTTACAGACTTAATAAAAAGATTAATATTTGATATCATATTTTCAGTGATGTTCCAAAAACTATTTTTTTTTCCTTGACTACAAATATATTTAATAAGGTTGTTAAGTTAATCATATATGTTTGTATGATATACAATGAGGACTTGACTTTGTGCAGTGAGGAAACGTTCCTTCCATCTTTAATTCCTTTATATTAACACCGTGGAGAAAAATGTTATACCTAGTCTGTTTCTACTTCCAAAATTTCAGAGATTTTTGCAGGAAAAGTTCAGAATGAGAAGCTTGGAAACGGCACACATCCCTAAGGGATATTGTATAGTTTCTGACCTGGAGCATTGCCTGAAGGATAAATCTAATATTTCAGATTGGTACTTAAAAAGATGTACTGTAATAGGAAAGCAGTTTATTGTTCTAAAATTAGAAGCTTGAGGGATCAGCAAGTAGCATTTTTAAATATGAATTAACACTTTCTTCTACTAAAATTGAAGTGGAAGAGAAGCTTAAATGCAGTCCAGTATCTGAATTTACAAAATATTAAGTCTTTCCTTGCTCTACTGCGTGGTGAACGACATAGTATTATAGTACAACAGGTGAGGCATGTATTATATCATCAGAGTAGGGATGGCTATATATGATCTAAAGTATATAAAGTATATATAAAGTATAATGCCAAGACTTTTTTTTATTGTGAAAAATTTACAATTTTTTTTAGCCGCCTGCTCCCCTGTTTGGGAGATTAACTCTGTTATGGTCCTGTGGCAATTTTCTCTAGTACAGAAGGTGATGGGCAATCCTACATTTTTGAGCTGTCATATGAAAAGGAGTTTAACCTTACAATGGAGAATGAGGTCATACGGAATAATCAAAAACTACAAAAATTGAACTTTTAAACCTTAAATGGAAACTACAAAACTATTTAAAAAAAAAATGTATCATTACAGCATATTATCAGTACAGCATATTAATTACACATATATTAAAATAGTCTTACAATACCAGTGGTCATAACAAATATCTGAAATGCTCAAAATGAGTTTGTAGTGAATGTAATGTACATAGGTCAAAGCATTTTACGGAATCGTCTGCTTCTACAGGACCTTTGGACCCCGAGTGAAAACCAAAATTCAGGCTGCAAAAATGCATATTCATACAATAAGGCAAAATCACAAATATACAAAATATATAAACCTGTGCCAGCCAGGGAAGGGGAACGAAGGAGAGAGGGAGAGAGAAAACAGGGGGGGGGGGTGTACTTTAACATATTAAACTGTATTCAAAGTGTATGTTATAACACAAAATAACAAAAATTCCTTCTCTTTCGAGAACTCATCTTACACCTGAAGAGACACAGACAGAGAAAGACATGAAAAAACATTTCCTACTATAAAAATGCCACTGGCAGGGAAGGGGTTAACATTAGGGGGTGAGGCAGTGGTTAAGTATGTTCCCTGGGAGTGTTCTAACTGAAGGGGGGGTGGACTGACTAGGGGAAATGTCTGATCGCTGTTCATACATTGTATGAACAGACAATCAGGCATTTCTCCCCCTGACAGGACCAGGAACTGTGTGTTTACACACACAGCTCCCGGTTCTCGCTCTGTAATGAGCTATCGCAGGTGCCCAGCGGTGATCGCGACCGCCGGGCACGCGCATCAGCGTCAAGGGCGAGCGGGGGGCGCGTGTGCACTATTGGCTGTTCGGCGAGATGACTTATAGCTATGTGATCTCGCCCAGCAGAGCCGACCTGCCGCCGTATAACTGCGGACTGCTGGTCGGCAAGCAGTTAATTACTGTAGTATTACTACACGTAATACTGTAGTATTACGTGTATTTTTTTTTTTTTTTATGATTCAGATTCAACTATGACATGACATGTTTTCACATTATTTTAGTTCTAGCAGTCAGAACATGGGACAAACATTACATCATGTCTTCTGTTGACAGAAGATACAAAATATTAGAAGGCTTATATTTTATTAATCATACATGTACATTTTAAGATGTGTAGCAAGCCCACGTGAAGGCCAGAGCCAATAATAAGATAAGGTCACACAATCTATTCACGTTAGACTTGCCTTGAAGCAAAATAACTGAACACTTTTTTATTACTGCCATACTTATTGGAGGGAGGTGATGGGACTGAGTGACTACTGAATATATGTTACCAAGCTACTGACAGCAATGATATTATATAGAATTAACCACTTAACGACCGCCGCGCGACTATGTACATCCACAGAATGGCACGTACAGGCACATGGGCGTACATGTACGTCCCTGCCTTGTTGCGTGTCGGGGGTCCGTGATGAGGGGGCGGCTGTTCGTTTCTGTCCGCCCCCTCGTGATCGCTCCCAGCCAATCCGGCATCCCCCTGCCGTGTCACTTCCTCTGCCTGTATAATGTAAACACAGGCAGAGGAAGTGATGTGAGCTCTCCTCTTGGCGGTATTTTCAATCCGCCAAGGAGAGAAGACTCACAGTAAGTTGCACCAACACTACACTGACACCACACACATAGGCACATTTAACTTCTTCCGATCACCCCTCCCACCCCACTGTCACACTGTCACTGATTGCAGTGATCATATATTTACTGATCACTGCATTTAGTGTCAGTGTGACAGTTAGTGTGACAGGCAGTTAGTGTTAGGTCCAGGGTAGCCCCGTACCCCCCTAATAAAGTTTTAACCCCTTGATCACCGCCCTAGTTAACCCTTTCACCCCCTATTGCCAGTGTCACAAAGCGATAGTTTTTCTGATCGTTGTATTAGTGTCGCTGTTGCCGCTAGGTAGCTAATTTTTTTTATTGCGATTTTTTTTTTACTAAAGACATGAATACATTTTGGCCTAAATGTTTGACTAAAATTTAGTTTATTCGATTTTTCTTATAACAAAAAGTAAAAAATATTGTTTTTTTTTTCAAAAATTTCGCTCTATTTTTGTATATAGCGCAAAAAATAAAAATCGCAGAGGTGATCAAATACCATCAAAAGAAACTCTATTTGTGGGAAGAAAATGATGCACATTTTGTTTGGGAGCCACATCACACGACCGCGCAATTGTCTGTTAAAGGGACGCAGTGCCGAATTGTAAAAACACCTTTGGTCATTTAGCAGCATATTGGTTTGGTCCTTAAGTGGTTAAAAGAGGAAAAATAATTAAAAGGGAAAATAGAATAGGCAGGAGGGATATTGGAGGTTAGGGGTAAGACCCCTTTCACACTGAGGCATTTTTCAGGCACTTTGGCGTTAAAGAAAGGTGCATGTAAAGCATCTGCAATCCCAATGTGAAAGCCTGAGTGCTTTCAGAGCCCTTTCACACTTCCAGCCCCTGAAAACCGCTGTTAAAACTCTGCTAAGACCCCTTTAACATTGGGGCATTTTTCAGGCACTTTGGCGTTAAAATAAGAGCCTCAATGGGAAGAGGCGCTTTAGGAGCGGTGTATTCAAGCACTGCAAAGAAGCTACTTGCAGGACTTTTTTTGACGCACAGCCAGCGCAGCGCCTCGGTGTGAAAGCACTCGGGCTTTCACATTGGGATTGTAGATGAGGCTTCTTTCAGTCGCTTTACAAGCGCTTTTTTAATGCTAAAGCGCATGAAAAACGCCCCAGTGTGAAAGGGGTCTAAGGATAAAAATAAAAGAGGAGGTAAGGTCAGAAAGCTGAAGGGGTACAAACTTGTACTTTTTCTATTATGGGTAAAGCAACAAATTTGCCTATACTCCACCTCCTCATCATCAACATCTACTCATCTTTGCTCCCCCGTTGCTTTCTTTAACTGTTGAGAGTAATGAAAATACTTGATATTTCTAAGTATGAAGGGGCATATAACTTATTCCATATGACACCGCTGGTTCTTGGTGTTTGGTCTAGCGCTATCACTTGGAGGCAGGAAAACAGCCAGAACACAGTAAGCTCTAATGTATAAGGGCTCTCCTTCCTCACTCCTTGCAGCTGAATGGAGCAATGTGTGAGCAAAAGTAAGTTAAAAACAGTATATGCTACCAGGAAGAGGGACATCAAAGTGAACCTGTTGCTCATTGGACAAAACGCATTTTCACTTTAGAGGTGTGCAACCCCACAAACCACATATTTTGTAACCGAGAGAGCTGAGACATAATGCTTAGCAGTTACGGCTTTTTATTTCTTAGTCTTTTTTCCATTTTATGCTATTTTTATGAAATTTATAATAGATATTCATGACATTTTCAAAATAGTTTGTGATTTAGATTCTGTGGTCCTTCAAAAATGAAAACATACAAGCTTTTCCTAGGAGAGAAAAAAGTTATCCCGTTAATGTTTATTATGCCTGAAGGTGATGATTGTCTATCAATGCACATTAACATCTGTGAAATGAATCTTCTCTTCAAGGGAATTCATCCTGACAGCATGTGAGGTTATGTGATCCATGCAAAGGTCAGATTTGTGCCCAGCCGTTGTTCTGAAACTCAATTCAGATACCGGAATTCTCTCTCAATGCTGATCCTTCCATTTCTAAACGTAGATGAATGGCATTTTAGAAAGTATATAAAGGTGTCTGAAATTGTAGATTCATAGTAAATGGACAAAAAAATGCAATCATTCACCAGGCGCTTAGAAAACCTTGTTTTGTTACTGACTGAGACAGTTTAAAATACAGTACAAGGTATTTGAGAGGCTGCAACCGGCTTATACCTTTACTTGACCCCCAAGCACCAGGAACCCCTGAAATAGAGGCCTCTAATATTAACAAATGTTAACACTTCCTGATAGCATTAAAGACTGATCCATGTCTTCTAACATCTACCACCTCCCATTGGCATCCACACCTTGTTGAGTACCTTAATGTTACCAGCAGGCATACCAAATAGGTATATATTTATTTATACAGCACTACACATGCACACACAGCTAGAAAATGGATGGAAGTAGGGATGCCCATATACCATTTTTTTACAATGAGTATGAGTACCGATACTTTTATTTAATACTCGCCAAAACCAATTACTGATACATACCGCAACTGTTTTGTTTACACTTCAGCTGTAAGCAATGGTACAAAGCATTGAAAAGGTATATTAATGAACAAAGCAAACAAATGTTTTCCCATAATTAAGAGTTAATAGAATAGAAGTGAGCAGGAAAATATTAATTAAATGGAGAAGGAGAATAAGGAGTTAATTTAGGCTGGTTACAGTAAATGAAGGGTTAATAAGGGGTTCAACAGAGAAACATTTAATAAAAAACAACTTTTTTTTTTTACTTGACTGACTTCATCTGCAGTTCGTGCCTTTTGATCTGTAGATGAATAAACAGAAAGATACAAAAAGAAACACTGTTTGTTTTTATCTTTCTGTTTCAGCAGCTGTTTTTCCTCCTTGTACTCCAGCTTTGCAAGGCTGCATCTTTGCAGTCCTCCTAAAGTGTGCACTGCAAAAAAAGAAAGGAAGGAGAAAAGCGCCTCTAGGTTATCTAGTTAAATTTAATAACAAATAAAACGTATCCAGCACTTACATATAATAAAGCAGCGGCAGGAGATGAAAATGCTGGCAGTCAAGCATGTACAGGCTGTGTGGAGCATCAAATCAGAGGCTTGGAGGGTGCTGAGTATGTCACTGCTGAAGATGGGGGTGCTGACGCTTAAACCGGGACAGCGGCTGATGAGGGATGTCCATAAACCATTAATGTTCTTAGCTGAATTGCTGGTAAGAAGCGGTGTGTACGATCTGTGAGCTGTAAAGGAAGCAGCTCGTATGCAGAGTATGTTGGGTGGTGACGTCAGGAGGACGGTGGCCGATCAGGGCCAAAAAACACACAACGCGTTTCAGAGCTAGCGCTGGTCCATAGAGGAAAACCGCACGCTCCTTTCTCAAGTGTGAAGTGTGCACTGCTTTGGGGACTTTCCTAAGACAAAACTTCATGTTAAAAAAAGCAGTGTTGCAGACACTGTTAGTGCCTCTCTTCCCATTCATTTTCTATTAGCCATACTACTATTAGCCATACTACTCTAATGCTCTAATGCTCTAATGCTCTGTACACATGAGCGGAATTCCCGTCAGAAAAAAGTTGGATGTTTTTTCTGATGGAATTCCGCTCAAGCCTGCCTTGCATAAACATGGTAAACATGGTCACAGAAAAGTTCTGTAAACTTTTGACTGCCAAGAATGCGGTGACGTAAAAGACTATGACGAGCCGAGAAAATTAAGTTCTATGCTTCTATGATTTGTTTACGAGGATGCATCTGAATTTTGCACGTCGGAATTCGTACACACCATAGGAAATTTGATCGGATTTTTTCCTGACGGGAAAATAGAGAACCTGCTCTCTATCTTTTTCCAGCAGTTTTTCGTTGGAAAAAGTCTGATGGAGCATACACACGGTCGGGATTCCTAGCCAAAAGCTCTCTTCTGACTTTTTCCAATGGAAAAAACGATCGTGTGTACGGGGCATATGTTTCAACAAAGTAACATAAAAATATTTGTTTGTAAACTGATCTTTTTTATCATTTGTATTATGCTTATAAAATATGTATTTTAACAAACATTTATTAAAGTATGCAACCATGAAGATTTTTTTTTTTTTTAACAAAGTATTAATGCCGCAGCATCAGTGTTGTGAATGAAGCTGGTGGTAGAGGAAGAAAGCGGCTGCGGAGCAGAGCCCCATAAGCCGATGCTTCCTCTAAAGTGCTGGCTTTTGCCACAGGTGGACTCTATGGCATAGTTCAGCTAACCCGCAGTATAGACACGGGTGCACTACGCTAAACCGCAGCACATCAGTGTGAAAGCAGTCTTAGACCCTTTTCACACGATCAGCCCGACCAAATGGGACCCTCAATTCACTTCTATAGAGCGACAGATGTTTGTTCATGCCCGCCTACCTCCAATCCGGAAAACAGAAGGGAATTTGTCCCCTTTCATCTGGGCGGGTCGGAGGATCTATAGAGTAGTCGTGATCTGTAATCCGCCCACTTCGCTCATTGTGGCCCTCGACTGGTTACCAAGTTGCTTAAGTGGCCCTCGTTCTTCAAAAGGTTGGGCACCCCTGCCCTACATTGAGGTAAAAAATGTTATGTAACAGTGTCAACCCCTCACCCCCCTTATACTCACTCAATGCTCAATACTCACTCAATCCAGTGCTGTGCTCATCTCTAGCGCCTCTGTCTTCTTTTCCCACTCTCACAAAGCTTTGCTAAGGCAGCGGTACCCATTGACTCCCACTGCTATCTGTCACAGATCAGCTGCGGAGATGATCTGTGTCTTACCTTTACTGCTGTAGATCAGCTGACGCCTGTTGTTCCACAAGCTTGTGTTCAGCTCTGGCTGCACTTCACATGTTGCTTAATATATCCTTCCTTCCTGCTACTTCATGGTCAGCCCCCTATGTGCCTCGCTTTTTAAATTCCTTTTAGACCAGTTTCTGTTTGCTTGAGCATTACTTGTTTCCGAGCATCCTTCCTGTAACCTGCTTAACCTGACTTCTCGTGACCTGATCTCTTGTGTACCGACTTGGCTAGTTCTCCTGATTATGTTGTCTGCTGCCCGCCCCGACCTTGGCTCGCTATCCGGCTTTATTTTGCTTCATCTATCCGTATGTGTCTGACTGTGTCTTCTGGTACTCTCCTTGCAAGCAGGGTGAACCTGGGGGTCGTGACCTGGGGTCAGCACGCAGCTAAGCCCAAACCCTCGTGGGGGGGTTGAATGAATGAATGAATGAAAACTTGTATAGCGCGACACATGCGAACTGAATCGCCTCTGGGCGCTTGTTGTTCCTGTCTCCTTTGGTATCAAAAGAGATGAGTCTTGATCTTTCTCCTGAATGCTAGATGGTTCTCCTCCAACCGAATGCTGGTTGGTAAAGCGTTCCATAGTCTGGGACCTTGGACCGCGAATCTTCTATCTCCTTTGGACTTATAGTTTGCTTTCGGTATCTGGAGTAGATTTTGATTGGTGAATCGCAGAATGCGATTGGGATTATGAGCTTTTATTTTTTCGCATAGATAATGGGGAGCATTCCCATGGATACATCTATGCGTTAGACAGAGTGCTTTAAAAGTGATTCTGTCTTTTACTGGTAACCAGTGAAGGGATCTCAGTGAAGGTGAGATTGATTCCCAAGGTTTTTTCCCAGTCACAAGTCTAGCAGCCGTGTTTTGAACGACTTGAAGACGAGCGATTTGGTACTTGGGGAGTCCGAGGTAAAGGGCATTTGCATAGTCCAGTCTGGAGTTCACAATTGCTCCCACCACGACTGCAATGTCTTCCTTGGGAATGAAAGGAATAAGTCTGCATAGTAGGCGCAGCAGATGGTGAGATCCGCTGACTACTGACCCTATTTGTGCGTCCATTGTCATATAGGAGTCGAATATGACCCCGAGACTTTTGACTTTGGCGCTAGGGGTGATGATTTTGCCCAGAATGGGCGGGGGTGTCCAGGTTGTTGCAGGTTGATTCCTACGCTTGGCGTGAAACAGGAGAAGTTCTGTTTTCGCTCCGTTGAGTTTAAGATAACTCTTTGTCATCCAGTCCTCTATCAAAGAGAGGCATGTCTCTAGATTGAGGTGGTGATCCTTTTTGTTGCAAATGCGGAAATACAGTTGCGTGTCGTCTGCATATGAGTGATAGAGCAGTTTTTGGCTGCTGATGAGATCAAAAAGAGGGCGAAGATAGATGTTGAATAACACCGGCGACAGAGGGGATCCTTGCGGGACTCCGCACGATACTGTGCGTTTCTCAGAAGTGAAAGGTCCTAAATTCACTATTTGAGATCGGTTTTCCAAAAAAGAGGAGAACCAAGATAAACCGCCTTCTGCGACTTTAGCTACTTCAGCTAGCCGAGTCAATAGAAGCTTATGGTCTACTGTGTCGAAGGCTGCACTTAGGTCCAACAGAACCAGAAGACAAGATTCTCCTTCGTCTGCGGCCTCGAGAGCGTCGTCCCATATCTTGAGCAGTGCTGTTTCCGTCCCGTGTCCGGGGCGGAATCCCGATTGAAATGGATTAAGTAGGTTGTGGGTATCTAGATGCTGTTGCAGCTGTAGTACCACTGCTTTCTCCATGACCTTGGAGAGAGCGTTTAGGCCTGTTATGGGACGGCGGTGGAGTGGATCCTTGGGGTCCAGGGTGGGTTTCTTCAAGATGGGTCAAATTATGCCCTCCTTCAACTTGGAGGGCACTATGCCCTCACTGAAAGACTGGTTGATAAGCTGCATGATAGGAGGTGCCAGGATGTCGGCGCATTCCTTCAGCAGTTTAGTGGGGATGATATCATTCGGCGCAGTGCTGTTACGCAGAGTTCCGATGATCTTTTTAGTGGCATCGATAGAGATGGGTTCCAGCGTGAACTTACCTGGTTGTGGTGAATTACTGCAGGTGTAGTGTAAATAATTACGGGGGGGGCTACGGGGGGAATTGTTTTGCTGAATGCTTTGCCGGATTCCCTCGATTTTATTAATGAAGTAATCCGATAATTCATCGCAAAATTCTTGTGTGTCGGAATTGGGGGCTTCAAGACATCCTGGATTCATGGTCTGAGAGACCAGCTTAAAGAGTTCGCGGGGGCGGTTGAGGGCGCTGTTGATAGCGTGAGAAAAATATTTTTTCTTGGCTTCGAAGATTTCTTTGTGGTATTTTCTTGTTATTGCCTTGTAGATGGAAAGGTTCCTGGCAGAACACCGGCTGGTTCTTAGATTCCACGCCCTGGGGCATCCCGTGTCACCTGCTTGCTTGTGGGCTCACATCAGTACTACTGTGACACTATCAGTTACTTTCTGTGATGAAGGAGAAGGGGGCAGGGCCAAGCAGCGCTGCCTGTGTCTATGGATGCAGGTAGAGCTCCATGGGATTGAGCATGCATGAGGGCCCCATAGCAATACACTTGCTATTGGGGACTCAGAAGGCAGGAGCAGCCAGGTGTGCCAGCAGGGCACCTGAGAAAATTAGGTTTGGGGGCAGTTCTGTGCAACTCCTTTGCACAGAGCATGTACGTATAACATGTTATGTAAAAAAAAAAAGGCTTTACAATCACTTTAAGAAATAGGATTAGATTTTAACTGAAGAGTTATTTAGCATTATGAATTTTCCCAAATTGTAACAATTGAGAAAAGACCAAGATGTGACATCTATAAATAAATTAATTTGTTTTTCATAAAGGAAAACAGATGACTGTGTTGTTATGAGTCACTAAAATATGTAAGACTTGGCAAGACTGTACAACAAATAGCAATTCTTTAAGTCTTTCTCTAGCTCTGCATGTCAGAGGTGCACAGTCAGGCAGTAATAACTCATGATGCATTGCTCATAATGGAGAGGGACTGTTGGCAGGTATGGCTCTGGTTGTTTGGCTTTAAATTACATCAGACTATAAACTTTGTAGCAATCAGAGAAAGAGCTGCAGGCTACAATCTCACCCATGCACAACTGAACCCACATACACAACAGGATCCAGTTTGTGTAACACATAGCAGTTTATACATGCCAAATCCAATAACTTGTAAAATCACTATAGAAGTCCAAAGTGTTGCAAAATAAAATGGGTAATCATTAAAAAAATCACAATTAGAAATCTGGCAACTCTGTAAACTCTGTGTTCCAGAATATGTATTGGCTACATTCCAGCATGTATTTGTACACTGTATATGCTGGAATGTAGCCAATAAAGATTTTGGATGAAGAGTTTACCGAGCTGCCGGCTTTCTAATTGTGAGTGTGTTGCACATGGGGCGGAACTTGCCAGCCACAGCTCTGGGTTTTAGCCACTAAGTCTGGAAGAAGCAGTTGATCTACTATATGCTATTTGCATTTAATCATTATAAAATCGATCATGATTTTAATACTTTCTGTGTCTACATGTAAGTGGCCCTAATTAGCCACCAGTTTCTGCCAAGCTGGACAAAGCCCCCCCCCTATTCTTCTTCTTATGGGGTACACACACACCTGTAAAGGGAAAAACTCCACCATTTTATTACTCATGTTATCATGGCCCGAGGATCACTTCCAAAAATAAAGAAATGTCCACATGAGTAGACTTTCAACAATATACTGGAAAAAGTCATGTTTAACAACTTGTCACAACAGCTTGCCAACTTCACATTTTCGGATTAGTAGTGCCGTGCCACCAACTCAAACTCTGAAAGTCCAGCTATCTTTCCATACTCTCCCTCCAACGTGAGTCCCCCTACAGTGGGTCCTGACAAGGAGTCTCTCTGGGCATAGGACTGGAACGTCCTCTCCTGTCCAGCTTACAAACTTACATCACCTATGTCAGAGGATAACTTGTTCCCATACTCACTAAGGCTCAACTCACACCAGATTATATAGGGGTACAGTCTCCATCCACGCCTATATCCAGGGGAGAGAATTTTTTAAAAGGGATACTAACACATGCGTATATACATTGTAAAAGGTTACCCTGGCTTTACCTGTAGTCACAGGGACAGGAAAGTAGAAAAGCAATGTGGCACAGAAAGCACTACAAACCTTCTTGCCTTGGCAGAAGTTTCACTCTAAAAGCTTATTCCCAGTAAATACAATAATTTATTGAGCAAACATTAAAGTAGGACAGAAGACTCTACAATACACCTCTAATACACCAACTCTCCAAACTCAATAATTGCTGTAAATCCACTGAATTGCTTTTCAGAGTAATCAGTAGGCTCTCGTTCCAGCTGAAGAACACTCAGACTCCAAGACTCGCATAGTAAAGATATTGCAGAATAGACATGTGCACACTGAAATATTTTGTTTTTGAACGAAAAATGTATGTATTTAGTTACTCCCGAAATTTGTTTTTATTTATTTTGTTTCGTTAAAAAATGCATTTGTCCAAAAATCTGAATGAATTAAGGTCTAATCTTTCATTGAAGGCTTATGGTGTCTGTCGAAATTTCTAAGAAGATTCAACGGAGCAACTAAACTGTACGTCAAATCGTACATTTCCGGTCGAATGTTCTGCCCACAAGCTATAGAAGAATTCTAATGTTGTATGACTAGTAGTAATTATATTTATAAATTATTTTTACTAGTCAACCAACATTCAAATTCTTCTAAAGCCTATGGGCCGAGCATTTGACCAGAAATGTACTATTGCGGCATCGTACAGTTTAGCTACTTGTCGAATATTCTTAGAATTTTCGACAGACACCATAAGCCTATAATGACAGACTCGACGTTTGTATGTTTTTCGCTGCTTTGTCGAATCTTCGTCGTTCATGTCTAATGGTCTACCCCAACACTGTCTCTATAATGTCAAATCTTTTCTCTCTATGTCAAATCTTTTCTTTCTATGTAGAATAATCTTGGACTAATAGAGTTAAGGTTAGGCACATTCGACCACAGATTCGATAGACACAGATTGCTCGAATCTCCTATATATATCGAACTGTTGTAGCAACGAAAACGAAAATAAAGCATTTTTTATGTCAGATCTTTCGGATTTCGGATGCTGCGTGTTCGTTTTAGTTTGTTAAAACGATAACGAAAATACCCAAAATTCGGATGAAAATGCATTCAGATGAAAAGGAACGTGTCTATTGCAGAATTCCTGATGTAGAGATTGACTGAAGTAGGTTGATGGTTGTAAAGATTACAATAGAAAGGACAATGTGGCTCCACAAGTTTTGACTATTCCTAATACAGATCCTTTTTTTTTGTAAGGTGACTTGGTTTTCAGCATCCTTATAGATCACTAGTACATCACCTTGTTACAAGTACAATGCCAAAGGAAATCCCTTAACAATTTAAATTAACTGTGGCATTACTTGGAGTGTATGTCCAGCCAAAACTTTTTCTTATTTAGGTTTGAATACTCTGCAGAAGAAAGGATCATATCTTGCCAGGCTTTTACTGTTATCTAGGGTTCTTTTAGAAAGATTACCTCTTACTTGTCCCAGTATCAATATCCTCATGACAATGATTGCACCACAAAGGCTCGAATTTAGGCTTACTCCTGCTGAACCGGCCTTGAGTGGATGTCCAGACCAAATTTAGCCACATCAGTGTGCATTGGTTAACTTGACACAAGACTTTTTTTGGCACCATATTTTAATAAATAGCTTGCTCATATGTATTACTATATGCTAATCAAAAACATTTACAATTTATATATATATATATATATATATATATATATATATTTTAAAAAACATTGCATTGCTTTCAATGAGGAATGCTCATCTATTTCTGTAGAGCCCCAGAGCTGTCAGTGCCAAAACGGTTTGACAGCTTAAAGACTGCTAGCTGTGAAAGAGAGCACAGAATAATTTTCTCAGTATTGTGCTCAGGAACATTATAGATCACAGTTGCAAACTGGTTAAGGGGAGTAGTTAAAGAGTAACGCATTTCTGGCTCTCCATTCTATGGACTGACATTTTTCAAAATTATTGAAGTATTCACTCTGTTATTGAAGGAATTGTTTACGGAGAACCTCCTGGTTGTATTCATCTTTCACATGGGTCTTTTTATTACTAGTATGATTGATTATACAAACAGCCATTATATGTTTAAATAACCACTTACTGATATCCATTTCATATTAATACCATATGAAAATTATATTAATAGTTTACTATTTGCCACAGCTCCCTCGTCTTCCCTTTTAACCAGAAGCAATAGAAGATAAAGAATAACTGCCCTTTTGAGCGCTCTTCTTCATGTAAAGTCTGTTTCTCATCCTATTGTCAAAGAATAATGTTTTATGCATAGTTTTTTCTATTTATCCACAAACAAAATACTATTTTCATAGCAGAGGGCAATTAGAGCAAGCACATAAGGGGGCGTAGTGTATCTATATAGGTTGCTAAAAAAGCTTACAAGAACATATGTGTATTTTAGCATCTCTGAGTAGCAGTTCATCTATTCCATCCACACTATAGTACTTAAAGTTTTATATATGCCTGCTGTACCATGTACTTGTATGAGAAAGTACCCTGCTCTCTTTGTATTGCTTAATTTATGTGAAAATCCTTGGTGTTCCTGTCAGTCCCTCTGCTTTCCTATTACAAACCGACCACACTAAGCAGGAGAGCACATCATGGTCCGTTCTCTAGCTTTGCTGGGAACTCAGTGTACTTTCCTCCAATATTCAGTCTTGTCCTGATATGCCCCTGCTGCATAGACATTCACTGGTAAGCTCAGTGTGCTGCAGCTTTCTCCCCCACGCTCATAGGAAGTTGGGAGGGAATTTGATCATTTATTTAACCACTTAAGACCCGGACCAATACGCTGGTAAATGACCCAAGGTGTTTTTGCGATTCGGCACTGCGTCGCTTTAACAGACAATTGCGCGGTCGTGCGACGTGGCTCCCAAACAAAATTTGCGTCCTTTTCTTCCCACAAATAGAGCTTTCTTTTGGTGGTATTTGATCACCTCTGCGATTTTTATTTTTTGCGCTATATACAAAAATAGAGCGACATTTTTGAAAAAAAAACACTATTTTTTACTTTTTGTTAAAAAAAAATCAAATAAACTAAATTTTAGTCAAACATTTAGGCCAAAATTTATTTAGCCACATGTCTTTAGTAAAAAAAAAAATCGCAATAAAAAAAAATAGCTACCTAGCGGGAACAGCGACACTAATACAGCGATCAGAAAAATGATCGCTTAGTGACGCTGGCAATAGGGAGTGAAAGGGTTAACTAGGGCGGTGATCAGGGGGTTAAAACTTTATTAGGGGGGGTGGGGGGGCTATCCTGAACCTAACACTAACTGTTTTTTACAGTGCCTGTCACACTGACACTAAATGCAGTGATTAAATCACTGCATTCAGTAACACTGTGACAGGGGGGTGGGGGGGGCGATCACAAGGGGTTAATATGCCTATGTGAGTGTGTGTCAGTGTTGTGTTGGTGCACACTTACTTGGCATGTCTTCTCTCATCAGCAGCGCTGGGAAACAGCGCTGCGATGAGAGAATACATCATTTCCTCCTTCCTGTGTAAACACAGGAGGAGGAAGTGACAGGCTGGGAGCGCGCTCCCATTGGCTGGGAGCGATCGCGGGGGGGGCGGAAAACACGGACATCCGCCCGCAGATCCCGGATCGCTCCCAGAGGTAGGGAGACCCCCGCACGCCGCGGAGGGGGTCCCGATGGGACCCCCGAACCGCACTCAGGCGGGGACGTAAATTTACGCCCTTGTGCCTGTACGAGCCATGTTGTGGCCGTATATGTGCGTGCGGGGGTCTTTAAGTGGTTAAAAAAAAAGATACTGTATTTTTAGATCTATACAAAATGTTTTTCATTTTCTTTCTATTTTAATTTGAAGGGTTGTTTTACATGGTGATCCTTTACAATCACTTTAAGCCTCTTAGCTGTTTAAGCTGGGAATCTGATACCATACAGCTGGGAACATCCTAATATTACCATAAAGCTAGGAACACCCTGATAGTACCATAAAGCTAGGAACATCCTAATATGACCATAAAGCTAGGAACATCCTGATATGACCATAAAGCTAGGAACATCCTGATATTACCATAAAGCTAGGAACATCTTGATGTTACCATAAAGCTAGGAACATGCTGATATTACCATGAAGCTAGGAACATGCTGATATTACCATAAAGCTAAGAACATACTGATATGACCATAAAGCTAGGAACATCCTGATATTACTATAAAGCTAGGAACATCCTGATATGACCATAAAGCTAGGAACGTCCTGATGTTACCATAAAGTTAAGTACATTCTGATATGACCATAAAGCTAGGAACACCCTGATATTATCCTGAAGCTAGGAACATCCTGATGTTACCATAAAGCTAGGAACACCCTGATATTATCCTGAAGCTAGGAACATCCTGATGTTACCATAAAGCTAGGAACATTCTGATATTACCATAAAGCTAGGAACATCCTGATATTACCATAAAGCTAGGAACATCCTGATATTACCATAAAGCTAGGAACACCCTGATATTATCCTGAAGCTAGGAACATCCTGATATTACCATAAAGCTAGGAACATCCTGATATGACCCTAAAGCTAGGAACATCCTGATATTACCATAAAGCTAGGAACATCCTGATATTACCATAAAGCTAGGAACATCCTGATATTACCATAAAGCCTGGAACATTCTGATATTACCATAAAGCTAGGAACATCCTGATATTACCATAAAGCTAGGAACATCCTGATATTACCATAAAGCTAGGAACACCCTGATATTATCCTGAAGCTAGGAACATCCTGATATTACCATAAAGCTAGGAACACCCTGATATTATCCTGAAGCTAGGAACATCCTGATATTACCATAAAGCTAGGAACACCCTGATATTATCCTGAAGCTAGGAACATCCTGATATTACCATAAAGCTAGGAACACCCTGATGTTTCCATAAAGCTAGGAACATCCTGATGTTACCATAAAGCTAGGAACACCCTGATATTACCATAAAGCTAGGAACATCCTGATATGACCATAAAGCTAGGAACATCCTGATATGACCCTAAAGCTAGGAACATCCTGATATTACCATAAAGCTAGGAACATTCTGATAAGACCATAAAGCTATGAACGCCATTGATATTACCATATCCCCTCTAATGCACACACATGATCGGAAAATCCGCCAAGAAAACCGTGGATCTTTTTTCCACAGAATCTTGGCTCAAACTTGTTTTGCATAGACAGGGTCACACAAAATTCCGACCGTCAAGAACAAGACATACAACACTCTATTGAGCCGATAAAAATTAAGTTCAATGATTCCAAGCATGCATCGAATTGATTACAAGCATGCGTAGGATTTTTGCAGGTCAGAAATGCATACAGTCATTGGGAATTTCCTCCAAGAACTTTTCTTGTTGGAAAATTTGAGAACCAGCTCTCAAATTTTTCTTGGCGGAAATTCCAACAGAAAAATTCCGATGGAGTGTACACACGAACAAAAGCTCACATCGGACTTTTCTTGTCGGAATTTCTGATCGTGTGTATGCGGCAATAGGATTTGCAACTATGCAGCATGCTGTGGGTACTCTCTCAGCAAAGCTACTGTCTTCATCTTGAGGTCATATAATATGTCAGAACCAAGGGGAATCCTGGGAGGAAATCCTCATAATAGTCTCTAGACACCACTACATTGGTGAATTCAGGTTGAATCAAGACAAGCTTTAGATTTCCAGAAACATTACTGTTATACAGGGGTCTTTGAAGAGCAAATGATGGCATGACATGCATCTCACAGAGAATGTTTTACAGCAGTAATGAAAAATACTGAATACAGATGAATATGCCAAATGGTCTTAATGTCACAGGCTAAAGACCCAGAGAACATGTGTTGTAACACCACTATTTGAGACATCTTAACAATGCTACTGGACACATACTTCTTGGAAATAAGAACAGGTAGTTGATGTATAATCTGCTCTGTCAGAAGAGAATAATTGAAGGCACTGCATCTATCCCAATGCTTGGGGAGATTTTTTTAACAATTTGTTGAAGTTATTCAGGACATGGGAATGAGAAACACTGACATAATATACCGGTAGTTAAAAATTATGGGCCAGATTTACAAAGCACTTACGCTGGAGTATCAGGAGCTGCGCCTGCGCAATTGGAAATATGCGCCTTCGTATCTATGCGCCATATCCACAAAATGATATGCGCCAGAAATCTAGTTTTTTAGGAACAGCGTAATTTCGATAGACCGGCGCATCGTGCGCGCAAAAAATGCGCTAGACACACCATTTATTTGCTAGGCAAATATGCAAATGAGGGAGTTACGGCGATCCACAAAAGTAAGTTTGTGCAGCGCAGGCTACGCGCTGTGCTCATCAGCTGCACGCCCTGTCTAAAATTAGGCAATATAAAAGCTTGCTTTAAATTAGACAATCCGTCTACATGTTAGCTAAAGCAACACTGTTAGGGACGAGCTGAGCAGCTACACTTGCAGGACAACAATCTGTATGCCAACATGCCAGGGGCATCCTTGTTCATAGCTATACTACTGACTTTAGATGAGCGCAGAAGGAGGAGGGCACGGAGGAGGGCATGGAGGATGGCACGGGAGAGGATATACCGCACTCTTTGGCATGAGTGATTCTGAGGTGTCTCGCATCTTCAGATTCACCCCTGCTGCCATCATGGAATTAACCACAACCCTGCAGGAGGACATCACCAGCCCAACACATGACGCCACCCATGACACCCATGACAGCTACATATACAATCATAGCCCCATCCCAACAGAATTCGAACAGAACATGTATGGGGACAGCTGGCTGGTTGGTGAGTGACATGGGTGGCAGGCATGACTGCCCCCCCCATGATGCAGAAATCACAAGGGGCACATGCACTACTAACATCCTCCTGTCTTTTTCCTTCAAGGTGACTCTGCATATGCACTGGGACCCCATCTCATGACTCCTATACGGAACCCCCCATGGTACCCTGTTGTATTCCCCAAACTTCGTATGCCAGATCACCGTTGCATGCTGCACAACTTTGCAGTGAGAAAGGGCCTGGAGATTGACATACGTGATGACCACACCCCCGAACCAGACAATCCCCCCCTAACGGAGGCTACCCTGTCTTCTGAGGGAAGAGCAGCCAGGAGACAGCTCACATTAGGTATCTTTGCACGTTAAACACACACATTAATCATAGCACAATGAGAATGCATGCATGCACACCACTGTGGTCCCTAGCACACACAACACATCCTCATCACATTGGATTAGCACAAGCCCACCATGCAGGACTTGTGAGCAGCAACACCATGCCACGGCTCCAATTATGTCACTGTAAATTCATACACCATTCACACGGACCTGGTGATCACTTCTCCCTGGTCCTGGGGAATTCTCCACCACAAATGAGGGTGACACCCCTTTTCCAGCAGGAATGTCACCCCCACATTCCAAAATCATTCACAAACAGAAAAAAAAAAAAAATGCCCAGCCAAAAAAAAAAAAAAAAATGACCAGCAAAAATATAAATAAAAAAAAAACACAGCAAAGAAAACACAGAAACGACAAAAATCACTCTCAAAACCCCAACAAAAACCCTTCATTTGCATGGGGTCATGGCTCATTTAAATGGAACACGCCCACGTCCTTCCCAATTTGAATTACACCGCCTTACGCCTCGGAAATTACGTTGCACCGGCACAAATTTCTGCGCAAATACTACGAGGATACGGTACTTGCGCCTTTACATTGCGCCGGTCTAACGTAAAGGAGGTGCGCTACTCCGGTCAATATATGCGCCACTGTACGTAAACCTGGCCCTATGTTTTTCTGTAGATGATCAACCATAAATACGTTTTTTGAAGCAGACCACAATATTTAGAGGAGCTTTTTAAAGGTACATTCTAACCCTCTAAAGCCTTTAAATGTGTACAAAAGGACCATTCCACCTAACCAGAGCTTTGGTTTAAGTATAAAGTAGAAATTTATTTTTAAAAGACTCGAACCAGATTCAGACCAGTCGTGTAAGTTTAACTGTGATTGCAGATGCAAGTAGCATAACAAAAAAAAGATTTTCAATACATGAAGAACACTTCTTGTGCCCTCCTGTTAACCATGTGAAGTGGTCTGTGTGTTCTGTGGATACAATGGATTACAGAGATTAAAGTAAACTGTGCAGTAATACATTTGAAGCCCAATGCACATTTGAACTTTTAGTTTAAATCAGCTGAATAGATTCCAGGGTCATCAAAACAAAGGTGTGCAAAGTCTATTGATTTGAACAGCCATAGCCTAAGTAGAAAAGCCTGTCCTCTGCTAGCATACTCAAGAGAAGGACCCTTGCTCTTTTTGTGGAAGCATAAGGGCCTGTACACACGATCAGATTTTCTGTCGTAAAAAACCTTGGGTGGTTTTTCCGATGGAATTCCACTTGTATATGCAAGCTTAGCTTGCATATACACGGTCACACAAAAGTTCTCTGAACTTTCATCTGTCAAGAATGCGGTGACGTACAACACTACGATAAGCCGAGAAAATGAACTTTAATGCTTCCCAGCATGCTTTAAATTGTTTCCGAGCATGCGTCTTAATTTTGCGTGTCGGAATTGCTACAGACAATTGGATTTTCCAATAGGAATTTTTTCCGTCTGAAAATTTGAGAACCAGCTCTCAATCTTTTGTTGGCGGAAATTCCGACGCAAAAGTCCGATGGAGCATACATTTCCGTTCAAAAGCTCACATCAGACTTTTGCTGTCGGAATTTCCGATCGTGTGTACCGGGCATTAGTCTCTATGACATACAACACACCGCCTGCTAAATCAGACCTATAGCTTTGCAATGAGCTAAGATTGTGCTCCCTGCTAAATGTATAGCTCTAGCTTTGAGTTATGTCAGACCTCTACGGAGAGACTACTGTTTCCATACAGAGAGCAGGGATTGGGCATCTCCACTCTGACTCTATCATAAAGGATATAAAGTGTAACATGTTGCACTTTTGTTTTGATGCACTTAGACGATATAAACTTAAATTTCTTTTGGGCTTTAATGGCTGGATTTCTAGTATAATTACATACATGTGTATTCGTTTTCGTCCGAATGCATTTTTGTCCACATTTCTGGGACTTTCGCACTCGTTCTAACAAATGAAAACAAACGCACAGAATCCGAAATCCGAAAGATCTGACATAAAAAATGCTTTATTTTCATTTAGTTGAGACAAAAGTTCGATATAGATAGAAGATTTGACATGACGGTGACAATAGCGATCTGTGTCTATCGAACCTGCAGTTCAATGTTCCTAACCTAACTCTATTAGTCCGAGATTATTCTACATAGAGAGAAAAGATTCAACATATAGATTACACAAATCAGTCGACGCGAGCGGATATTTATAGTCAAATGCTCCACTCATAGGCTATAGAAGAATTCTAATGTTGGTTGACTAGTAATAATAATTAATAAATATAACTATTACTAGTCATACAACATTAAAGTTCTACTATAGCTTGTGGGCAGAGCATTCGACAGGAAATGTACGATTGTGGCGTCGTACAGTTTAACTGCTTCGTCAAATCGTTTTAGAACATTTGACAGACACCAGAAGCCTTCAAATGGGAGATTTATCCTTAATTTGGATTTTCGGACGAATGCATTTTTTAAGGAAACTTTAATTAATTTTGGGAGTAACTAAATAAATGTATTTTCCGTATGAAAACAAAATTCTGAAACAAAATATTTCAGTGTGCACATGTCTACTAGTAATTACACATCTGGGTTGCCTTAGGGCCCTTTCACACGGAGCGGATCAGTAATGATCCACCTCCGTGTGTCCATAAGCTCAGTGGGAATCGCTCCATAGATCCCCACTGAGCCGTCGGATGACAGGGCGGTCTCTGCACACTGTGCAGGTACCGCCCTGTCTTTTCTCCACTCTCCCCTATGGGGAGATCGGATGAACACGGACCGTGTGTCCGTGTTCATCCGATCCGATCCGCAGACGGAAGAAAAAATAGGACATTCTTCTGTCTGCAAAATTGGATCTTTGCGGAGACGGGTGATTACGGGTGTCAGGGAATGTTTAGCCGCTGACACCCACAATCACATAGGGACCAATGTATGTCCCTTTTTCATCCGCAAACGGATGGATCAAAAAGCGGACATACGGTTCGTACATCTGAAAGGGGCCTAAGCCTTCTATTCTATTTCCAAAATCTAAAAATAATATATTGTATGAGCTATTTGATGACCATTACTCATCATTTGTGCCACTGGTCAAACCTGCAAGATTTAAGAGTTAAAACTAGAAGCACTCAAGTGTTAAAGTAGAGGGAGGCTGTATAGTTTTCAAAGAGTCTCAGAGATTTATGGATAAACTAAATGGGTGTGAAAGCTGTGAGTTCACTGCCTCTGCCCTCTTTGTTTAAGGTTTCAAAAAACATTATGGACTTCAGAAGAAGATTTTCCAATTTAGAGCTATGAATTTGAAATCGCAGTAGGTTGAGTGAGGCTGTATTCTGCCCAACCTCAATTTACTACTAAAGGGATATACAGTGAATCCCATCACCAGCGATATGTTTATATATGAGGGGGCTATGGAAAATGCTTTACATTATCAAAATTGGTATTTCCATATTATGCTTTCCTCGTACTGTCTTCTGCAGGTTTCAGGAATAACATTCACAAGTCGTCGAATACAGAGATCCCCATTTCAGTGTAAGTGATACAAGGCAAAGTGACAGTGTGAGTGATGATCCTATCATAAATCCAGAGAATTGCATTTATTTTCAAGTGGGAGACCAGAATAGACTGAAACATTCATTTAAATGTAGGACATAACCTCTGGTTCAGGGAAGCCCTTTTCTTGTCTTTGTGACATGATCAATTCTTACCTTTCCTGTAAGTAGCAACACTTAAACATATGGATTTATAATCTTGTCATTGAAATAAGTTTAATCATCCAAGAATAGCTCTAGCTGAGCAGACTTTTTTGATTGTATTTGGAGTAAGGTAGATTTATTCCCTCTGTTGGACCTTCTCTGTCCAATCAGTTTTTGGTGCTGATCCAGGTACTGCTGCTGCTGCCCACAAGCAGAACAAGAGCCAGCAAGTACACATATCAATGTGAGTTAAGGTAAGTTATGTATAGCCTGGCTGAATTTCTCATTTTAAAAGTTTCCCTGTGTTAAAGCCATTTTAAAGCTTAAAGCGGAAGTAAACCCATTTTCAAAGAACAGTTAACGTTCCTGGCATGCCGGGAATGCTAACTGTCACATTGGTTGTGCTCTCAATCAAACTGTCAAACCATCCAATGGCTGGTGTCATAACTGATCACATGTGCAGCATCATGGCAGTTGTAGATTAAACAGAGGCCAAGATGGCAGCTTCCTTGGCTGAAAATCATAGGAGGGTTTACTACCACTTTAAAGACGTGTCAGCCATACAATTGACAAACAAGCTGCTGAATAGGCCTGAGATTTCAACTAACACTGGAATAAATACCATTGTAGGTCAAGTTCACTACTGGTTTGTTTACTTGGTTGTTGGTTAAGCCCTGGTGAAGAGGGCACGTAGACCCCCAAAACGTGTTGGCTATTTCTTGATCTGTATCCCTGACACCAACATTAATACTTTAAGATAACAATAACACCAAAATAAACCTACAGGTAGGGCCGATCCTAGGGTCACAGGCGCCTGGGTGCAGAAATATTTCTGGCGCCCCCACATGGGAGCCGTCATTTTACTAACTCCTCCCCTTTACAAATGTTTCTATGGCAATGACTCAACCACAGAGATGCTCCCCACAAAGTCTTCATTACACTGGGATCCTTACATGATCTCTTAACAATAAACAAAATACAGGAAGAGAAGCATAGTACTTTATTGGGACCTGGAGGGGGGTCTCTCTAATGGACACAAAGAGGGCTTCTGTTAGAGAGTCTGTTAGATGTTCGGCGCCTCCACCTCTGCAGACACCTGGTTGCAATGCACCCTGTGCACCCTGCCTAGGATCGGCCCTGCCTACAGGCCCAGTGCTATCTTTCCACTTTCCTCAACTATTCTCTTACAATTGTCGACATTTGACAGAGATGTGATATACTGTACTAACCTACTGAACTCTTTATTCCATAGAAGGAGGTAATATATATTTTAGTTAATATTTTTAAATAAGAAATAACAAAACACATATGTACAGTCACAGTGACTGATTTTTTGGGCTGTCAGCATTAATTCATTTAAAGTGGTTTTAACGGCAAATGTTTTTTTTTTTTTTTTACCATAATGCATTATACTTAATGGGTGCAGCTCCCCCACCCCAACCGCCCCTTATACTTACCTAAGCCTCATCTTAGGCCGCGTACACACGATCGTTTTCCTCGGCAGAATCCATCAAGAAACTTGGTGGGAGAGCTTGTACCTTTACAACCCCTTTAAGTGGTTAAAAAAAAATGTGTTTGTTCTGGTATCGTACAAGAAACATTTTCCCTTTGTATTATTTTGCATGAACTGTCGTAAGTGGCTCTTTAATGCTGTGTATTAGACCCCTTTCACACTGGGGCCTCCCATGCATTCGCGATAAAGCACCGCTTGTTTTAATGGTGCTTTACCATTGTTTAAGCTGCGCTTTACAGCTGCTATCAGATCGATTTTAACCCCAATAACGGGGTTAAAAACGTCCATGTTGCGGCACTTCGGAAGCGCTTTTTAGGCACTTCAGAAGCACTGTCCATTCATTGCAATAGGCAGGGGCATTTTGGGAGCACTGTATACAGCGCTCTAAAACCACCCCGAAGATGCTGCTTGCAGGACTTTTTCTAATGTCCTGCAAGTGCACCGCTGGGTGTGAAAGCACCCATTGCAATGAATGGGAGGCAGTTTTCAGGCGCTTTACGGGTGCTATTTTTTACGATTGTTTCAAAAGCTGTATTTTTCAACCAATTTTTCTCATCGTCTGTACTAGCCATTAAGCTGGACCAATGCAGCTATGCAATAAATTTATACCTAAACTTCACCTTTAAATCTTTCTTTCTTTCTGGAAGAAGTTCTCTACTAGAACAAAAGAGGCAATGAGAGGGATGCATAAATGCTGTATTTCTGCTTTTCACATAAAGTTTTTTTGTTCCTGAAGACATGTAAGTTGTTTAGTTAATAGCACCATATTAAAGGGGTAAATCTTAGAATTTAGTCATTATGTGTAATTGTACAACACAATGAATTTTATTGGCTGTAGCATGATAATGGCACTATAAAAATCTTGATATTTACATCTGAGCAGTTTGCAATCACAACATATGAACCCAACTTTCAGGATGTGCTAATTAGTTGTCACGGACCAACAAGTCTAAAGAAATATATTTATCCCAAAACATAGTTCCGGAGTCGCACTCCACAGGATGAAAACAACGTTATTGTTCAGCATATGCACATGCGAGTAATATAGTTACATTAATCTACTCAAAACCCTGGGGCTTCATCAGAGTATAAAATGAGCTACAATTAAAACTCCTTCATAAATAAAGAATGTTATATGATAACGTAATCTTTCCTAAAGTAGTGGTGTAGGGTATAAATGTGCACAAAATTATAATTTATTCCCTTTGCATGGTTAAATATATTGTGGAGCAGGGCTGTAACTATGTGTGAAGGGGCCCCATAGCAAGCAGGTTAAAGCGGAGGTTCACCCTAAAACTACTCTGTCCCATAGCATCCAGCATACTGGCGTCAGCTCTACTTACTGTTAAATGAAGAATTTTCTTTTCTCTCCACCACGGGTGAATGGTCACGCATTCCGAAAATAGCCGATTTAGGACTCGGCTCTTTCCGGCGCTATACGGCGCCTGCGCACAGACCTAGGAGCTGACTGCGCAGGCGCCATATATAGCCGAGTCCTATGGCTATGGTGTGTCACGCCCTACGAAAAAAGCCGAAATAGAACGCGGCTATATACGGTGCCTGCGCAGTCAGCTCCTAGGTCTGTGCGCAGGCGCCGTATAGCGACGGAAAGAGCCGAGTCCTAAATCGGCTATTTTCAGAAGGTGTGATGCGACATAGCCGCGCCATTCACCCGCGGTGGAGAGAAAAGAAGATTCTTCATTTAACAGTAAGTAGAGCGATAAAAAAAAATAAAAAAAACAGCTGACGCCAGTATGCTGGATGCTATGGGACAGAGTAGTTTTAGGGTGAACCTCCGCTTTAAAGGGATATGAACGCTGAAAGCCATGCCCGAAAAAGGTCCGCTCATAGCTGATCTTTTCCTTATAAGTAATGTACCATTAGACGATTTGGTCCAGCCGCAATTTGAGGCTGAACTTTGCTTGATAGGGCTTTTGTCCACACACCAGATTTGGAGATAGGCCCTTCTTTACCATTAGAGATGGGCTTCCGGTTTGGTCCAACTACAAGTTAAGTCTGAACTTTGCTTGTTAGGGCTTTTGTCCACTCACCAGATTTGGAGATAGGCTCTTCAGATCTGGTATGAATTTAAGGGGGGAACCACACTAAAAAAACAACAGCCAAACTCCTTTTTCCAAGCACTCAGCCTGGCAGGGCAGGTAAAGAGGGTTAGGAATGTCTAACCTCCCCCCATTGGAATCATATCCGGATATATGCCTTAACATGTGGAGTACCTTGCCAGGGTGGTCACCCCTAGCAAACCACCTTGTCCCAATGTTGATGAGGATGTAGGCCTTTTTCCCACAACCCTGGTCAAGTGGTCAAGTAGTTGTGAGGGTGTGTGCGCAGGGGGGGTTTATCAGATTCTGGAAATTCTAATAAGAGGACACCAAAAATAGGGTCAAGTATGAAATATATGAGGAACCCAATGCTTTTTTTTTTAGTTGTGGGGTCGATGGTTAATATCTATACAAGGACCGTATTAAAGGTTTCAGGTTTATTACAAACAGTAGGAAAGCGACTGAAGCTCTTAATTGCAGGCAATTTGAGCAACATCTTTTTTTAAGTGTCAGTTTTGCTGTCACAGGTACAGATACGCCATTTCACAAGCAGGTTAAGGGCATTACCCAAACATGGTTTTTAATAGAATTTTGTGATTCTAATGTTTAACTTGAATTGCTGCTCCCTGCAAAACTGCATTTTTTAACCACTTGAGGACCGAGGGTGTTTTTTAGATTTCGTGTTTACGAGACTAAAACATTTTTTTTTGCTAGAAAATTACTTAAAACCCCCAAACATTATAGATATTTTTTCTACCACCCTACAGAATAAAATGGCAGTCATTGCAATACTTTTTGTTACACTGTATTTGCGCAGTGGTCTTACAAGCGCACTTTTTTTGAGAAAAAAATTCACTTTTTTGAATTAAAAAATAAGACAACAATAAATTTGGCCCAATATTTTTACATATTGTGAAAGATAATGTTATGCCGAGTAAAATTATACCCAACATGTCTAACTTAAAAATTGCGCCCGCTCGTGGCATGGTGTCAAACTATTACCCTTAGAAATCTCAATAGGCGACGTTTAAAAAATTCTATAGGTTGCATTTTTTGAGATACAGAGGAGGTCTAGGGCTAGAATTATTGCTCTCACTCTAACGATCGTGGCGATACCTCACTTGTGTGGTTTGAATGCCGTTTTCATATGCGGGCGCTACTCGCGTATGCGTTCGCTTCTGCGTGCGAGCTCGTCGAGACGGGGCGCTTTAAAAAAAAGAAATTTTTGGTTTCGGATTTATTTTTATTTATTTTATCATTTTTAACACTGAAATAAAAAAAATAAAAAAATTATCACTTTTATTCCTATTACAAGGAATGTTAACATCCCTTGTAATAGAAAAAAGCATGACAGGTCCTCTTAAATATGAGATCTGGGGTCAAAAAGACCTCAGATCTCATATTTAGGCTTAAATTAAAAAGAAAAGAAAAAAAGGTAAACAAAGAAATTGTCTCTTTAAGACGCTGGGCGGGAGACTGACGTTTTGACGTCACTTCCGCCCAGCAGAGCTATAGGGATGGGTGAGGGACATTTTTCCCTCACTCGCACCCCCCGCTGCCGACGGCTACGGTAAGCGGCGGAGGGCGCGGGAAAGCGGCGGGAGGGGGGCCCCTCTCCCGCCACCGATAACGGCGATCTCGCGGCGAGTCCGCCGCGGAGACCACCCTTATCGTTGACAGAACCGCCCACTGTAAAGATGGATATCTCGGTTGTGGCAGCAGCTGCTGCCGTTACCGAGATATCCATCTTTAAAAATAGGACGTATATATACAGTGGGCGGTCGTTAAGTGGTTAAAAACCTTTTTTTTACTTTGGTACATGTTCCCCAAGGCACTGCCCCTTAGCAGTCACATGATCTGCTATTGCTAGTTACAACCTTAAAGGAGCATTTTGGATTACAATTTTACAAGTATTTTAATCCATTAACTGGAAACGAATGTAGAGGGACACTGTTTTAAATGATAGCTTTACAACCAGCACAAGATTCTTGGTTTAGCAAATCATTCGACCTTAGCAGGTCACAGAAAAGAAAAGCACTTTGGTATGAATGTATAAAGATGGAAATCTCCCAACTAAACGGATACAAATCTGCCAAATAAATGTACAAAATAAAATTAATGACCATAATACAACTCATACATGGAGAACAATTATTTGAGAAATTAACTACAGAAACAAAAATGTTGTAACATCATATATTTAGGTGAGAGTACAGTATTCAGTGTATCCTGGCTAGGACATTCTCTGTATGGAGTTTGAATTTCCTTCCTGTGCTTGAGTGGATTTCCTCCAGGTACTCCGGTTTCCTTCCACACTCCAATGAAATGCTGGAAGGATAACTGGCCCCTGTCTAAAATTGGCCCTAGTATGGGTGCGCATGTGAAATAGGAACTTTAAGTTTGTAAGCTCCTTGAAGGAAGGGACTGATGTGCATGAGTAGCATGTAAAGATCTGTATAAATTACTGCAATATAAATTCCTGTAATTAATAAATAAATAATAAAAAAAGGTAATTTTAGTGGCATTAAATTGAGCAGTATCATGCTGTAAACATGTTTATGAAAACATGCCAAAGACCAGCACAAAAATATAAAACATCAGGGATAGACAAATCCCAAAAGCCAACTTGCCTTGCTTATTATTGACAGTGGAAGCTTGCATTATTTGTCTTCTTACAAATTATTGATATGCCCCTTGGCAGAAAAACAAACTATAGCTTTCATTTGGAAAAAAAACAGAGCATTCCCTTCCATGAGGTCAAAATGCATTTACATGCATGTATCATAATTAAAATCCCCCAGCCACACATTCAAATCTTCCCATTGCACTCTTGTATTCTGACAGCGGGGAACTCTATGTCCACTTTGTCCTTTCTGAGCAGAAAAAGAAGAGGAAGGCACTGCAGAAATAGAGTTGAGGAATCAATACAAATACAGGTACATTTTGTACCTTAATACAGGGAATACATTAGGGTAAAAAATGCCCTGCCTTTAGAACCATTTTAAGCTACTTGTTTAAAACCCTTTCATGACTAAGCCTATTTCTGACATTTGGTGTTTACAAGTTAAAATCTGTGGGCCAGATTCACGTACATCAGCGCATTTTTTACTGGCGTAGCGCACCTCCTTTACGTTAGACCGCCGCAATGTAGTGGCGCAATCACCGTATTCTCGTTTGATTTGCGCAGAAATTAGCGCCTGTGCAACGTAATTTCAGAGGCGTAAGGCGGAGTAATTCAAATTGGGAAGGACGTGGGCGTGTTACATTGAAATGAGCCGTGACCCCATGCAAATGAAGGGCCGGCCGACTCGCGCATGCGCGCATGAAGCAGACCATGGTCAGCACCTCTGTGCGCATGTTCACAACTCGGGAACGGCGCAATCAGTGAAATTGGAAGTGGACCCGTGCAACTTTGTGAACTACGCAGACAGCATAAATAGACAGACACAAACGCACTTCCTTTGCAAAAGTACATCCCTTTGTATCCCTTCCTATACAGCAAGGTGCTTTTGTTCTGTTGTTTATTAGCGTTTGTTTGTTTGTTTGTGACGTGTCTTTGAGATATTTGGGGACTGTTTTGCAGAGTGATTTTTGTCTTTTATGTGTTTTCTTTGTTGTTATTTTTTTTACATTAGATTTTTGCTGGGCATTTCTTATTTTTGCTGGTCAATTTATTTTATTTTTTGGTTCTGTTTGTGAATGATTTTGGAATGTGGGGGTGACATTCCTGCCGGAAAAGGGGTTTGTGGTGGAGAAGTGATCCCCAGGTCCGTGTGAATGGTGTATGAATGTACAGTGACATAATTGGAGCCGTGGCATGGCGTTGCTGCTCACAAGTCCTGCATGGTGGGCTTGTGCCAATCCCATGTGATGAGGATGTGATGTGTCTGTGCTAGGGACCACAGTGATGTGCATGCATGCATTCTCATTGTGCCATGATTAATGTGTGTGTTTAACGTGCAAAGATGCCTAATGTGAGCTGGCTCCTGGCTGCTCTTCCCTCAGAAGATGGGGTATCCTCGGTTAGGGGGGGATTGTCTGGTTCGGGGGTCAGGTCATCACTTATGTCAATCTCCAGGCCTTTTCTCACTGCGAAGTTGTGCAGCATGCAACATGCACCAATGATCTGGCATACAAAGTTTGGGGAATACAACAGGGTACCATGGGGGGTTCCGTATAGGAGTCATGAGATGGGGTCCCAGTGCATATGCAGAGTCACCCTGAAGGGATAAGACAGGAGGATGTTAGTAGTGCATGTGCCCCTTGTGATTTCAGCATCATGGGGGGGGGCAGTCATGCCTGCCACCCATGTCACTCACCAACCAGCCAGCTGTCCCCATACATGTTCTGTTCGAAATCTGTGGGGATGGGGCTAGGATTGTATATGTAGCTGTCATGGGTGTCATGGGTGGTGTCATGTGTTGGGCTGGTGATGTCCTCCTGCAGGTTTGTGGTTAATTCCAGGATGGCATGAGGGGTGAATCTGAAAATGCGAGACACCTTAGAATCACTCATGCCAAAGATGTCTATGCGTGTGTGATATATCAAGTGAAGAGTGAGGGGCTTGTATCAGATTAGATTATTATATCCATCAAGGTTTTAAAGGGCTATTGAAAGATAGTTAGACCGTGTTTGTAATTTGTATGTATGTTATGTATTGATGTATATATGTATGTATTTTTTTAGTACAAATGTTTATAAAAGCAAAGAAATTTTTTTTGGAAAAAAAACAAAAATCCTCTCCCGTGCCCTCCTCTGTGCCCTCCTCCGTCCCCTCCTCCGTGCCCTCCTCCTTCTTTGCTCATCTAAAGTCAGTAGTATAGCTATGAGCAAGGATGCCACTGGCATGTTGGCATACAGTTTGTTGGGCAGCAAGTGTGACTGCTCAGCTCCTCACTTACAGTGTTGCTTTAGCTGACATGTAGACGGATTGTCTAATTTTATACCACCTTTTATATGGTCTAATTTTAGACAGGACGTGCAGCTGTTGCGCACAGCGCGTAGCCTGCGCTGCACCAACGTTCTTTTGTGGATCCCCGTAACTCCCTCATTTGCATATTTGAATAGCAAATCAATGGTGTGTCTAGCGCAGTTTGGCGCAGACGGATGCGCCTGTCTATCGAAATTACGCGGGTCAAAAACAAGTAGATTTCTTGCGTATCTCGTTTTGGGGATGCGGCGCATCGAAACGCATGCGCAAATTTAGACTTACGCCGTGCATCTCCTGTAACGCCCACGTAATCGCTCTGTGAATCTGGCCCTGTATTTTTTGCTAGAAAATTACTTAGAACTCCCAAACATTGTATATATTTTTAGCAGAGAATCTAGAGAATAAAATGGCAATTGTTGCAGTATTTTATGTCACACGGTTTTTGTGCAGCAATAATAATGTACCAATAATAATGTATTGGGTTTGTCCACGCCTAAAATGCAAACAGTATTTTTTTTTAAATGTAAAAAAATGCAGATCATATTGTAGACTTGTAAGATAATCATATTAATTTTAGAAGTATTATACATGTAAAAGTGATAAACTTAAAGCAGTTTTTTTTTTCCTAAAATAAAAAAATGTTTCTACTTACCTGCTCTGTGCAATGGTATTGCACAGGGAAGCCCCTTACCTCCTATTCTGGGGTCCCTGCCAGCACTATTGGCTCCTCTTCTTCTGCATGTGAAATCATAGCAAACCACTTCCTATAGTGACATAACTGCAGGCTTGATATGTTCATTAAAACATACTGCTGTAGTATGCTGTAGTATGGCTTCTATGAATAGATCAGCTGGGTGGAAACGACGGACATAGTTGACCCCCTATTATGAGAGCCTGTGACTGTTTCCACAGTTCTATTTATCCCCCACCCCATCAGAAGTTCATGGCAGCAGGGGGTGGGGGGATTCATGAAGGGAGGAAGATTTCCCCTAAGGTCCCTTTCACACTGGGGAGTTTTTCACGCGGAACAGCGCTAAAAATAGCGCTGCTATACCGCGTGAAAAAACCTGCCCTGCAGGCTTCAATGTGAAAGCCCGAAGGCTTTCACACTGAAGCGGTGCGCTAGCAGGACCGCTCCAAAAGTCCTGCTAGCCGCATCTTTACAGTGGTATAGGAGCGGTGTGTTCACCGCTCCTATACCGCGCCTTCCCATTGTGGGCAGTATTAACCCTTTTTCGGCCGCTAGCGGGGGTTAAAACCGCACGGCTGAAAATCGCGCTGCTATACCGCCACCGCGGCTCATGCCTCAATGTTAAAGCAGCCTAACAGAAGAGGTATCAGCATAAGGGACACATCCTACTCACTGTAAATAGAAAAAATAAAAATGAAATGGTAAATACTGAAAAAGGTGATATAGAAAAATATATAAATATAGTAAAAATATGTTTATACTATATACTGTATTTGTTGGCGTATAACACTTACTTTTTTACCCTGAAAATTTAGGGTAAACTGTGCCTGCGTGTTATGCGCCAATATTTTTTTGTTTTTATTTCCAATGCGGGACAGTCCACCTGGGTGCCACCCATTGGGGGGTGCCCTGCCAGCATAATTTTAAATTTAAGAAAACATTACTGCCAGTCCTTTCTCATACACTGCTTCTTTCTCAGGGCCGTCTTAATAGCATCATGTGCCCCTGGGCAAAGTAGTGTTCTGAGGCCCCTACAATGATGACAGTGAAGGTAAACAGACATCAAGTAGGTAGGAGGCAGACTGCGTATCTATCACTCTTAGTGCCATCATGGGGCCCCCAATTTCGGGTCAGTGTGGGCTCAAGGACATGCTGCTTTGGGGAAAGTGCAGGGGCCCCCCATGCAGCTGGGGCCCCTGGGCAGTGCCCAGGTGTGCCCTCTCATTAAGACAGCCCTGCTCCTCCTGTGTCACCCTTAATGTAAATGCAAGCCTCTAAATACCTTAATTAACACTGCTTTTTCTGGCAGCTCTCCTCCTCCCACTCTGCCTCTTTGAGTGTTGCTTTTGATTGGAGGAAGAGAGCGGTCATGTGACCGTCAACAAGAGAGAGGCGTTAATTGAAGTTTTTAAAAGCTTTGATTTACAACACTGACAAAGGAGGAGCGGTGTATGAGAAGTGGCATTGATGTTTTCTCAACTTTAGAGTATGCTGGCAATGCTGACCCAGGAGACTGAGGGTCTCCTGGGAGTGCAGGGGGGCTTTATAATAAATGGGTGTCTGTGTCCCAGGCAGGACATCTGTGCCCCCTTGCAGGGGGTCCATGTACTGTGCAGAGGGTCAGTGTAAGGGGCAGGGTGTCCGTGCAATGTGCAGGGGGCTGTGGAAAGGTTTTTTCCTGAAACTTCCCTCTTAAAGTTATGGTGCATGTTATATGCCTGTGCGTGTTATATGCTGATAAATATGGTATTTATGTATTTTTTATATCGCCTTTATTATGGTCCCTGGGAAGAACCAGATTGCTTGCACATTTTTGCTTAAAGACCGTTCAGTGCACCTCACCCTTTGAACTTTTATATATATTGTAAGCTGGGGATAGGTAGCGGGTACAAAAGCTCCCTGGGATGAGCAGGCACAGATACCAAAGTCCATAGGATAAGTGAACAACAGTGGGATTTTTATTGGTGCTATACAAAGTCTATTTACAGGTGCTGTACAGTGTGCAGAAAATGAAACAAACAAAAGTAGTTTAAACAAACACCTAGCCGTGTCTCGGCTCTAACTACACGATATGTAGGCCCTAACTACTAAGCTAAACAAGCCTACCGCTTGTTAGCTCAAAATACAAACTGCTCACCAGTCTTTTAACAACCTCCTTGCTCCTACAGATCCACACTATCTGTTTCCCAGGACAGAGCAATGGCTGTTAGCTCAGGTGAGCTTAAATTGGCCTGGGGGAGAGGGCCAACACCTGACCTGGATCAGGGATCAGAGATCTCTGAACGTGTAAGAGAGGAGCCTGGGAGAGGTATAAACCCCGAACTGGACTTTCCCAGGCTCTCTCTGGGACGCTCTGCTACACACCCTCCCCTCTTGTTTCAACCCCAGGGTTGGAACACCTGTAGCCCAACAGGAGTGAACACGGGACAGGGCATCTACATTACCCATCTCAACCCCTGGCCTGTGTTTTACCGAAAAGGAATAATCCTGGAGGGCCAAAAACCACCGGTTCACCCGCCTATTAGTCTCCTTCTTTTGGGCCATCCATTTCAGGGGAGCATGGTCAGTTATTAACTCAAACTGGCGCCCTAACAGGTAGTACCTGAGCGCGTCCACGGCCCACTTTATGGCTAAACATTCCTTTTCAATGACTGCATATTTTTTCTCATGATCATTGAGCTTTCTGCTTAGGTAGACCACAGGGTGTTCTTCCCCATTGTATACCTGTGATAGTACTGCCCCGATACCTACATCAGAGGCATCTGTCTGAACCAAAAAATCTTTGGAGAAATCGGGGGAGTATAGCACTGGCTGTGCACAAAGAGCCTTCTTCAGGACTTGGAAAGATTCTTCTGCTACTGGGGACCATTTTATCATTACGGAGTCTTTCCCTTTCGTCAGGTCTGTCAGTGGGGCAGCTATAGTGGCAAAATTTGGAATAAACCTTCTATAATATCCCGCAATGCCAAGAAAGGCCCTGACCTGCTTCTTGTTTGCAGGACGTGGCCATTCCTGGATGGCTTCTACTTTATTCACTTGGGGTTTAATAACTCCACGGCCAATAGTATAGCCCAAATACTTGGCTTCCTCTAAACCAATGGCACATTTTTTGGGATTTGCCGTAAAACCTTCCTTGAAGAGGGAATCAAGGACAGCTTGGACACGGGGCAAGTGAGACTCCCAGTCAGTGCTATGCACCACTATGTCATCTAAATAAGCTGCAGCATACTGCTGGTGCGGTCTTAGGGTCCTGTCCATGGCCCTCTGAAAGGTTGCAGGGGCATTTTGCAACCCAAAAGGCATTTTCTTATACTGGAATGATCCCTCCGGGGTCACAAACGCAGTCTTTTCTTTGGCACTATTAGTCAGGGGTATTTGCCAATATCCTTTGGTCAAGTCCAAAGTGGTCAGATAACGGGCCTTGCCCAGTCGGTCTATAAGTTCATCTACCCTGGGCATCGGGTACGTGTCAAACTTTGTTACTGCATTGAGCTTTCTGAAGTCGTTACAAAACCTCCAAGTGCCATCCGGTTTTGGGACCAACACGATGGGGCTAGACCAGTCACTATTGGATTCCTCAATGACATCTAGTTCCAACATCCTTCTAACTTCCTCACTGATGTCCTTTCTCCTCGCTTCAGGAATTCGGTATGGTTTGAGCTTGACACGGACCCCAGGTTCAGTAACAATATCATGCTGAACCGCTGAAGTCGTGCCAGGCAACTCTGAAAATTTCTCTCTATTCCTTATTAGGAACTCTCTAGCTTCCTGTTTTTGGGAATATGACAGGGTGTCTGGAATCGTGACCTCAGGGATCAGAGGGGATTCAGTACCCTTAGGCGTTACCGGTAGGGACCTCACAGTTAACGCCAGTCTATCCTTCCAGGGCTTTAACAGGTTCACGTGGTAAATCTGTTCGGGCTTCCTTTTACCTGGTTGATACACCTTGTAATTGACTTCCCCAACTCTTTCAATTACTTCAAAGGGGCCCTGCCACTTAGCCAGGAACTTGCTCTCAACAGTGGGAACTAAAACGAGGACCCTGTCACCCGGTGAGAAAACACGGAGTTGGGCCCCCCGGTTGTATATTCTCTGTTGGGCTGCTTGAGCCTGTAGTAAATGTTCTTTCACCACTGGTATTACGGCTGCAATCCTGTCCTGCATTTGAGCGATATGCTCAATTACACTTTTGTGGGGTGTCTGTTCCCCCTCCCAAGTTTCCTTGGCTATGTCCAAGAGTCCCCGAGGGTGTCTCCCATAAAGCAACTCAAATGGAGAGTACCCTGTAGAGGACTGGGGAACCTCCCTGATAGCAAACATCAGGTACGGTATCAGGAAGTCCCAGTCTTTCCCATCTTTGTCAACAACCTTTTTTAACATGCCCTTTAACGTCTTATTGAAACGTTCCACCAAGCCATCCGTTTGCGGATGATACACAGAGGTTCGCAACTGCGTCACCTTAAATAACTTGCACAGCTCCCTAGTTATCCGTGACATAAATGGGGTACCCTGGTCTGTCAGGATTTCTTTAGGGATGCCCACCCGACTGAACACCATAAACAGCTCTTTGGCAATATTTTTAGCAGATGCGGCGCGTAAGGGAACGGCCTCAGGGTAACGGGTAGCGTAATCCATAATCACGAGGATATGCTGATGACCACGGGCGGATTTGGGGAGGGGACCCACAAGGTCCATGGCAATCCTCTCGAAGGGCACTTCAATGATGGGCAAGGGCACTAAAGGACTTCGGAAGTGGGGCTGGGGGGCTGACATCTGACACACAGGACAGGATTGACAATAATTCTCAATATTTTCTGTATCCCAGGCCAGTAAAACCTGCGCAACACTCTTTCAGTGGTTTTCTCAACCCCTAAATGGCCTCCTAGCAAGTGCCCATGGGCAAGTTCCAACACCACCCTTCTGTAAGGCTTGGGGACCACCAACTGTTCAGTAACTTCATCATTCTTTTTACATACACGATACAGTAAATCATCATTGTTGCTGAAATAAGGAAAACAGGGCCTATCCCCTGGTTCAACAGGTACATCATTAATCACCGTTACATTTTCCCAGGCCCTGGCAAGGGTAGGGTCTTTTCTCTGCTCAGTACCAAAATTTTCCTTGTGCACATTAAGGTCAGTAAACTCCAACATAGGCTCCGAGTCGGCAGACGGCTGTCCGGCTCTACTGGTTGTGGGGACTTCCTCAGGCTCCTCCAGCTCTCCTGCCATAACCGAGAAAGGAAAACTCGGAGAGCCCTGAGATGAGTCCCCTGAACCCACAATATCGGAAGTAGTCAGGAGCTCTGGCTCTGCGACTGAGTCAGGTACTGCGACCGGGTCGGGACGATCCCACAGTTCCCAAAACTTAGGGAAGTCCCTACCAATGATGGCCTCGTGCACCAAGTGGGGCACAAGTCCGACCGCATGGGACACCGTACCCAAGCCAGTTTTAAACTGAACTGTGGCTATAGGATACTCCCGGGTATCCCCATGTACACAGATCACAGCAACTTTTTTTGCATGAAAATTCACAGTTTCAACCATCTCAGCTGTAACCAAAGTAACCAGACTTCCAGAGTCCAGTAAGGCCGTAATAGGCTTATTATTAACAGTCATGTGACACATATGTTTCCCCACATTTGGCGCTGCAGCGCATGAAACAGCAGCAAACATAGACTGCCTTCTAATAGACAGATCACACTGCATTGGTTCATCAGTCAATGGACAGTTTGCTGCAACATGTCCCAGCTCTTGGCAACGAAAACACCTGATGTTTCCCCAAGTTGGTTTGCTGACAGGCAGTGGTTTCCCTTGCTTGGGACGCCAAACTTCAGTCCTGGCACCAAAAATCCTCCCCCCTATTTCCTTGCCATGCTTACCACCCACTTCCCCTGGAACAGTCTTACCGGTTGCCTGGGGAGACCGTGGCTTTGGGTGGAAAGTCCGTGCGGTTGTTGGGGTGGTGACCAGGTTCTCTGCAGCAAAGTACCTTTCGACGAGTTCCACCAGGTTATCTGCCGACTTGGGGTCCCCTTGACTCACCCACTTCTGCAGGGGAATTGGGAGTGACCTCAGGAATTGGTCCATGACCACACGCTCCACTATTTGTGGCGCAGACAGGGACTCAGGCTGTAGCCATTTTCGCACCAGGTGGATTAGGTCGAACATCTGCGATCTTGGGGGCCTCTCGATTTTGAAGAACCAGCTGTGGACCCGTTGGGCTCGAACGGCCAAGGTGACGCCGAGTCGCGCCAGAATTTCCTGCTTGACCTTTTCGTAGTCTTCTGCTTCTGCTGACTCCAGATCATAGTAGGCCTTCTGCGATTCACCAGAAAGTAAGGGGGCAATCAGTCCTGCCCACTTGGTTTTAGGCCAACATTCCCTCTCAGCGGTCCGTTCAAACGTTAACAGGAAGGCCTCTGGATCATCATCCGTAGTCATTTTAGACAAAAAGCGAGCCACATGGATGGCTGAAGGCTTGTCTCCCATATCCTTAATTTCCGCAGGTGCCCACTGTGCTAGCGTCTCTGCAACCTTAGTCAGGGTTTTCCTATCCACTTCTGCAGCAGTGGCAAGCTGTTCAAACAGCCTCTGCGATTGCTCCTGTACAGCACTAATCTGCCTCTGCGATTGCTCCTGTGCAGCACCAATCTGTTTGTACAGCGCCTTGGTTTGCTCCTGTGCGATAGCATTGGCTTGCTGCAATGCAGCGTTAGTTTGCTGTTGTGCAGCGTTTGCTTGCTGTTGTGCAGCATTGGATAACATCATTTGTTTGAGAATTTCCTCCATGTTGTCACTTTAGGTACTGGCCTTTTAAAATAGTAACTTACTACTGCTGATCGCAGCCTCCACCATATGTAAGCTGGGGATAGGTAGCGGGTACAAAAGCTCCCTGGGATGAGCAGGCACAGATACCAAAGTCCATAGGATAAGTGAACAACAGTGGGATTTTTATTGGTGCTATACAAAGTCTATTTACAGGTGCTGTACAGTGTGCAGAAAATGAAACAAACAAAAGTAGTTTAAACAAACACCTAGCCGTGTCTCGGCTCTAACTACACGATATGTAGGCCCTAACTACTAAGCTAAACAAGCCTACCGCTTGTTAGCTCAAAATACAAACTGCTCACCAGTCTTTTAACAACCTCCTTGCTCCTACAGATCCACACTATCTGTTTCCCAGGACAGAGCAATGGCTGTTAGCTCAGGTGAGCTTAAATTGGCCTGGGGGAGAGGGCCAACACCTGACCTGGATCAGGGATCAGAGATCTCTGAACGTGTAAGAGAGGAGCCTGGGAGAGGTATAAACCCCGAACTGGACTTTCCCAGGCTCTCTCTGGGACGCTCTGCTACAATATATATATATATATATATATATATATATATATATATATATATATATATATATATAGTCCAATATTATGGAGTAGCAATTTAGTTCCTCCAACTTTAGGATGTATTACAGAGGAAGCCTAATCTGGTGTTCTGTTTTTTTAAAACAACAAAACATTTTGATGAGATTACTTGCATCAAGCTGATCTAAAAGGGGCCTATTCAGCTGGTGTGTTGGTAAAACGTTGGCTCCTTTACTCCTTTAAAGCAATTTAATGCTCTTCTTCCACTTCAATGCTCACTGAAATGTTTCCCTATTTACCTGTTTGCTTTAGGATCCTGAGCCACAATCCTGTATCTGTCTATGAAGCAAGACACAAACAGCGATCTGTAATTAAATGGGTCACTGACTTAAAAGGAGTGTTCAGGGAATGGTGTGTGCCCGGGAGATGGAGTTTTGACTGCTAATTAAAGGGTGTAATTAAGTAGGAACAAAATAAATTATGTAGCACTGGTAACATCTGTTCATACAAAGGGTGTCCGGAGACACAGCAAGACAGGAGAGAGAGGGGTACCGGAATACACTGAGAAGACACAAACATTATAAAGGAAATGAGAAGAGACATAGTAATACCATAAAATGTTTATGTGCTTTAAACTGTCAGCTTCAAGGAAAATTGTTCTCTGAGAAATACGGAGACCGCTATTTCTTATCTCCTTCTGAAAATGCTAGTTGCCTGGCTGTATCTCATCATAGTATTTTCAGACTCACTGCTCTGGAATAAGCATGGACATTAAATAGTCAGAGTAAAGTCAGAACTCCTGATCTGCATACTGTGACAGGAAGTCAGGTAAATCTGTGGGTGTTGTCACAGACGGGAGATACATTTCTGCCTTGTTTAGACAATTCACCAATTACTATCAGGTGTTGGCTGCAGAAGTAGCCAGAAAGGTTTAGGGCGTTGGAAAACTTCAGCTGTTCAGATTGAGGCATTTAAGGCCTCTATAAGTCATCAAAAGGATGACTACTGATTGCTGCATCCTGAGGCTTTTTGGAGTTAAGGAGAGCAGTGAGAAATACTTCTGAAGAGGTGAGGTGGTTGTTGATTTTTCTGTGTGATAAAAATCAAAAAGACTATTGGTTCTCTGCTGTATGACCAGCAGTGTCTTCCCAGCAGTAGGCTGTGCCAGACTCCATAGATAGGTTCCTGTGTGGTGAAGGCAGACGCCCAAGGTGCCAGGGTTTATTTTATGTTTTGTCTTGTTTATGCTGTTTGGATGCTTGCACTTGTTTCCAGCAATATGGAAGAATAAACCAAACTCTTTGTTTTCGGCTGTCTCTCTGTACACCCACGCTACCGAGCAAACCCCTTACAATACTTGTCTTGGGTTAGTGACTCTGAAATAAGTAGTGCTATTAGAATAGAATGAATAGTGGCCAATGGGACTTTAAATAAGATGTCATAAAAAATACATATATGAATGAATAAAAATGAAAATAAAAATGATAATATTTATTAAACAAGACATAATCATCCATGTTGCAATATCAAAAAGATAAAGTTGATAAAAGGTTCACATCTAAGAGGCATATCAATAATGGTCATCTAGTACAGGTACATGGGTATATGCATACATATTAACATGATAAGCAGAAAATATGAAAGCCAAATATCTCTTGACATCTAATAAAACTTGACACGTTTCGTGGGGCTTGCCCACTCATCAGGAGTATGGTACAAGAGATATCTATAAATAAAAATAACATACTAGTCAATAGTTAAAAATAAATAAAAAACCTGAATGCTTACACGTCATCTATGAAATTGGCCCAGCACTAAAGAGGGGGTATGGACCTCCAACAATGGTCTCCCCCAGGGCTGAGGCATGAACCATTGACTAGTATATTATTTTTATTTATAGATATCTCTTGTACAATACTCCTAAAGTGTGGGCAAGCCCCATGAAACGCGTTAAGTTTTATTAGATGTCAAGAGATATATGGCTTTCATATTTTATGCTTATCATGTTAATATGTATGCATATACCCATGTACCTATACTAGATGACCATTATTGATATGCCTCTTAGATGTCAGCCTTTTATCAAATTTACCTTTTTGAAGTTGCATCATGGATGATTATGTCTTGTTTTATTCTGTTTAATAAACATTTTCAATTTTTATTTTTATTTTTATTTATTCATATATGTATTTTTTATGACACGTCTCATTTAAAGTCCCATTGACCACTATTTTTTCTTGTATGCAACATAACAGGGATGGAGACGTGTCATGGTGGTTGTGTCAGGTCATAATTTTTCCTATCTATGCTATTAGAATAGAATGACAGCCACGGAACTAGTATTTTCAGATCAGAGGGTCAGCAATGGCTGCCTTTAGTCCTTAGTATTTTTCCTACATAGGTAAACTATAATATGGTTAATTTACTAAATGCAAATATATTGTGCACTACAAGTGCACTGCTGGTTTACTTGCTCCAGAGCTTAGTAAATAAGGTAAAGCATCACTTTGCAAAGAATACCCAATCACATGCAAGGAAAATAAAAAAACAGCTTGTGCATTTTTGTTTAATTGGATGATAGAAATCAGCAGAGCATTCCTTCATTTCAGAGCTTCCCCTCAGATCTAGAGCAAAGGCACTTGCAGTGCACAGTATATTTGCCTTCAGTAAATCAACCTCAATGTATATTTAGGGCAATGTTTGCTTCAAAATAATACACTTGTTGTGATACACGTAACTGTCCATTTTGATGTGCTCGCTGCTACACATTTTGATGAATGTGTTTCATTTAAAGATTTGTAGAATCTAGTGCTTATCTGCCTATCAGGGAGCATCCCTGCCAAAGGACTTCAAATAAGATCAGTTAGCCACACAGGTAGTCAATTGATTTTCATTTTACAAGACGTATAGGGGTTGATTTATTGAAAGAAGAATGCAAAATCTGGTGCAGCTGTGCAAGGTAGCCAATCAGCCTCTACCTTGAACTTGTTCAATTAGGCTTTGACAAAAAAAACTGGAAGCTGATTGGTTTCTATGCAGAGCTGCACCAGATTTTGCACTTTCCAGTTTTTCTGCAAGGGCTCAAAGAAAACAATGGTTCTCTATAACCCCCGTTCACACCACAATGTGTGGATTGATTTTTTCTGCGCAGAAATCTGCAATGTACCGTATATACTTGAGTATAAGCCGACCCAAGTATAAGCCGAGGACCTAATTTTACCACAAAAATGGGAAAACTTATTGACTCGAGTATAAGCCTAGGGTGAGAATGCAGCAGCTACTGTAAGCAGAAAATAGGGTCAACAATTCCCATTTGCAGCTTCACTGTGCCCATTTGCATGCCTCACTGTGCCCATTTGCAACCTTACTGTGCCCATTCTCACTGTGCCCATTGCAGCCTTACTGTGCCCATTCTAACTGTGCCCATTGTAGCCTTACTGTGCCCATTCTCACTGTGACCATTGCAGCCTTACTGTGCCCATTGCAGCCTTTCTGTTCCCATTCTGACAGTGCCCATTGTAGCCTTACTGTGCCCATTCTCACTTTGCCCGTTCCTTCTATGATAGTCAGTGTACCTGTCGGGTCGCTGAATCCATTTTTTAAAACCTGCGGCTTCCTCCTGGTCCGTGATAGGCGTTTGACACTGTGTTTCGCTACGCCTATCATGGAGGTCCTCTCATCCTCGGACTCAGTTTCCCAGCAGACACTGTGTTCAGTGTTGCGCCAATCACGGACCTTCTTTCATCCTCGGACAAGAGGACGTTCATGATAGGTGGAACACTGAACACAGTGTCTGCTGGGAAAGTCTGAGGATGAGAGGACTTCCATGATAGGCGGTAGCGGAACACAGTGTCAAACGCCTATCACGGACCAGGAGGAACTGACTCGAGTATAAGCCAAGGGGGCTATTTTCAGCCCTTAAAAAAGGTCTGAAAAACTCAGCTTATACTCGAGTATATATGGTATATGCACGTAAAAAAACGGAAATTAAATCAACATTGGCGTGAATAGGGCACATAGCTGATGCACATAAAAACTGATGCCAACTTGCATAAAAACTCACTGAAATGCGTATGAAAACTGATGTGAAACTGGAAATCTGTGCAGTTTTCTCACCAGTTTTCATGCATGTATGTTGTGAACGAGCCCTGAACCAACTTCATATGCTAGCCATAGATTGAGAATGATTTTTGTCTATTGTGACAAAAAATTGACAAACTCCTGAAATTACCTTTTCTTTCTGTACGGAAACAATCATAAATGACAAACTTGAAATTTCCACACACAGAAAATCAAAGACCGACACTAAAGAAAGCCTTTCATGAAATTATAGTAAAGAAGTTAAAAGTCAAAAGATGTTTGTGAACAAGGGATCTGTGAAACATTATTTTGTTGGCCACAAATTTGCTGGATCTGTGGATGGGACCATCCTTATTGTTGTTCTAGCATCCAGCTTCAGGACTGCTGTTAGAAATCACGGGGCCCGTACAGCCTACTTGACAGGGCACCCCCGAGAATATCAGATGATATTTTTGCTAAAATATGATGGTTGCTATGCTGTTTTGCAGTCATGGCAGAAATTATACCCATTCTACAGCCACTCCCTGATTTTTGTTATACTGTTTTAAAATAGCTGAATGGTAATTTTACATTGTGAGATCGCACTGCAACAGTGAGCCAAGTGTTTGGCTTGCAGCTGCAGAGTAGTCCCATTGAACTCAACAGGGCGTTTAATAGGTGATGCTGCCTTCCACACTCAGCAGACTGTGGTAAAAATGCAGCAGCTGTGCAGTAAAACAGCCCTGTCTGACTGTATTTTTAGGATTTTGGTGCACAGCCAGGGATTGCGGTAAATCCTTGGCTCAGCTGTCCATGTGAAAGAGTCCCTAGGCCCCATTCACACTTTGCATTTCCTAAATGTGTGACAAAGTGCATGGGAAATGCACGCTTTGCAGTACATTTTATAAATGTACTGCAAACTTGCATAGTGCTAGTGTGCCATTAGTTGTTAATGGCACCCCAAAACACTTAGCAGACTTATAGTTACATAGTTACATAGTAGGTGAGGTTAAGTCCATTAAGTTCAACCTATGTGTGTTTTTTATGTAATTTTACGTCATTGTATATCCCTGTATGTTGTGCTCGTTCAGGTGCTTACGTAATAGTTTTTTTAAACTATCCATACTCCCTCCTGAAACCACCGCCTGTGGAAAGGAACTCCACATCCTTGCCACTCTTACAGTAAATAACCCTCTATGTAGTTTAAGGTTAAACCTGTTTTTACTCGTTTATTCTCATTTTAATGAGTGGCCATATGTCTTATTAAACTTCCTTCCACTGAAAAGTTTTATCCCTATTGTGGGGTCACCAGTATGGTATTCAGGCCCGAATTTCCCACAAGGCCACCAAGGCCGGGCCTCAGGGCGGCAGGGTGCAGAGGGGCGGCAGTGGCATGGAGTCCCCCGGGAGCGGCAAGTTGCTTTCTGGAATCCGCTTGCTCTTTCACAAGTTGTCGCCGCAATCACTTGTAAAATGTGTGCTGCCCCACATACCTCTCTTTCCACTTTCTCTGTTTTTGGGACTCCGTCCTCCCCCAGGCTGCCGAGTCTGTCTCCTGTCCCTACTACCGATGTACACAGTGAGAGGAGTGAGCTGTGCTCTTCCCATCTCAGCTGTGACAGGAGTTCTAGCACAGTGCTAGGACTCCTGTTTTGGAGGTGACAGGGTCAATAAAGAGAACCTGTCACCTCCAATTGCTATCACACAGGGAATTGTTTTCTCCTGTGTGATAACTTTATTGCTAAGATAAAAACAAATAAGAAATTAAAATAATTAAAATAAAAAGTAAAGAATAAGAAAAATATTTAAAAAAGGAAAATTATAAAAAAAAAGAAAAGAAACATAATATTTGAACTAACAGTGCTGCCCCCGCCATCCGGTTGCCATTCTCTGTTGATTGGGAGGGGGAGGGGGTGTTCGGTTGGCAGGGAGGGGGGTGCATTGCGGAACCTGGCCTTGGGGTGGCTGGGAGAGCAAATCCGGCCCTGATGGTATTTGTAAATTGAAATCATATATCCTCTCAAGCGTCTCTTCTCTAGAGAAAATAAGTTCAGTGCTTGTAACCTTTCTTCATAACTAATATCCTCCAGTCCCTTTATTAGTTTTGTTGCCCTTCTTTGTACTGGCTCGATTTCCAGTACATCCTTCCTGAGGACTGGTGCCCAGAACTGCACAGCATACTCCAGGTGAGGCGACCAGAGTCTTGTAGAGTGGGAGAATTATTGCTTTATCTCTTGAGTTAATCCACTTGTGTTTTGTCATGTGGCAAACTTGCAAATCTGCACGCCTTAAAAGAGCGTTATTTGGTGTGTTTGTCAAATATAGGGCAGTTCATTCAAGTAAATGGGCTGCCCTATGTGTGAAAACAGGTTAAAAAAATGAGAGCAGGATCATACAGTTGTGCCGCCAATGTCAATGTTATAAAGAGAGGAGGAGGGGGCAGCACACATGAGGCCAACAGTGACGGTCGAGACCACACACAGGTGGAGCACACATTCCTTCCTCACCCACTAGACTCTCACATACTGGCCCTCATGATATCCTTTAGAGGTTTAAGGCAACCATCTTTTTGTTAATAGATTTATCCACTGAGTTATTTTCATCCCCCACATCCACACCTACCCTGGTTGGATTTGTGAGTTACGCTATTTAGTATACTACTCCACCCGGCTTGGACATTATCTGCCCAAGGCTATTCCCATACACTAACATAGTCATATACTTTTTTACAGTACACCCACCAGAATTGGCACATACCATCCATTATCAACAGAAGTTCCCTACACTATGCTCTTCACATCATCTCGTTGGGCACCAACCTGGCCGTGGCTTTGCGGCCTCTATGGCGCCCCCAGCTGTTAACAACATCATACTATTTTATATCCATTTTACGTGTAGGTATGAGCATTTGGTAATACCCATTCTCACCCTTGCTCTTTCTTTCCTTATGCCCAGCACCTGTTCATTTTGAAATGTTATTTTTCTATTATAGACAACTGCATTTGTAACTGCTCTTGATGGGTGGATATACTCCACGAAACGCGTAAAGCCCTGCCTTATGCTACACCAAATAATAATGCGATTTTGAGAATCCACAATACAAATGTTATGACATTTTTATGGTTAATTACTATGATTATTCTCAGTAAAATACTCTGCCTCTTTTGTTATGTGATTATTTTGGTAGAACTACATCTAGAATGCTCTATTGAGTCCAGCATATGGTCTTCTTACTACTTTCAACTATACAGAACACCTATATGAGAGATAATTCTGCGTTTACTGACACCACCCAACATCCCACATGATGATTTCTTGCTGAGTTTTGTCTCAAATGTCTATAAGTGGCCAGAATTGAGTAATACAATAGGTAAAATATATCACAATGTGTAAATGCTGAGTCCTGCTGCTGCCCATTCTTACCCTGCTGCCCAAGACACTGGCCTGTGAATGCCATTATGGTAAATATAACTCTGATCCTCATACATAACCAGAGACAAGAAGTGTGCATTAGGCAGATACAAATTGTATACTGGAACCCTAGTAGATCTCACACAAGCTGTTCAATAGTAACATATCTCCGGAGAGCTATATTGAAGAAATGGTTTAGTGAACCTTTTTTGTTATTTTCTAAGCATCAATGATGAAGAATAAAATAACAGGACTGTATGCGTAAGTGGTGCTGCTGAGACAGAAGAAAGCAACTGCTTAACCTTTAATCACAAGCCGTGGGAGAGCTCAACTCTGTCAAAAAACAAAGAACACATCAGCTTCAACACCTTTCTGTTACTCCTTTGAAAATTAATTTTACATTTTCCCTGCAGTTTTGCATCAGATCCACCTGGTATACTTAATTCAGTAGCTACTAAATGAACAGCTGAGAAATGCAGGTTCCTTTGGTTTCTCAGTATTAACATGCACTCTAAGTCATTGAAGTAGTGTAAAAATATGGGGCATTTTATCTACACATGTGCTTGTTTGCCTGTTTCCTGTTCACTATAGTTTTGGAACTGCCAATTTAATGAATAACTTACTGTTCACTGTTAAATCTGAAAATGGGGGGTGTATCACTCAAAATAGTGGCTATATTGATGGATTTTCACAGAAATATTTGTTTTTAATTCTACACAATTCTTGCAAGAAACCATTAAGGCCCCCCCGGGACCCTTCCCTCTGAGCCCAAGACCCTTTCCACGAATCCAGGGGTCCTTTTATTCTTGTCACAGGGTTCTCACCGACACGTCACCGCACCGTCCGCCGGCGGGGAATTTGATCCGATGGTGTGTACATGCCATCGGATCAAACTCCAGGTCGGACATATCCGATGGATGGAAATGGTCCGCGGACCGTTTTCATCGGATATGTCCGATCGTGTGTACGAGGCCTTAGACTGCACAATCTGACTGTACCCCTTTGGATCTACAACTAATGAGTTGATACTTAGGTTTATCCTTATAATGCAAGATGTTGGTGAGGCTATAAGTTATTGTCCAATTCAATTGTATAGTGTTTAGCTTGTTATAAACATATTACTTTCTAGATACATTTTACTTATATATTTATTCTTAATAGGTTCATAGTATTATTATTAGTAGTAGTAGTATTACTACTGTATTTATACACATCCAATACTAATAGCTATTGGGTATTTGGTTTTAACTGATCTTGCGGAGGGGATATTGTATTAATATTATGTTGATATGAAGATGACTTTGTTTTTTCCTGCCCTGATGAAGGGGGCATTATAGGACCTCTGAAACTCATTGAATACTCTGACATTTGTTGGAACAAAGTTGTATCTGGACCTTTTAGCAGTATTATGACATTTCATTAAAAAAAATTGTAGCAATAAAAACCTGACGTGTCCTAATCCCTAATCTTTAATTCATAAATGATTTGCCTTTAGTTATACTTTATTACTGATCTGTATGCCCATTCTGTGTCAGTGACTGGGTCTGCATTTTCAGGATGAGCTCAACAATGGTGGCCTCCTTTTTCTTCACATAGTTTCTGGTAACAGAAAAGAGATTTTATCCTATCAAAAACAAAAAATGGCTATACATACATCTTTTTCTGTGTATTTAAAACAGCTTGTGTATGTCTGGTAACCTGTTTTAAGATTGATTTAGACCTGTGCGATTTATTACTCAGTGTTACTGCCTTGCATTAATGCACATCTGCACATTTTGCATGGTAATGTTCTTTGCAGTAAGGCCCCTTTCACATTGAGGCGTTATTACCGCGTTTTTCCAACGCCTCAATGTGAAAGGGGCCTAAGGCAGCCAATGGACCAAAACAAATATTTTTTTTTTTTTGAGTAAATGAGTAGCAAAATGTCCAGTTGAATATGAAGAACTACTTTTTGCTTGCTCAATCTCAACGGCCTTGACCTTATTGTAGTACCAATCAGAAGAACTTCTGATTGGATGGGTAGTTACAATTAATATTTTGCTCATTTACACTTTCTTCAGCTTCAACACACATTAATGGCTCGTTTACACTTGCTTCAAAACAAGGCTTCGGACAGCCTTTGTTGAAGCTCTCTGAACGCTGTCACTAAATAAAATGGTTAGCTTACAGTCCTGTTTACACCTGCTTTTACTTTGCTTTGCTTCAAAAATTATACCCCATGTAGCTTTAGCGGTGCTTTAAAGCCTCTTCAAAGCCTCCATAGAAGTCTATGGCAAAGCTTGCTTGAAGCCCCACTGAAGCCCCACTGAAGCCTTATCGAAGCCCCACAAAGCCTCACCGAAGCCCCATTGAAGCTCTACCGAAGCCCCTTCGAAGCTCCAACAAAACCTCATTGAAGCCCCACCGAAGCCTCATCGAAGTACCAAGCAAAAGCAAGGTGTAAACAGAACTGTAAGCTAACCATTTTATTTAGTGACTGGAGTTCATAGAGATTTAACAAAGCGTGTCCAAAGCCATGTTTTGAAGCAAGTGTAAACTTGCCCTAACTGAGTAAAGGCAGCCATACATGGTCGAATTTCGAAAGAATTTTCACCTCATGTTGCTACAAAAAAGAATTTGTGTGGCTGAGAATCTTCTTTTCTTTACTGGAATTTTCTTTTCTTGCACATGCGCATTTATTTTTCGATTACATTTCTCGCACGATTCTCCCATCATTGATTAGATTCAAATTCGATGGCAGCACGAAATTCGGCTGTTGCTGCAACTCACTAAGAGTGCTTTCACACTGGGGCGTTTTTCAGGCAGTAAAGCGCTAAAAATAGCGCAGCTATACTGCCTGAAAAAATTGTGCCCTGTAGTCTTCAATGTGAAAGCCCGAAGGCTTTTACACTGAAGCGGTGCGGTAGCAGGACCGCTCCAAAAGTCCTGCTAGCCGAATCTTTGGAGCAGTATAGGAGCGGGGTGTTTACTGCTCCTATACCGCTCCTTCCCATTAAAATCAATGGGAAACCGCGGTAATCTGCAGAGGCGCATTGCGGGCAGTGTTAACCCCTTTTACGGCCGCTAGCAGGGGTTAATACCGCACCACTAGCGGCAGAATATCGCGGTAAATACAACGGCATAGCGGCGCTAAAAATCGTGCTGCTATACCGCCGCCGCACCTCCACTGCCCCATGTGAAAGGGGCCTAATGGTGCAAAATACAAACAAAAATTCTTAGATGAGATTTTCGAAAAAAAAAAAAAATTCTTTTGAAATTCGACCCATGTATGGCCTGCCTAACTTTATTAGTGCATGTCCAGTTTATTGCACATACTGGTATCATGTTTAATCATGGATTTCATACTTTCAAATTATCATTTGCTTACAGTAATGGCCCGTACACACGATCAGAATATTGGACGACGGATTGTATGACTTTTTTCGCTTAATAGTCGCAAGTAAAATAAAATAGGTTATTAAAGTCACGAAAATTCTCATACGACAGAAAAAAATTATCGGAAATGATGTCATGTGTTGTAATGTATTTGTATTGTATTTTTGGACGACAACTATACTGACTAAACAAAAATCCGATCTGACATCGTACGAGGAAAATTTTTGCGCTTGTCGGATCGAATAATATCGGATGAACAGTCGTGATCAGCTCTCGAAAGTAGTGTACACGTGATCCGAAAATCGTACGATTCTTCCTCGGACGATCGTTTTCGTCCGATATTCGGATCGTGTGTACGGGCCATAACACAGCAATAATAAAAATGGATTTGAATTCCAACAGATTTTCTCCAGGACTGATTTGTTGACCAGCAGTTGATTTCTAAACATACAATTCAAAGAGTCAATATATCAAGTGTTTCTGTCTCTTTATATTTAAGCCCAGCATAATGATGGTGATTCACTTATATGTATGAGTATTGGATTTAAAAACATTTCAACAGAAGAATTATATTTTCTAGAAATCTTTGGCACCTAACAATAGTCCACAAACAATCATATTAATCAAAAAAATAAATTACCGGTACATTCTGGCAGAATATCCAATTGAACGCAACTAAATCAGTCCCATCTTTGTTATTTCAAATGATCATTGCCGATTGATCATTTCAAATAATCAAATCAGCTTTTTCATTTCCATTATGTATATGACACGTAAGGCCTATTTTTTCAGTTACTGTAAAACTGTGCTAGCTGCTGTTGTGTCACATTAACTCTTTCAAGCAACAGAATGTCCTCCCTTATATCTGCTTATGTGCAGCTTGGGGTTATCTCTCAAGGGAATGAATCCACTACAAACAGCAAATTGAAGAAATGTATACCCATTAAAAGGAAAGCCGTTATCTGACTTCAATATCCAAGCAATGCCATAAGCTGGAGAAATATGTTTTCTACAGCCAGCATTACCCTGACAGCAGATGTGGCTGGTATAAGTGCAATATCAGGATATCTTGAGCACTCATCTAGGGTGACAAAGACATATTGGCCACTGGCTAGCAAGCCATAAATATCAACTGCTATTTCATGCCAGACAGTTGTAGGTAATGGAGACATTTGCAAAGGTTTCAGCTTTGAAGTAGTGGTAACAAGATGGCACACTGAGCAATTCTGTTACTAAATTTCCTACAAATACATTTTGAGAAAACAGATCCTTTCTGGGAGATATGTATCACGTGACGGCAATTTCAAAGTGACTCCTCTGGACATTGTTTATCATTAAATGCTGCAGGAAATTCAAAGAAAAAAAATAATTGTTAGAAATATGAAACTCTGTAATCATTCTTGGAAAGAGCAAGAGCAAAGTGTAAAGAAGTATCATTACCTTTTATTTTACACACAATCAGGCTTATTAAAAAAGAAAAACCAGACGATATCAGTGTGTTCTTGAAGTGGGCTTGTCATTAAAATTCCCACTTTGCATGAGTCAATAGGGCATATAACATTACCAAATCGTTGTTATTATTTTGAGGAGTGAAAGTACCTGTTATTTACCATGAAAATAAAAACTATTGGTGCCAAGCTCCAGGGTTGAGGAAAAATTATGAGGACATTTTTATTCAATATTAAAAATAGTAGTCTATACATAATAGAAGGTAAAGCATTAAAGTTGATCTCAGATCCACAGTCAAAATGACTATGTAGCATTTCCCCTCTCTAAGCGCACAGCACGGATTAGCAAGAGCAACAAAAAAATAAGGAATACTTACCGTTTTCCCTTTGCCATATTAGCCAGGTGTCTACTCCTGTGTCCTCCACTCTCAAGATGTGGGGAGGGGGTTATAAATATCCCCATGCAGAATAGAAGCCCACTGCACTGCATTGAACATTACAATGTCCGAGAGGACATGACCGTGTGGTCAGCAGAAAAGAGGCTTCATGGGTTAAGTTGTATGGCGGAGAGTAAAGCCTAATGTCATCTGGCATTGGTCGGTTCAATAGAAACTGGTGACATTTGGTCAATGTGTATGGCAGCTAGTCCGACAGAAGCCAACAGTTTGGCCAGCTTCTGTCAAAGGATCATGACTGAAAACAGCTGCCGACCAGATCCCGATCAGCGATTTCAGCCAATGACTAAGAGCGCTGAACAGAGTGTTCTGGCGGGGGCCCACCCCCCTGTCAGAACACAATAGCACAGCAGGGCATATCGCTGTACTAACATTGGATTGTTAATACAGCGGCTCCAACCTGAGCTGTGAGTTTAAACTAGTGGTGTGTACTAGGCTTAAGTTTGCAGGAATGCAAATAGGAAGAAATTCTGGACAGCCACACTCCAAAAAAAGTTTTTGCCTTTATTTAAAAAATGGATTAAAAAATACATGCCACAGCAGATCAGAACGGACAGAAGAGCTGACGCGTTTCACACTAGCAAACAGTGCTTAGTCATAGATGAGCTATGACTAAGCACTGTTTCTTAGTGTGAAACGCGTCAGCTCTTCTGTTAATTCTGATCGTCCGTATTTTTAAATCCATTTTTTTAATAAAGGCAAGAAAGTGCGGCTATCCAGGGGCTTCTAATCTGGAGGAGAGGCTTGTACCTTTATTTGACCTGCCTGGAGCGATAATATCCCTTTCTCTATTTTGATTTCTGGACTTTGCATTAAGTTTGCAGGAGCTGGGAATAAGGTAGAAATGTTACCTTATTTCCTACCCCTAGACTATACAAGTAGATAACCCTTGCTGTGCAGGAAGAGAGGGGTCCACTAAGTAGTCAATTCAAGAAGCGCAGTTGCCTAGTTGGTTTCTGTGCTTCAGAGAACACCATTCCATATGAATGCTTTATCAGATTTTATTAGATGTATTTATATGAAATAAAAATTCAAATTGAGCACATTTTAGACTTTCTTAAAAATGCAAAAGCAAGAACTAAGGCTGACGATCTCTGCCAGAACAGTTTGTCTCCCAGCATGCCTCTGGATTTAGCCTTTTCCAAACCTAAGCTTTTCTGTTAACATCTGTTGTGTCAAACATAGGGAGAATGAACAGGGGGATATGCCATTTTAGCTCATCTTTGATCCTCACGGTGCAGAACTTTGCAGTAATTAATAGAAAAGGGAATACTTGGCAACCTGTAATTAAATAAATTTTTGGGGGTTGTGGTGAGATACTGCCCAATGTATTTAAATTTATGTAAAACTGCAGAATTAAACACCTAGAATCACTTTTACACATAAGGTGGTACAGGGCAAGGTTCACTATGGCACCACTACCAACTTTGTAAAAATGTAATCATTTTTGTAAGACTAGATTACAGTTCTAAAATGATACAATTGATAAAATGCTTTCAAATGTGCTTTCAAATGTGCACGTTCTAAGGGTTTCTTACATTTTAAGAATTTGGAGAAGAACATAACAGGTGTTTTTTATGTTCACACATAATAGAAGCTATTTCAATAATTAAAACACTTTAGGATATTATCAGTTCAAACAAGAATGTTGCTAGATCATTTAAATATTCATGAATAACAAATTAGAATTATTTTATTTAAGTGGTGTGTTGGTTTTGTATAACCAGAAAACTGAGATGGAAATTTAATAACAATCTACAGTTAAGGAGAGATACCTTAGGAGTTATTAAATCTATCTATCTATCTATCTATCTATCTATCTATCTATCTATCTATCTATCTATCTATCTATCTATCTATCTATCTATCTATCTATATATCTATCTATATATATATATAGACATATCTATCTATCTATCTATCTATCTATATATATATATATATATATATATATATATATATATATATATATATATATATATATATATATATATAAATATATATACGGTATCATAAATGGTTGACTAAATACCAATAAGACACTGACTGAATCAAATTACTCATAGAGCCAGAATAACATTGGTAATTAAAGGAGTCCTAGCAACCTTGATGCTAAATTCCTTTACCTTTTTTTGCCAGCAACTCATCCTTGACTGGTACAAGAGTGTTCTTTACAATCATCTCAGGGAAAAGACTGTTACATTAGTATTTTCATAAACAGAGCTTTGTGTTAGTAAGCTTTCATCGAAGGCTATCATCATTTTTTTTTCATGTCTACACATTCTTTAGAATCCTGTATACTAATTGAAAAGAAGTCATTAAAGCGGACCTTGCATCAATACTTTCAGCGCTATGCAAAAGCGTTTTCTACAGAAAACTGGAATCTTAAGCTTTTTATGAGGTATATGATGGTTTTAAGATCAACCAACAGGCATATAACAGAGATGTAAGGTACATTTTTGCCTCTTCTCCTCATGTGCGATTTGTTTGTTACATGGAGAGGAAGAAGGCCTTAAGGCGGCTATACACGGTTCGAATTTTGAAAGAATTTTCTTTCGAAAATCGTATCAAAGAATTTTCGTACGAATTTTGCACCGTTAGTGGGCTGCAGCAACAGCCGATTTTCGTGCGGCAATCAAATTTAAGGAATCAGACATGTTGGAAATTCTTTGAAAAACTAACGATTTTCTAATCAATGATGGGAAAATTGTGCGAGAAATGTAATAGAAAAAAAAATGTGCAAGAAAAGAAAATTCTTGGAGAGAAAAGAATATTCCCAGCCTCTTTCTGATTTTGAAAATAAAATTTGTTCGAAATTCGACCGTGTATGGCCTGCTTAAGAGTTTAAAGTAGGGTTGTCCCAATACCGATACCAGTATCGGTATCGGGACCGATACCGAGTATTTGCGGGAGTACTTGTACTCCCGCAAATACCCCCGATACCAGAATAGAATACTTTTTCCGTTCCCCCCCTGCCGCTGCCGCCGAACGCTGCCGAACGTCGCCGCCGCATCGAAACCTGCCGCCGCATGGGTTAAACATTGTGCGGGAACATCACAGCATTCATTTGAATAGCTGTAGTGTTCCCCCCTGTATAGACACTCCCCCTTGCTCGGGATTGGATGGGTGATCGTGATCTGTCCAATCCTGAGCAAGGGGGAGTGTCTATACGGGCGGGAACTAGACTAGACTAGAAATAGACTACAGCTATTCAAATGAATGCTGTGATGTTCCCCTGGCGGCGGTGGCTAGGTAGGCGTGACATGGCTGCATATATGGGTGACATGGCTGCATATATGGGTGACATGGCTGCATTTGTGGGTGACATGGCTGCATATATGGGTGACATGGCTGCATTTGTGGGTGACATGGCTGCATATATGGGTGACATGGCTGCATTTGTGGGTAACATGGCTGCATATATGGGTGACATGGCTGCATATATGGGTGACATGGCTGCATTTGTGGGTGACATGGCTGCATATATGGGTGACATGGCTGCATATGTGGGTGACATGGCTGCATATATGGGTGACATGGCTGCATATGTGGGTGACATGGCTGCATGTGTGGGTGACATGGCTGCATATATGGGTGACATGGCTGCATATGTGGGTGACATGGCTGCATATATGGGTGACATGGCTGCATTTGTGGGTGACATGGCTGCATTTGTGGGTGACATGGCTGCATATATGGGTGACATGGCTGCATATATGGGTGACATGGCTGCATTTGTGGGGGACATGGCTGCATTTGTGGGGGACATTTAAAAAAAGTATCAGTATTCGGTATCGGCGACTACTTGAAAAAAAGTATCGGTACTTGTATTCGGTCCTAAAAAAAGTGGTATCGGGACAACCCTAGTTTAAAGTATATGTAAACTCCAACAATGAATTTCTATTATTATTTTTTTCTGTAAATATGCTATTGGGCTGTCCTGTGCCTTTTGCCTGTTTTATCCCAAGGAGACATTTTAGCCCTTCCTGTTCATATCTTGGACTATAATTCAATTTGCACCTATGCCTTGGATAAGAAGACAAGGGAAGCGGTTGAGTAGTTTATAAAATAAAATGGGCTCGGCCCACCACTTAGTCCACAAAGAATGTTGTGTCAGTCCACAATAGGAAATTAAGTGCTGAGTGCATTTCTGGTAGATCAACAATTGATTTTCTAAAGGGTGCAGGGTCTTTGAGGGCCAGAAAATGAGCATGTACTGCTTGTTTTTTTTTTTTTTTTTAATGCACATTACCATGCGCTGCGTTGTGGTGTGTTTGCAGTGTGAAAAAATGCAGCATCTTGTACTTTTTTCGCTGCACTGTAATGATGTGAACTGTGCCCATAGAATAACATGCATGTTGGACTATCTATGCAGTTGAAATGCAGTCAAAAATGCATCCAACTGCAGCTGGTGTAACTGAGCCCTGAAAGTGATAAAACATGGGCAAATGTGCATGTATTGCAGATATGTACTGCATACAGGGCCGGACTAGCCTACCAGGATATTGGGAGAATTCCCGGTAGGCTGCCTGTCCTGTGGCCAGTTTCAGTTGTGGGGCTGCAGTGCTCCCTGTCCCCTTGGTCTGTGTCCGGCGATGACGCTGTAACGTAGCCCCGCCCCCCTAAACCGTCTCATGTGATAGTAGATAGAATCAGTGTTCAGCCTATCACACGAGCCGTTCTAGGGGGGGTGGGACCGTATTACAGCATCATCACCGACCACAGACCCAGCCTGGCCAGCCAGCTCAGTTATGATACACAGGAGATGCCCGCTGTACAGCCCGACCAAAGTGACTGAATAGGAGGATCGGATTCAGCAGGGGGGCTGCATATACAGAAAAAAGAGCTTTCTATATTCCTTCATACAGGCGCTGAATGCTTGCAGGAGGGAGAGGAACATTCCTGTTCTTTCTGCTCCCCCTGCTATCCAGCTCGCCCCATCCTTCTCCAGCCACCATCCCAGTGCTCTCCACTCCCGCCCAGTGCTCTCCACCCCTGTAAGGTCCTCTTTAAAAATGATTACGGACTGCCCACCGTCATTATACGACAGCACTTTGAAGTGGACTATCATTGTTATGGCAGCAGCTAGCTGCTATAACCCCCAGCACCCACTTCTTCAGCGGGCGGTCTGCTTTCAGATAAAAGTGGTCTCAGTGGCGGATTTGACACAAGATTATTATTGTTATTTAGGTACTTATATAGCGCTGTCAATTTACGCAGCGCTTTACATATACATTGTACATTCACATCGGTCCCTACCCTCAAGGAGCTTACAATCTAAGGTCCCTAACTCACATTCATATACTAGGGCCAATTTTAGACAGAAGCCAATTAACCTATCCGCATGTCTTTGGAGTGTGGGAGGAAACCGGAGTACCTGGAGCAAACCCACACAGGCACAGGGATAACATGCAAATTCCAGGCAGGTACAGTAGGTGACTGGGATATTGTGTCAATCTCGCTCCCTTTCTCGGCGAGATTGAGCACTTGCGAGCCCCATCGTGGGAGCCAGCGCCGAGCTGGCTTGCCGCGATGGAGACAAAGCCGTCATAGAAGCGACGGGGATCCGACGCGGATTCCCGCCAATTCTACACGTGGGCGGAGTTTGTTATGAATCCTGAGAAGGAAGTCCCCGCCAGATTTTAAATAAAAATCCGGCATGGGTTCCCCCCTCAGGAGCATAACAGGCCCTTAGGTCTGGTATGGGTTGTAAGGAGACCCCCCTACACCGAAAAAACGGCGTGGGGGTCCCCCCACAATCCATACCAGACCCGTATCCAAAGCACGCCGGCCGGCCGGTCAGGAGGGGAGTGGGGGGCGAGCGAGCCCCCCCCCCCTCCTGAGCCGTACCGGGCAGCATGCCCTCAACATGGGGGGGTCAGGTGCTCTGGGGCAGGGGGCGCACTGCAGCCCCCCACCCCAGAGCACCCTGTCCCCATGTTGATGAGGACAGGGCCCCTTCCCGACAACCCTGGCCGTTGGTTGTCGGGGTATGCGGGCGGGAGGCTTATCGGAATCTGGAAGCCCCCTTTAATAAGGGGGCCCCCAGATACCGGCCCCCCACCCTAAGTGAATGAGTATGGGGTACATTGTACCCCTACCCATTCACCTGCAAGAAAAGTTTAAACACAAATAAACCACACAGTGTATTGAAATATTTTATTAGTTGGCCGCCGGGGGGGGGGGGGGTGTGTATGATCGCTTTTATAAAAGCGCCCCCCTCCGGCGGGCTTCTGCGGGGGGGTGGGTGCCGCTGTTCTTCACCGCCGTCTGGTTCTCTTCTGCCGCCGGGGGGGGGGCGCTTTGATAAAAGTGCCCACCACCCGGCGGGCTTCCTTCGACATCTTCGGCAGCGGGGGGGTCTTCTCCCACTCTCCGGGGTCTTCTCCCGCTCTCCGGGGTCTTCTCCCGCTCTCCGGGGGTCTTCTATGGCTCTCCGGGGGTCTTCTCCGCTCTCCGGGGGTCTTCTACGGCTCTCCGGGGGTCTTCTCCGCTCTCCGGGGGTCTTCTTCTTCTTCAGGACTCGCCGCCGCTATCTTCGTGTTAGCTCAATTACTGGCGGCGGCGAGTCCCCTCTTCTGTGACGTCATCTTCTCTTCTTCTTCTCCAGATGTTGACGCGACGCTTCCTTCCACTGTTATGGCTGGCGCGCGGCTCGCAGCGAGTTATATAGGCCTGTCTTGTGACGTCGCAGTCCCATCATGCTCCGGTAGGTAGCACGTGGTACCTACCGGAGCATGATGGGACTGCGACGTCACAAGACAGGCCTATATAACTCGCTGCGAGCCGCGCGCCAGCCATAACAGCGGAAGGAAGCGTCGCGTCAACATCTGGAGAAGAAGAAGAGAAGATGACGTCACAGAAGAGGGGACTCGCCGCCGCCAGTAATTGAGCTAACACACGAAGATAGCGGCGGCGAGTCCTGAAGAAGAAGAAGACCCCCGGAGAGCGGAGAAAACCCCCTGGAGAGCCATAGAAGACCCCCGGAGAGCGGTAGAAGACCCAGGAGAGTGGGAGAAGACCCCCCCGCCGCCGAAGATGTCGAAGGAAGCCCGCCGGGTGGTGGGCGCTTTTATCAAAGCGCCCCCCCCCCCCCCGGCGGCAGAAGAGAACCAGACGGCGGTGAAGAACAGCGGCACCCACCCCCCCGCAGAAGCCCGCCGGAGGGGGGCGCTTTTATAAAAGCGATCATACACACCCCCCCCCCCCCGGCGGCCAACTAATAAAATATTTCAATACACTGTGTGGTTTATTTGTGTTTAAACTTTTCTTGCAGGTGAATGGGTAGGGGTACAATGTACCCCATACTCATTCACTTAGGGTGGGGGGCCGGTATCTGGGGGCCCCCTTATTAAAGGGGGCTTCCAGATTCCGATAAGCCTCCCGCCCGCATACCCCGACAACCAACGGCCAGGGTTGTCGGGAAGGGGCCCTGTCCTCATCAACATGGGGACAGGGTGCTCTGGGGTGGGGGGCCGCAGTGCGCCCCCTGCCCCAGAGCACCTGACCCCCCCATGTTGAGGGCATGCTGCCCGGTACGGCTCAGGAGGGGGGGGGGGTGCTCGCTCGCCCCCCACTCCCCTCCTGACCGGCCGGCCGGCGTGCTTTGGATACGGGTCTGGTATGGATTGTGGGGGGACCCCCACGCCGTTTTTTCGGCATAGGGGGGTCTCCTTACAACCCATACCAGACCTAAGGGCCTGTTATGCTCCTGAGGGGGGAACCCATGCCGGATTTTTATTTAAAATCCGGCGGGGACTTCCTTCTCAGGATTCATAACAAACTCCGCCCACGTGTAGAATTGGCGGGAATCCGCGTCGGATCCCCGTCGCTTCTATGACGCACTCGCTGGAATGTGCTTTTACTATTCCAGCGAGTGCGAGATGTCGGCAGCCTGTCGCCGAGAATCAGCGCGATGCTGTCGTGCTATAAACACATTCTCGGCGGCAGGCACTGTAGTGATCGGGATTCGAACCAGCGACCCGTTTTACTGCTAGGCGAGAGTGCTCCCCACTACACCACTGTGCCGCCCAAGATAACTTGTATCGGTGGCGGTAGAGGGCTACCCCCTCAAACTGCAATCCGATGCCCTTCGCTGCTTTCCGGAGGTGATGCAGCTCCTGTCCCCTCTGTGGTATGGGGACGATTGAGGGGAAGATGGCCCCCACCCAGCTCCATACCATTACAGGGCGGAAGCGATGTCATAACGTCACTTCCGCCCATACCTCTTAAAGGGACTTTTTTTTTCAAAAAACATTTATTGTAAATATGAGATCTGAGGTCTTTTTGACCCCAGATCTTATATTTAAGAGGTCCTGCCATGCTTTTTTGCTATTACAAGGGATGTATAAAATAGTAAAATAAATAAGAAAAAAATGTTTTTAATGAGCCCCCGTCCTGCTGAGCTCGCGTGCAGAAGCAAGCGCATATGTGAGTAGCGCCAACATATGAAAAAAGGGATTTTTAATAACAGCTTACCTGTAAAATCCTTTTCTTGGAGTACATCACGGGACACAGAGCGCATAGTCATTACATATGGGTTATATGGAGTACCTTCAGGTGTGGACACTGGTGTAATCAACTTCACAGGAAGTTCCTCCCTATATAACCCCCTCCCACTGAGAGTGCTTTAGTTTTGTAGCAAGCAATTTCTCTGAGGTTACACAATGTTCCCACAAAGAGGGGTGGGAGCTCTGTGTCCCGTGATGTACTCCAAGAAAAGGATTTTACAGGTAAGCTGTTATTAAAAATCCCTTTTTCTTGATCGTACATCACGGGACACAGAGCGCATAGTCATTACATATGGGATGTCCCAAAGCAATGCTCCATGAAGGGAGGGAGACCGTAAGGCCAAAAATAGCCAAACAGAAACTATATCAGGAGGTAAAATAGCTCCCCCAACAGAAAAAGGGGGCGTGAACCGGGCCAGAGGATTCTATACTGCTGCCCGTAGGACCGCCTGCCCAAATGCTGCGTCCGCAGCCTTTGGGACGTCCAACTTATAAAATTTAGTAAACGTATGTACGGAAGACCAGGTTGCCGCTTTGCAAACCTGTGCCATAGAGATCTGATGGTGTGCCGCCCAAGAGGCACTCATGGCCCTCGTAGAATGGGCCTTAACTGATAAGGGCGGTGGAACGCGCTTCAGACCATAGGCCTGAAAAATCAGCTGCTTAATCCACCTAGCCAAGGAAGACTTGGCAGCCGGCTGACCCTTCTTGGGGCCATCCGGAAGAATGAAAAGCACATCTGTTTTCCTAATCTTTTCTGTAGCCTTGAGATAAACTCTCATGGCTCGGACCACATCCAAAGTATGAAGCAATCTTTCCTCTCTGGACTGGGGAGTAGGAAAGAAGGATGGTAGGACTAGGTCCTGATTCAAGTGAAAACTGGATATGACCTTAGGAAGGAAAGAAGGCTGAGGCCGCAGAACCACTCTGTCCTTATGCAGAATAAGGTACGGTTCCCTGCAAGACAAGGCTGCCAGCTCGGAGACCCTTCTGGCCGAAGCCATAGCCACAAAGAAAACCAACTTTCGGGTTAGCAGCACAAGAGGGATTTCTGCCAGAGGTTCAAACGGCTGCTTTTGTAAAGCTGACAAGACCAGATTTAAATTCCAGGGGCAGAGGGGAGCTCTAATAGGGGGATTTACATGCAAGACCCCTTGCAAAAAGGTTTTTACAAGCGAATGTGTGGCCAAAGGCCTTTGAAACCATATCGATAAGGCAGACACCTGCCCCTTTAGAGTACTAAGAGCCAACCCCTTGTCAACGCCAACCTGGAGGAATCGCAAGATCCTGTCAATAAAAAACTTGCGAGGATGCCCTCCTTGAGACTCGCACCACTCCACATAGGTTCTCCAGACTCTGTAATAGATATTTCTAGAGACTGGCTTTCTAGCTTGAATTAACGTAGATATGACTTGGGCAGAGAGGCCTCTGCCCTTAAGAATTAGAGATTCAGCCGCCAAGCCATCAAATTTAGCTGCTGTGAAGCAGGGTGGTAGATCGGGCCCTGAGACAGCAGATCTGGGCGCAGGGGGAGTGGCCACGGTGCCCTTACTGACATCCTCACGATGAGTGCGTACCAAGCCCTTCTGGGCCAGGCTGGGGCCACCAGGATCACCGGCCTGCGCTCCACCCTGATCCTTCGTAGAAGGCGGGGAATCATCTGTAGTGGAGGGAACGCATACAGGAGAGAAAACTGGTGCCAGGGGCAAACCAACGCATCGGTCCCGTAGGCCGAGGGGTCCCTGGCTCGGGATACAAATTTGTCCAATTTCTTGTTGAATCTTGTTGCCATGATGTCCACATCGGGAACTCCGAATCTTTGGCAAATCTCTTGGAATACCTGGGGGTGAAGAGACCACTCTCCCGGGAGTAACTGTTGACGACTCAAAAAATCTGCTTGAGAATTGTCTATCCCTGGGATGAACACTGCTGAGATGCAGGGTACATGGGCTTCGGCCCATGCAAAAATTAGGTTTACTTCCCTTTGAGCCGCCAGGCTCTTTGTGCCCCCCTGGTGGTTTATGTATGCCACCGCCGTGGCATTGTCGGACTGTATCCTTACTGGCAGACCCTGCAGGGGGAGAGTCCAGGCGACCAGGGCCAACCGAGCAGCTCTGATCTCTAGGACATTGATGGGAAGCAGAATTTCTGCCTCTGACCACTGTCCCTGCTGGGTCCGTTTTCCTAAGATTGCCCCCCAACCTGTTAGGCTGGCATCTGTGGTTACTATTTTCCACGAGATGGGGCAAAAGGTTTTCCCTTTTGATAATTTTTGAGGGATCAGCCACCAGTACAGGCTGTGCCTGACTTCTGGAGAAAGAACTAATGGACGGTCTAATGCCTGTATGGACTTGTTCCAAGCAGAGAGAATAGCTGCTTGCAGAATTCTGGTATGGATCTGGGCGTAGGGCGCTGCTTCGAAGGCGGCCACCATCTTCCCCAGCAGTCGCATGCATAGGCGAATAGTCGGCTTCTTTTTGCCTAAGACTATTTAAATCGTTTGAATCAACGACCTGATCTTCTCTTGAGGTAAAAATACCCTCTGGCATTCTGTATCTAACCGAAAGCCTAGATATTCCAACTGTCTTGTGGGTTGTAACCTTGATTTTTCTTGGTTCACAATCCACCCGAACTCTTCTAGATGCCGCACTGTGCGGACTACTGCATGATTGAGGTTGGAAGCTGAACTGTCGATAACCAGGAGATCGTCCAGGTATGCTAGGACCAAGATGCCTTCTGTCCTTAGGACGGCTAGTACCGGGGCTAACACCTTTGTGAATACCCGTGGAGCTGTTGCCAACCCGAAAGGGAGGGCTACGAACTGGTAATGACTTTGGTTTATCGTAAAACGAAGAAACTTGTGATGTGCTGGGTAAATCGGCACATGCAGATATGCATCCTTTATGTCTATAGATGCTAGGAAGTCGCCCTGATGCAGGCTGGTTGTCACTGAACGTATGGAGTCCATACGGAAGGTCTGAATCCTTAGAAAGCGATTTAGGCGTTTGAGGTCTAATATAGGCCTGACGTCGCCATTGGGTTTTGGTATAACAAAAAGGTTGGAGTAGAATCCCAGACCCCTTTCTTGGGTTGGTACTTCTACAATTACTCCTTGGAGCAAGAGGCGATCCAACGCCTTTACGAGAGAGGCCCTCTTTAACGGGTCGCTTGGAAGACTTGACCCCTGAAAATGAGGAGGGGGGATTTCTCGAAACTCTAGTTTGTAGCCTGAGGCTACTACGGACCGAACCCAAGAGTCGGGAATTCTGGCCTTCCAGACTTCGGAGAAAAACTGAAGTCTTCCCCCCACCCAAGAGAGTGGGGGCGCCCCTTCATGAATCTGATTTGATGACTGTTTTAGCCGGCTTGCGAGACCAGGGCCTCTTGTTTGCCGCGGCTTGTCCCTGTGGGCAGCTATTAACTGCTGAACGCCCGGGAGGCCGTCGATACTGACGGGAAGTCGAAGGGGCCGAGCCTGCAATGGCCTGTCGTTTAAACGTGGGCCCACGCGGTCTTTTCTTGACCGGTAAGGAAGCACTTTTTCCACTTGATATGGTGTGGATATATTTATCTAGGTCTTCCCCGAATAGTCTTCCCCCATGAAAGGGGAACCCTGCTAGAAGCTTTTTGCAGGGTGCCTCTGCTGACCAGTTCTTTAGCCACAAAAGACGACGCATGTGAACCATCAGTAGAGATGAACGGGATGCCTGTTGGATGGAGTCCTTAATAGCATCTACTGCAAAGCAGAGAGCCCTAGGGAATTCTGCTAATTCATGAGTATGCTGAGCCGGCATGTCCTTCAATATATGCTTTGCCTGATCCTTCAAGGCCTGACAAACACCAATGGCTGCTACTGCTGGCTGAACCATGGCACCTACTGAGGTAAAAGCTGCTTTCAGTAGGGTCTCGAATTTTTTGTCGACCGGATCCTTGAACATATGGACATTTTCAACCGGACAAGTCAGGGATTTATTCACGCAGGAAATGGCTGCGTCCACTGTAGGGAGAGCCCATTTCTTTACATATTCCTCTTCCATAGGATAGAGAATAGAGAATCTTTTAGGAGGGACAAAGATTCTATCAGGTCGAGCCCAATCTTGGTAAATCACGTTCCGCAGAAGGGGGTGCATTGGAAAAGATGCACCAGTTAATGGGGCCTTTAAAGAACCCAATGAGGATACCTCCGGGGCTACTAGTTCTGGCACTGGAAGTTTAAAGGCAGTGCGAACCATATCTGTCAAAGACTGGATCCACAGGCCCTCCGCTTGAGAGGCCGAAAAATATTCATCTATAGTGGAATTTTCCCTGTCTGAACCGTCGGGACTTGGGTCTGCCTGATCCCCTTGTGGGTCCCGTTCCTCTGAAGAGGAGACCTCCGCATCTGAAAACCCCACACTGGGTGAGGGGGATCTAGCCCGCTTGCTACTTGGGCAAGGACGGGAAAACAACGCAGTTAACCTTTTCTCTAGCCCACACATGGTGGCTGCTAGCATTTCTTCCGTCACGTAAACGGGAATGGGTGGATCGGGGGCCGCCTCTGCCCCCAGCACCCCCAATGGCTCTTGTACTATGCCACTCGGTGTCCTGACTGGCGAGGGTGGGGCCGTAGAAGCCTGGCCCAAATCCTCTGACCCCGATGGAGACCCCTTTTGCTTTTTGGCACCTTTAGCAGCCTTGGCTGGTCCAGATCCCTTTGGAGCCATTGTACAACCTTGGGTCACCCCTATAGCCAACACCTGACTGTTGTAGCTAGGAATAACCAATATGAGGGCAGGTATGAGAAAAATGAAAAAGAACTAATTTCTCTCTTTTTCTTTTATATTTCTCTTTTTTTTTTTTTTTCCAAAAAAATCTTTTTTTTTTTTTTTTACCCGCCTGGGAGGTGGCAATACCGAGGAAGCCTGTGAGTATTGACACACCAATGCCCGTTAGCCGGAGTCCAAGGTAGACTCAGATACTGCTGGATCTAAGGCTGAGTCCCTTTAAGCAAAAAAAACTTTTTTTTTTTTTTTTTTTTTTTTTTTCTGGTCAATAGTGGACCTAAGTCCTAGACCTGAAGATCCACAAAACCGCCACTAGGTGTCCCTGTGTGGCCAAAAGACCCAGCTGCACGCTCTGTATCCTTTCTTCCTCTGCCTCCAGGAGGGAAAGACCAGCCAGAGAAAAGTTTTTCCTTTATACAGACCCTGACGCTGCTGGCCCGCCCCCCCGACGCACGCCGACGCTATAAAAGGCGGCGTGCACGCGCGCGTATGCGCGCGCACACACGCGCGCATGATCGCGCGCACGATCGCGCGCACCACGCTGAACCCACATGGAGGAAGCAGAGCAGAGGAACAACATGGACCAGCGTTATGCAGCACCAACAGACACCAGGTAAGCACTAATCTTATTGTAGTGCACACACAGCGAGGAAGCTGTCCCCATGGGCTTCCTAAGAAACAGGAGTTTTTTACCAGCAATTTCCTCTTAAAAACATGTGGGGTTGCAGTATCAGTGTTAACAGGCAGACCTGGGGTGAGTAGCAAATATATAACTTACACAAGTATACATATATTTACATATTATCTGGGTAAACATTATAATCCCATCCTGCCTCAACAGACATAGTGGAGATAGTGGCTGATGCACCAGCATACTGTTAGCCAACCCAGAACCCCCAGGGGGATACCTACTGTCGAACCAAGTCCCGCAGGTTCCCTCTTACCTGCTCCACGCCGCAGGGTATTGCAAAATGCAAGAGGCCCAGCCTTCCCCCATCTCCGTGGGTATTGTCTTGGACCTTCAGGGACCGGGGTCCTGTGTTAAGGAACCCACACCCCTGGACCTATATAGCATCCTGGCATCAGTAGCGTTTAGTTCTTGGAAGAGACTAAGGCACTGGAGCCCAGAATCCAGCCCTCCAAGGAGAGGCATTATAGGCACAACCCCACTCCAGCAGGGCCCGGGTACCGTACATCTTGGCTCTGAAGCACTTCGGACGGATCCGGCTAGCTATCCTGGGTCCCGAGACCTCCGAGGGACAGCTAGACGTGACCAACACCTAAGACACTGGCGAAAAAACTAAAGCACTCTCAGTGGGAGGGGGTTATATAGGGAGGAACTTCCTGTGAAGTTGATTACACCAGTGTCCACACCTGAAGGTACTCCATATAACCCATATGTAATGACTATGCGCTCTGTGTCCCGTGATGTACGATCAAGAAAGGGTCTTTCAACCACAGCTTGCGAGATATCACCATGATCATTAGAGCGGGAGCAATAATTCTAGCCCTAGACCTCCTCTGTAACTCAAAACATGCAACGTGTACAATTTTTTAAACGTACAAGTTTGTCGCCGTTCAACGAGCGGGTGCAATTTGAATTTTGAAGCATAACATGTTGGATATCAATTTACTTGGTGTAACATCATCTTTAACAATATAAAATGAGCTAACTTTACCATTGTCTTATTTTTTTTATTAAAGTGTATTTTTTCCAAAAAAAAGTGCGCTTTTAGGACCGCTGCGCAAATACGTTGTGGCAGAAAGTATTGCAACGACTGCCATTTTATTCTCTAGGGTTTTAGAAAAAATATATATAATGTTTGTGGGTTCTAAGTAATTTTCTAGCAAAAAAATGATTTTAACTTGTAAACAAGTATGAAAAATAGGCCCGGTCTTAAAGTGGTTAAGATTGGAGATTATATTGTAATGTTGTCAATGTGATGGTCACAGCCTCTCTGGCAATAAATAAAAACAGATCATCTGCTCTATACACTGTAACATGCTTACTTTTATCTACAAGCAAGAAAAGGCATAGAAAATGTTACACAAAAACTGTTAAAAAAGTTACAATGTGCCTACATTGTGCCTACAATGTGAGGCAAAGGTAAATAAGATTGCGAAAAGCTTGTGGCAGATAGCGTATTACAGGATGAACAGCCAGTACAATGAAGACTGACAGGCAGATCGAAACTCAGATAAAACATAAAAGTGGCTAATGCATGAAGATAAAACTGCAGACTTAAAGCACAGTGACAGAAAACTCATAGATGAAGACAGATGAGGGAACAATGGCTCGCTGTATGATTTATTTATTTTAAGGCTTAGATGATAAGATATAGAGGGAAATATGTAAGGCCTCGTACACACTATCGGACATATCCGATGAAAACGATCCGCGGACCATTTCCATCGGATATGTCCGATCGGGAGTTAGATCCGATGGCGTGTACACACCATCGGATCAAATTCCCCGCCGCCGGATGGCACGGTGACGTGGCGGTGACGCGGCGGTGACGTTGACGCCGCCACGTCACCGCCACGTCACCGTACCAGGAAGTTAAACACTTCCGCGCATGCGCCGAATCCATTCGGCGGCGGTGGGGGACGACATGTCTGCTGGTAAGTGTACTAACCAGCAGACATGTCGGGCGGACAGATTCCCACCGGATAGATTTCAAAGCATGCTTTGAAATCTGTCGGGTGGAGAAATCTGTCCGCTAGCCCATACACACGAGCGGAGATGTCTGCTGAAACGGTCCATCGGACCGTTTTCAGCGGACATATCCCCTCGTGTGTACGAGGCCTAAGAGGAAATTCTTTGCAAGGAGCAAAGAAACAGGAAAGGGTTAATTTACCACTTCACCTCCCGCATCCTTCATACTTCATCTTCCATGATCTGCTTGATTTGGGGGGATTAAGTCCCCAGTCATGGCTAAGCAGTGTAATTACATTGTCACTGGCTTAAAACTTTTCAGTGCTTGAGTTCTGGGTTTGGTTTCCACCATTGTAATATCTGCATGGAGTTTGTATACTATCCCAATGGTTAAGAGGAGGGGAAGCGACCTGAAAGACTGGCCCCAAAAATGTGTGATTATAGGGCTGATAAGTTCAGTGTCATGATGGCTGATGTTGCATATTCAGGTAATTTGATAAAATTCCAAAGTAAATATGTAAAACAAAGAATTAAAGCCTCCGAAACCTATACGGAGAGTTGATCCAGGGGAAGGTAAAAACCCTTATAAAGCACAACCCAGTTTGCTTTCAAAGACAAAAATAATTATTTAGGAACCCTCAAAGGCAAGCAGCTACCCCTTGGATAACCAATCCATATTATATGCCTTGTGAGCAGTGATGGGAAATCTTCCCAGGTTTGAGTCATCAAAGGTTTGGCAAAACCAGGGAATCCCACTAGAGTCAATGGGAAATACCATACCATACAGGGGGGATACGATCACTTTGATGCAACTTCGAGTGTGACAAAGGAAAATAATCCTTTAAATTACATGCTTGGGAGATGCATTTAAGCTGTCGGTGTCACAGTGTTCTGGCATCACATATTTTGGATGTGTAATAGATTTTTTTTTTGCTTTACATTTAACTTAGCTTAAATACAGCAACAACACCAAATCTGATTAATTTCAAAATGTTTAAGATAATTTTGGTTGATATACCTGACTTATAATTAAGCAGTAAAGGGCCTGACTTTACTAGTGGAAGTAACAATTACAATAATTAAAAAAGTTATAGATATGTTAAATCTTAAAGATTAAAGCTAAAGCCCTCAACTTTGTTCTAAATGGTCAATAGCAAAACAGTTTAATAGTATGGTTTATTTTTTAGGCCCCATGCACACGGGAAGCCGGTGCAAACTCTACTAAACACACTTTCTTAAAGGCTAAAACCGGTGTTTAAAACGCCCGTTTTGCAGCGATTTTCGCTGCGTTTTACCGCGTTTGCGTTTATAAGCGTTTGGTTAAGAAACATCATAAGACCCTCCCTAAGCTCAAAAAACAGTATTATTTAACCATTTCAGCCATTTTGTGAGACCAGAGTGAGTAGCAGCTAAGAGAGCAGCAGTGTACTTGTATTTAGCATGTCACTTGCCACATCACCTGCCACAAGCTGCGGATTGTCCACTTGCCACGTTACCTGGCCATGTGACCTGCCACAAGTTGTGAATGTCCACTTGCCACGTCACCTGGCCACGCCAACTGCCACAAGTTGTGGATTGTCCACGTCACCTGCCATGTCACCTGGGCACGTCACCTGCCGCAAGTTGTGGATTGTCCACTTGCCATGTCACCTGGCCACGTCACCTGCCACAAGTTGTGGATTGTCCATTGGCCACATCACCTGTTCACATCACCTGGCACGTCACCTGGCCACAAGTTGTGCATTGTTCACTGTCCACGTCACCTGCCACAAGTTGTGGATTGTTCACTTGCCACATCACCTGGCCACGTCACTTGCCACTTCACGTTTCTACAAGTTGTGGATTGTCCACTTGCCACGTCACCAGGCCATGTCACCTGGCCACGTCACCTGCCACAAGTTGTGGATTGTCCACTTGCCATGTCACCTGGCCACGTCACCTGCTACGTCACTTGGGCATGTCGTCTGCCACAAGTTGTGGATTGTCCACATCACCTGCCACAAGTTGTGGATTGTCCACTGGCCACATCACCTGCCACGTCACCTGGACACAAGTTGTGGATTGTCCACTGACCACGTCACCTGCCACAAGTTGTAGATTGTTCGCTTGCCATGTCACCTGGCCACATCACCTGCTACGTCACTTTGGCATGTCACCTGCCACAAGTTGTGGATTGTCCACATCACCTGCCACAAGTTGTGGATTGTCCACTGGCCACATCACCTGCCACGTCACCTGGGCACAAGTTGTGGATTGTCCACTTGCCACGTCACCAGGCCATGTCACCTGGCCACATCACCAGGTGACTTGCTAAAACAGGAGAGTGCAAAATCTGGTGCAGCTATGCATGGTAGCCAATCAACTTCTAACTTCAGCTTGTTCAGTTAAAGCGGAGGTACGCCCAAAAAAATATATTAAAAGCTTAAATATTGGGGGCCTACAATTCCAGGGTCTGCTAATATGCTTAATCATGCTGAACAATCTGTAGGAAGCTCAAAGAGGTACGAAGGGGCTGGTCAGCTTTTGTCTTTTCATTCCCAAGTCAATATTTGCATATTAGAGTTTGGCTTTCACTGAATCTTGTAGAAGTTTTATCCAATTACCTACCATGATGCATAACATAGGTTAATGTAAGCATCTTCTTCTCCTTCTTGTGTCACATAAAGAATTTTTCTTGGTTCTGAGAGATAGTACATAACTGACATTGACAAGACAAAGTAGATATAAGGAACACCTCATAAAACAGCTTGTTCTTCTTTTATTATAGAATTTCTGAAAGTGAAAAGTGATAATTTAGCAAATTAGACCACATTCTAATTCCGATTGTTGTCATGACAACAGTGCATTAGCATTGTTTTAGCTATGTTACTTACTGCATGAGCTGTCATGAGTAGCTGCAAGCAAACTGACAATCTGTTGAACAAGTTATCTTTAATATAGTCCATTTAAATGCACTCAAACCACTTTGAAGTGAAAAGGAAATACAAATAACCCAACGTATGTTAGTTGAATGCTCAGTCTTTTGTTTTAATTTCTTGAAATGTTTAGAACAACTTAATAAAGTATTAGAAAAGTATGAGCCTTGGTGATTTACAAGCTGGAAAGAAATCCTTTGGCACATTAATAAATGAGTCGCTAGAATGTGTAGATAAAAGTAGCCCAAACTATTTTTTTTACAAATAATAAAAAAAAATCTAAAATTAACATTTGAATGAACGCCACACAAACAGCTAGTTACAAATTCCAAATATATACACTATATGGGAGATTTTATCTGTCAACGATTTAATAATTTTTTTAAGAGATCAACGGTTTTTAATTTTTTTAAGAGATTTACACAATGCTGTCAGACAAAGCAATCAGTCTTTTAACCAGATTTATCTCTACTATAGTGGGAAAGAATGTGTAGCGCTCAAACAATGAGTGTCATAACAATAAATGTTAGTGTACACTGAATGTGAATATGATCACTAGATGTAATATATGGATATATCACAATGTAGTTACAAAAAAGAAACAATGAATAAATAAAAGTCCATGCAATTGTGTTCCACCAAACAAATGATGAAATGTTTAATACATGATATAGTGCACAGATGATGTGTTAGCACACAAAATGCGCCGGGTCGCCTCCACTGCCGCCTCACCTATGTATACATGCGTGATTTGCACAGCCTACATCTAAGCAGACGTATATACCAATATACTCTCCGTGAGCCTGATTGTGAACCGCACATACAAGCTTGTTTTGACTTACAGCAACGTATGTCACTATAAGTACACCCTCTCCGGGAAGCCTCCATTTGCTATTTTGGTGGTGGTCACTCTTCACTTAAAATTAGAAATCAGTCATATTTTCATCGGAATATCTTCACGTGGTGTTACTTACTTCTGTGGACTTCAACATGTTGCACTATATCATGTTTTGAACATTTCATCATTTGTTTGGTGGAACACAATTGCATGGATTTTTATTTATTCATTGTTTCTTTTTTGTAATTACATTGTGATATATCCATATATTACATCTAGTGACCATATTCACATTCAGTGTACACTAACATTTATTGTTATGACACTCATTGTTTGAGCGCTACACATTCTTTTCCACTTTTTGTTTGCTAATTTATTATTTTTTAGCCGTGTTAGCAGCTATTTCCTTCTAGGCAGAGCAGTATACACACCACTTTTCCTTATCTCTACTATAGTTAAGAAAAAACGCTAGGTCATCAACCCACCCCTAGCCTGCGATACGACTACCGATGAGTCATTCCTCTGGCCTCCTTCTGACACCATGTTCCTTTCAGCACGTGTATGTACATTACAATACCTGATTGGCTCCTGGATGTACCCTACCTTCTATCAAACTATGTGTTGCTTGACGGGAATAACAAGAAACTGATAGCAAGACAGATTCAGATACTTACCCTTGCTGCATTTAAAAATACAGATCATTATGGGATTTTTTCTTAAACATATTTTATCACTTTTATTGATATGCTTTATTGTCATTGTATACAACAACATTTTTATATGCCTGGAGATGTGTGAGCTACACTCGGCGGGACTTAAACGTTGTCGGTATTTTGTAATTAGCGTGAATCTGGAAGATGAGGGGCGTGGTTACTGTATTGTAAATTAGACTGAGAAAATGTAGAAATTGTGGCAGATTACAGATGGTGTGAAAAACAGTCTAGGTACTTAATTTATGGCAAAAAATATATATATATTATTTTATATATTTGTGACCAACTCAGTTATTTAATGAACCTAATAAGGTGTCTATTTTTGTATTTTTCGTACAGTCTTGTGGTTATCACACTACATAGCTGAGGAATCGGCAAATACTGTAGCCACGAAATGTGTTACATGGTGTTTAATAAAGCTATACTTTAATTGTAATTAATGACCCTTTGAGCCTCATCCACTATTTTGAATGAGCACCTTTGCTACTGGATAAGTTTTTTTTTTCACACCATCTGCTGCCATTACTCCACTATTTCCAAGCCAAGACAGTCATTTTTGGATTTTGGAACTGTGCAAACCCTGAGCATTTCTCAACACACAAACATACTAGATTATGCACACCATCTTGGTGGTCCTCATAACCTCACGAAATGTGAGTTTACGCATTCACTCTTTTGCCTGCTCTTATCTGTCTATCACTACCTTGTACTAATAATGCTACACTAGAAAGGGCTCTCCTGTGTTTTTTCCTTCTCACTCCTTTTTTTTTTCCTGTAAGTCAATTTTCTTCAGTGAAGCCAAAAGATAGACAGATCCACAATGTAGAAATTGCTTTTAGTTTTTTTTTATCAACTCTTTTATTATCAAATAAACAGCAGTGGAAAATAACCAGCTTTAGCACCTTTTAAAAGTTAGCAATACTTCAATACTTTTGCAGAAAGCTGGAAAAAGTCAGCGCTTACAAGACTGTTAAAGTGAATGTAGAGCAAAAACTTTGGGCCAGATTCACAGAGCCCTTACTCCGGTCTATCTCGCGTTAGACCGGAGTACTTTCAAATTACGCGCGTCCTTTCATTAGTCTGAAGCCTCAAACCATGAAACGACGGCTTCGAGCTTCAATCCGACTGACTTACGTGTTCGTACGCCTTCAGATCTACGCTGCAATAATTTTGCGGCCGCTGGGTGGAGTTCCCGTCGTTTTCCATGTCGGAGTATGCAAATGAGCTTTTTCAGACGATCCACGAAGTTACGAGCGTCATTCGCAATCTCTTACGGCATCTGTAGTCATCTTTTTGCCGCGTAAAGTTATTCCAGCTTTTATCTGGTCTAATATTAGACAGCCCATGTTAACTATGGCCGTCGTTCCCGCGTCGAATTTCAACGTTTGTTTTTATTTTTTACCTAAGTCGTCCGGGAATAGGAATGTACGTAAACGACGCTACTCAAACAACAAATGACGTATCGATGTTAGTTCGCGCAATGCACGGCGGGAAATTTCTGAACAGAGCATGCGCAGTTCGATCGCTGCGGGGACGCGCCTAATTTAAATGCTTCACGCCCCCTAATCGCGTATTTCGATTCCGCCGCGAGAAATACACTACGCCGCCGTACGTTACGGGCCAAAATCTACATGAATTCGTCGTAGAGCCAGGTAAAATACGGCGGCGTAGTGTATCTCTGATACTCTGCGCCAATGTAATTGTATGTGAATCTGGCCCTTTATTTTTATTTTTGTATTTTTTGGGGAAGATTGAGAATTAATTAAAACTCCCACAATTTCTTTTGTTGCTATCTGTATACTATTGGGGAAATGTTCCTTCATTTTATAATCCCAGAGACGCAACAGAAAATCTCCCAGATCTCCCAATCTCCCAAATCTCCCATCTTTTAGACAGTGGTCCCTATTGAAATATTTCCCCTTACTTCCTTGTTCTCTAAAGTATTGGATTTCCCCTCACTTTCTTTCTCATTGACAACGTACAAGTACAATTAGAGTGGTGAATCGCCACAATGGGAATGCAGAAAGCAATAAAACTTAACTGAGAGTCCAACCATTCTCCACTCAATCCAAATCTAAAGAGTCCATGGTCCAAAACGTATATTCCAAGACTGTTTTTCTTGCCCGTTGTAATTATTGTATCTCCATGCACATATTCAACAAAACATTTGGATCACATATTCTTGCATTTATATGAGTATTTGGCTGGGTCAATCCTCCTTTTCTATTAATGTTTAAAAAAAATTGCATCTTTCTGGTGCTGAAGAGCTTAAAGGCGCTGGTATTTACTGTATAAAGCAGCGATACTTTGCATTTGATAAGCCTTTATTTTGATGTGCTGGGCTGGTGCTTTCCAACAAATTGCCCTCAAATAGAAATGACCCTCCTTTCTGCTGGTGCCTATCAGCATTGGATGATCATTTTAAAGAAAGAGACCAAAAAAAATCAGATGTCTTCCATCCTAGTCTACTACTAAGGAAGCCTAATGCTGCGTACAGATGATCGGAAATTCCGAGAACAATGGATGTTGGCACAAACTTGTCTTGCATAGACACGGTTGCACAAATGTTGTCCCAAATTCTGAACAACAAGAACATGGTGATGTACAAGATGTACAACGGCACTATTACAGGGAAGTTCAATACGTGTTGTGTTAGTAGAAGTTTGGTGAGAGACGATTCACGTCACGATTTTCAGCCTTGTGCTTTTCAGCCCATTACAGCGTGACAAATGTGCTATCTTCATTACGAATGCTAGTTTTACCAGACCGAGCGCTTCTGTCTCGTACTTGATTCAGAGCATGCGTGGAATTTTGTGCGTCTGAATTGTCCACACATGATTGGATTTTACAAGAACTGATTTTGTTTTTGGAAAATTTGAGAACCAGCGATTCCCTGATGAAGTCACGTGACTGTAACAAACACGTGCGGGAACGCAGGGCTCCGGAAGTGACATTGGATGAGTTTGCTACTCGTTTTTTATATGCCTGTCTGATACTTCACATTGTGAGTACCTGTTTTTATTATTGCTGCTGACTCCAATAAATGTTTTAAATACTACACTATCGAGCATCCCTCTTTACATCCCCCCCATGCCCCAATGCCCCAATGTGAGGCTATCTGATACAGATACACCAGGGACACTTAAAGGAGACTTTGATGCCAAAGTAAAGATACATATCAGCAGAGACTGAGACGTCAGGAGCCACCAGGAGATTGAAAGACACACTCATACGCTGTTACCTTACAGAGGTAAGGTAAGGGGACATCTATACCCTAAGTTACACAGAGAACCAGTAACCACCTATCAGTAGCACTCCATACCTGTGCACACACAGCCATCCATCCAGCTTGCACCTTATGGATATTATCTGCACTGTGTTTTGTTGACATTCATTTTTTTATTATTATTTTATTTTTTGGAATTTTAGTGTGAATATATTTATCTATGGTTGAACTTGTCACATGATGATGCCATTTTAAAGATTTTATGAGTTTATTCCCACATCTATTTTGTGGTACACTTTTCACAGTATTTAGACACTTTTTATCAGTCCATTGTATATACTGTCGCAGCTGATTATTTATTGTTGCTATTTTGACCATTAATTTATTGCCTTTCAAGTGTACCTGTCACGTGAGCACATTTGCACTTTATTCACTATTTATGCACAGCGCAGCACTACTTCTACATTTACAGCTCTCAAATTTTTGTTGTCGGAAATTCCGACAGCAAATGTCTGATGGAGCCTACACACGGTCGGAATTTCCGACAAAAAGCTCTCATTGAACATTTGTTGTCGGAAATTCTGACCCTGTGTACACAGCATTACTGTCATCAAGCATTCCAATCCCACCTAGTCTTAAAGGGTGCGTAGATTGGTACTAACATGTATTTTAGGCAAAATGTTTTACTATAAAATTAAGGTGCTTATCAGGAATAAAACAAATTGTGACAACATTATCATTAGATGAAAGGCATCTTCCCGCCCTTATCAAACCATTTACCTAACTACAGTATGTCCAAATCTTACCATGCTCCACTTTGACAAAGCTTTGCCCTTACCAACCCATTTACACCTTTTCAGGTTGAAAACCTGACTATTTCAGACCCTGACACCCCCTGAGTCCTTTTTAATAAATCTCTGCATGTTGACAGCATGCAATTTGGAGTGCTTATCAGTATTTGGTGTCTGTGAGGTCTAAAACTAAAATGAATAATTGTCTGATTTCTATGCAGAGCTTCTATTGAACTGTAAAGTCCACAAGTTCAGAGCCTACATTGAACAAGCAGGTGGTTCAATGTTACTCAGTATCTGTGTACCTCCTCTCCATTTAGTTTTACTGCCAGTTTTCTTCACAAATGCCCAGCTGTGACCAGACAAATTACACAAACAATATAAAGGCAAGACATTAAAATTGTTTCCGTTTGTTCAGGGATGGACTGGGACAAAAATTTGGCCCTGGACTTCATCCAGACCGGCCCACTTTAATTCAATAAAATGCTGCCCCCCCCCCCCAAAAAAAATCACGCACACCAAAAGGCCCCTACATCAATTATTGTATATCATGAGAAGGTGAGAGAGAGGGGAATGAGAGAGAGAGGGTTCTGAGAGACAGAAGAGATGAACTGAGAGATAGAGGAGGAGAGCTGAGAGATAGAGGAGGGGTCTGAGAGACAGAGAAAGGGCCCTTTAAAAAAATAGTTTTTTCTTTTAAACGGCCCACTGAGCCATCGGCCCACCGGGAAACTCCCTGTAGTCCCGATGGCCAGTCCATCCCTGCGTTTGTTATTGCCTTCTTTATGAATGTATCTTTACTAAATGCAATGAGTGGGGCCCCTCTCACCCTACCACCCCAGGTCCGGATCCATAAGGATTCATTAAAAAATAAAAACTTGGATGAAGTTGTATGCGCCATATTTGTATCTCATTAACAAAAAGAAAACTTGAATGTTCTCTTTATTGGTTCTTTAATCAAGATTTCCCACAGGGGATGCTTTCCAGATATTGCTCTATTAAAAATGTGATTTATCTTGAGACAGATGAAACCAAAATTTATCTGCATCCACGTCTGTTTATCTGGCTTATAAAGGTTTTTGTACTGAGCCAGGCAGCCTTGGCACTGCCATCCCTGTGAGCTCCAAGCCTTCAACCAGATGTCCCTTTAGTGAGGACCTCATGCCTCCTGTGTCTGCTGGTTATGTTCCAGCTTTTCAGACATATACGAGCTGCCAGTTCAATCTCAAACTCAATAGACTAGATACTTTTCCATTATTATGTTGTGTACTCAGCATTTTTCTCACCTAACATAACTTTGAAAGGACTAGAAATAATTTACACCCTAACATTTATTATTAGAGAACAGTCTCCAATAAACTAGATCTTCATTCATATCCTGGATTGTACAGAGATAACTGGACAACGTAAAAAAAATGTGACTGCAGCAAAATTACATAGAAAGTATTGTCAATAAATAATATTCCCACTCACTTCTATTGTGCATTACTTATGATTGCTTTGTATAGCATTTTTTGGCAATAGCAATGAGTTGTACTGCTGTCTACTCATTCATGTGAATCTTTGTATTCAGAGAAAAGGGATGAGAGCTAAAAGGAAAGGGTTACCTGTTCTAGACTGTGTAAAGGTTTTTGATTTCTGTTCTTTATTTATTATTTCGCATTTCCTATGGCTGTATGTTATATTAATACACCACCAGTATTGTATATTGTCCTTTTAACTAATATGAGAAGTGAACTGAATCACTATACACGGTTTATACATCACTACTGTATAAAAGCTTATTGTGTTTTTCTTGGACTGACTTGAGTGGTGGCATGAAGTATTATCAGGATGTGCATATCTTATAAGGGGATGTTTTGAAACTAGAGGTGCACCAAAATGGAAATTTCAGAACCGAAACGAAACCGGAAAAAAAAAATGTCAGGCCGAAACCGAAACCGAAAATTACTTTTCTTTTTTTTTTAAATAATTGTATGTTAAAACAGTACAGTCGGATTGCAAAAATGTATGGAGCATCCTATCACTGTCCCCCAATTGCCGCCTCTTGTTTCTTTTTTTTTTCTTTTTTTATTACTTTTTTTGTAGCTTGTCGTTTTACTTTTTTTCTTTTTTATAATTTTCTTATTTTTAATATTATTTTTCTTATTCTTTACTTTTTAATTACTTATTTTATTAATTTAATTTTAATATTATTTATTTTTCTTTTTTTACACTTAACTCTATTGCTATCACACAGGAGAATATAATTCCCTGTGTGATAGCAATTGGAGGTGACAGGTTCTCTTTATTAACCACTTAAGGACCGGAACAATATGCTGCTAAATGACCAAAGGTGTTTTTACAATTCGGCACTGCGTAGCTTTAACAGACAATTGCACGGTCGTGCGACGTGACTCCCAAACAAAATTCGCATCCTTTTCTTCCCACAAATAGAGCTTTCTTTTGATGGTATTTGATTGCCTCTGTGATTTTTATTTTTTGCGATATAAATGGAAAATTTTGAAAAAAAATTATATTTTCTACTTTTTGTTATAAGAAAAATCGAATAAACAAAATTTTAGTCAAACATTTAGGCCAAAATGTAATCAGCCACATGTCTTTAGTAAAAAAAATTGCAATATAAAAAAATTAGCTACCTAGCAGCAACAGTGACACTAATACAGCGATCAGAAAACCGATCACTTAGTGACACTGGCAATAGGGGGTGAAAGGGTTAACTAGGACAGTGATCAAGGGGTTAAACCTTTATTAGGGGGATACGGGGCTACCCTGCACCTAACACTAACTGCCTGTCACACTAACTGTTACACTGACACTAAATGCAGTAATCAGTAAATATATGATCACTGCAATCAGTGACACTGTGATAGGGGGCGCTGGGGGGGTGATCGGAAGGGGTTAAGTGTGCCTATGTGTGTGGTGTCAGTGTAGTGTTAGTGCGACTTACTTCTGATGTCTTCTCTCCTCTCGGCGGATCGAAAATACCGCTGAGAGGAGAGCTGACATCACTTCCTCTGCCAGTGTTTACATTACACAGGCAGAGGAAGTGCAGAGCAGGGAGGGAGCGGATTGGCTGGGAGCGATCCGGAGGGGGCAGACAAAAACGAACAGCCGCCCCCTCATCATGGATCGCTCCCACAGGTAAAACGACCACCGCATGTAGCGGGGGGGGTCCCGATTGGACCCCCGACCCACAACAAGGCAGGGACGTACATGTACGCCCATGTGCCTGTACGTGCCATTCTGTGGACGTACATATACATGTGGCGGTCGTTAAGTGGTTAACCCTGTCACCTCCAAAAACAGGAGTGCATTGGCGGCAGGGACAGGAGCCAGACTAGAGAGCCAGGGGGGGGGGGGGAACAGAGTGCCGAAGATAGAGCCAGCCGAGGGAGGTGTGGGGGGGAAGGACGGATGGCTGCATAGTGCACACATGTTCTACTAGAAAAGAAAGCAACTCACCGCGCGTATGCTGAAACTGTCTCCACACTGCTCGCACACAGCCCCGCCTCCTCCTAACCCCATGCTGTGATAGACAGAAGACATCTCAGCATTAGACCCGCATTCTGTCTATCACAGCGTGGTTAGGAGCAGGCGGGGCTGTGTGCGAGCAGAGCAGAGACAATTTCAGTATGTGTTTTACCGCTCTGCAATCCCGCATTGCACCACTAGTCATTGTCGGCAATTTTTAAGTTGTTTCGGCATTTCCCCAAAACAGCTATTGTATCGGCCGCCGATATATCGGTGCACCCCTACTTGAAACCATATGTATGCATTCAAGGGGTTGTGAAGGTTTTTTTTTTTCTAAATAGGTCCTTTTAGGCTAAGGCATTGTTGGTTCACTAACCCCCTTTCCTTCGATTTCCCTTCTAATTGTTTTCTTTCTTTATTTTCTTTGTCTGAATTTCTCACTTCCTGTTCCTCCTCAGTAAGCTGTTCTGGCTGACTAACCCCCAGCCGGAATAGCTCGGATGATGGGGGCAAGCTTACTGAGGAGAAACAGGAAGTGAGAAATTCAGACAAAGAAAAAAAAACATTTAGAAGGGAAATCAAAGGAAAAGGTAAGTGAACCAACAATGCACTAGCTTAAAGGAACCTATTTAGAAAATTAAAAACAAACCTTTACATCCCCTTTAAACTCTCAAAGCACATAAAGGGAAACATCTAGTAACGTCTGCCATATTTTATTTATGTGTGACATCATTACCCTAGGAGGACCATTATACTACTGAAGTGTCAATTAATACACCTTTAGGAATTACAGATGGTACATCCTTACTTCCAGAATACTGAAAGTTCATTTATGATGCATGCTGTTGTAATATGATTATAATAGCCACACTGGTATCTATTATCGCTTATCATCACCTATCAACATAAACAATACTTGGTTGTAAGCTATATTTTACCACACTGCTTGTTTAAAGCGGAACTGCAGGCATTTTTTATTTATTTTTTGTCCCTTTAGGTATGTTTTTATTTTCTGTAACACTTGCACATTCATTCAGACCAGATAGTGTAGTTCTTGCTATACTTCCGGTACTGTGACCCCAAAAGCATAATTTTTGAGACCTTATCTCTCCTGTTTTTTTGTGCTATACTGGGTAAATTGCTCTACTGCTTTCTTTGTATACTTTATATAAAATGCTGACCAGTCATTGATGTACTGTACCATCTAGATATTTATTACACATTGACTTTGATAATGTTAATTCCAAAGTGACATAAATCATTTATTCACACGGCTGTTTTTTATTTCTGTTTTAAAGGAATACCTCAAGTGAATCTTTTATATAAGGGCGGTTATCATTCATTATTTAGTAAATTGTTAGAAATACCACGTTGTCCCTTTAAAGGTGAAAATGAAGCAGCTTACACAGCAAAAAGATAAAAAATGTGCAAAAAATACCATAAAATCAGATGACTGATAACATAAATACATTAAATTAAACCAAGAAAAACATAAACAAAACCACCACATATATACACCGTAGTGAATTGTGAAGAAAAGTTCATGTGAGAAATATGTAAATATAATAGTCCATTGATGAAAAATAATTATAAATTCTGATGATGATAATCAAAATCAAGTGACAACGTTCCAAATAGTGAGTGAATGAACATAGTCTATTTGTGACTAATAGAGAAAGTTGATAGGAGATCCGCCACCGTATGTCATAAGGCTTACCAAAAAGATTGAACCTAGATAAGCATGCATTTACTAGGTCAATCAGACCAAAGGAGGGATGTCTCAACAGACACAGATTCCGCAGTGGAACTTGCAATGTTGTATTACAGGTTATAACACCCAAACGGATGGATAGTCTGTATATGGAAAAAGACAGGAGAGCACATAGCATAATTCTGCAAGATAACTCACAGCTATTTATTAAAAAGAGTAAGGCCGCGTACACACGATAGGTTAACCAGAGGACAACGGTCTGATGGACCGTTTTCATCGGTCAAAACCGTGTGTGGGCCCCATCTGTTATTTAAAAAAAAAAAGCCAACTTGCTTTAAAATTTAACCGATGGTTGAAAATCCACGCATGCTCAGAATCAAGTCGACGCATGCTTGGAAGCATTGAACTTCATTTTTTTCACCACGTCGTTGTGTTTTATGTCACCACGTTCTAACACGATCGGTTTTTTAACTGATGGTGTGTAGGCACATCAGACCATCAGTCAGCTTCATCGGTTAACCGATGACAACGGTCCTTCAGATCGTTGTCATGGGATGGACTGATCGTTTGTACGCGGCCTAATACTCAGGCCGCGTACACACGATGAGACATGTCCGCTCAAACATGTCCGACGGACCGTTTTCAGCGGACATGTCTCATCGGATTTTGGTCCGATGGCGTGTACACACCATCAGACGAAAATCCCCTCGGGCTGAGGACGCGGTGACGTGGCGGTGACGTTGACGCCGCCACGTCACCACTCCAGGAAGTAAAATACTTTGACGCATGCGTCAAATCCATTCGACGCATGCGTGGACAGCTATGTCCGCTGGTGAGTGTACTAACTAGCGGACATATCCGACGGACATGTCTCCGGCGGACAAATTTCAAAGCATGCTTTGAAATTTGTCCGCTGGGAAAACATGTCTGATAGCCTGTACACACGATCGTAGATGTCTGCTGAAACGGTCCGTCGGACCAGTTTCAGCAGATTAATTTCATTGTGTGTACGCGGCCTCACATTTGAGGTGATATAAAAAGCGCTTAAAAAAATTAGCAATAACAGTGACATCAGTAGTCCATCCCGACGTGTTTCGTTCAATAGAACATCATCTGGGGTGCATTCATTATTTCACAATTGAACTCAGGTCTGTCTGTACAGGATTTTAGTATTCATAAGGCACTATCTCGGTGGATTATATTTGAAACAATAAGTCTTGTTGAAGCACAGCTGGATTTATTCACACTCTAAATATACATGGTGGATAAAGATTGGGGGTTACCCTGATTCAAGGTTTCATCTGTATTTTTACATTCCAAAATTCTGATATGCTGGTGAAGTCACTTGAGAGGGATTTACAAAAGATGCTGTGTGATCCTTTTCTTTCTCTGTATATATATTAGGTTGTACTGATGGACTCCAGACTTTTGACACAGACCATTTGTATGTAATTTGGTATTGTCATCCATATTTATGCAAGTTATACTTACTGCGGGAAGAACAGCAAGTGATAAGGCTAAAGTGGAACATTTATTGCTAACAAAATGACCATTGTCATTGTGGAAAAAGTTTCTAAACAGCTACATTTTAAATGCATACATATAACATTTTAATGAATTTGTAATTGTTTTTATCCAGTCTTGTAATAAAGACGTCTCTACTACACAAGTCCTGGACCTTTCTGCAGTGCAGGCTATGCTGCAGTTAGGGATGAGCTTCGTGTTCAACTCGAACCCATGTTCGAATCGAACATTGGCTGTTCGATTGTTCGTCGAAATTTGAACAAAATGGGTCGTTCGCGCCAAATTCGAGTAACGTGTCACGGCCCATAATTCACTGCGGCATTGCACGCTGATGATTGGCCAAGCATGCACTATGACCCGCATGCTTGGCCAATCACAGTGCATAAAAACGGAGAGCAATAATGGCTTTGGCCAATTATGGCTCAGGGCTTTAGCACACGCCCCACACTATAAAAGGCCGCCTGCTGGGCGGCCTCGTGTAGTGTGTTGCGGCGGTGTTAACCAAAAGATCAGTCCTAGAGAGAGAGAGAGACAGTTTATTTTTTACTAGATAGATAGATAGAGCAGGCAGGCTAGTCAGTTTAGTTAAATTTACAGTGTGTAGAGGATATATATACAGGGAGTGCAGAATTATTAGGCAAGTTGTATTTTTGAGGATTAATTTTATTATTGAACAACAACCATGTTCTCAATGAACCCAAAAAACTCATTAATATCAAAGCTGAATATTTTTGGAAGTAGTTTTTAGTTTGTTTTTAGTTTTAGCTATTTTAGGGGGATATCTGTGTGTGCAGGTGACTATTACTGTGCATAATTATTAGGCAACTTAACAAAAAACAAATATATACCCATTTCAATTATTTATTTTTACCAGTGAACCCAATATAACATCTCAACATTCACAAATATACATTTCTCACATTCAAAAACAAAACAAAAACAAATCAGTGACCAATATAGCCACCTTTCTTTGCAAAGACACTCAAAAGCCTGCCATCCATGGATTCTGTCAGTGTTTTGATCTGTTCACCATCAACATTGCGTGCAGCAGCAACCACGGCCTCCCAGACACTGTTCAGAGAGGTGTACTGTTTTCCCTCCTTGTAAATCTCACATTTGATGATGGACCACAGGTTCTCAATGGGGTTCAGATCAGGTGAACAAGGAGGCCATGTCATTAGTTTTTCTTCTTTTATACCCTTTCTTGCCAGCCACGCTGTGGAGTACTTGGACGCGTGTGATGGAGCATTGTCCTGCATGAAAATCATGTTTTTCTTGAAGGATGCAGACTTCTTCCTGTACCACTGCTTGAAGAAGGTGTCTTTGAGAAACTGGCAGTAGGACTGGGAGTTGAGCTTGACTCCATCCTCAACCCGAAAAGGCCCCACAAGCTCATCTTTGATGATACCAGCCCAAACCAGTACTCCACCTCCACCTTGCTGGCGTCTGAGTCGGACTGGAGCTCTCTGCCCTTTACCAATCCAGCCACGGGTCCATTCATCTGGCCCATCAAGACTCACTCTCATTTCATCAGTCCATAAAACCTTAGAAAAATCAGTCTTGAGATATTTCTTGGCCCAGTCTTGATGTTTCAGCTTGTGTGTCTTGTTCAGTGGTGGTCGTCTTTCAGCCTTTCTTACCTTGGCCATGTCTCTGAGTATTGCACACCTTGTGCTTTTGGGCACTCCAGTGATGTTGCAGCTCTGAAATATGGCCAAACTGGTGGCAAGTGGCATCTTGGCAGCTGCACGCTTGACTTTTCTCAGTTCATGGGCAGTTATTTTGCGCCTTGGTTTTTCCACACGCTTCTTGCGAACCCTGTTGACTATTTTGAATGAAACGCTTGATTGTGCGATGATCACGCTTCAGAAGCTTTGCAATTTTAAGAGTGCTGCATCCCTCTGCAAGATATCTCACTATTTTTGACTTTTCTGAGCCTGTCAAGTCCTTCTTTTGACCCATTTTGCCAAAGGAAAAGAAGTTGCCTAATAATTATGTACACCTGATATAGGGTGTTGATGTCATTAGACCACACCCCTTCTCATTACAGAGATGCACATCACCTAATATGCTTAATTGGTAGTAGGCTTTAGAGCCTATACAGCTTGGAGTAAGACAACATGCATAAAGAGGATGATGTGGTCAAAATACTCATTTGCCTAATAATTCTGCACTCCCTGTACATCCCAGGAGTTGTACATATATTTATACACTGTATAGCTTAGCTAGATCAGTTCTTCCTAATTTACTGGCAGGCAGGTGATTGTGCTAGCTGCAGTCTTCTAACGTGTTGTATTGCCCATGTGCTGTATAGTTTTCACCTAAACGTACTTGGTGTTTACTGCACTTGGGCCGTATAGTTTGCACATAGACGTACTTGGTGTTTACTGCACTTGGGCCGTATAGTTTTCACCTAAACGTACTTGGTGTTTACTACACTTGGGCCGTATAGTTTTCACCTAGACGTACTTGGTGTTTACTGCACTTGGGCCGTATAGTTTTCACCTAGACGTACTTGGTGTTTACTAGACTTGGGCCGTATAGTTTTCACCTAAACGTACTTGGTGTTTACTGCATTTGGGCCGTATAGTTTTCACCTAGATGTACTTGGTGTTTACTGCACTTGGGCCGTATAGTTTTCACCTAGACGTACTTGGTGTTTACTGCACTTGGGCCGTATAGTTTTCACCTAGACGTACTTGGTGTTTACTGCACTTGGGCCGTATAGTTTTCACCTAGATGTACTTGGTGTTTACTGCACTTGGGCCGTATAGTTTTCACCTAAACGTTCTTGTTGTTTACTGCACTTGTGTCGTATAGTTTTCACCTAAACGTACTTGGTGTTTACTGCACTTGGGCCATATATTTTTCACCTAAACGTACTTGGTGTTTACTGCACTTGGGCCGTATAGTTTTCACCTAGACGTACTTGGTGTTTACTGCATATGGGCCATATAGTTTGCACATAGAGGTACTTGGTGTTTACTCCACTTGGGCCGTATAGTTTTCACCTAAACGTACTTGGTGTTTACTGCACTTGGGCCGTATAGTTGTTACCTAGACGTACTTGGTGTTTACTGCACTTGGGCCGTATAGTTTGCACCTAGATGTACTTGGTGTTTATTGCACTTGGGTCGTATAGTTTTTAGTTTGCACATAAAGCTACTTGGTGTGTACTCCACGTGTCCTCTGCAGTTTGCACCTAAAGCTACGAGGTGTGTGTACTGATTTTGTCCTCTGCAAGCCAATATAATGTCTGGAAGGACAACAAAGACAGGTAGAGAGTCACATGGGCAAGCAGGCTCTGCATCTAGAGGCAACAATGCTGGTGGTGGACATGGTGCATTCTCTTCAGCATGTGACCGTTGCACACGCTCGTCCTTTGTTTCGCGAGCTGGCCTTGTTGAGCCTCAACATGCAGGCAAATTGGTAGATTGGATGACCAAGCCATCCTTATCCTCCTCATCCTCTCTCACCCAGGCTCAGGGTACTTTGTCTGGCAAATTAGCTGCCAAGGCGTCCTCTTCTTTCTGCTCAATGGCATCACTTACTCCTTCCCTAGTCCCACCATGTCCTCCTGAGGAATCCCCCGAACTGTTTCAACACAGCGTTGGGTACATCCTGCCTGAAGATGCGCAGCGTTTTGAAGGCTCTGATGATGGAACACAGATAGAGGAAGGCAGTAATGTGAGCCCAGAGAGAGGGAGTGCCCGAGAGGGACAGCAATCTGGCAGTCATGTTCCCCCAGCTGGAGCATACTGCCAGGTTTTTGATAGTGATTAGGAGGGAGGGGATGATGAGGTCACTGACTCTACGTGGGTGCCTGATAGGAGAGAGGAGGAGGAGGAGGAAGAGGAGGAGGAGGAGGCACAGGCACAAAGAGGCAGGATGCCCTCCAGGGCAAAGCTTAAGGGCAGCACACCAACTGCATTACATCGCAGAGCTACGCCTGTGCAGGGTGCTGCTGTATCTCAGCGTTACTGCAAAAGTTCTTTGGTGTGGGCCTTTTTTGAGACATGTGCATCAGATCGCACCATTGCTATTTGCAACATATGTCTCAAGCATATCTCGCGTGGCCAAAACATCACCCGCTTGGGCACCACATGCTTGACCAGACATATGTCGACCTGCCATGCAGTTCGTTGGCAAGCATACCTGAAAGACCCACACCAAAGAACAAAGCGGACCTCCCCTTGCCCCTCATCAGCTGTAATCTCCAACCCCACTATACCCTCAGTCCTCTCTGAAGCCTGCACTGATAGGACTGAAGGTGTAGAATTAGGTGTGTCACAACCTAGTAGTACATGCGGGCAATGTAGTATCAGTACACCAATGTCAGATTGTACCAGCCAAATTTCCCTGCCCCAGCTGCTGCAGCGCCGAAAGAAGTACTCTCCCAGCCATCCACATGCCCAGCGGTTGAATGCTAGCTTAGTGAAATTGCTAGCACTTCAACTGCTGCCTTTTCAGTTGGTAGATTCTGCCCCCTTCCGTGAGTTTGTGGAATGTGCGGTACCTCAGTGGCAAGTTCCCAAACGCCACTTTTTCTCACGGAAGGCGATTCCGGCTCTCTACCGCCATGTGGAAGGCAATGTCCATGCCTCACTGGACAGGGCGGTCAGTGGTAAGGTGCATATTACCGCTGACTTATGGTCCAGCAGGCATGGACAGGGAGGTTACCTCTCACGGCGCATTGGGTGACTCTGCTGGCAGCTGGGAAGGACTCAGGGCAAGGTACAGTAGTGTTGGAGGTTGTTCCGCCACCATGCCTCCAAAACACCACTACTGGTTGTGACACACCTCTCTCCTCCACCCCCTCCTCTTCTTCCTCTGTGGCCTCTTCCTGTGCAGATGTGTCCTCGGAACCAGCCGTGCTCCGTAGGCGTACGAGGGGCTACGCAGGAATGCAGGCAAAGAGATGTCATGCGGTTCTAGAGCTGGTGTGCTTGGGAAACAGGAGCCACACTGGGGTCGAGGTTCTGTCAGCTCTGCAGGGGCAGGCTCAGAGGTGCTTGATGCCACGCCAGCTTAAGCCTGGAATGGAGATTTGCGACAATGGCACAAACCTCCTCTCTGCCCTGTGACAGGGACAACTGACCCATGTTTTGCTCATGTCTTGAATTTGGTGGTGCAGCGGTTCTTGGGCAGGTACCCAGGCTTACAGGATGTCCTGAAGCAGGCCAGAAAAGTCTGTGTGCATTTACGAAGGTCATATAATGCCACTGCTCGGCTGACAGACCTCGAAATGGAATACAACCTGCCCAAGAACCGCCTAATCTGTGACATGCCCACCAGATGGAATTCTACATTGGCCATGTTGCAGCGGCTGTATATTGTATATCTACCAAAACGATATAATAGGAGGACACACCAGCTATCCAATCATTCTGTATCCAATCAGGCAGGCCCTTGCACTACATCAGGGGTGTCCGATGGGCTGCATGCACTCCCAGGGAGTTTAGCATGTGGCCTAAGCCCATCTTAAAGGACACTCTAAAGCTTTCTAAAATATACAGCAAGGTCTACGGTAAGGCCTTGTTTTCAAAATCAAAGAAAGCTTGTATTTTTCTGCAACCGGTGTACATTAAAGTGGATGTAAACCCGCTCTCATTTTTTCTAAACTACTGCCATAGTGCTGATCTATTAGGATATACATGCCCCCTGCATGTATCCTTACCTGTCAAATGTCTCCCCTCTGTCTGTTATAAGAACTGAAAAACTGCAGATTCTGTGGGTGGATCTGTTGTCTGGAGCTCTGTGGGTGGAGTCGTGATGTCAATAGACTCCCCGTCCTCCTCTACACTCCCCTTCTCAACATGCATTTTTTCCTGTGTATTTCTTACACTAAATTCTGCTATGATCACTAACATCCAGTCAAAATCCAGAAAAGTAACCACATGACTTCAGAAATGGAGTGGGGGTGGGAATTAAAAAATAATGCCGGTCTTCATGCTAGTGAATGAGATATGTAAATAATAGATATGTGCGTTCCCGTTCGTAACAAATGTATTTTCGTACAAATTTGCTAATATTCGTACCTGCGGAACAATGTGAACATACGAAAAACTGAAAGAATCAAAATACGAAAATGACGGGATTACGAATGAGCCAAATAACGAACAAGCGAAAATACGAACGAACGATTCGACAATCTTACGAATATACGACAAAACAGAAACGGCAAAAGAACGAAAATGACATCTATAACGAATGATTTGCATTCCGTATTTTAAATCCTTTGTCTGTTCGTATTTTCATTTGTGTGTTTTGTAAATCCGTTTTTTTTTTGTCTGTTTGTAAATTTGTGTACTTGTATCATTCTTTAGAATGGGCAGTGAGTGTAGTTAGTGAATCAGCTTCTCTGTTTTTTGTGCCGAGTACAGTGTAAAGCCTCGTACACACAATCGGACTTCAAATAAACGTTTCCGTGGATTTTCGTCTGAAGGGAGTTCAGTTGGCAAACTTTTGAACCCGAAAATGGTTTTCTGATGGAGCTTACAAACGAACGGATTTTTTGTAAACGAACGGAAAACGATCGTATTATGTTTGTTGGCAAAAAAGTCCGACCGCATGTACGGGGCTTAACAATAGTTAATATGGATGAGCCGCGTGTTGAACGAGCCGCGAATCCCGCAATGTATTTCCGAAAGTACAAAATGATGAAAATTACGAAAATTATTGTCTAACAAATAACGAAAATAAATTAAACAGAATTACGAATCATCCCGCATGTACAAAAATAAAACGGTAACCAAAATACGAAATGATCGAAATACGAAAAAATCGCGACTTACGAAATACGAACGGGTCCGAATAGGAAAACGTGCATCTTACGAAATTACGAATCGGTACGAACCTACGGAACGATATGAAACGGAACAAAAGAAAACGAAAATTCTTGTTGTGCACATGTCTAGTAAATAACCTGTCACTCACAGCAAGGGGGCAGAACGGACTAAGGTTTTTCTCTGTAAGTCTGTTTTATTTCACTGAACAATAAAAGAGGATTTCTCAGAGCTGGGTTAACTCTGTGTGGCAAGACTGGTCACAGACGATAGGAAATCTTATACTGTACATTGTGACATCAAAAAAAAAAAATCTGTCTTTTTACATCCACTTTAATGATATATTGGTACATAGTGGAGCTTGATTTTAGAAAACAAAAAGATGAACTTAGCCTTTAAGTGTAATATATATATATATATATATATATATATATATATATATATATATATATATATATATATATATATATATATATATTTAGTCTGAATTTCTCAATCTTGGCAAACAAATATGTTTCCAAGCATTAGTTTTAAGTACTATGTTTAATATAAATACAGCTTGCCATTCCCAGGAAAGATCTGAAAACATGAAACCCAGAGGCCTATGATTATAAATATTTCACATTAGAGAACCCAAGTAGATCAATATATGTAGTGATCTGTATATATGCTGCACATACAGAGGAAGAGACTTGAACGCAGCTAAATTATGAAGCATAGGCAGGAGTCACTGTCTAAAAAAAATGTCGGCCTCACATTTAATATGGAAGGAAGTAACGGGACTCATTTATCAAAGTGTGCAACAGAAAGATGGTGTTACCCAAAGCAACCGATCTGATTTATTTACTTTCAGTGTCCCTGTGTAGATTAGACAAGGGACCTCACTAGCACTGCCAAAGAAATCAGGTTGACTTAGGATATCTTATAGCAATGGTAGTAAATAAAAATAATTAAAGGTTGGTAGGAAGTAAACTTTTGATGAGAAAGAGATTGATCGAGGCAGATCTTCAAGAGAGGAAGGGAGATAGAAAGTAACTAATAGAGATGCTCCTCCTTATGTAATCCACAGCTGGGAACCTGCATATCGCTCCAGTTAAAGCGGAGGTCCGACTATTTAATGTTGACATTTAAAATAAGGACACTTACCTGTCCGTGGCACTCGGGATGTTAGCGCCCGAAGCCGATCGATCCCACGGCTCTCGGATGCTGCAACCGCCATCTTTAGTAAGATAATCAGGAAGTGAAGCTTAACGGCCTCACATCCTGGTTCGCTACTGCGCATGTGCGACTCGCCCTGCGCGATGCTACTGGACTCTGCTGTCTTCTGGGACCTGTGTGTCTCCCAGAAGACAGCAAAGGGGGACGAGAAGTGGCTTAGATACCTGTGGGTGGCTCGGGTATATATGCCCGGAAGTGGGAGAAAATACCTGTATTAGACAGGTATCTGCTCCCCCTCCCCCCCTGAAAGGTGTCAAATGTGACAACGGAGGGGGGGAGGGCTCCATTTTTGGGTGGAACTCCGCTTCAAATCCTGTGATTCTCTCCTATAGAAATTTTAACTTTCTAGGAAGAGTCATAAATTGCACAGAAGAATGACATGGGATTCTAAGTGGCTTTGGGTGCTGGAAGCATCCTTGGGTGCCTGCGTTTGGCTGCTCCAGACAGCTAAGGCAGTGTTTTTCAACTCCAGTCCTCAGGGCACACCAACAGGTCATGTTTTCAGGCTTTCCATTATTTTGCACAGGTGATTTGATCAGATTTACTGCCTTAGTAATCACCACAGCCACCATTTCATCTGAGGGAAATCCTGAAAACTTGACCTGTTGGCATGCCTTGAGGACTGGAGTTGAAAAACACTGAGCTAAGGTACTTTAAAGTGTTACTAAACCCAGGACACTGCATTCACTATATCTGGTCTCCCACAGCACACAGAACATGGAAATACAAAAGTTTTAGTAAATACCTTTTCTCATTAGCAGTTAGAGCAGTCTTGTGACTTCTATCAGTATCTGGTTAAAGCTTGTAGGAGGAGTTTCCGTTCTCCCCTTATTATCCTATGAGGCTACAGAAACCCTGACCCTCTGTCTGTCTTGGCCCTGTGCTGATCACATGCCCCTACCCAAGTAAAAAAAACCTCTCTATCAATGCACACCAAACTGAGCATTTGCAGCTAGCCCCCAATGCTCTGTTCTAGATGGTTTGCAAACTGTGCTAGAAGGGGAGGATTAGAGAAGACAGGATCAAACAGCCTTTTTATACAATGCAGAGGATTAACCCCTTAGGTTCAACATTGAGTATAACAAGCATACTTTACTGCATATACAGACTGATTTTACTGTTTTACGGTTTAGTAACACTTTAACCACTTACTATCTGTCCGTAAAAGCATGATAGCGGGCGCCACAGGCCAGATGTTCGCTGGCGGCCCGCGATCAAGGTGAGGAGAACTGTCTATGTAAACAAGGCATTTCCCCGTTCTGCCTAGTGATATGACAAAGATCTACTGCTCACTGTGATCGGGAACAGTGATCTCTGTCATGTTTCTGTAGGCCCATCCCCTCTACAGTTAAAACAAGCTGCTGAGGGAACACACTAAACCCCTTGATCGCCCCCTAGTGTTAACCCCTTCCCTGCCAGTGACAGTTTTACATTGATCAGTGCATTTCTATAGCACTGATCAATGTAATAATGTCACTGGTCCCCAAAAAGTGTAATTTGGGGTCAGATTTGTTAGCCGCAATGTCGTAGTCCCGCTAAAAATCGCAGATCGCTGCCATTATCAGTAAAACCAGTAAATCAATCCCGTAGTTTGTAGATGTGATAACTTTTGCGCAAACAAATCAATATACGCCTATTTTTTTTACCAAAAATATGTAGAAGAATATATATATATATATATTTAAATTGTCGCTCTATTCATGGGAAAAGAAGAATGTACATTTTGTGTGGGTACAGCGTCGCACTACCGCGCCATTGTCAGTTAAATTGGCTCAGTGCCGTATCGCAACAAAATTTTCTGGTCATTAAAGGGGTAAAACCTTCAATACCCTGAGTGCAGGTATGTCTGAATCACAAGACTAATAATTACAAAATCTTTTTTACAGGTAAATTAGATTCAATTGTGTATATACTTTCTTTTCTTAGGCCACGTACACACGAGGAGACATGTCCGCGGAAACTGGTCCGCAGACCAGTTTCCGCGGACATGTCCGATCGTGTGTACGGCCTAGCGGACAGGTTTTCAGCGGACAAAAGTTTCTAAGCATGCTTAGAAACTTGTCCACTGGAAACCTGTCCTTCGGACATGTCCGCTGGTTAGTACGCCTAACCAGCGGACCGAAATCCCCCGCATGCGTGGAAGCATTGTACTTCCTTGTTTGCGCACGTCGCGGCGTCAACGTCACCGCGTTGTCTGTCCGCAGGGATTTTGGTCTGATGGTGTGTACGCACATCAGACCAAAATATCCCAGGAGACATGTCCGATGAAAACAGTCCGTGGACCGTTTTCATCGGACATGTCTCCTCGTGTGTACAGGGCCTTAGAGTTGAAAACTTTTAATAGTATTTACCTAGCGTGTTCCCTGGCTCTGTCACAAGACCATGGTTATTTTTGCCTATGTTCACTTGACACACATGTTTTTCTCCCTCCAAGTTCCCTTAAAACTTTAAAAAAAGAGTGAAAACTTTTCTAAATGCTTCAACACGGGCTGGGCAAATGTCTCTAACTTAAGGCCATACACACGATCTGACTTTTTGACATCCGACGGACGTGTTTTATCGGACAATCCGACCGTGTGTATGCTCAATCGGACAATTGTTTTTTTTTTTTTTTCATTGGACAAATGTTTGCTGTGAATACTCTCAAACTTTTTGGCAACAAATGTCCGATAGAGATAATCCAATAATCCGATCGTGTGTACACATCAGACTAAAGTCCAAAGTACAAACAGGCATGCTCAGAACCAATGCTAAAGATCAGACAACAATAGCAGAAGTTGCCCAAAGGGTGGCGGTAAAGCGCTGAAAAACCATGTGATTTAGTGAAAGTTGGCTGAAAATGCCCTGCCGTGTGTACAACAAGTTTGCGGCCAACACCTATTCAGACAAAAATCCACAGAACAGTTGGAAGTCCAATAGTGTTTATGAGGCTTTAGAAGTTAGAATTAAATGTGCAATCCCTTTACATCGGCCTTAATTTGTTAACACAGTAATAACACATGCTGTACAGAAACAGTGCTCATGTGACGGCATGTTGGAGGATCCATTATGTTACAGTGAAAAAAAAAACATATGTAGTGCTCATGGCTATATAAATATAAAACTGATTTATCCTAATGTACATTGACTGCTACATCTAAATTGAGCTGACAGATTCATGTCTATTACATTTATTTGTCCACCTTTGGGATATTTCCAAAGTACAGATGGGCTGTGCAGTGCATAGCTGCAGTCAGAGAAACGATGATGGCGCACATTATTCTTGGGGAAGATATATTCCCCCTAATTTGTGTAAGAGTCAATAATGCCATTAGAAACTTGGCTTATTAAACATAATTATGTCACCCCCACCAATGCCATCATAAGGTTGCATATTTCAGAAACAAACCTGTGCTTTTTTGAATAGAGCAGTAATCAGGAACCTCCAAAATCACAAAACAATGTGACGTTCTGGAGTTACTACTGTAAGTGCAAGGAGTGTCTGCCCTGACCATTGCCATGTACTGACTATACTGTCTCCCCATCTCTTTTTCAGGAACAGTAGGAACTTACAAGAACAAAAGCAGAAATAGTATCTTAACCCAAAAAAGGATCATGCATCCCAGCTTAGCTTCTTTTTCATTTCACCTGGTAATCCTGCAAATAACATACTTCTTGTTCTAGGGTGACTTCTTCTCATTAACAAAGGGAATTTATCATTGTTTATGCTTTCAGTTCATCTGACAAAAAAGTACTCACACTGCATTTGTTGATTTTCTGTATTTGCTAAATATGTTCTTATCCTGAAAAACGAATGCAGCCCACACAATTGATAATTCTTCCGCTCTACAAGACTCTGGTCCGGCCGCACCGGGAGTATGCTGTCCAGTTCTGGGCACCAGTCCTCAGGAAGGATGTACTGGAAATGGAGAGAGTACAAAGAAGGGCAACAAAGGGTCTGGAGGATATTAGTTATGAGGAAAGGTTGCGAGTACTGAACTCATTCTCTCTGCAGAAGAGACGCTTAAGAAGGGATATGATTTCAATTTATTACAAATACCATACTGGTGACCCACAATAGGGATGAAACTTTTTTGCGGAAGGGAGTTTAATAAGACACATGGCCACTCATTAAAATTAGAGGAAAAGAGGTTTAACCCTAAACTACATAGAGGGTTCTTTACTGTAAGAGTGGCAAGGATGTGGAATTCCCTTCCACAGGTGGTGGTCTCAGCAGGGGGCATCAATGGTTTCAAGAAACTATTAGATAAGCACCTGAGCGACCACAACATACAGGGATATACAAGGTAATACTGACATAATCACACACATAGGTTGGACTTGATGGTCTTTTTTCAACCTCAACGACTATGTAACTATGTAACATCCAGGGACCAGTAAGCTGCAATTTAATACATTTTTGTTCTGGGTTTAGATATCCTTGAAGCTCAAGAATGTTTGTCAATTTCTTACAAACTGTGCCAAGCATCATGATGTATTGATTAGCCTGAAGGCCTTTATGCACAATATTTGGTACACTATCGTTTCTTAATAACGCAGAGGCCTTGTAGGGCTCTGGATCACGCTTTTCTTCTGGATTTTAGGAGAATTTTAATACTACATAGCATCCTCAACACTTTACTGACATAACAGATGCTTCACCACAACAAACCCTTGCAAAGGAGCCGCAGGGGAGAAAAGTCCTATTAAAGAAAGAAAACAGCAATGTGCAGTAATCCATAGCAAGCGATCACAAATTATCTTACAAGTAAAAATAAATCCAGTTGGTTGATTGGGTTGTTGCACACTGCTTTACCAAACATACTTGTAAATTAATGTTTTTCAAATATAACATAAAAGTCCTCCTTTGAAGTCAATGGAACATTAATCTTTCAGTCACATTTCTTTACACATTTTGACAGCATTGTCTATCAACTATTTGTATTCATAATTTTATCCCAAGACAGCAAAGTATTTTTCTTATTCTTCCCTCAAGGTACGATACATAGTGGACTGTGGAGCTTGTTTGACCAGCAGTCAAATATGTAACTCTGATGTTTAACCAGCTGTCAGTTTGACAAAAAGATTGTAGAGCTGTTTACCCCGAGATGTTTAAACTCGCAAGCCGTGCTGCAACTTCTCCGGCTGCCACAGTTAAAAATATGTGCAAAGCATTGCACAGCTCAGGTCCTTCTACATTTATTGTCTGATGAATTTGCAGCACTGTCCCAGCACCATCTTGGCATGTTTTATAGGAGGCTATGAGGATCAATCACGAGCATTTCACCCTATGACATTGAGGGCCGCAGAGGTAGAAAATATCAGCTAAATTATGGTAGCAGCGGCTGTGATTCACACAGCAATAATTCCCTTAAAGAGAGCCGGTGACATCATAAAGCACAGATCTGTCCAAGGGGCACTGGATAAGTCAGTGTCACTGAAATCCTTTGGCGATGCGGGCAGCCTTCTCAAAGCACAATGCTTCATACACAAGGGAGTTGAATAGGTGTTGGCTGGTAGCCAAATCCAAAAATCAGACCATCTGTATTCCTTTCCTGATTGCATTGCGGATAGCACTCCTTGTCTCATTTGTAAGAGTGGACGACAGTCAAATGCCATAAAATCAGAACAGTTATTGACTGTGGACAGGCAGTCTGTTCCCAGGCCGAAGAGTGGCATAAATCTGACAGGAACGGTCCCCGAGAGGACAGATATGTCTACCCCTAGATACAATAATCATCTTATCTATCATAAAAGAAAAGTTCAGCATTGATAATGAGTTATTAATTCCACCAGTGACATTTTCATGCTCAAAATTGAAGTTCTTATTATTAATTTATTGAAGTAAAACCACAAGAATTATCTATGTAATGTAATTATGGCCTAATCTAGTGTGTTATTCATCAAGAAAAACAAAAAGATGTTTTGTATTCTTAAAGTAGGACCATTTTATCATTATGCTGTTCTCAGTACAGTTTATTGGTTGACTGCGAAGGCAATACAGAGGTTCAAAATACAGGAGCTCATGGAAGATTACTGAAGTCAGACAAGTAGATGGCAAGTATTGATTGGCTGCTATTGGTTACTATCTAAGGCTTTTGCCTATAACAGTGTTTCTCAACCTTTTTCTAATCATGGCATCCTGTAAAATTATGGAAAAAAAAACCCGAAATGAATAGTTTTACATATTGCAGCAGCATTCACACAAGTAGGACACCCAACATTAGAGGTGAGGTATTCTTTCAAAGCAAGTACACTTTTACACATATGTACTCACTGGTATTCCAGCATTTCTAACAGAGAGGGGTGGGGGGGTCAAACAAGGATGCTGTGCCCTGTTCTGATGAGAAATTACCCCCGTCGAATAATGCCCACCCTGTACTGCGCAGAACGGAGCACTATGGAGCCCCCAAAGTCTCCAAAAATTAACAGCTGTACACGGCGCCTGCACAAAAAAGACGATATTGTGCCACACGCTCTTGATGCTCGTCCAATTTTCAAGGGGCGGGTGTATTATTAATTTAACTCTGCAAGGGGTGGATGCCTACAGAAGAGACTGTATTGTAACATAATGGGCAAAGTTGGGGGTATATTTCTCAATAAACTACACGTCACACGCTTCAATCAATAATACATCCGCCCATTTGATAAATCCATCCCCATCGTATCAGCTCTGCCCATCATGATACAATACGACCTCTTCTGTAGACATCCGCCCCTTGCAGAGTTAAATCAATAATACGCCCGCCCCTTGCAGAGTTGCATGAGCATCGGGAGCATGCGGGAGCGTGTGGCACAATATCGCCTTCTTTGCACAGGCGCCGTGTACAGCTGTTTATGTTCAGAGACTTTCGGCGGCTCCATAGTGCTCCGTACTGCGCAAACACTGTGTCTGCGCAGTACAGGGCGGACATTATTCGACGGGAGTCATTTACCTTCACAACACCAGTGTCAAATGTCCTCCTTATCAACCAATGATGTCAGCAAGTGTTAAGATGCTGACGGCTGGCCTGCACAGTGCCCAAGGTTGTAATGTTGCACAAAGAAAATATGGGGCTTTGTGTAACAAAAAAAAGCTTGATTCGCCAGCTGCCTTATACACAATTTTCTGGTAAATTTTGGCAAATTTTAGGCATTTTGCAATGCAACCCTGAAGTACACAGAAGGCACAGTTGAAAAGGCTGGTCTGGAATGTAATAGCTCTAAAATACTTATTGAGTAACTTGTAGAAGAAGTAAACTGCAGAAACCCATAAGAACAAATAATAAATCCTTTTACTTAAACCAGATGAGCATTTTGATTAACAGTTAAAGTAATTAGACTCTGCTCTTAGGGCTATTTTATTGATGTTCTACATATACAGTCTTCTGAGTTGTGATTAATAGTCCAATACGTTGCATTTTTGAAACCATCAGACTTATGGTATAGAATTGATTTGTGACCCTAAACCAGGATTGCTGCTTATAACCAGCGGTAAGAATACCTGTAGGTCAGTGAAGGTTTTCAGGATCTGAGGTGCAGATGTTTCACATTAAAAAGTAGTTTTTTTGACACTTCATGAAAATAGAAATACCATATTTAAGGTTGAGTAGCAATGGTACTACATATTTACGCCAGCATGCTCCTCCTTACAGTAAAACATGGAGCTTCTAGCCTGTGCAAACTTTATGCCAGGGTCCATTAAAAACCTTAATTGTCTTAGAGTAGCCACAAAAAGGAAGGTGACTCTCTGAGAACTATGGGTGGGTGTCTACGTGCTCATCAATTATAGCACCTGCTGCTGTTAATTATACAACTCACATGAAGCCCTGGTTCACACTGGGCTGCGGGAGTGAAGCCGTGCGAGTTCAGCTGAACTCGCACGATTTCACTCCCGCTGGCAGTCCCGATTTCAGCCGCGATTTAGGAGACATCTGTGCAGGTTTCTGCACAGATGTCAATGTAAATCGCGGCCCGAAATCGCAAAAAGTAGTACAGGAACTACTTTTTGAAATCGGTGCAGCGCCGCATATGCGGCGTCGCACCGATTAGGACAGTGTCATTGCCAACAATTGCCAGCAAATGCCGCCGATTTGAGATGCGATTTCACATGTGAAATCGCATCTCAAATCGAAGCAAATCGTACCCAGTGTGAACCTGGGCTAAAGACTAAACCATTGCATGGATGGTTATTAGCTTTAGACAGAAGGATTTTCCAACCATTTTTTTAAATCTTCATGTGTGATAATGAGCACTTATTTCATTGAAAATGATAGGTATCACTTCCTAGAGGTACCACTAAATGGCAAAAGCCTTGAGTATCACAATATTTTTAAAATCTAAATGGAGAGGCAAGTTATACAAAGGCAGCGATGACTGTGGGGTTGAGGGGAAGGAAAAAGTAAAATCCCAATTGTTAGGTGAAGGTGGGTTAGGCTTTCTTAAAGAGATCATTTTTCAAAGATCACCTATAGGTACAAATTACATACTCTAGTAGGAGATAGGCAGATTGACTGGGGCTGGAATTCTAGTTGAAGGGAGAATTTGTGGAGAAATCCTGGAGACGAGCATAGGAGGTGCCTATGAGACTTGAGAGTAGGAGGTCTTGGAAGGACTTCTATATATGTTTTCCTGGCATGAAGCATAAAATGTTATATTTGAAAAACATTAATTTACAAATAAATCCTAACAAAGGTCAGAGAACAAGGGAGAGACCTCAAGCTCCAAATCTGTAAGCACATGTAAAATAGGTAATATTTTTTCCCTCCCTACTTAGTCCATTAAAAGTTATTTCTGTACCTGTATAGTTTTTAAACATAGTAGTAATTAGTCACATTCAGCTGAATTTGTTCTGCAGCGTTGAAGATGTTTGGCGATTCGTCCTTGTTCTGAAACAAGGAAACTACCTGAATGAGGGGCAAAATATCCTTAACCACTTGCCTACTGTGCACCCCCTTCCTGCCCAGACAAAATTTTAGCTTCCGGCACTGCGTCGCTTTAACTGACAATTGCGCGGTCGTGCCATGTGGTTCCCAAACAAAATTGGCGTCCTTTTTTTCCCACAAATAGAGCTTTCTATTGGTGCTATTTGATCGCCTGTGCGGTTTTTATTTTTTAGGCTATAAACAAAAAAAGAGCGAAAATTTTGAAAAAAGACACAAGATTTTTTGCTTTTTGCTATAATAAATATCCCATAAAAAAAAAAAAAAAAAAGATTGATCTCAGTTTAAGCCGATATGTATTCTTCTACATATTTTTGGTAAAAAAAAATTAAAAATAAAATCGCAATAACCGTATAGTGACTGGTTTGCGCAAAAGTTATATTGCCTACAAAATAGGGGACATAATTATGATTTTTTTTTTTTTTTTTTTACTAGGAATGGCGGCGATCTGCGTTTTTTTTGGGATTGCGACATTATAGCCGACACATCGGACACTTTTGACACATTTTTGGGACCATTCATATTTATACAGTGAACAATGCTATAAATATGCACTGATTACTGTATAAATGTGACTGTCAGGGAAGGGGTTAACCACTAGGGGGCGGGGAAGGGGTTAAATGTGTATCCTAAGGTGTGTTCTTACTGTGGGGGGAGGGGGGGTGACTGGGGGAGGTGACCGATTGTGTCCCTATGTACAAGGGACACAATCGATCTCCTCTCTCCCTGACAGGAACGTGCAGCTCTGTGTTTACACACAGAGCTGCACGTCCCAGCTCCGTTACATGAAAATCGCGGGTGCCCGGCGGCCGGGCACGCGCACGGTGTTGTTAGTTACCCGATCGGTGCGCGCGCGAGGCGCGCGCGCGCCACCTAGTGGCTTGAATTTACATCACGTCATATGACGTGATGTCAGGATAATTAAGTATCCCGCCCGCCGTCATTTCACGGTGGGCGGGTATTAAGTGGTTAATGTTACACAAGTCCGGTTGAATGTAACTAACTATTGCTATCTATACCATGATATAGATAATTAAGAACCTTCACAGATATACAGTATATGTAATTATACTATCTATAGTATCCTTCCTTAAACAAAATCTCTCTAAAACTGAGCTGATAATATCCCGCCCCCCTCCCATTCTCCCATCCGTGACTTTTCCATCAAGGTCAATAATGCAACCATCAGGGGTGGACTGACAACTCATGGGGCCCCCGGGCAATAGAAGACTATGGGGCCCCCTCGCTTACAGATGGCCACCATGCCAGGAGGCAGTGCAAAGGCGGGGGAGCTAAAATCTCAGAATTTTCACATCAAAAGCATGTCGGTTTCAGACATATCAGGGACAGATGTAAAAAAAACACAGATTTTTACATACTGTCCCTGGTTTTACTGAGCAGCTGGCAACCCTAATGGGGCCCCCTAGTGGCATGGGGCCCTCGGGTAGTGCCCGAGTGCCTCAATGGTCAGTCCGCCCCTGGCAACCATCAATTCCTCCTCTCACGTCAGGGTACTGCGTGTAATCCTGGACTCTGATCTGTTCTTTCAGCCCCAAATCCAACAGTTGTCAAAATCTTGTAGACTTCACTTCCATAGGATCACAAAAATGTGCCCCTTTTTAACTAATGAAACCACCAAGATACTCATTCACTCCATTGTTATGTCTCGCCTTGACTATTGCAACTCCCTTCCCATAGGCCTACCCCTCCATTGGCTATCCCCTCTTCAGCCTATCATGAATGCTGCTGCCAGACTCCTCTACCTGACCAACCGCTCAGTGTCTGCCACCACTCTAATCCCAACACTGGCTTCTGATCGCCCAGAAAATGTAATTTAAAATACCAACAACAACATACATAGCCACTCTCAACTCTGCCCTGAGCTACATCCCCATTCTTGTCTCCAAATATTACCCAAACCGTCCTTTCCGCTCCTCTCAAGACCTCCTGCTCTCAAGCTTCCTTGCCTGCTCCTCCCATACTTGTCTTCCGGACTTCTCTAAAGCATCTCCCATCCTCTGGAACTCTCTCCCTCAATCTGTCTGGCTACATCATACTCTAGCTGCCTTTAGGCCATTCCTGAAAACTCATCTTTTTAGGGAAGCTTATCACACCTTCAACTAATCTTTTACCACTTCCATCAACTCATCCCCAAAAGTTACAACCTTTTGTACAACTTTCCCCACCTTATTACATTGTAAGCTTATTCTATTGTAACTGTACTGTCTTCCTTTTATATTGTAAAGTTCTGCGTAAACTGTTGGCAATAAATAAATACTGTATAATAATAATAATAATATAGTATGTACATGTGGGAAGACATATTTGCTGTTTATATATCCAGGCTAAAGGAGGTTTACCAGAAAAAGTAAGCAGTATTCCTGTACTTTAGTTGTTGTAATTAATAAACAGCTGAAGGCATAAATGGTATTTGTTTACAAACCTTTCAAAATGATGATTTATGATGTGTCTGATTTATACCACTTAATTGGTTTTCTGCATGTCTTCATTAATAACATCTACTTCATGGGCCTTGAAGACTAAAGATTAAAGCATGATCTGTAAGAGAATACATCTAGGGAAAAGCAACCATCTGATGTCTTTCAGGTTCCTATTATTACAACTGACATCTTCAAATAGGCTTAAAATGAGTCCAGCTAGCGATTAAATGGTTACACTTAATGTGACACTTTAAAAATTACATGGTATGTGATGTATGATATAATCAAGATATTTACGCTGCGCAAGTAATTTCACAAAGTATTTCTGATACAAATCTGGATATTCTATGGTTCATGGATGGCTGGTGGTTTTTGTCTTTAAAGACTCACATGATTGATGGATTCACATGTCAGTGATAGAAGAATAGTACAATTGAGTTGTAGAAGGATGTCAGACAAAAGAGCTGCTGACTCCATGGTTAAGTCAGTAAGATGATATAAACTATATAAACTTAATAACACATATAGAAAAAACACAGAAAAAAACGTTTTATCCACGCCTGGACCTTAACCCAACATTGAGTTTGTCTGTGCTTCTTGTATCTGTATGTCATTCCTATGCAGTGGCGGCTGGTGCTCCAATTTTTTTGGGGGGGCGCAAATGGAAAAAAACAAAACAAATGCAGCCACTGTGCCTATCAAACACAGCCACTGTGGCATCAATTGTCGCCACTGTGCCATGCCATCAAGTGTCGCCACTGTGCCATCAATTGTCACCACTGTGCCATGCCATCAAATGCAGCCACTGTGCCATGCCATCAAATGCAGCCGCTGTGCCATCAGTTATCACCATTGTGCTCATCAATTGTCACCACTGTGCCATGCCATCAAATGCAGCCACTCTGCCATCAAATGCAGCCACTGTGCCATGCCATCAAACACAGCCACTGTGCCATCAAAAGCAGCCACTATGCCATGCCATCAAACGCCGCCACTGTGCCATCAATTGTTACCACTGTGCCATCAACTGTCGCCACTGTGCCCATCAATTGTCGCCACTGTGCCCATCAATTGTCGCCACTGTGCCCATCAACTGTAGCCACTGTGCCCATCAATTGTCACCACTTTGCCCATCAATTGTCGCCACTGTGGCCTGTAAAATGCTGCCAAATTTCCCCTCCGCCCAGCACTTACCTTTCTGGGGTCAGCCATCCTCCTTCCACCGTTCCTTGATTTCTTCTCCCGCCCTCGATGATTCTTTAGCCAATCAGGTTACCGGTAACCAGAAATGGTGAACTTGATTGGCTGAAACGCCTGTCAGTGTTAGCCAGGGAACGCACCCCCAGTGTGGCCTCTGGTTAACTATTAGGAAGCCAACCAGCTGATGTTATTCAGATAGCCCACGCTCACCAGGGGGCAGCCATCTGAATAGTGGGAGGCAGCAACAATACATAGATTCATGCAATGCATGAATCTGTGTATTGTATTCAGTGGTGGTGCAGGAGCGAGACAGGGCGACACTCCTGCGCCCACTATGGACACATCGCCACTGTTCCTATGGCTTTTATGATTATGACATGATTGGAACTTTTAAATACATCAAGGGTGATAATAAGGGTCAGGAAGGCAGTTTTTTTTAAAATATAAAACCAAATCAATCAAGAACACGGGACATGACCTCAAACAAACTGAAGGAAAGTTCAAAACGAATTTTAGAATTCCCTGCCCTAATCTGTCCAACTATCTCCAACTCTATTAACTTTTAGGCGTTCCCTGAAAACGTTTCTTTTCAGAGAAGCCTATCCTGCCTCCACCTAACAACTGTATTTTTATTTTCTCCATCAGCTCATCCCCCACAGTTATTACCTTTGTGTATCGCTTGACCCTCCCTTCTTGTAAGCTCTAATGAGCAGGGCCCCCTGATTCCTCCTGTATTGAATTGTATTGTCTGTCCTAACGTTGTAAATCTCTGCCCAATAGTTGGCGCTATATAAATCATGTATAATAATAATAATAATAAGTATTATTTTGCTGAAAGGGTAGTTAATGCTTGGAATAGATGTCCAGCAGGGATGGTGAGCCAGTCAACAGTAAATGGCTTCAAACATGCTTGGGACAAATATAGATCTATACTCAGACAAAAAAGTTAATGATTTTTTTTAAAAACAAGCAAAAAAATATTTTAATTGGCAGACTCAATGGACTATTTTGTCTTTTTTTTCTGCCGTCACTTTTCTATGTTTTCTTCCACATCCCAAACAGTTTGGTAGACTAAAGCTGATTGGCTGCAAGTGCTGATCAAGCGTAAATATCCCAAGAGCCCTGTTCTAGAGGTGCTGTTCATTAGATCGACTCCTCTCAAATGGGAACAGCCATAGATGCATACAAATTTGACCAGTGCCTGCTGAACAAGCACAATTTTGATCCATCTATGGCCAGCTTTAAGTGACCCTAGTGTATGTGTGTTGTAGAGGGGGAAGGCTCAACTGGCAGTGCTAGCAGTAAACAATGCATGACACAGTGACAGCCAGGAACAGTCCAAGCAACTTTGTCTTTTAGCAAGGCAGCAAACAAACAGTGCCAATGCAAGGGGTCTTTGAGAAGCCACAAACTAAACTTATGTCAGTTTCAGGCTAATACATTAAACCCTCAATGAGTTCCCTAAAACTCAGGCAGCTCACATGTATAAAGGCCAGTTCATAGATGAGACTAGTAACAAGGTCTGGCTAACAGGTAAGATGTGGACCTAGGAAAATTTCACTCCCAAAGCCATATAAAGCTCTAGAAGCCAGAGGAGATCCTACTAAGAAAATAAAAAGTCTCTATATCAGTCATAAACCCTGGAACCACTGGCCACGTGTAGGTGAGAAACCTAGATGACGCATATACACCGCGCATAAATTTGCTAACCAGTACGTTGCGTTAGATGATTTCTTTATAACCACAAGGAAGATGACATGTGGATTTAAAATACACTATATTTCCAAAAGTATTGGGATGATCATTCTTCCAGAAGTGCATTTTTGAGGTCAGGTACTGATGTTGAGAAGGCCTGTGTCACGATCAGGCGTTGGGCTTGAAGGCCAATTGCAATAGCAGAGGCAGGACAGGTATACAGGCAGTCACTTCTGGCAGATGACACAGGATCACCTGAGGTGCGGAGTCTAAGTACTAGCTGGTTTTCCCCAGAGCGCCTGATGGTGGAGATGGATTTAGCTACAAGCTAGTACCAGGTCACGTTCCTCAAGTTTGCCCCACCAGGGTGTGAGCAAGCCGGGGTCCAATAGCGGATAAGCAGACAAGGATGAAACAGCAGTGTGGTCAGTAAACAAGCCAAGGGATCAATCACGAGTGGTTGCAGATTGGGATCAGGCACTAGAGTAGTCCAGGAACAGGCCGAGGGTCAAACACGGGTGGTTGCAGATTGGGATCAGGCACTAGAGTAGTTCAGGAACAAGCCGAGGGTCAAACACGGGTGGTTGCAGATTGGGATCAGGCAGTAGAGTAGTCCAAGAAGAGGCCGAGGGTCAAACACGGGTGGTTGCAGGTACAAATGGCAGCAGAAACGACAACAGCAAGGCACTGGCAGGGAAGGCACAATAACCTGGCAAAGAGGAAGTGTCGAGACAAGGCTTTTTATAGGAAGTTCATGGGAGGAGCAAGGGGTTCAAGGTTCAGCTGCAATCAAGACACGCAAGCAGAGTATTCAAATAGATCATATAGGTTTATCCAGCAGATCAGGCAGGGAACTGTTCAGCATCCTAGATAGCTCAGTGGAAAGAGACAATGCCAGACACAGAAGAGATCCCAGGTTCAAGCTCAGGTCTTGACAGCCTGGCTCGCAGTCCAAAGGTGTTCTATGAGGTTGGGGTTAAGACTCTGTTGCCAGTCAAGTTCCTCCACCCCAAACACACTCATCTATGTCTTTATGGACCTTGTTGGTGCACTGGTGCACAGTCATGTTGGAACAGGAAGGGGCCATCTCCAAACTGTTCCCACAAATTTGGGAGCATGATATTGTCCAAAATGTCTTGGTATGCTGATGCCTTAAGAGTTCCCTTCACTTGAACTAAGGGGCCAATATGTTTGGTAATATAGTGTAGCTGATGCATATGATATATTATTGTCCAATCCAGTTTTTGTCTTTGTAGATGTTTTTCACCCAACCTTTTTCTTTGTTCTTGTAAATAATTTTTTATAATAATATAGGTGCTATTTAATGTTTGTAGACTGTAGTAACCTTGTATTTGTGGGCTTTCTAGCTAGTTTGTGTAAAACAGGGATACTGTTACAGCAATTGCTGTGGTCCAGCACCCTTGTTGCCTAATTTAGTAAATATAAAATTTAACTTTAATTTACAATATTTTTATTTTGCCTACATTTATGCCGCGTACACACGACCGTTTTTCATGATGTGAAAAATGCAATTTTTAAAATTGGTCATTATAAACGACCGTGTGTAGGCTCCAGAGCATTTTTCTCAACATGTGAAAAATGCCCATTAAAAATTTAGAACATGTTCTATTTCTTCTCATCGTTTTTCACGTCGTCGTTTTTCACGTTGTGAAAGACGGTCATGTGTAGGCTTTAAAGACGGGGGGGAAAAAATGTGCATGCTCAGAAGCAAGTTATGAGACAGGAGCACTCATTCTGGTAAAACTAGTGCTCGTAATGGAGATAGCACATTCATCACGCTGTAACAGACTGAAAAGCGCAAATCGTCTCTCACCAAACTTTTACTAACACAAAATCAGCAAAAGCAGCCCAAAGGGTGGCGCCATCCGAATAGAACTTCCCCTTTATAGTGCCGTCGTACGTGTTTTACGTCACCGTGCCTTGCTTAAGCATTTTTTTTTTTCACGGTCGTGTGTATGCAAGGCAGGCTTGACAAGAATCACGTTGAGAACAACTTTGTTTTTTTCCATGACATTAAAAATGGTCATGTGTACGCGGCATAAGAGCTAGTTAAAGTATATGTGGTAGTTGTGTGCTGCTACATAGTGGTGTGTGAATATAAAAGTACCAATAAACGCATAAACCATGTGCAATAAATCTAGCTGCTGCTATCACTAGGATGTTATCACAAAACAACAATGAATGAATATCTAACAAATGTGATAGTGCTGAGGCAATCTGACAAATAAAAGATAAATCCAATAATGCAATAAACGCATGTGCTGAATAAATATACAATCCAATAGTAAATGTATAAAAAAGTTGACTGAAACAAAAAATCTTCTTATATAGAATGTGTTTCAAATTACACTGTGAGAACAAAGGTGCTTCTTAAGTAAAAAATGGAAATAAATCCAATATTAATGTGCAATAAAAGCATGTGTTCAAAAAATGAAAAGCCCAATATCAAATATATATGAAAGTTAATTGGAATACAAAATCGTCTTATATACAGGTAGAGGGAGAAAAAGTGCTTCTCAGATAAACCAACAATCTGTGACTAGTGCTCCCTTCACCAGGTGAAATGGCTGCTCACCTCCTTCTCATGCCGCGTACACACGATCACTTTTTGTGATGAAAAAAAACGACGTTTTCAAAAACGTCATTTAAAATCACAGTGTGTGGGCAAAACGTTGTTTTATGTCTTCAAAAAAACGACCAAAAAAAAATTCGAAAAATGCTTGAATTTTTTGTGTCGTTTTTCAAAACGTCGTTTTTTGTGTCATAAAAAGTGATGGTGTGTGGGCAAAATGATGTTGAAAACGACGTTTTTAAACCCGCGCATGCGCAGAAGCAAGTTATGAGACGGAGCTTCAATGGAACAAAGTGCCGTCGAACGTGGTGTACGTCACCACGCTTTGCTAGAGCTTTGTTGAAAAACGATGGTGTGTATGCAACGTCGTTTTGGAAAATGAAGTTTGAAAAACGTCGTTTTGTTTCGTGAGATAAAATGACGTTTTTTTTCATCACAAAAAGTGATTGTGTGTACGCGGCATTAGACCCTGAAAGGGTCAAACTTGCTCACAACTAGGGATGAGCCGAACCGCGTTCGGTTTGCACTAGAACCGTCGAAAAGACCGACCGTTCATGCGAACATTTAGAACCCCATTGAAGTCTATGGGACTCGAACGTTCGAATTCAAAAACGCTAATTTTAAAGACCAATATTCAAGTTATTGTTGGAAAATGTCTTTGGGAACATGTATCAATGGAAAAAAGTTTAAAAAACGGTTGTTTTTTCAGGAGCAGGACTCCTGAAAAAGTAACCGTTTTTAAAACTTTTTTCCATTGATACATGTTCCCTTGGGCAAGACCCGGGTTCTCAAAGACGTTTTCACAGGAAAGCTATAGACACCCAGCAGGTACAATATTTAAAGGAAATTTTTTTATTTTTTATTTTTTATTTAAGCATCATTAAAAACACTGCTCCAGGAGCAGTGATTTTAATAATGTTTAAATAAAATAAAATAAATTCCTTTAAATATTGTACCTGCAGTGCTGGGTGTCTATAATTTGCCTGTGAAAACGTCTTTAAGAACCCGGGTCTTGCCCGAGGGAACATGTATCAATGGAAAAAAGTTTTAAAAACGGTCGTTTTTTCAGGACTCCTGAAAAATTGACCGTTATTAAAACCTTTTTTCCATTGATACATGTTCCCTCGGGCAAGACCCGGGTTCTCAAAGACGTTTTCACAGGCAAACTATAGACACACAGCAGGTACAATATTTAAAGGAATCTTTCTTTTTTTTTTATTTAAACATTATTAAAATCACTGCTCCAGGAGCAGTGATTTTAATGATGTTTAAATTAAAAAAAATAAAATAAAATTCCTTTAAATATTGTACCTGCTGTGTGTCTATACGTGTGATAACGTCTTTAAATAGCACAATCACCTGCCTGCCAGTAAATTAGGAAGAACTGATCTATCTAAGCTATACAGCAGGGGTGGCCAACCAGTGGCCCGGGGGCCACATGTGGCCCGCGGAGCCCTCTGATGTAGCCCGCGACCTCCTGCTCTGGAATGGCAGGTTGGCAAGCCCAGATCGCAGGTTGCTGACCTGCCATACCACAGCATCAGTGCTGTGAATGAAGCTAGTTGTAGAGGAAGAAACCGGCTGCGGAGCAGAGCCCCATAAGCCTAAAACTATCCACATAAAACTATCCCCTATTTTGTAAACGCTATAACTTTTGCGCAAACCAATCAATAAACGCTTATTGCGATTTTTTTTACTAAAAATATGTAGAAGAATACGTATCGGCCTAAACTGAGGAAAACATACTTTTTTATATATTTTTGGGGGATATTTATCATAGCAAAAAGTTAAAAATATTATATTTTTTCAAAATTGTCGCTCTATTTTTGTTTATAGCGCAAAAACTAAAAACCACAGAGGTCATCAAATACCACCAAAAGAAAGTTCTATTGGTGGAAAAAAAAGGACGCCAATTTTGTTTGGGAGCCATGTCGCATGACCGCGCAATTGTCAGTTAAAGCGACGCAGTGCCGAACCGCAAAAAGTGGCCTATTCTTTGACCTGCAATATGGTCCGGGGCTGAAGTGGTTAAGGAGAGATGCGGGGTCAATAAGACCCGCATATCTCTCCTCCAGGCTGAAAAGCATGAGATCGTGAAAAAAAATCACCAATCTCATGCTTACTAGCCACAATCGCGGCTTTGTCCACGTTCCGGTACCCGGGCGTGACGTCATCACATCGCACCCGGGACTCCGACAGTCATAGAGATGACTGGTGACCATCTTCCTATCCTGCACTGGACGATTCTTTCTCCAGACCCCCGATGGCACGGGAGAGCCCGGAGAAGCACTGGATGGCCTAGGAAGGGGGGATATCCCCTCCCGCCACCTATAAGAATGATCAAGCGGTGGAACGCTATGATCATTCTTATGGTGCGCAGGATCCCGCCGGAACACAATGATATCTGAATGATGCCTCTAGCTGCAGGCATCATTCAGATATCACCGCACAAAGTACGGGACGTCCTATGATGTCCACCCGGAATGGAAGATTCCCTTTGTGGACGTCATATGTCTATGTACGTTATTGAAGTGGTTAAATATGTTATATGCTGTTTTTTATTGACATAAATGTGAGTTTATTAATAGATGAAGCTGGATGGTTGAGGTGTATTCCATTTAACACCTGGTACTGCACTATTGGAGGCACTTTGTAATTTTTGCATGTTGGTCTGGAACCATTAAAGATCAGTGTGGAGCCTTTTCCATGGGAATTATTTATCATTAGTTGTGAGCGAGTTTGACCCTTTCAGGGTCTAAGGCCTTGTACAGACAAGTAAATCTATCTGTTCAAATCGGTCGGACCGACCGATTCGAACAGATCTGTCTGCTGGCATTTTGGTTTGCTCGCGTGTATACACGAGCAAACCAAAATCCTCGCCAGCAGACAGCGCGCTGACGTGTCGGTGACGTGGCGGTGACGTTGACGCCGCCACGTCACTGCACCAGGAAGTAAAACACTTCCGCGCATGAGTCGAAATCATTTGGCGCGTGTGCGAGAAGACATGTCTGCTGGTTAGCATTAGACATGTGCACAGAAAAAAAAATCGTTTTTTTTTTGTTCTGTTTCGTATCGTTCCGTTTTTTCGTTTTCGTTCGTTTTTCGTAAGACGCCCGTTTTCCTGTTTGTTCCAGTTCGTTTTTCGTATGACGCGATTTTTTCGTATTCCGATCGTTTTGTATTTTCGTTACTGTTTTATTTTCGTACATGCGGGATGGTTCGTTATTCTGTTTAATTCATGTTCGTTACTTGTTAGACAATAATTTTCGTGAATTTTCGTCAATGATTTGCAGTATCTTGAAACCCTTTTCTTTTGCTATTTTCAGTCGTATGTTCATATGACATCTATAACAAAAGATTTGCATTCTGTATTTTAAATTCCTTTTTTCTGTTCGTATTTTGGATTCAAAATACAGCATGCAAATCTTTTGTTATAGATGTCATATGAACAATGAACATAGGACTGAAAACAAACAGAAAAAGGATTGAAACAAAATACAGCATGCAAATCTTTTGTTATAGATGTCATATGAACAATGAACATAGGACTGAAAACAAACAGAAAAAGGATTCAAACAAAATACAGCTTGCAAATCTTTTGTTATAGATGTCATATGAACAATGAACATAGGACTGAAAACAAACAGAAAAAGGATTCAAACAAAATACAGAATGTAAATCTTTTGTTATAGATGTCATTTTTGTTCTTTTGCCGTTTTCGTTTTGTCGTTTTTTTTCGTCGGATCATTCGTTCGTATTTGCGGTTGTTCGTTATGCGGCTCATTTGTAATCTCGTAGTTTTCGTATTTTGGTGCTTTAATTTTTTCGTACGTACACATTATCCTGCGGGTACGAAAATGAACATTTTCGTACGAAAATAACAATCGTACGAACGGGAATGCACATATCTAGTTAGCATACTAACCAGCAGACATGTCGGGCGGACGGGTTCCCAGCCGACAGATTTCAAAGCATGCTTTGAAATCTGTCGGGTGGCCAAATCCGTCTGTTTGTCCGTACACACGATCGAATGTGTCTGCTGAAACGGTCTAGCAGACCGTTTCCAGCAGACAGATTTGATCGTGTGTACGAGGCCTTAGAAGGAGGTAAGCAGCCATTTCACCTGGTGAAGGGAGCACGAGTCACAGATTGTTGGTTTATCTGAGAAGCACTTTTTTCTCACAGTGGAATTTGAAGCACACTCGATATAAGAAGATTTTGTATTCCAATTAACTTTCATATATATTTGATATTGGACTTTTTTTCAGCACATGCGTTTATTGCACATTAATATTGGATTTATTCACATTTTTTACTTAAGAAGCATTTTTTTTCCTCACAGTGTAATTTGAAACACATTCTATATAAGAAGAGTTTTTGTTTCAATAAACTTTTTTATACATTTACTATTGGATTGCATATTTATTCAGTACATGTGTTAATTGCATATTTGTTTATGTATGTATTAAGAGCTAGTAATGCTTACAAGGGGAGGATCCCTAGACATTATATGCATTTGCCTTTAAGAGCCACTAAAACTTACCAGACACTGACTCTAGCCTCTGAACCTTTAAAAAGTGTAGCAATAGACTTTTGTGATCTTTTTTTCTTGTGGTTGATTTTTCTTTGTTTGACCTACAAACATTGTTATTTGCAGATACACGTTGTGCATTTTACTTTCTATTGGGTGTTTTGACTAGATATACTGGCCCAGATTCACAGAGCGATTACGCCTGCGCAACAGGAGATGCGCGTGCGTAAGTCTAAATGTGCGCGTGCGTTTCGTTGCGCGGCATCCCCAGAACGAGATACGCAAAAAAAAATTTTTGTCCCGCGTAATTTCGTTAGACTGGCGCATCCTTCCGCGCAAAAGTGCGCTAGACACACCATTGATTTGCTAGTCAAATTTGCTAATGAGGGACTTACGGGGATCCACAAAACAACGTTGGGGCAGCGCAGGCGACGCAGTGTGCGCAACAGCAAAATGTCCTGTCTAAAATTAGAGCATATAAAAGCTGGTCTAAAAAGAGAAAAAAAGTCTACTTGTCAGATAAAGCAACACTGTTAGTGAGGAGTTCAGCAGTCACACGTGTTGCACAACAATCTGTATGCCAACATGCCAGGGGCATCGTCGCGCATAGCTATACTACTGACTTTAGATGAACAAAGAAGGATGAGGGCACTGAGGAGGGCACTGAGGAGGGCACTAAGGAGGGCACGGGAGATGTTTTATTTTTATTTTTTATTTGCTTATATAAAATTTACAATTTAATCTAATCTAATACAATATTATTATCTGATACAAGCCCCTCACTCTTCACTTGATATATCACACACGCATAGACATCTTTGGCATGAGTGATTCTGAGGTGTCTCGCATCTTCAGATTCACCCCTCATGTCATCCTGGAATGACCACAACCTTGCAGGAGGACATCAGCAGCCCAACACATGGCACCACCCATGACACCCATGACAGCTACATATCCAATCAGAGCCCCATCCCCACAGATTTCGAACAGAACATGTATGGGGACAGCTGGCTGGTTGGTGAGTGACATGGGAGTCAGGCATGACTATCCCCTCCCGTGATGCACACCTCACAAGTGGCACATGCATGACTAACATCCTCCTGTCTTTTCCCTTCAAGGTGACTCTGCATATGCACTGGTACCCCATCTCATGACCCCATCTCATGCCACCTCACATTATGCATCTTTGCACGTTAAACACACACATTAATCATGGCACAATGAGAATGCATGCATGCACACCACTGTGGTCCCTAGCACATACACATCACATCCTCATCAAATTGGATTGGCACCAGTCCACCATGCTGGACTTGTGAGCAGCAACGCCATGCCAAGGCTCCAATTATGTCACTGTACATTCATACACCATTCACACGGACCTGGGGATCACTTCTCCCTGGTCCTGGGGAACCCTTCTCCACCAAAATAGAGGGTGACACCCCTTTTCCGGCAGGAATGTCACCCCCACATTCACACAGCATTCACAACACAAAAAAAAAATAACCAAAAAAAATTACCTGCCAAAGCAAAAAATTTCCAGCAAAAAAAAAAAAATGAAAAAAAAAAAAAAAAAACCTATTTAAAAAAAAAAAAATTGGGGAAAAACAAATTAGTGCCCTCTGCGTGAGCCACGCCTGGGGGGCCCCCGGCCACAGCCCCGGCTTCTCAGGGGAGACTCATGGGGGAGGGGTAAAACCGGGGAAGGAGGAGCAGCCCCTGATCTCTGCCCACCTGGCGGCCTGCCCTCCAAGGCTTCGGCTATTCTGTCCAGGGCAGCACCAAGTGTTGCCGTGTTGGCCTGGATAGCCAGGGTAAGGGCCCTCACATCCTGCCCAACGCCTGCTGATGTCATCTGCAGTTCGTTTAGGCAGGTTGTGAAAGCCCGGGAGTGGGTGTCAAGGTTCCCCAGCATATCCTTGATGGAGGACAGGCTCTCCTCCATCCGCACCAATGTCTGGCTGACCTGTCCCAGATGGCGGGTCTGGAGGAACTGGTCCCTTCTCAGGGTGGCGGGCAGGAGATCGGCCAACCCCCTGGTGGTCTGGGATGACATCCTGCCTCCAGCTGATGCTTGTGGCCGGGGAGAAGGGGAGGCCCTTGTGAAGGGAGCCATGTTGGGGGAGGAGGGGGGGGGCTCCCCCTTAGGGAGGCCTGCCTGCTGCCAGGCAGAGGGGAAGAGTCCTCAAAACCCAAACGTCCAGTGCCTGACATGGACTCCTCCTCCTCATGATTCTCCTCCTCATCATGATTCTCCTCCTCCTCATGATTCTCCTGCTCCTCTTGAACCTCCTCCGCGGACTCCGGCCTTGTTGGGGGGGCCTCATTAGGCTGCTGTCCTGGGGTTGGTGCGGTCAGGCCAGATGGCCCTGCACCCTCCTGCACACCTGTGGATGACACAAAACATTCACAGGTTGGAGGATCCACACACTTGCCACATATTCCCTTTCACCCCCTCCCCCACACATGCTACACACCTGATATTAAAAAAAAATAAAACTTACCTGGCACCACGGGCTCCGGACTTGAGTCAAAGCCGGGCAGGCCCGCAACTTCATGCCGATGAAAGGTCAGGGCCACCGCACGCTCCTCCGCTGTCAGGCTAATACGGCATGGTGGGCCCCCTCCTGTGCCCCTGGCATGGGCATGCATTCTGGCCAGCTTCTTTTTGATCAGACGCCGGAGGTCATTGATTTTTTTGTCAATCCCAGACCTGGTCCGTGTCTCCCCCTGCCCCGCTGAATTCACCTGGTCAGTGATCCTATCCAAAATCTCCCTCCTCCTGGCCGGGGTGGTGTTGGCACTCTGTGGGCCGTGGAGGAAACGCCCATAATCGCTAATGGCCCGGGCAAAAATTTGTTTTTCCACAACTGTAAAATTCAGCTTGCGTTTTCTCTCACTCATCCTTCCAAAAAAAATCAGTCTCAGTCAACAAAATTCACGCACACAAACAAGCACAACCAATCAAAAAAAACACACACACACACAGAGAAAACTACTGAGCAAGAAACAGTCACCAAAAAACAAAACAAAAATACAGCAGGAAAAGAAACAAACACAAATATATCAATCAAACAAACAGTCTCTCAAACACTTATCAAAAACCACTTTCAAAAATCTACTAACAAACACTTGATCACACAGAACACTAATCTGACAACTACAAAACACACCGCAACGAACAACAGGACAAAAGCACTTTGTTAAATGGGAAGGGACAAAGGGATGTACTTTTGCAAAGGAAGTGCGTTTGTGTGTGTCTATTTATGCTGTCTGCGTAGTTCACAACGTTGCCCTAGTCCATTTCCAATTTCACTGATTGCGCCGCTCCCGAGTTGTGAGCATGCGCACAGCGGAGCTGACATGGTCTCCTTCAAGCGCGCATGTGCGAGCCGGCCGGCCCTTCATTTGCATGGGGTCACGGCTCATTTCAATGTAACACACCCACGTCCTTCCCAATTTGTATTACTCCTCCTTACGCCTCTGAAAAAACGTTACGTATGCGCAATTTCCTGCGCAAAAGCTACGAGAATAGGGTGATTACGCGGCAAAATTGCGCAAGTCCAACGTAAAGGCGGTGCGCTACGCCGGTCCAATAATGCGCAGATGTACCTGAATCTGGGCCACAGTTTATATATTTTTTATATATATATATATATACACATTTACAAAGCTTCCAATAGCTTAACCACTTAAGGACCGCCGTATGTACATTTACGCCGGCAGAATGGCACGGACAGGCCCATCAACGTACCTGTACGTGGCTGCCTTGACGTGGGTCGGGACCCCCCCGGTACATGCGACGGTCCTGGTGGCTGTAGAAACGATCCGTGCTGAGGGGGGCGGCGGTTCGTTTTTGTCCCCCCCCCCCTCCGGATTGCTCCCAGCCAATGCGCGGAGCAGGAAGAGGGAAGTGATGTGATCTCTGCTTTCAGCGTTTTTTTCAACCGCCGCTGAGGAGAGATCACATCACATAGTAAGTCTGCACAACACTACACTGACCAGGACACGCAGGCACACTTAACCCCTTGCGATCACCCCCCTCCCCCTGTCACAGTGTCACTGAATGCAGTGATCATATATGTCTTCTAAGCAAATTTCCCTCAGGATGCCCTTTTTGTCACGCAAAATTGTAAGGAGAAAAACCAGGACGGCCGCACTCCAAAAAATGTTCCTTTATAATAAAACAGATCACAACATCAACATGTCACAGCAAAAAACAAAAAAGAGCTGACGCGTTTCACACCAAAATACAGTGCTTATTCATAGCTAATAAAATGCCCTTTTTGTCACTGGATTCTTGGAATGATGGGTGCAGTGACTTTGCTTTAGATTTTAAAAGATTGTATTACGCTATTTCTAGAAAATATTGAAAACTGGGGGAGGAAACATTGGATACCTGTAGATTCTACCTAAAACATAGTCCTTTTCCTTCTGCGTGTCTTTCTATCCTTCTTGGTCCTTCTCTCACGGGACTATAAAGGCTAATCTTCTTTTCCTAAACGTTAAAGTGGCTTCTTGACAACTGAGCTTCAAGTAATATCTCGGAATCTAAGTTCATAGCTGGATAGCAATGGAAGGCTCCTGTATTGGTTTCCTGCTCACCACTCACCATCTCCATATGTGGGGAAACTAAAGCTAGCTTGCTTTAGTCACAACAGTAGTGCTCAATGGCAGGCCCGTCGCTACAGGACAGGCAAAACAAACAATTGCTTGGGGCCCTGAGCTGGCCAGGGGCCCCCAACTTCCCCTTCCCAGTCTGTAGAGTGGCCAAGCTCCTCTTCCTTCCTCCTGGAGTCCTGTCAGTCTGGTCAGTATGGGTCCCCAGTCCCCTATCAGATAGTGCCCCGGCCGGGCCGCGCGGTACAGGAGATTCAGTTTCCTGTTCCTGGCCGGACTGACAGGAAGTGCACTATCTGATAGGGGACTGGGGATAATGATAGAACACCGGTCTGACAGGAGGAAGAGGAGCTCGGCTACGCTACAGCAGCAGCCTACATGGAAGAAGGGAGGTGAGAATAGAAAAACATAGGGACTAGGGAGGGGGGAGGAGTAAGAACATGGGTGTAAAAAATGAGTGTAGTGCTAACATAGGCTTTGCATGCGGGGGGGGTGCTTGGGGGCCCTCATTTTGCTTGGGGCCCTCAAATTCCTTTAGACGGCCCTGCTCAATGGTAGTCAGTATCTTAAATGTTTCTACCCAGAGCAGTAGATCCTTGCAGCCCCATATCCCTGGATCCCTAGACCCTAAGACCTAAGGACAAGAGACGAATGTCACTCTTGCATCCTCCCCGGCAAAAACCCAGAAGGAAACACCAAGTCCCAGGAAGTCCCCCAGATATTTATTGTTTCCTACAGCATAGACCAGCAGATCCTTTAAGCCTGCTGATTGACCATATATTAAACATCCTTAAAGTGGAGGTCCACACTAGAAAAAAAATATTTTACTTACCAGAAACGCCTGTTGCTAGGCAGTCTTCTTAAAGGGACACTAAAGTCAGGGCTTTTAAAAAAAAACAAAAAACAAACATGTTATACTTACCTCCACTGTGCAGTTCATTTTTGCACAGAGTGGCCCGGAAAGCTGTCTTCTGGGGTCCCTCGGCGGCTGTCTGGGCTCCTCCTCCCAAAAGCTTTCCCTCTTCATGCAAGGGCGCTCGCACAGAGGAAAGCTTTTGCGAGCGCGCTCCCGTGATACAGCGGCGGCCATAGCCGCCGACTGTATCACTCGGCTCCGCCCCCCAGCATGCCGCGTCATCCGCTCTGATTGACAGAAGCGCTAGCCAATGGCTGCGCTGCTATCAATCCGCCCAGCCTAGCCAATCAACGGCCAGGCTGGGAACCGAAGAGGACGACGTGGACACGCCCGGCAGATTCGAACGGTCAGGTAAGTACAACGGGGGCTCGGGGGGGGGCGGTGCTGTGAGATGTTTTTTTACCTTAATGCATAGGATGCATTAAGGTAAAAAAACTTGTACCTTTACAACCCCTTTAATCTGTCACTTCCTATTCCGCGGCAAGCTTCTTTCTCGTCCTCCTCGCATTGTATTCTGGGACCTGTGTGTGTCCCAGAAGACAGTTGGCAAATTCACAAAGCGCTGTGTGACTCGCGCATGCGCAGTAGGAAAAGGGCAGTGTAGCCGCAAGGCTCCACTGCCTGTTTCCCTTAGTTCAAATGGCTGTGCCGGCACCCGATCCAATGGGCGGATCGGCCTCGGGGGCTGACATCGTGGGCACCCTGGACAGGTAAGTGTCCTCATTAAGTCAGCAGCTACAGTATTTGTAGCTGCTGACTTAAAAAAAATAAAAATTCAGCTGGAACACTGCTTTAACAAAGAATGTTACCACTAGCACACGTTGTGCTTAAAAAAAACACTAGGTAACACACAGCTAAGCTGACAGATCACAAAAATATCTCTACATTTTGTATGTATAATTCTAATCTGCAAAGCTAATGTCTTGTAAAAAGCCCAGTCCTCCCCTGTGAATGTTGACCATTCTGGAAGTTTTTCTAATACTAATGAGTTAATGATCACTAATTAGGCAAAGCCAGACAATTGATTGTAGACAAGAAGGACATGCGCCAAACTAAGTGTAGTAAAATAGGGATTTAATGAGGTAAAAATAGTAGTAAACAGTAGATTGGCTACTCCCAAAACAATTGAGAGCAAGGGCACATCAGGGGTTAACGGCTGGTCAAGGGTCACAACGATCGTTTACAGCTGCAGGCAGGCTGACTTGGCCAAGTCATGGGAGATATGAAGACCCATCCTGGGGAAGCCTAGGAGAAGCAACAGGGGATCCAGGAGCCGTGTTTCCTGGATAGGACGCGCTATGCGTTCCAGCATGAAGCGCAGTCTGTCGCCGTACGACCGGAAGTGACGTCGAACCTCGGGCCAGCCAATGGGACAATTGATTGCCCTGTATGAACACATTTAAAAAACATTTTTTTACCTATAGCGATTTTTAAACTCTTGCTTATTCTGGCATTAGCTGGGGTTAAAGTGGTTCTAAAGTCAGAAGGTTTTCTATCCTAATGCAATGTATGCATTAAGATTTAAAAAACCTTCTGGGTGCAGCAGTCTTCCTCATCTCCCCTAATACTTACCGGAGCCCCATCTTGATCCAGCAATTTTGCACTAGAGTCTCAGTTGTCCAGGACTCTTCTTCATTATTGGCTAAGACATCAGTGGGGAGCAATTGGTTCCTGCTGCTGTCAATCAAAGTCAGTGAGCCAATGAAGAGAGAGGGGGCGGGGCCAAGCCACGGCTCTGTGCCCCAATAACAAGCTGCCTACTGTGGGGCCACTCGGCAGGAGGGAGGGGCCAGAAGTGCCAGTGAGGGACCCCGAGAAGAGCAGGATCTGGGCTGCTCTATGCAAAACCTTTACACAGAGCATCTAAGTATAACATGCTTGTTATTTTTAAATGAAAAAAAAAAAGGCTTTAGTATCACTTTAAACTTTAGGGCGTTTCAACATACAGGTATATTAAAAAGCAGTTTTCTTTAACTTTAACACCTTAGATTAGATTTGCTGGGAGCATGATTCATTCATCAAATGTAACCCTGGACAGGGTTATCTTTCCATAGAAAACCTAACACAGGTAAGATGTCCATCGGTGTGGCATATTAGCTCCTCCTCATCAGTGCCACCTAATCAGTGCCCTTCAGTGCCACCTCATCAGTGCCCATCAGTACAGCATATTAGTGCCCATCAGTGCAGTCTCATCAGTTACTTACTTACAAAATTTACAGTGGGGAGATTTCTGTGGATATTACAGTGGGGAGATGTCTGTGGATATTACAGTGGGGGAGATGTCTGTGGATATTACAGTGGGGGAGATGTCTGTGAATATTACAGTGGGGGAGATGTCTGTGAATATTACAGTGGGGGAGATGTCTGTGGATATTACAGTGGGGGAGATGTCTGTGAATATTACAGTGGGGGAGATGTCTGTGGATATTACAGTGGAGAATATGTCTGTGGATATTATTGTGGGGGAGATGTCTGTGGATATTACAGTGGGGAGATGTCTGTGGATATTATTGTGGGGGAGATGTCTGTGGATATTACAGTGGGGGAGATGTCTGTGGATATTACAGTGGGAACTATAAATGGTGATGATCCGAAAAATGTATGTGCATTATAATTAATCAAAGTTAGTTGATTAATCGATTAAAAAAAACGACTAATCGAACAGGGATATTTTAATCAGTAACAACCCTAGTATATTTTTTTCAATAGTAATGGTATTGATTTGTTGATGTTTTTGATCCTGAGAAAAAATAAGAAATTACGGACTCTGGGCCATTAGATGAATAAAACTAAAGATAATATGATGATATTTAAAGATAGGATTTTGGATAAAAAATAAAAAAGCTAGCAGATCCTCGGTCTCAGTGGCAAGGGAGAGTATAGGAATATATACAGGCATGAATTGTGAATTATTGGCTTGGTCACTGTCAGAAAATGATGAGAACCTTTTGCTATAAGCAAGAAAATCTCATCACAATAAATCTGTATTGAGTGTATAAACAAGTCCCTTTAAATTTGGCTAGGGTGAACAAAACATTTGGAAAATCAACAAACTTTCTACCAAAAGTTGTATCAGTTTGTTTATTCTGTATTCTTCTCTATCTTTTCTAAATGCAAATGCATCCTTTCCTCAGAAACTCAGCTCACAGCCTTTACTTTGCGGCCTCACCTCAAGAGAAACTTCAGCTTTGGCTTGCGGAGATCTGCAGGAGGCATGGGATGCTTTACAGAGCCTAGGTGGGAACATGCCCTTTAAAGGTTGCGTGCTATTGATCTGCCGGGAGGACCAAGGCAAATAGAGAAAGCTAGAGGCCCTTATTGATTGCCGTCAGCCAAGCATTCATCATACAGACTGTACAACATGCATCGTGAAAGTGCAGGCCAGTTGTGCCATCATTAAAGCAAAGGGTGTGGGGAGAATGAGCTGTAGGGCTGACTTTGCTTTAGATACATCCTCTGTACATATCAGACATTTATTACAGAAAAATGTAATATAGACTGTAAAAAAGAGCTTACTACAGAACAGTGTGAGGAGTAATGAAGAGCAGCACAGCAGTATTAGGCGAATGGCATTTAATTACACATGTGGTTGCCCGTGGCTACAAAGGGTGTTCAGTGCATGTTAACATGTCGTGGCCCTCATAACACATATGTGTGGTGGAACAAATGGTTGGGTTTTACGCCTCACACACCACACACATATAAGTCATTGGGTGGCCATTGTTCGTGTGCTGAGAGCGTGCTTACTGTAGTCAAAAACAGCTCTCGGCCCCCACTAACTATCGGTAGCTGGCAGGATCTGTAACCCTAGCAGTGGAAAGCCCCAGCCTAACCTCAGTCTGTACTACAACCCCCCCCCCCCCCAAGGCACAGACAGGCCAGGCTGACATGTACTTACATAGTTGGACATGATTTCTATCACTGTGGTTTTCCCCATTCTTCATACATATCACACCAGATGCTACAATATAAACGGCCTGATGGGTAGCACAGCACATCAGTACTTAAAGGGGTTGTAAAGGTAACATTTTTCCTATGCATTAAGGTAAAAAAAATCTCACAGCACCGCCCACCCCCCCCCCCTCCCGAGTCCCCGTTTTACTTACCTTACCGTTCGAAACTCCCGGGCGCATCCACGTTATCCTCTTCGGTTCCCAGCCTGGCCGTTGATTGATAGTAGCGCAGCCATTGGCGCCGGGGGGCGGGGCCGAGTGATACAGTCGGCAGCTATGGCCGCCGCTGTATCACGGGAGCGCGCTCGCAAAAGCTTTCCACCGTGCGAGCGCCCTCGCATGAAGATGGAAAGCTTTTGCGAGGAGGAGCCCAGACAGCTGCCGAGGGACCCCAGAAGACAGCTTTCCGGGCCACTCTGTGCAAAACGAACTGAGGTTTGGACAACGTGACTGCTCCCTTCCACTGATCTCCTGCAAGCTTTTTCAAACCCTAACAAATTTATCTTGCCAACTGGGAATAAATTGGGCCCAGTGGAATTTGGTTCCAGAAGTGGGAGGTCCAGGCCATATACTAGGGGATTCAATTACCAATCCCCTTCTCAATTGTGTACACCAGTGAACCTAGACCAGAATGCAGCTTGTACAGCTTTGTTTTTAATCACATGATCGGAATGACCTATTTACGGTACAGCTTTTTCAGCTATTAACGGTTGATCCTTCGCTATACCCCTGGAGAAAGAGAGATATCTCTCAGAAACGTCGGGATAATCTGAAGAATCATACTGTAGAGTGCAATCTTGTAATTTTGAATTTACCTGTACAACAATGTATGTCTACTCCAGATCATGTTTATATTTTTATTTAATTTTTTCTATATTTCTAAATAAATGTTATACAATATATTTTTTTCTTTACTACAATACTGTTCACATTGTGAATTATAATTTTGTGCCTTAAAAGTCCAGTCAGGGGACCCAATTTTCTTCTGATATTTTCTTTGCATGTGGCACTATAAGAGACAGAAACCGATAACTTATTTTTCAACTTAAAGGGGTTGTAAAGGTAAAAAAATGTTTCCCTAAATAGCTTCCTTTACCTTAGTGCAGTCCTCCTTCACTTACCTCATCCTGCAATTTTGCTTTTAAAGAGGAGCTCCACCCTAAAGTGGAACTCGCGCTGATCGGATCCCTCCCCCCCTCCGGTGTCACATTTGACACCTTTCAGGGGGGAGGGGGGTGCAGATACCTGCCTTGCATCTAAAGACAGGTATTTGCACCCACTTCCGGCCCAGCATTCTCAGGCAGAATGCGGGCATTTCGTCAACCCCGTTGTGTGCTGGGAACACTCGGCTCCCAGCACACAGCGGGAGCCAATCGGCGGGCACAGTGCGACTCACGCATGCGCCGTAGGGAACCGGCAGTGAAGCCGGAGTGCTTCACTTCCTGGTTCCCTCACCTGTGGATAGCAGGGGGGCAGCAGAGTGACGGGAGATCGCTTGTCCTCTGCTGCGGACGCCGCTGGACTCCAGGACAGGTAAGTGTCCTAATATTAAAAGTCAGCAGCTGCAGTATTTGTAGCTGCTGGAATTTATTTTATTTTTTTGAGCGCACATCCGCTTTAAATGTTCTTATTCCTTCTGAGAAATCCTCATTTCCTGTTCTTCTGTCTGTGACTACACACAGTAATGTGAGGCTTTCTCCCTGGTGTGGAGAAAGCCTCTTGAGGGGGTGAGCAGGAGGGTCAGGACGCTCTCTACGTTGCAGATAGAGAAAGGAGCTGCGTGTTAGTGGGCGTCCTGACACTCCTGCTCGCCCCTTCCCCCCCTCAAGAGGCTTTCTCCGCACCAGGAAGAAAGCTTTGCATTACGGTGGTGAGTTACAGACAGAAAAACAGTGAGCATCTCTCAGAAGAAATAAGGACATTTAAAAGCAAAATGGAAGGATGAGGTAAGTGGAGGAGGACTGCACTAAGGTAAATGAAGCTATTTAGGGAAAAAAATGTTTTACCTTTACAACCCCTTTAATACAGAAACACCTGTAAGTAAGACCTGTGGAAGATAGTGGAGCTTCTAAGGAGGGAGAGGGAAGATGGGGGGCAGTGGAAGGGGGGTTGCATGCAGAGACCAAAGCTGAAGAGGGGTGAAAGTGAGATGTGGATATGGGATGCAAAGGCACTTTGCCTTCTGTGGAAGAAGGCGAAGTGCACCTGGAACTCTGCACTCTGTATGCAGAGCACCCCTTAACTCTGCATACTGTACGTATCACACCCCCCGGATTCTGCAGCTAGCACACCCCTGAACTCTGTACGTTATGCACTCCTGGTATTTAATGCACCTTTAAGATCCGTCCACTGTAAGTGAAATTTAAAGCGGATCTCCACCCTAAAGTGAAGATCCGCTGATCGGAACCCTCCCCCCCTCCGGTGTCACATTTGACACCTTTCAGGGGGGAGGGGGGTGCAGATACCTGTCTAAAGACAGGTATCCGCACCCACTTCCGGCCCGCAGTCTCGGGCAAAAGACAGGCTTTTCCCGTTGTATGCTGGGAACTCTCGGCTCCCAGCACACAGCGGGAGCCAATCGCGGGCGCAGCGCGACTCGCGCATGCGCCGTAGGGAACCGGGCAGTGAAGCCGGAGCGCTTCACTTCCTGGTTCCCTCGCCGTGGATGGAGGGGGGAGCAGCAGGGTGACGAGCGATCGCTCATCCTCTGCTGCGGACGCCGCTGGACTCCAGGACAGGTAAGTGTCCTAATATTAAAAGTCAGCAGCTGCAGTATTTGTTGCTGCTGGCTTTTAATATTTGTTTTTGGTGAACCATCCGCTTTAACTACACCATTTGATGCCGGATTGGAGTCTCGTGGTTGAGTTCCTGCACCTATTTTTTGAGAGCCTATATATTTTAGCTTTTAATGTTTTTTGCCTGTTATATAACTTAGCTGGTTGTAAACCAATTAATTTAGAGCAACTGAATTCTAGCAAAAGCCCATTTCTTGTGGTTTCTTTGGTTCATTGCACACTCCTGCTCCTAAACTAGATTTTTAACACCCAAATGCTCCCTTAAGCTGCAAAGGAAAACAGACAGAAGTATACCAATGTATCCCCCCTGTATTTTTCTGCAAGCACTACCTCCAACAAATGCAATTCCTTTAGGTGAATAGAGCCTCACCATCAGGGCTTTTTTTCAGGGGGAACTTGGGGGAACTCAGTTCCACCACCTCTGGCTCAGACCCTTTGGTGCCTGCTCACCGCAATCACTTGTAAACACAGAAGTCTGGTTTCTGTGTTTACAAGTGACAGCTCTGCACTCTGTGTGTAACCCCCCCTGAGCTCTGCACTCTGTATGTAATGCAATCCTGGTATTTAATGCCCCTTTAAGACCCATTCTACTGTTTTTGAAATCTGAACAGGGTCGTGGTTGAGTTCCTGCACCTATTTTCTGAGAAAAAAGCTCTGCTCACCACTATCTGCTCCACAACCACATGCAATGCACGTGGTAGTAGTGTAGTTGTTTGGCATTTACATGGTTAAAACATGCAGTGAGGAATGAGACAGATGCCTTCAAAATCCAAGGAAGACCTACTAGGTCCCTTAGTCACATATACATGTCAAGAGATACTATAACTAAAATGAAGACAAAGAAAAATGGATAGCCGCACTCCAAAACCTGATGGGTGGTCTTTTATTCAATAGACAGCATGTACAAAAATAGGGTCACAGCAGTGGAAACAAGGAACAGCCGACGCGTTTCGCACTGGATCAGTGCTTATTCATGGCTTATTCTAGCCATGAATAAGCACTGATCCAGTGCGAAACGCGTCGGATGTTCCTTGTTTCCACTGCTGTGACCCTATTTTTGTACATGCTGTCTATTGAATAAAAGACCACCCATCAGGTTTTGGAGTGCGGCTATCCATTTTTCTTTGTCTTCATTTTGCTTAGTGCACCGTCAGCACCCTCAGTATCCTGCACCACCTGTAACCATTTAGTGATCCCACCTGGAGCGGTGACTCCTTTCTCTTTATCGTTTCTGGATACTATAACTACTATACATTTGTTTTATGACACTTATCTTTAAGTGCTTATTTTGTTCTCTCTGCACGCAGTCATAGAATTTACAGCTGCATATGCAGCGGTGTATCCTATAATTCTATACCTATGGCTGTGAAAAGAATAAAAACAATACATTTTTTGAACGACACAGTAAATGCCAAATAGAGTCACCAGAGTAGAAAGCTGATCAACGCATATCTTGCACAAACTGAATCCAGTAGGGCGCTGTGAATCCAGCAGTCTCGCTCTACAATGTGCAACAGAATACGATGAGTTGGAGAATTAAATCACATCAGTAGAGTGGAAAATTCAGCATGAAATGCAGCAGTTTGCATGGTTTATGGAGGTTACCAGTTGGCTTCTTTCTTCTTCAGAATTGAATCACACTGATTTTCCCTATCTGAAGTTCAAACACTCATACGCAATGTTTACAGCTGAAAACAAAAAGCAGCTTTTATTTTCTGCCAGAAAATGTATTAAAGTGGAAGCAAAGCCAAATGAAAAAAAAACCCTGCAAGGCAAAGGCATAATGAGCTAGTATGCATAGCATACTAGCTCATTATGTATTACTTACCTCAGATTGAAGCCCCCACAGCGGTCCTCGTCTCCCCCTCCTGTCGCCCGGGCTTGCTTCCAGGTATCGCAGCTCCGATGCTGTGGGAGTCGCCGGTAATGGCACACAGACTGAAGCAACTGCACATAGGTGCCATTGCTTCAGTTTGCCCCAGTGTGCATTTGCTGATGACATTGGCACATGCAGGGTGCATGGCATATCTCCTAAATCATGCAGGTTTAGGAGATATCCTTGGTAGCTACAGGTAAGCCTTAATATAGGCTTACCTGTAGCATAAAGTTTTTTTTATAGGGTTTACAACCACTTTAATCTTACATTTTCAAATCTTTCATTGTTGTGTACATCTACCTGATCCTGGCTACAAATAAAAACTGACTTCCAGACAAAAGGTTCTCTCTTTGGATAAGGAAGTAAGGAAGGATTAGAACCTTTGTCAGAGCTTTATTGCTGTGTTCCTCATGGGGATGGGTGAGCCAACATCTGATTACTTGTTGTTCTAGGTAATTTTTGGGCGGGGGCGCAAAATTATGAAAAATAGTGAAAAAAAATACCAAATGCAGACACTGTGCCCATCAAAAGCAGCCACTGTGCCCGTCAAATGTAGCCACTGTGTCAGTCGGATACAGCCACTGTGTTTGTTAAATTCAGCCACTATGCCCGTCAAATAAAGCCACTGTGCCATCCAATACAGCCATTGTGCCATCCAATACAGCCACTGTGCCATCCAATACAGCCACTGTGCCATCCAATACAGCCACTGTGCCATCAAATACAGCCACTGTGCCATCAAATACAGCCACTGTGCCATCAAATACAGCCAGTGTGCCTTGAAATTCAGCCACTCAGCCCATCATATGCCGCCACTGACTGCCCGGAACTTACCTCATCTTGGTAGGGGATCTGGCAGCAGGTTAGGCGGTGAGCTGTGAGTTGAGATGAGCACCGGCCCCTGTGTCCTCCATTTGCCTTGTCTTCCTTCTGCTAGTCATCCAATCACAACGCCCGTGCCTTCAGCCAATCAGGTGACATGTATTTGATTCGAGCCTCCTGATTGGCTGAGAAGCTGTTCAGTGTTAGAAAAGCAAAAAAAAATGCTAATAGTATTAGTGATCATAATAATAATAATTAGGGATGCGCCGATACCATTTTTTTTGTTTTTTGACGAGTTTGAGTACCGATACTTTATTTTTAGTACTCGCCGATACCAATTACTGATATCTATTGCAACTGTTTTGTTTACACTTCAGCTGTCAGCAATGATACAAAGCACTGAAAAGTTATTTACAAATGAAATTAGTATTATTTATTTTGTGCTTTTTTTAATCTGAAAAGTGTCATTTGAGCTCCCAATGACGGAGCATTTGTCAGACAAGTGCGAACCCAGCCTGAGCCATTGAATTTGATTTAAAGCACCTGTGCAAGGTAAAGGAAATCCAGAAAACTTGACTTGTTGAGTGTACTGGAAAACTAAGGTTGGAAACCATTGCTTTAATAGATGAATTAATAAACATAAACATATTTGATCCAAATTTTGCTCCCCTTTAAGCAAGATGTCACTCTAGAGCAGTTATTCCCTGACTCCTGGCCCACATGCTAGTTATATGCCAGTGAAGCTGTATCTCATTAGCTTTACTGAGAGTGACGTGGCTCCACCAAAACAAGGATCTGGCTTTGTAAGTCAGAGAGGTATATCCAAGCGCCTGACAGATTGGCTTTAATTAAACACAGCTTGATCTCTGCACAGTGAACAGACTGTACGGTCACAGCTCTGCTTAAGAGTTTGATGTGCTCTAAATAAAAGATTTCGGGAAAATTAAAATGGATCACAATGTACAACACAATTTTATGCTCAAAGCAAAACTAAGATTTTTTTATTATAAGAAAGTTGTTGGCTTTATCATTTTGTGTAGCCTATACCATATTCAAGTGCTTAGCTTTATTATGAGTTTTCTCTCTCTAGGTACAAAATATCAGTCTTTCTGAAGGGGAGACCGTGACAGTGGAGAGTCTTGAAGGGGTCGAGCCTGTAATCCTCGCCAATGAATCCTTCATGATGAGAGGTCAGGTGATCCGAAGTCCAACCAATCAAGTCATGGTGCGTTTCCAGAGTTTGCAAACATCCAATCTGGGCAGCTTCCGGTTTTATTACCACGGTAAGGTAATAGCTTGTGAACTGATTATGACAACTAACCCACTTTAAGCTTAAAGTGTATTTCCACTTTTGCAGTCAAAAACATTACTATAGATCTGTTATGTGCTCTCATTCACAGCATTCCTAAAAACAAAAACAAAAAAACGTAGCTTTTAGGTGCCATGGCAGACTGCAAGCATTTCTGAACAAGTTCAGGGGGAGTCTGTCCCAATAGAAATGCTTATGACAAGCTAGGCTTCCTCTCATTGACATACAATGACAAAGGCAAGTTTCTAAATAATTAACCCATTCTTAAAACAATCTGGAAAATATTTTTTTCTGGACAGCCGCACTCCAAACAAAAAAACCTTTATTGGTAAAATCAGGAACAAGCACTACAAGCCTCAGCAATCAGGACAACTGATGCGTTTCACACTATACTTAGTGTTTAATCATAGCTATGTGTGTAGTGTAGTGATTGTTCCTGATTTTACCAATAAAGGCTACGTTTGTTTGGAGTGCGGCTGTCCGGAAAAATGTATTTTCTAGTCTGCTATACACATTGCCTGCACCCATGGTTCCTGAGAGGAAGATAATCACGAATTAGATCTACCTGGAGTGGCAATTCCATTGTTCCCTATTCTTAAAAGAGATAGTGCTCAAATCTAGTTTGCAACTTATAATGAGATCTGTCAGTACAGTACAGACAGGGTTCATTACGGCAAACACATATTTTGTAATTTTTACATGCTACGCAGGTTTTTAGGTTTATTATATGTTTTCATAAAGCATGTGTTGTGCCCTTTAAATTAAGTTAAAGCGGAGTTCCACCCACATATAAGATTTTGTATTTACAAAAGTTGATCAATGTACATCTTTCTTAATTGCTTCCTATCAATGGAGAATAAATCAATTTCAGTGAATGTTTCCCTATAGCTACCCCATGGCTTTTATTCATTTAGTTGACTTTCTTTGTACCCTTTCCTGCTCACATGGGTTTCCTGTGGGCACCCTCCGACACTTCAAAATCATGGCAGTCGGTTTTTTGGCACCTGTATGAAACTGGCCCTAGTATGATATTCTACTAAGCGCACCTCGACATCTGCCTCAACTGATAGTCCCCAGACAAAAAAAGACAAATGTATAGAAATATACATAAAAAAAAGAAGAAAAGAAGTCCCCTTCTGACACCTACTCTAATCCAACATTGTCTCCTGGGTGTAGTGGTGCTCAGCATAGGACTGATAACCAAAGACCAGCTGATAAATAATATTTACGCCTTCTTCCAAAAAATGCGTGCCCTTTAAAACAGGCTATATTTGCACTTTATTGTTTTACATTTATGTTTCAATGATTTTATTGGAACGTTTGTATTTTGGAAATTTTTCTTTTGATGGCAGCACAAACATGCCTTATTTTTTTTATTAGGCTGGGTTCACACTAGTGTGAATTTGATTGCATCCAATTTGCAGAGCAGGAGATTGTGACCGGCTCTCTATATCTCCGCAGCAGCTCTGGTGCAAATTGCAAAGCAGCCATGTTCGTTTTTTGGTCCATTTTTAGCCCAAAATTCAGGCCGTAATCGGACCTGCAACGGTGAACGAGGAAGCACCAGACTCCTGCTGTGAGCCGCTGCATTCTCATATGTGGTTCAGCCTCAAACTACTACTTGCTTTCCAATCAATGGGGGAGATTTAATAAAACTGGAGAGTGCAAATTCTGGTGCCAATCAGCTTCTTATGCCGCGTAGACACGATTGGAAAAAGCACATTGGAATTCAGACGGAATTCCATCGGAGTAAAATAGAACATGTTCTATATTCAAACTCCGATGGAATTTATCTAAATTTCCGATGGGGCATACACTCGGAAATTCTGATCGTGTGTACGCGGCATAACTTCAGCTTGTTCAATAAAGCTTTGACAAAAAACCTGGATGCTGATTGGTTTCTATCCAGAGCTGCACCAGATTTTGCACTCTCCAGTTTTAGTAAGTCAACCTCAATGTGTGTTAGATTTTAATTCAATACATTTTCCAAGCTCTAGAAGACTTTATAAAATATATTTTTGAATACTACATCCACAACAGGAACCAGTAAAATCTTTCTGACTATTTCCTAATCAATTTTCCTAAAAGATGTGATTAATGTGATTTTTTTTTGTTTAAACGCCAACAAATGCTTTGATTGAAATGTTAAAATGAAACAAGCAGATTGAAAAGTGTGTTGGCACCTAAAGTATATTTAAATCCAATCACTAAAATATCATAAAAGCTTTAAAATGTTAACATAATTTCAAAAGTAATTTTTGATTATTTAAAAATTTGAAGCTTTCATTAACTGCTTCCTGTTTGGCCGCTATAGAAAACCTGCAGCACAGGAACTACAATGGCCGCTTGTGCGCAGCTTTCCTCAGACACATCAAATGAATCAGAGGAGCTAGATAGAGGGCCATTTTATGTGATCATTGTGACAAATCACAGTGATCACACTTATAAACAAAGGCTGCATGATGAGTCGTTGAACTGTTTCCTCTCACAGCAATCAGCTGTTCTTGTTACAGTGATCAGCACTGTAAGAAAAACGAAATCCCCTGTCACTATGTCACTATTGTCATGTTGCTGTGTGATCCCTAATAGTGCAGCCGTTCAGTGCAGCCTCCACATCAGTCCCAGTGTCACTATAGGGCCCTAATTGAAATGTGAGTTGCTCTCTAAAGGGCAACACATATTCAAATCGGTCTTTAGAGAGCATTTAAGAGGCGGTGACAAGGCATTCTATCGCCTCCTCACTGCTTGCTTTAATCCTTGGACCCTGCACCAGTCACAGTCCAAAAATGTAATAGGTAGTCAGAAATATAGATGTGTAATTTATGTCCCTAGAAAGCCTGAAGGTGCTCCTTGGATTTTGAGCCTCTCTACAGTATGTGGCTAGGCTGTGAAAAGGTCCCACACATGTGATATCGCCATACTCTGGAGGAGTAGCAGAATGTGATTTCAGCTGTAATTAAGTATGTCTATGCTGTGAGTTAAAGATTTATTAATTAGCAACTTTGTGTAAAAATAAATTAAAATAAATTACATCTTCATTTTCTGTCCTGCATTTTCCAAAAATGTGTGACAAAAATTACATTTAAAAAAAACCTCATTATGCCTTTCAGAAAATACGTTTGGGTGTTTGCTTTTTGAAATAGGGTGATTTTGTGCTGTCTGGGCAATTCAAGGACTCAATTGATATGATAGGTAGTCATTAAACTACATTTATGCTCTTTGACAGCCCAAAGGTGCTCCTGGGATTTTGGCCCCTCTAGGCTGTGAAAAGGTCTCACATATGTGTCATACCTACATACTCAGGAGGAGTAGCAGAATGTGTTTTGGGATGTAGTTGTAAATATGCCTATACTGTCTTAAAATATTGTGTTGAAATGACAACTTTGTAAAAAGAAAATAATTTCTCCAATTTAAAAAAAAAAAGACAAAAAAATTACTCCAAAACTCACCATGCCTCTTACTAAATACATTAGACTGTCTACTCTCCAAAAAGGGGTAATTGTTGGGGGAATTTGTACTGTCCTGGCAATTTAGAGCCTCATGAAATGAGATAGGCTGTCAGTACATCAGGACTGATACATTTTCAAATAATGTTTATACCATGGTTTGAAGACTCTATGGGCCAGATTCAGGTAGAGTTAGGCTGGAGTATCAGTGATACTCCAGCCTAACTCTCACTTTGAGCCGGCGTTTCTGTTTTCTGTAAGCAGAAAACAAGAAACGCCAGGTTGGAGTTACTATACGAGCGGCGTAATTGTATTTCGCCGTTGTATCGTAACTTCAAGTTTAAAAATGGCGCGCGGGGCGTTCCCGCTGATTAACGCCGAGAATATGTTAATCAGCGGGAATCGGAAATTCACGATCGTATTCGGGCGCGACGCAGTGACTTTCCGACGTTTCCGTAAGAGATACGCGGCGCAAAGATAAAGCAGCTACCTAGTGGAGTATCCTATGTTAAGTATGGCCGTCGTCATCACGTCGAAAAAAAAAAATTTGCGTCGTTTGCGTAAAACGTCCGTGAATGGGGATTGACGTCATTGACGTTCCCTGAAAGAATTTGGAGCATGCGCACTGACAGTCGACGCATGCGCAGTACGTTCGCCGCGGGATCGCGCATAGTTAACATAATACACGCCCCCTACCCGCCCAATTTGAATTCAGCCGACTCATTTTCGCTACGCCGCCGCAACTTTAGAGCAAGTGCTTTGTGAACAACAGTACTTGCTCCTAAAGTTACGGCGGAGTAACGTAAACGAGAAACGTTACTCCCAAGTAAAGAAGCGCCCATCTACCTGAATCTGGCCCTATATATTTCACACAGACTAAATAATAGACACAGATTTTTTGTCATTTAAGAAATGCAGCGGAATAGATTATGGTCCAAATTTGTGAAGAAAAATAATTTATTTGCAAGTTTTATAACAAAACTAAGAAAAATGTTTTGGTCTTTATTCTTGTATATAAAAAACAAGTGTTCGTTATAACAAAGGGAAGCTCTAGCTGTCTAAAAATTATATAAAATATATTTGGGTACAGTGTTGAGGATGAGTAATTATCAAAGTGTGACAGAGCTGAAAACTGAAAAATGGTCTGGACTGGAAAGTGGTGAAACAGTCTGGTGTTCAAGTGGCTAAAGAAATATCTGGTGATCCTGCCAGGAAGGCCCTTGTTCAGGTCCTTCCTGTTGTACGGTGACAATGCTGTCTCAATTGTGGTCCTGCATTGTCACACAAGAATTTGATGGAGATTGACAGAGGCAGCTCTAGGCTTTGTAAGGTCTTAGGCAAAATTTATACATGAGGCCCCACTCACATCCCCAAAATGGGAAAAAAATTCAAGCAAGAAAAATGGCTGCAGAAAGATGCACGGATCTAGCACACAGGTGATCAGCACCCTCCTCACCCATCAGATATATGCAGCCAATATTACATCTGGGACCCAGCAAGGTGACAGTAGGGAACAGAAAACACAGGACAGCGCAGGAGGTGGTGGCACGCATCCTGGTGATTAATCACAGGCAAATTAGATGGCCTCAAGGCCCCTGTGAGTGTGAGGCCTTAGGCGACTGACTAAATTGCCTAATTAAAGAGTCACCACTACAAGTGGATGTTTCAACATAAATTACACAGGTATGACCCACTGCTGTCATGAGCAGGAATTCTTCCCTGAAAAATGCCATACAGCCATCACTGGAGTCCATCATGCATGTAGACCGGAAGTGGCTAGAAAAGAGCCTGCAAAGGAGATCAGCATCAGCAGCACCAAGCCACATGGGTAAAAATACTTTTTTTTTAAATGGCAGTACTTCAGTTAGGATTTACATCTATGTAAGTGTATTTAAAAGACAAAGCATTTTTTTGCAGAATGGTTAAGACCCCTGTCAATTTTTTTCCCATTGATGTTCCCATTGGGAAATTTTCCCTCGACTCCTGTTTCTATGAAAACTTTTGGATTTTTCCATCACTTATTGTACTAGAGACAATGGTCACTAAGACAAATAGAGAAAATAAATCTCCCCAGCAGGGACAATGACAGCAATAAAAACCTGATGGGGTTTTAACATTTTGACACTCTTTTTGTCTGCTTCCCATATCCCGATTTCCAGATCTGTATGAGTACATTTAATTAACCCATGCAGTTGTTTTGTACATTTTCTCAGATGAGAAATAAGCTTCAAAGCGCTAAATGGTTGCTAAAAGTCACAGTGAATATTTATTAGGGGAATCTACATACTGACCAACTGTCTGTTTGTGTTTACACGTCTGTGTGTGAATTCTACAGGAGGGAATATGGCGGATGCTCAATCCTGTGCTAACACAGCAATGCGGGCTTATAGAATGCTGCAAAAATAAACAGGCAAAATATTTGCAAACAAAGACAAATATATTATTCACTTGTGCCATCTGCCTTGCAAAGAGGTGTATTTTTGTCCTATGCGGCAGATCACTTGAGAACGTTTATATGCATTGTCAATGCTAGAAATGGATACCTACAGTTTTCCAGGGTTGTTGAATTGGTAATAAGTTGACAAAAATTACCATTGTACAGACATTTAGAAAAGCACGCAAGTAAAACCACTGCCTTAAATCTTAAAATACAAAAGATGTGTGTATGTATGTATGTGTATATATATATATATATATATATATATATATATATATATATATACAGGGCTTTTTTTCTGGGGGAACTTGGTGGAACTCAGTTCCACCACCTTTGGCTCAGACCCTTTGGTGCCCGCTCACCACAATCACTTGTGAACATAGAAGTCTGGTTTCTGTGTTTACAAGTGACTGCTTTGTAACCCCCTGAACTCTGCACACTGTATGTAATGCAATTCTGGTATTTAATGCCCCTTTAAGACCCTTCTACTGTTTGTGAAATCTGAACGGGTCGTGGTTGAGTTCCTGCACCTATTTTTTGAGAAAAAAAGCTCTGTATATATATATATTGTACAGGACGCCAGGGTTGGGTCCTGGATGGACGCTACATAGCGCCAATTTTTGGAATCTGGTCCCTTTAAAACGATGGTTCAGGAGGTCACCCAGAGGGGGTGAGAGGTTCCGGAAAGTAAAAATAGATCCAGAGAGGACGAGCTAACGGTCCTCTCTGTTTTTTCTTTATGTTATTTGAGGGTCCGGAATTTCGGAGGCTCTGAAGTGACAATTGGGAGGGAAGAGAGCCTCCCCTTCTGACCCCTGGCTTTAGGTACACAAGGAGTTAACCTTATCCAGGAAGTCAGTTAAAAGGAGAGGAAGTGCTGACAGAGGGTGGAGGAGTGTGGAATCAGAAGTGTCTGCAGAAGCTGTAAGCCTGCTGAGAAGGACTGGGACACTCACCAAACTGTATGTGCCTGTACTTTGTTTTTGTTTGCTGTACTGAAAGGAAAACAGACTTTTCATTTGTGCTGAAGATAAACAGGACTTTTGTGTTGATGATTTTCCCCATGCTGAAGTAAGCGTTGTTTTTGGTTTGGTTTTGCAAATAAAAACCCTTTCGTTTCATTATCACGGTTTTAGCACTTGTCTCGCTGAGCTAAAGAACCCCCAAAGTTCACAACTGGTGTCGAATGCGGGCAAAGTGCATTTGCAGGCGCAAAAACCGTTTAAAAACTGACATTTAAAGAGACAGTGTACTTATGGCATGTCTTGGGTGAAGTCAGCCCAGACATTACAAACAGCACGCAACGACATGGAAGAGGTCATTAGGGCTTTGGCACAAGCCACCGTGACCCAGCAGCAAGCGTCAGCAGACGCCAACCGTCGCCATGAGGAAGCGATGGCTCAGCAGCAGCAGGCCCTGGCACAGGCTATAGCTGCGCAGCAGGAAAACACACGGCTGCTAGCCGCCCAGTTTACAGCCCAGCAGGAGTCCACTCAAGCACAGGTGACTGCCTTGCAGGAGGCAGTACAGAGGCTGGCTCAGGGACAAGAGCAATCGGCCGTTGCCGTTAGCAACCCAGTTTCTGTTAGAGCCAGCCATTTCTTGCAAAAATTAACACCCAGCGATGACGTAGAAGCCTTTCTTACCACCTTTGAAAGGATAGCAGAGAGAGAAGCATGGCCCCGGGACCAATGGGCCGGCATTGTTTCCCCTTTTCTCACTGGTGACCCACAAAAGGCCTATTTTGACCTCCCAGCTGAGCACATCAAAGACTATGAACATCTAAAAGCTGAGATCCTGGCCCGCCTGGGGGTGACCACAGCTGTCCGGGCTCAGAGGGTGCATCGCTGGCGGTACAAGTCGGACCAACCCCCCAGGTCCCAAATGCATGAACTAATTCAGTTAGTTAAAAAATGGCTGCAGCCGGAAAAGTTGACAGGCCCACAAATGGTCGAACGGGTAGTGATGGACTGGTACCTACGGTCCCTACCAGATGACCTACAGCGCTGGGTAAGCCATGGAAACCCCACTAACGCTGACCAGCTGGTTGAGCTGGTCGAACGGTACACTGTGGTGGAGGACCTGCTTGGGCCTGCCAAGCGTCGGGAACTCATGCCAAGGACACCCAGACCAGCCACCACCCCGAGGAGAGAAGCCTTGCCAGATGTTGGCATCCGCAGATCAACACCGCCTGCCATAGGACCACGGAGATCGGTTCCTGTGCCAAAGATGGGAGACATTCAGTGTTGGCGATGTCGGTCCTGGGGGCATACCCGGGCACAGTGCCCGCTCCAGGAGGAGCCTATGGATTGCGGGGCTGCCCGAAGAAGCTCCTTCTATGCACAAAGAGTGTGTGCCACGCATCTTGACCTGGCATCCGGACAGTTCGAGTGTGAAGTGTGGGTAAACCACCTTCCGGCCAGGGCTCTACTGGACTCTGGTAGCATGGTCACGCTGGTACATGCCCGGGTACTTGGAAGGATTGGTCCAGTAACTAAGACCCTACGGGTAGTGTGTATCCATGGGGACACCAAGGAGTACCCCTTGGTCCCAGTAACTGTGTCCTATGGTCAAACCTCGGTTACCCAGGAGGTTGGGGTAGTAAAAAGCTTGATACATGATATCATAGTGGGGCGGGACTGTCCAATATTTTTGGAATTATGGAACCAGGTACAGACGGGTCTGCCAGGTGAACTAAGGACACCAAGTTCAGAAGGGACAGAGTCTGGGGATCCGGGCCTGAAACCTCCACAACACACCCCTCTAATGTAGAGAGACTTGGTAGTGATAATGACGTTGCAGGAAATCCTAGTTCTAATAATAACAGTCCTGTGTCCGGTCTGAAAACCGAGTTGACCTCTGAGGGGGGGGAAGTCTCCCCATTACAAGTCATGCTGGGGGAGGATGACGAGGAGCTTACCCCGGTTGAGGAGGGTGAGGGGGAAACATCCCAGAGGCCAGTGCATCCAGACCTGGACGTACCCAGGGGTGCGTTTGGCACCGCCCAGTTACAGGACCCTACCCTGGTCAACGCTCGAGAGCAGGTTTCTGTCATTGATGGGGTTTCACAGATACCAGATGCAGATCAGAGGTTTCCTCATTTTGCATTGAAGGGGGACCTAGTCTATCGTGTGGTTGAGAGCCGAGGGGAACCCATAGAACAGTTGCTGGTCCCTCAACCGTATAGGCGGATGCTCCTTGATCTAGCCCACAACGATGCACTAGGAGGACACCTGGGGGCGGAGAAAACGGAGGCCAGGATAACCGACCGGTTTTACTGGCCAGGGGTGAAGGCTGAGGTTAAAAGATATTGTGAGTCTTGTCCTGTTTGCCAGTTAACTGCCCCGGTGCCTCGCTATAGAAACCCCCTAGTACCCTTGCCAATTATTGAGGTCCCGTTTGAGCGGATCGCTATGGATCTGGTAGGACCCCTGGTAAAATCGCAAGGGGGCACCAATACATATTGGTCATCCTGGACTACGCCACTAGATACCCAGAAGCAGTCCCGTTGAGAAAAACGTCCTCTAAGGCCATTGCCCGGGAGTTATTTCAAATGTTCTCACGAACTGGGTTCCCCAAGGAAATATTAACGGATCAGGGCACCCCTTGTATGTCAAAGGTGATGGCGGACTTGTGCAGGCTGTTTCAGATTAAGCAGTTGCGGACGTCCGTCTATCACCCGCAGACCGATGGCCTAGTTGAGAGATTTAACAAAACTCTGAAGTCTATGTTAAAAAGAGTCGTCCAGAAAGACGGGAAAGATTGGGATATGTTGCTCCCTGCCCTATTGTTCGCTATCCGGGAGGTACCACAGGCATCCACGGGTTTCTCACCATTTGAGCTAGTGTACGGACGGAGGCCCAGGGGGTTGCTTGATTTGGTAAAGGAAACATGGGAAACTGAGTCCTCCCCGCACAAAACTGTGTGGAACATATCTCTCAAATGCGAGAAAGGGTGGCTAAGGTGATGCCGCTGGTAAGAGAGCACATGCAGAAGGCTCAGGATGCCCAAAGAAGGGTATATAACCGGTCGGCTAAGGTGAGACAGTTTCCAAGTAGGTGACAGGGTAGCTGGAAAACCCACGGTAGAAAGCAAGTTCTTGGCCAAGAAGGTCCGTTTGAAATAGTGGAGAAAGTGGGTGAGGTAAACTATAAGGTACACCAACCAGGGAAAAGAAAACCCTACCAAATTTATCACATAAATTTGTTGAAGCTCTGGAAAGACAGAGAACCGGTGTCCGCAGTGGTGGCGGTACAGTCAGGGGACCAGGTAGGGATCGACCTGGTGCAGGTTGCGGCTACCCTAACTAGGCCCCAAACCCAGCAAGCAAAGGAGTTCCTGCAAAGGAATAGGGACATGTTTTCAGGGTTGCCAGGACTCACCAGTGTCATCGAGCATGACATTGTGACCGAGCCCAAGGTGACAGTCCGGCTTAAACCTTACCGTATCCCAGAAGCTCACAGGGTGGCAGTGTCTGGAGAGGTGAGAAGGATGCTTGAACTTGGGGTCATCGAAGAGTCGCAGAGCGAGTGGTCCAGTCCGATCGTATTGGTGCCCAAACCCAATGGTACTCTCCGCTTCTGCAACGACTTTAGAAAACTCAACGAGGTCTCCAAGTTCGATGCATACCCAATGCCACGGGTAGATGAGCTGATAGAGAGGTTGGGTCCTGCCAGGTACATTACCACACTGGACCTCACAAAAGGTTACTGGCAGATTCCCCTAACCAAAGAGGCCAGAGAGAAAACAGCTTTCTCTACCCCGGAGGGTCATTTCCAGTACAAGAGAATGCCGTTTGGTTTACATTCCGCCCCCGCCACATTCCAAAGGGCCATGGACAAAACTTTGCGTCCCCACCAACGGTATGCCTCCGTTTACCTGGATGACATTGTCATTTTCAGTACGGATTGGGATTCCCACCTTCCCCGAGTACAGGCAGTGGTAGACTCCTTGAGAAGGGCAGGGTTCACCATCAATCCGGAGAAGTGTGCGGTTGGGGTGGAGGAAGCCAAGTATCTAGGATACATTGTAGGCAGAGGGTTAGTGAAGCCCCAAATGAGCAAAGTAGAGGCCATACAGGGCTGGCCCCGCCCCCTAACAAAGAAACAGGTCAGAGCGTTTTTAGGCCTAGTGGGGTACTATAGGAGATTTGTCCCAACTTTGCCACCCTTGCGGCACCGCTGACTGACCTCACCAAAGGCCGAAAGTCCATCATGATCAAATGGAATGCCGAGGCTGAAAAGGCATTTCAAAGGCTTAAGACGGCACTATGCCAGGACCCGGTGCTTGTAGCGCCGGACTTTTCTAAGGACTTTATAGTGCAGACAGATGCCTCAAGTGAAGGGCTAGGAGCAGTTCTGTCTCAAGATATCAACGGAGAGGAGCATCCAATAGTTTTTTCTTAGTAGGAAACTGACGCCAGCTGAGAAAAACTATGCGGTGGTGGAACGCGAATGTCTTGCCATCAAGTGGGCTTTGGACTCCCTACGGTATTTTCTCCTAGGTAGGAAGTTTCGCCTCATATCAGACCATGCTCCTCTTACGTGGATGAGACAGAACAAGCACACCAATGCCAGGGTAACTAGGTGGTTTCTGTCTCTGCAGGAGTTTAACTTTGTGGTGGAGCACAGACCCGGGAGACAGCATCAGAATGCCGATGCCCTCTCCCGAGTCCACTGTATGATGGCGAGTGGTGCCTCCAACACCTCCGCGTTGAGGCAGAGGGGGGGATATGTACAGGACGCCAGGGTTGGGTCCTGGATGGACGCTACATAGCGCCAATTTTTGGAATCTGGTCCCTTTAAAACGATGGTTCAGGAGGTCACCCAGAGGGGTGAGAGGTTCCGGAAAGTAAAAATAGATCCAGAGAGGACGAGCTAACGGTCCTCTCTGTTTTTTCTTTATGTTATTTGAGGGTCCGGAATTTCGGAGGCTCTGAAGTGACAATTGGGAGGGAAGAGAGCCTCCCCTTCTGACCCCTGGCTTTAGGTACACAAGGAGTTAACCTTATCCAGGAAGTCAGTTAAAAGGAGAGGAAGTGCTGACAGAGGGTGGAGGAGTGTGGAATCAGAAGTGTCTGCAGAAGCTGTAAGCCTGCTGAGAAGGACTGGGACACTCACCAAACTGTATGTGCCTGTACTTTGTTTTTGTTTGCTGTACTGAAAGGAAAACAGACTTTTCATTTGTGCTGAAGATAAACAGGACTTTTGTGTTGATGATTTTCCCCATGCTGAAGTAAGCGTTGTTTTTGGTTTGGTTTTGCAAATAAAAACCCTTTCGTTTCATTATCACGGTTTTAGCACTTGTCTCGCTGAGCTAAAGAACCCCCAAAGTTCACAATATATATATATATATATATATATATATATAAATACTGTAGTATCTCACAAAAGTGAGTACACCCCTCACATTTTTGTAAATATTTTATTACCGTATTTATCGGCGTATACCGCACACTATTTTCCCCTTAAATTAAGGGGAAAATCGTGGTTGCACGATATACGCTGATACCCCCTTCCCACGCTTAGTTTGAATGCCTCCGCCGACATATGCCGAGTGCAGTACACTCGGGTACATTTGGCCAAGCTCGGCTTCACTTACGGTCACGCTCCTAGCCTCTATGCATGAGAAGCCGAGCGTGGCCGAGCGTGCCCGAGTGTACTGCGTTTGGTATATGTCGGCGGAGGCATTCAAACTAAGCGCGGGAAGCGGGGATTCGACTCGGAGACAGAGCGGGAGAAGCAAGGAGGACACCACCGAGGCCGCAGACGGACGCCGGACCGGACAAGGCCGCCGATGGACGCCGGGCAAGACACAGACGAGGGGCATCTAAACTGTAAGTATATTCTTTTTTTTTTAGGATTTTCTCTTCTAGGTTGGGGGTTCGCGCTATACGCAGGTGCACGCAATACCCCGATAAATACGGTATATGTTTTCATGTGACAACACTGAATAAATGACACTTTGCTACAATGTAAAGTAGTGAGTGTACAGCTTGTATAACAGTGTAAATGTTGTGCCCCCTCAAAATAACTCAACACACAGCCATTAACCGCTTAAGGACCAGAAGGATTTGCCCCCTTAATGACCAGGCCATTTTTTTGCGATACGGAACTGCGTCGCTCTAACCCTTTTTTGGGGTTAAAAGCGCCCCGCTAGCCGTCGCTAAACAGTGGCAAAGCACTGCTAAAATGAGCGGCCATTTAGCGCTGACGCGGCTGTAGCCCTAGTGTGAAAGGGGTCTTAGGCCTCGTATACACGATAGATTAAACAGAGGACAATGGTCTGATGGACTGTTTTCATCGGTCAAAACCGATCGTGTGTGGGCCCCAAAGGTTATTTAACCATCGGTTAAAAAAAGCCAACTTGCTTTAAATTTAACCAATGGATTCTTAACCGATAGGTCAAAACCGATCGTTAGTACGCACGACCATCGGTTAAAAATCCACACATGCTCAGAATCAAGTCGACGCATTCTTGGAAGCATTGAACTTCATTTTTTTCAGCACGTCGTTGTGTTTTACGTCACCGCATTCTGACACGATCGGTTATTTAACCGATGGTGTGTGGGCGCGACGGACCATCAGTCAGCTTCATCAGTTAACCGATGACAGCGGTCCTTCAGACCGTTCTCATCGGATGGACTGATCGTGTGTACGTGGCTTTAGAGTTTTAAAGGGCAAAAGGGCAAGTCCCCAAGGAGTGCAGTGGTCCTTTAAATACTTTCTGCCTTGCATAGATACATAGATTGGTAAGATCATTTACATGGATCTTATCACTTCCTTCCTCTTAGTGACTTGCAATTTCTAAACATTTGGGTTCTAACATAAATGAAAAATTCTGCATAAATAATATGTATAGATGCAGTAAATTACAATAATGATATTGTAGAATACATAAGAAAAATTATATTTCAATAATATGCTTTATGTCTCTGTTTTGTTTGTTGATGAATTTTAATATTCATTTGAGAGACATACATGGCTTGTAAGAATCTACATTGATTATACGTTCAGTGAAGTAATGTCTTGCAGACTCTTAACTTACTAGGACTTACAAGTCAGTTCAATTATAGAAGTGGCTGTCTAGAGATTTGTTGATGATGGTAATACCTTTTAATGGACAAGCATAAAAATGCTTCATAGATTAAATCGCATTGCTTGTAAGATCTCCTGGGCCCCTTCTACCCATATACTCTGGTGCCAGGACAAATACACTGGCGCTGGGAAGTTCGAAACGAAGTAATGTGTCACTTCTAAATGTCTTGCTTAAAACAAAAGGCGTAAAGTATAAACCCCCTAATAACTGGCAGGAACTTGATAAAACAATGAGAATCCACCAGAACTCTTTGTGCCTTAGTTCTTGTTTGTACTTTTTGTATATTTTATCTTGCATTAAAAAAATATTAGTCATCTATTACCTTAAAGTGGATGTAAACCTCATAATATGAGGTGATCCATAGTTCATTGTATCTTACCAAGATGTGTTATGTGGGGGAGGGGTGGATTTCTCACTTTTTATACTTTGGATCACCTCATTTTATGATAAACATAACATAACATATGATAAACATGTCCAAGCTAGATATGTAAATAACCTGTCACTCAAAGCAAGGAGAGAGAAACTGACTTTTTATGTAGACAGGTTTTTATCTGGGAGTCTGCTAATTTTCACTGAACAATAAAAGACGATTGATCAGAGCTGGATTGACTCTGTGTGGCAAGACTGGGCACAGATGATAGGAAATCTTAGACTCTCCATTGTGACATAAAACTGACTAAAGATCACGATTCTCAAAAACTGAATGCCCCTGCCCCCCCCCCACCAAATAAATCTGTGTTTTTTCTGAAAATATGAATATGAAAACAAACCAGTGATAGGCCTATAATGTTAAAGACTATATAACTCCTATGAAAGAAGCAGAGGGAGAAAGAAAGAAAGAAAGAAAGAAAGAGAGAGAAAGAGAGAGAAAGAGAGAGAAAGAGAGAGAAAGAGAGAGAAAGAGAGAGAAAGAGAGAGAGAGAGAGAGAGAGAGAACTTCACCACAATAGAAATGTGTGTTCCAGAAAGTTTAACAAATTAGCAGATGGCGCTTCAATCATCTAGGACCATGGTTGTTATGGTGTCAGGGTGATTGCAGCGCACCATTTCTATTATTGCATTGTAATATACAGTTGTGTTCAAAATTATTCAACCCCCACTGAAATTGATTGTTTTGGCCAGTTTGACATTGATTTTGATCATTCAGTCATCCTGCTTACAATTAAATCAAAGAGGCACGTGTAGGTCAGACAAATATAACATAACATTTATAATGAAATAACCACAAATGTCTTTTCTGTGCTCACATCATTATCAGTTTTATTCAACCCCCAAGTGACATTCAATCTTAGTACAACATCCTTTTACAGTTATAACAGCTTTTAAATGTGAAGCATAGCTTGACACAAGTGTCTTGCAGCGATCTACGGGTATCTTCGCCCATTCGTCATGGGCAAAAGCCTCCAGTTCAGTCACATTCTTAGGCTTGCGCACTGCAACTGCTTTCTTTACAGTAAGTCCCACCAGAGGTTCTCAATCGGATTTAAGTCTGGTGACTGCGATGGCCACTCCAAAATGTTCCAGCCTTTAATCTGCAACCATGCTCTAGTGGACTTGGAGGTATGCTTTGGATCATTGTCCTGTTGAAAGGTCCAACGTCTCCCAAGCCTCAGGTTTGTGATGGACTGCATCACATTGTCATCCAATATCTCCTGGTACTGAAGAGAATTCATGGTACCTTGCACACGCTTAAGCTTCCCTGTACCTGCAGAAGCAAAACAGCCCCAAAGCATGATTGACCCCCCGCCATGCTTCACAGTAGGCAAGATGTTCTTTTCATCATAGGCCTTGTTCTTCCTCCTCCAAACATAGCGTTGATCCATGGGCCCAAACAGTTCTAATTTTGTGTCATCAGTCCACAGAACACAATTCCAAAACTTCTGTGGTTTGTCCACATGACTTTTGGCATACTGCAGTCGACTCTTCTTATTCTTTGGAGACAGCAAGGGGGTGCGCCTGGGAGTTCTGGCATGGAGGCCTTCATTACACAGTGTGCGCCGTATTGTCTGAGCAGAAACTTCAGTACCCACATCTGACAAATCTTTTCTCAGTTCCTCAGCAGCCACGCAGGGACTTTTCTCCACTCTACGCTTCAGGTAGCGCACAGTAGTCAAAGTCAGCATCTTCTTTCTGCCATGACCAGGTAGCATATCAACAGTGCCCTTTGCCTTGAATTTGCGAATGATGCTTCCTATGGTGTCTCTTGGTATGTTTAACATCTTTGCAATCTTCTTATAGCCATTGCCCTTCCTATGAAGAGTAATCACCTCTTCTCTTGTCTCCTGGACCATTCTTTTGACTTCACCATGTTTGTAACCACACCAGTAAATGTCTAGAAGGAGCTGAGTATCACAGTCATTTTAAAGCTGCCTAATTGGTGCTTATTAGGCTTTATTGCTGCTCCCTGACATCCACAGGTGTTTTCAATACCTGATTGAAAACACTTCAATGAACCTCTGTTCTTCGGAGTGGTAGTCTTTAAGGGGTTGAATAATTGTGTAAATGAAGAATTCACAAAAGAAACATTTACTACTGTATTACAAAACCAATTGATGTAATTTTAGTTGCATATGGTTCTTTAAGAAGTCCTTGTAGGATTTCATTCTGAATACAATTACAAATGTACACTACATTCCCTAAAACCCTTTACAGCATTGGGGGGTTGAATAATTTTGAACACAACTGTAGAATTAAATAATTTAACTCACCATAATGCAGAATCAGTGGAAACCCCGAGTCCCTCCTTACATCAGGTTTCCTCAGCGGGGTCCCCCCTTACATCAGGTGTCCTCAGCGGGGTCCCCCCTTACATCAGGTGTCCTTAGCGGGGTCACCCCTTACATCAGGTGTCCTTAGCGGGGTCCCCCTTACACCAGGCGTTCCCAGCAGGGCCCCCCCTTACATCAGGCGTTTCCAGCAGGGCCCCCCTTACATCAGGCATTTCCAACGGTGCCCCCCTTACATCAGGCGTTTCCAGCAGGGCCCCCACTTACATCAGGCGTTTCCAGCAGGCCCCCACCTTACATCAGGCATTTCCAGCAGGGCCCCCCCTTACATCAGCCGTTTCCAGCAGGGCCCCCCCTTACATCAGGCGTTCCCAGCAGGGCACCCCTTTAAATCATCAGCAGCATAGACTCAGTACAGAGTGGACAGGACAGGAGGAGCCGGCCGGGTGGCTGCTAATAGGAATTGAGCTGCAGCACCGCTCACTCCCGCCCCTTCCCACGTCATTACACTCACAGACAGACATCAGTGGGGCGGGAGGTGGGCAGTGCTGCAGCGAGAGAGAGAAAGAGAGAGAAAGAGAGAGAGAACTTCACCACAATAGAAATGTGTATTCCAGAAAGTTTAACAAATTAGCAGATATCGCTTCAATCATCTAGGACCATGGTTGTTATGGTGTCAGGGTGATTGCAGCGCATTATTTCTATTATTGCATTGTAATATAGAATTAAATAATTCAACTCACCATAATGCAGAATCAGTGGAAACCCCGAGTCCCTCCTTACATCAGAAGTCCTCAGCGGGGTCCCCCCTTACATCAGGTGTCCCCAGCAGGGTCCCCCCTTACATCAGGTGTCCTCAGCGTGGTCCCCCTTACATCAGGTGTCCTCAGCGGGCTCCCCCCTTACACCAGGCGTTCCCAGCGGGGTCCCCCCTTACACCAGGTGTTCCCAGCGGGGTCCCCCTTACACCAGGCATTCCCAGTGGGGTCTCCCCTTACACCAGGCATTCCCAGCAGGGCCCCCCCCTTACATCAGGCGTTTCCAGCAGGGCCCCCCCTTACATCAGGCGTTTCCAGCAGGGCCCCCCCTTACATCAGCCGTTTCCAGCAGGGCCCCCCCTTACATCAGCCGTTTCCAGCAGGGCCCCCCCTTACATCAGGCGTTCCCAGCAGGGCGCCCCTTTAAATCATCAGCAGCATAGACTCAGTACAGAGTGGACAGGACAGGAGGAGCCGGCCGGGTGGCTGCTAATAGGAATTGAGCTGCAGCACCGCTCACTCCCGCCCCTTCCCACGTCATTACACTCACAGACAGACATCAGTGGGACGGGAGGTGGGCGGTGCTGCAGCGAGAGAGAGAAAGAGAAAGAAAGAGAGAGAGAACTTCACCACAATAGAAATGTGTATTCCAGAAAGTTTAACAAATTAGCAGATAGCGCTTCAATCATCTAGGACCATGGTTGTTATGGTGTCAGGGTGATTGCAGCGCATTATTTCTATTATTGCATTGTAATATAGAATTAAATAATTCAACTCACCATAATGCAGAATCAGTGGAAACCCCCGAGTCCCTCCTTACATCAGAAGTCCTCAGCGGGGTCCCCCCTTACATCAGGTGTCCCCAGCAGGGTCCCCCCTTACATCAGGTGTCCTCAGCGGGGTCCCCCTTACATCAGGTGTCCTCAGCGGGCTCCCCCCTTACACCAGGTGTTCCCAGCGGGGTCCCCCCTTACACCAGGTGTTCCCAGCGGGGTCCCCCTTACACCAGGCATTCCCAGTGGGGTCTCCCCTTACACCAGGCATTCCCAGCAGGGCCCCCCCTTACATCAGGCGTTTCCAGCAGGGCCCCCCCTTACATCAGGCGTTTCCAGCAGGGCCCCCCCTTACATCAGGCGTTTCCAGCAGGGCCCCCCCTTACATCAGGCGTTTCCAGCAGGACCCCCCCTTACATCAGGCGTTTCCAGCAGGGCCCCCCTTACATCAGGCGTTCCCAGCAGGGCGCCCCTTAAATCATCAGCAGCATAGACTCAGTGCAGAGTGGACAGGACGGGAGGAGCCGGCCGGGTGGCTGCTAATAGGAATTGAGCTGCAGCACCGCCCACCCCCGCCCCTTCCCACGTCATTACACTCACAGACAGACATCAGTGGGGCGGGAGGTGGGCGGTGCTGCAGCTCAATTCCTATTAGCAGCCACCCGGCCGGCTCCTCCCGTCCTGTCCACTCTGCACTGAGCAATTCCTATTGCTTGGTCTACAATAAAATGACGGACCTCTAGCGGCGGCGGCGGCGAATAATCGGGGGCCCTGAATAATGACTCGGGGGCCCTACGCAGCTTGCGTAGCAACCAGCTGTGAAAAAGAAAAATCGCGGGTCACACCGCGGGGAGATCGTGGGCGGGGAAAATCGAAATCGCGATTCTCTCCACGATTAATTGTGCAGCTATAATGTAGAGGGTCAGATCATTCCATGTCACCGCAAGAAAAACTGTAATTATGTCCCATAAATAACAATTAAAAAACAAGATTCCAGTGCAGTATAGGAGCTTCAAAGGGGAGAACCTTAATGTGGTGCTAATGACATAGATGGGATCAAATTTCAAGAAAAGTTACTTTTACTGAAATCTTTCATTAAGTATATCTCTGCTAGATGGCTGTAGACACTTTAATGCAATACAGTTTGGCAAAGCCGCGCTCATGCAACAAATGAGTTAAAATGAGGAATGCTAGGCAACAGTCCTCTATAAATAAATAGTTAATACATGAAATTATAACAATCTCATACAAATTAGTGTGCAACACGGAGCATCCCCCATATGGTGAGGGCTGAAACAGGCCTCATAGGATGATGACACAAACGCTCCCCTGTAAATTAAATGGTTAACATAATAATAATTAAAATGAAATAATACTCACAATATAACAAGATTTCAAAAGCATATAAAAACAATCGCCGGCCGGCAGACAGATCGGAGCCCTTCCTCCGTGCGTAGTGACGTCACTGCGCGTCCTCCCAGACGCGTTTCGTCATCAAAAGGACGTCCTTAGCTCATCCTTAGTCCTGAGCAGCAATCTGGGATTCATTGGGGCCACAAAAGAAATATATAAAGTGAATCCAAATAACACGCCCAAGCTCTTCACCACACAGAGTCACAAATGCAAGAGAATTCTTGTTGGGCAGTGTATTAGTGCTCGGAGGAACACACTTAGACCGAATTTTAATGGTTCAAAGAATGTCATTCAAAAAAAGTCGGTCCTCCCGCGTGTTCACTTCATCAAATCAGGCCCTCTTTGAAAAAAGTTTGGACACCCCTGCTCTATGGTGATGGTTGACATCTCCGCTCCAAAACGTCTGAAGACAAAGCCTGAAGCTCAAAGAAGTTTTGGAGCTAATCTTGTAGATTGGTAAAGGAGCTGAAAGCAGAAACCAATAGGGTTGAACCAATACTGTTTTTCTATTGGTGTGTACGAGTCCTGATACTTTTACTTAAGTACTCATCGATACTTTTCAGTGCGATTTGCATCAATACAATTTTTTTTATGCGATTTGAACAGGAATTCAGTGCGATTTCTGTCTGCAAATTCCCCCACTGCTCATGTGTGTGTGTGTATGGAAAGAGAAGTGCCATCTAGTGGACAGTTTATTAACCACTTAAGGACCGCCTACTGCACATACACGTTGGCAGAATGGCACGGCTGGGCACATCAACGTATATATACGTTGATTTTAGTACCCAGCCGTGGGTCACGGGCGCGCGCCCGCGGCGCGATCCCGTGACCCGGTCCAAAGCTCCAGGACCGGGACCGCGGCATTCGCGGACCCGATCGCCGCTGCAGTGCGGCGATCCGTCCCTGGAGCTGAAGAACGGGGAGAGCCGTGTGTAAACACGGCTTCCCCGTGCTTCTCTGTGGCCGCAGCATTGATCGCGTCATCCCTGTTATAGGGGGACGCGATCGATGACGTCACAACTACAGCCACACCCCCCTACAGTTGTAAACACACACACAGGGAACACTGAAAGTCACAGCGCCCCCTGTGGTTAACTCCCAAACTGCAACTGTCATTTTCACAGTAAACAATGCAATTTAAATGCATTTTTTGCTGTGAAAATGACAATTGTCCCAAAAATGTGTCAAAATTGTCCGAAGTGTCCGCCATAATGTCGCAGTCATGAAAAAAATCGCTGATCGCCGCTATTAGTAGTAAAAAACATTTTAAAAAAAATGCAATAAAACGATCCCTTATTTTGTAAACGCTATAAATTTTGCGAAAACCAACCGATAAACGCTTATTGCAATTTTTTTTACCAAAAATAAATAAATGTTTTTTTTATATATTTTTGGGGGATATTTATTATAGCAAAAAGTAAAAAATATTGCATTTTTTTTTAAACTGTCACTCTATTTTTGTTTATAGCGCAAAAAACAAAAACCGCAGAGGTGATCAAATACCACCAAAAGAAAGCTCTATTTGTGGGGAAAAAAGGACGTCAATTTTGTTTGGGAGCCATGTCGCACGACTGCGCAATTGTCAGTTAAAACGACGCAGTGCCGAATCGCAAAAAGGGGCAAGGTCCTTTACCTGCATTTTGGTCCGGGTCTTAAGTGGTTAAAAATGTTAGAACTCAGTACATATATGGCCCAATGCAAAATCTTAATAGTTGTCCTGGTCCAAGCCAATGATAGCAAATTACGGCCCCTGCAGGTGTTCACAGGGCTGGAGGAGAAGATTCCGGGACCCCGTGGGTATACGGCGGAAGTGATGTCAGCTTGGCCAAAAGCCTCTACATCTCCTCCACCCTGTGAGCATCTCCAGCAGCTGTCATTTGCTATCATCGGTGGGACTGGGACACCTATGAAGATTTTGCATTTGGCCAGATATGTGCTTTGAGTTTTAACATAAATAAGCCGCTCACTAAATGGCGCTTTTTCCTTTCTATACACACGCACACACACATAGGAGCAGTGGGGGAAACCACATGCGATTCGGACAGGAATCGCACCACATTCCTGATCAAATTGTATGTGATACTTTGAGATGTGATTTCATTTTGTATTGACACAAATCGCACCACAAAGTATCGGTTTCTGTATCGGGAGCATTTGTGCGCATATTGATACTCACACAAATGCTTGGTATGGCAACGATACCGTGACGGTGTTGGTGCATCCCTTGCAGAAACACATAGCAACAAATGATGTAACAGATGATAGTTTTCTCTGTTGGCTAATACAAAAATCCCAACGCTTTAAAATGTTTGAAAAACACTGGACAATACATTAAAAAACACATATACAAACATGCTACAAAACGTCCAAACAAACATGTAAAAATGCGATGCTCGGGTATCGATGCAGCCTTAGGGAAAAGCTCAGATTATGTTCAGTTCCTAATCTGATACCACTTTAGCAATCCCACCAGGAAGCTGCTCACTAAGTGCTCCCAGCACAGTGACCAAGCTGTCATAGACAGCTCCAGTCTCCAAGCATGAGCAGGAGGGATGGGCTTCTGATCATGTGACAACTGTGACAGCCTGTCAAAGAAATCAAGTGATCTGGAAGTCCATCCCACTTCCTGGGCTAAAAGACCTATTTAAAGGAATGCTAAGGCTGGGCAGGAAGGGGGTGCTTTTGTAACCCTTATCAGCTTAGTATTGATGTTCATGTTCCTATTGATTTTTCTTCACTTCCTGCCCAGCGATACCATTGCCACCAGAACAGTGAGGCGAAATTGCCCTAATAAGTTTCAAATAGTAACAAAAAACTGACAGAAGTTCTATCTTAAACTTGAGTCTATCCAAATCAAAAAATAAATAAATAAATACAATTTGCTTGGAGGTACTGTATGTACAATTTAATATACATCTAAACCCATTTACTAAAATCTCATACAGGATTTCCCGTGCTAAATTTGTGTTAAAAGTCATTTGCAATATTGTTTTAAATCTGCAGCGTTCATCAAAAGAATATCTAGTGATCCTGCCATGAAGCATTTCCTGTTGTAGGATGACATCATTCTGTCCCTGTCACACAGCTGTGATTAAAGCAAAAGAACAGCCATAGACCTCAATGACTAAGCCCCCATGGTTGTGGCGAAACGCGTCGGGGACATGGTTTGCAGAGCAGCGCTGACTGAGGTTACCACATATACACATCACAACTAGGATCAGGTCAGGTGAACTGCGTTTCTTTTCCCTAATGTCAATTCCCCACTGGATGAGCCATAACTCACGCCAGCATCCCTAATATCCTGAGCACCAGCAGGGCTTTATATCTTGGCTTGGAGGTGCACCATTGGTGCGGCTGGGTTTTTGTAACCCAGCTGTGTTCCATTATTGTCACTGTAACGAGACCCCAAATGGGACAGGGGTTAAAGCCGTTTAGGATATTCCATTCCCGTACACAGGGCAGCTATCGACACGCCACAATCCGGCGAACACGACCCATACAAATTCCCCCAATAACGAGGTACAGCTCTGTTTGAGGTTCAACAGAAAAGAACATTTTATTGAGAAAATCAGGCTCTTATATACAGTTAGGATCCTGCAGTAACCAAAATGACCAATGACCCAACTCCAACCACATCATCACACAATGGTTCATAACAAGCTCCAATACACATCTTTTAGTAGACATTCCGCCACTCCCCTTCCTTAAGTAACCTCCTCCAGCAGTATAGCCGACTGTCACATCCTCTTGGAGGGCAAAGCATTGCGGGAAATGTAGTCTGTTTCTCCTACGAGTCAATGGAGTCCATATCTCCTGCTACTTGTAGTCCCGCAATGCATAACTTGTATAACGGTATCTAACATATTCACAGGCTTAAGTAAAGTTCCAGCGGGGAGGCCTGTCACTAGACTCTAACAGGATGACCCCGCTACACACATTTATCATCAATAGACCTTCACACAATACAGGGTCAATTAGCACAAGCCATCCTAGATTCATTTACATCACACCAGACATACAGGTGGGCTGGAGTTGATGACATTAACACCTAACAGTGTGTGTCCCCACATTATGAATGAGTCACTCTTTCAATTAACCTGTTGAAGCAGGAGAAGGAAGCAGCAAGACGTGTAGCAAGACGTGCAGCAAGACGTGCTCTCTCCTCTCTCTGTGCTGATTTCACGACCAGGTGTCTACTGCTGGTTGTGTCGGCCCCCTCTCTCTCCTAGGGCTTGAACCAGGGAGTAGCAGATACTGGCGCACGGATCCCAGCAGTGGGACGTGTGGCTCATACTCCCTGGATAGGCAGGGTTTTTTGGCCACCCCCGTTCCTGTTCCAGCTCCTTCCCTGCTCCAGCCCCCATCCTCGGAAGGTAAGTCTGCCTGCTCTCCCTGGGACTAAAAGCGGCCGTCCTTGTCAGGACAAGCCGCAGTCTTCTCTGTCCCGAGAGACAGGAATCTTCTTTTTTTCCCCAGCCTTGGTTTTCCCTGCACTCCCTCACCTCCCTTACCTCCATCATCCCCAAGGGCCCCCTTCCTCTATCCTCCGCCGCCGCAGTTTTCGCCGTTCTGGGGCTCTGTTGAGGGCACCGCGCCAGGCCGCTCTGAATCGCGGGGCCGCGGTCTAGGAAAGACCGCGGCTTCACTTGCGGCCTAACGGCGCGCCGCTCCCCACGCCTCTGTGGTCCTCTCTCAGCCCCAGGAAACCCCCCCTTACCCCAGAAGGACAGTTACCCACCCCCTCAGCCCCCTGTTTAATTAAAGAATCACCCTGTCAGCCCTCATCCCACTGCCTGAACAGCCATCCCGCTGACCAGCAACAGGGTCCCCCTCACAGCCCCAGCCCCCCCCCCCCCTGTCTTTCCAAAGCACAGAAGCCTGATCCAGGGGTTACCCGATCGCCTCTTACAGGGGTCAGGAAGGAATTTTTTCCCTGCCGGAGCATATTGGCCGAGCGCCGCAAGGGTTTTTTGCCTTCCTCTGGACCAAGCCAGGAGAGGAGAGGAGTTAGCCAATTCCTCTCCCCACTGCCCCGAAATCCCCCCCCCCCCGTGTATTGACGATCATGGCACGTAGGCAATATTCTGCCGAAACCATTTGGAGTTTGAGGCAATGCGCCGCAATACTGCCAGCCATCACCAAAAAGGCCCTAAGAACTGAGCGACTATTGAGAATCGATCATAGATCGGCGGTCAGTCATTTCAGCCATTTACCCCAGCTCAAGCACATGTCATGTGCTCTGATCAACACAAGATCGGCAGTAAAACACCGACTTGAAATCCGCGACTTCATTCAACAAAAAGATCTAGATTGTCTTTTTATTACAGAGAGCTGGCTCACAGCCGACTGTAACACCATTCTAGGAGAACTGGTGCCAGAAAATTACCGTATCATAACGGAAAACAGAATAGGGCAAAGAGGAGGCGGCCTGGCGGTGATCCACAAGACTCATCTTACGATCACCAAACCAGTCCGCCAAAACCCTCTTCCATTCATGGAAACCCTTACCCTGCAACTGCAAGCAAGTTCAAAGGAGACCGTCCACATTTTGCTCTGCTATAGGCCGCCCGCCCAAAATCGCAGCTGCTATCATCATGGACGGATTTCTTCTCCACTTATACCCTCAACAGCAAACATCTTTTGCTGCTCGGGGATTTCAATCTCTGGGCCAACTCCTCACAGGACCCCATTGCCGACGCCTGTATTGACCACCTGGAAGGATTAGGGTTGCAGCAACTAGTATGTGGGCCCACACATGCTTCAGGTCACACACTTGATCTTATCTTCAGACAAGCTCTGGAAATAAAAATTTGGGAAAATGAAAAATTGCCATGGACAGACCACCATGCAATTAGATTCAGTATTTCCACCATCCCCCCTGCAACAAAAACATCAAATCCAGTGACAACACACTGGACTAGATGTCAGAAGAAGCTTCACTCGGAACTCTTCAAAACCACCTTAAGGAAAAAAATAGAAACAACTCTGCCGCATCAAACGGCCGTTGAAACATTGGAAGCCATAAACTCGGCCATGCTACAGTCAGCCGACTTGGTAGCGCCGAAGCGACGACCCGCATTCGGAAAAACAACAGCAGCTGGTTTAACAACCAACTGTCGTTACTGAAGCAAGAACGCAGAAGGGCCGAATCTGCCTGGAAAAGATGTTCTTCAGAGCTAAACCTATCCATCTACAAGGCGACCACAAGAAAATACCACAAAGGAATTTCCAAGCTAAGAAAAAGTATTTTTCGGAGGCTATCAACGGCGCCCTAAACCGCCCCCCGCGAACTCTTCAAGATGGTCACCCAGACCATGAAGCCAGGATGCATTGAAACCCCCAGCTCGGACACACAAGAATTTTGCAATGAACTATCGGATTACTTCATTAATAAAATCGAGGTAATCCGTGAAAGCATTCAGCAAAACAATTCCCCCCTCAGCCCCCCCTGCAGCCTCTCACACAACACCCATAGTAATTCTTCTATATCAGGTAAGTTCGCCCTGGAACCCATCTCCATTGAGACCACTAAGAATGTCATTTGTACTCTGCGTAATGGCACAGCGCCAAATGACATTATCCCCACTAAACTGCTGAAGGAATGCGCCGACATTCTGGCTCCCCCCATCACGCAGCTTATCAACCAGTCTTTCTTGGAAGGCATAGTGCCCTCACAGTTGAAAGAGGGTATAATCCAACCCATCATGAAGAAACCCTCCCTGGACCCCAAGGATCCACTCCACCGCCGCCCCATAACAAACCTCAACGTACTCTCAAAGATAATGGAAAAAGTAGTGGTACAACAGTTGCAACAGCATCTAGATACCTACAAGCTACTTGACCCATTGCAATCAGGCTTCCGTCCCGGACACGGGACGGAAACAGCATTGCTGAAAGTATGGGACAATGTTCTCAAGGCCGCAGACGAAGGAGAATCTTGTCTTCTAGTTCTGTTGGACCTAAGTGCCGCTTTCGACACTGTAGACCACAATCTGTTATTGACTCGGCTTGCTGAAGTAGCCAGAGTCGCAGAAGGCGATCTATCTTGGTTCTCCTCTTTTCTGGAAAACCGATCGCAAACAGTGAAGTTAGGACCATTCACGTCTGACAAACGCACAGTAACATGCGGAGTCCCTCAAGGATCGCCTCTGTCACCAGTGCTGTTTAACATATATCTTCGTCCTCTCTTTGAGATTATTAGCAGCCAAAAACTGCTTTACCACTCATATGCAGATGATACGCAACTGTATTTCCGCATCTGCAACAGACAGGATCACCGCCTCAATCTAGAGACATGCCTCTCTTTGATAGAGGACTGGATGACAAAGAGTTATCTTAAACTCAATGGAGCAAAAACAGAACTTCTCCTGTTTCATGCCAAGCGCAGGAATCAACTTTCAACAGCGTGGACCCCCCCGCCCATTCTGGGCAAGCTCATCACCCCTAGCGCCAAAGTCAAAAGCCTAGGGGTCATTTTTGACTCCTTTATGACAATGGACGCACAAATAGGGTCAGTAGTCAGTGGATCTCACCATCTACTGCGCCTACTACGTAGACTCACCCCATTCATCCCTAAAGAAGATTTAGCGATCGTGGTGGGAGCAATTGTAAACTCCAGGCTGGATTATGCAAATGCCCTTTACCTCGGCCTCCCCAAGTACCAAATCGCCCGTCTACAAGTCGTTCAGAATACGGCCGCCAGACTTGTGACTGGGAAAAAACCCTGGGAATCCATCTCACCTTCACTGAGAGCCCTTCATTGGCTGCCAGTCAAAGACAGAATTGCTTTTAAAGCTCTCTGTCTTACTCATAGATGTGTCCATGGGAATGCCCCACTTTATTTATGCGAAATAATAAAAGCGCATAATCCCAATCGCGTTTTGCGATCCACGAATCGGAACCTACTCCAGGTTCCGAAAGCCAACTTCAAGTCCAAAGGAGAAAGGAGATTCGCGATCCAAGGCCCCAGACTATGGAACGCTTTACCAACCAGCATTCGATTGGAGGAGAACCACCTAGCATTTAGAAAAAAGGTTAAGACTTTTCTCTTTTGATATCAAAGGAGACAGGAACAACAAGCGCCCAGAGGCGATTCAGTTCGCATGTGTCGCGCTATACAAGTTTTCATTCATTCATTCATTCATTCAGTTCAGAATCAACAAACAGCAACCAGTTCTCCACAGATATCCTGGAATATATTGTGGATAATAATTACATAATAGTCACATCTCAGGTAGTCCAAGATATATTCTGACTGTCCATTATTTTCTGGCTCATGCTTTCTAAGAGCTTCTGGGTCCCGTGGCCCTACCGTTACAGTCACCCTTTCACACAGGCTTCTGATGGAGACTGTATGCGATAGGCATGGTCTACTATTGTCACCATGTGGAAATTTAGGGTGAAAAATGCCGTGCAGTCATCAATCGGGGTACATGAAAAAAGAAGTGGCTGCAAAGAAGCAGCAGGACATCAGCAGCACAGAGATGTGACAGAGGATGAAAAAAGGGGAAACCAAGTATTATATTGCAAAATGGCAATTCTTTGTGACACACAGTGCTTTAGTGCCATTCAGTTAGAGTTTACATCTACTTTAACTATTGAATGAATTAGCGTGGAGCTAAATTGTTACTAGTTTAGGCTAATTTACACACATTAAACAGCTGTTCAGAGCTGGAAGAGTGTACATATTGTTTCCAGATAATCTGTCTCTATGCTCTACTGCAGTGTTTAAGCTTCTCCGTGTATAAGCAAGAAATGTCCTCAGAGTCTATATGAAGGCTGCAATCTGACCACTACTCCGCCAACACCATTCTCACATGTGACCAGGGGGCGGTAAAACTAGGTGCTTGAGCTGTGGTTTCACTATTTGCCAACCACCCACAGTACATCAGTGGATGTAAAAAGTCTACACACCACTGTTAAAATGTCAGGCTTCTGTGATGTAAAAAAAATGAGACAAAGATAAATCATTTCAGAACTTTTTCCACATTTAATGTGACCAATAAACTGCACAACAAACTGAAATCTTTTAGGTGGAGTGAAGTTAAACAAAAAAAATAATAATAATATGGTTGCATAAGTGTGTACACTCTTAAACGAATACTTTGTTGAAGCACATTTTGATTCTATTTCAGCAGTCAGTCTTTTTGGGTATGAGTCTTTTAGCATGGCACATCTGGAATGGCAATATTCGCCCACTCTTCGTGTCAAAAACACTCCAAATTTGTCAGATTGCGAGGGCATCTCCTGTGCACAGCCCTCTTCAGATCACCCCACAGATTTTCTATGGGATTCAGGTCTGGGCTCTGGCTGGGCCATTCCAAAATGTTAATCTTCTTCTGGTGAAGCCATTCCTTTGTTGATTTGGGTCATTGTCATGCTGAAAGATGAAGTTCCTCTTCATGTTTAGCTTTCTAGCAGAACCCTGAAGGTTTTGTGCCAATATTGACTGGTATTTGGGACTGTTCATAATTCCCTCTACCTTGACTAAGGCCGTGTTCCAACTGAAGAAAAACAGTCCCAAAGCATGATGCTGCCACCACCATGGTGTTCTTTTGATGATGTGCAGTGTTGTCTTTGCGCCAAACATATCTTTTGGAATTATGGCAAAAAAGTTCAACCTTGGTGACATCAGACCATAACATATTTTCCCACAGGCGTTTTGGGAGACTTCAGATGTGTTTTTTGCAAAATCTAACTGTGCTTGGATGTTTTTCCTTATAAGAAAATGCTTCCATCTTGCCACTTTAACCCATAGCCCAGACATATGAAGAATACAGGAGATTGTTGTCACATGTACCACACAGTACTTGCCAGATATTCCTGAAGATCCTTTAAGGTTGCTGTAGGCCTCTTGGCAGCCTCTCTCACCAATTTTCTTCTCGTATTCTCATCAATTTTGGAGGGACATCCAGTTCTTGGTAATGTCACTGTTGAGCCATATTTTCTCCACTTAATGAGGACTGTGTTCCATGGTATATCTAATGCCTTAGAATCGATTTTGTATCCTTCTTCTGACTGATACCTTTTACCATGAGACCCCACGGATGCTTTCAGCAATCTCTCATTGTGCATTCTGACACCAGAGCAGTCGCTGGTGGCTCGGCTTTGACCTAACTAGTTATCCAGCTTGGGGGAATGAGTGACTCTACTTTTGCCGTTCATCACTATAGCAAATTGGATTGGAAAAAGATCAGTATTATATGTAAAGGCCTGTACACACGATCGGATATTCCGACAACAATTGTCCATTGGACGTGTTTTGTCGGATAATCTGACCGTCTGTATGCCCCATCGGATAATTGTTGGACAACAAATGTTGGATGGTCATGCTCTCAAATTGTCCGACAACAATTGTGTTCCATATAAAAGTCCGACGGACTAAAATCCAAAGTACAAACACGCATGCTCCGAACCAATGCAAACCATCAGATATTAGCAGAAGTTGCCCAAAGGGTGGCACTAAAGAGCAGAAAAAACACTTTTCCGATTGTGTGTATGAGACTTTAGATTTACATGTTGGTAAAGAACAAGCTCCATAAAGAAGCTCTTGCTGTGCAGGGCTTTTTTCAGGTGGAACTTGGTGGAACTCAGTTCCACCACCTCTAGCTCAGACCCTTGGGGGGGGGCCTGTTTACCACAATCGCTTGTAAACACAAAAGTCTGGTTTCTGTGTTTACAAGTGACCGCTATGCACTCTGTGTGTAACCCCCGTAAAACTCTGCATGTAATGCAATCCTGGTAATTAATGCCCCTTTAAGACCCTCCTACTGTTCATGCAATTTTACTGACCACACCCACTATTTGATGTGATTTGGAGGGTGTGTGCAGGTGGAGGAGCTTTGGGGGATCGTGGTTGAGTTCCAGCACCTATTGTTTGAGAAAAAAAAGCCCTGTTCCTATGTAAGTAATTAGAAATATCGCTGGATTGTGTTGATGCAGTTATCAGTAGTAAACATTTCAGAAAATCTGTAACTGTCTAGTACAGTAATTCTTTCCTGCGCAGAAAATCATTCTGGGTTGAATAGCACCCAGTGTATTGATGCAAGGAGCGGAACTGACGTCATTACGTCAGCACTGCTGTCTGCACCATCGAGGACTACCAACCACCAGGAGGAGATCCGAATCACACGAGCAGCTTAAAGACTTTGGGTAAATACACGTATTAAAAAAGTATAACATATCCACGGGCGTAGGGGTGGTGGCTGGAGCCTGTAGTTAAAGTATTAGTTATTTTGGGCATTTTTCTTTCTTTATTACTTTTTTTTTATTGAAATTCAGTTTTTAATTCACTAAAGTTTTTATCGCACAAATCAGACTAAACTGAGCTTATAATAATATTGATTTTTGCTACATTTTGTATTTAAAAGTCAGTTCACACAGATTAACATACTGATTTTCTCCCCTTAAAATACCTCTAATTCCTAGCTAGTGTTTAATGTGAGTTTCTACGTGATCTCTGTGGAGGTGAGCTTACCTATATATACAGTATATATATACACACATGTTAACCATATGATCATTCAAATTTCCATATATAAAGTGCAAACAGATAAATTGCAAAGTGATGAATAATAAATAATACATACAGTATCTCATAAATAATAAATATATCACATAAGTTCATAAAGGTCCTTGAGAAAAAAACATATTGGTGAAAAACAACGTGGCAGTCCACTTAGTAATAAGAATTATTTGATTGGTTGCTTTCTTCAAAAACATCCACTTCTGTGCCTTTACTAGGATTCCTGTGCTCCCTCCACCAGATGTACTACCCTCACCTTATGTCCTCTAAAATCATACCTTGTTAATAATAATTCCACTGGAACGCTCCTCACAAAGATATTCCTTCCTTATCAATCCTGATTACAGACTCCAGTCGGAAAGATGACATGTAACCCAATCAAAGACTTGCACAAAGCAAGGTCTATAAAGACATGGATGAGCAAGTTTGGGGGTGGAGGAACTTGACTTGCCTGCACGGAGTCCTGACCTCAACACCATAGAACACCTTAATGGATGAATGCGCTTCTGAAAGACTGCTTAAACAATCCTATAGACACACTCCTAAACCTTGTGGACAGCCTTCCCAGAAGAGTTGAAGCTGTTATAGCTGCAAAGGGTGAGCCAACTCAGTATTGAACCCAACAGACTAAGACTTTTTGTAATATAGTGTAATTCCTGATGCCTGCAAGTTCATGACTGTGTTTACAAATGTGTGACAGGGATCAGCCCCTGCTGCAGTCTTTCATCTTCTGACCACAAAGTCTCAATGTTTGGTTAAACCCACCATACATGGATCGAAATTCAGCTGGTTCTGCAAGGACTGACCGAGATTTTTTCCATCTATGGGCAGGCTGAGTGTATCCATCTTTTGACTTGGGTTCAACCAGCCTGTCTGATTTTTTACATGCGATTACTGCCAGCGACTATACCTGCTAGCAGTAATCAGACCCCCCATCCCACCCCACCAGCAGAACACAATAGCGCTACGGGGGGTATTCCCCCATCAAGGCTGAGGCCGCGTACACACGACCGATTTTCCCCGCAGAATCCAGCAAGAACCTCGATCGGAGACGTATTCTGCCGAGAAACCCGTCGAAAAACTCGTCGAGCCAAAAAGAGAGCAGGTTCTCTATTTCCTCGTTGTTCAATGGGAAAATTTGGCTCGACAAGCTTTTTGACTGCCGAACTAGGAACTCAACGGGGAGAACGATGAGTTTTGCCCGACGAGTTTCTCGGTCGTGTGTACGCGGCCTGACTGTCAACACACGTGTTACACCGATTAAATAGATACCTAACAGGTCACGCTTTAAAATTGTGCACGTTCATGGAAGGGCGACAAACTATGATACTTAAAAAAAAGGGGTCAACCCCTCCCACTGCTTCTGAAAGCAATCCAGAGACTAATTAGCCGCTCAGACCGCTTTTAAAAGAAAGACTGCTGGCTGGCTGAAAAAAAAATTCTGTTGTTATCGATGATATCTTCAGCCATAACCCCGGTAAACCACTTGCAAGCTGTGCCATATATATATGCGTATTACGGTTGGCAAGTGGATATTCACCGATATACATACATTGTCTAAAAATGTGAACAATACCATGTGAAAATAATATTTATGTATGTAAAATAGTGTAAGCATTATAAAAGCACGAGAAAAGATACTAATATAATATTTGCATATGAGAGATAAAAGGTGCATTAACATTCTTCAAAGTTTGCATATAATGGAGTAATGGAGAGCACAGCTCTGTGAAAGGATTTTACCTTAATCTGTTTGTGTACAGTTTAAAATAAAATACACTGTTACAGTATATTGTGACATTTCAGGAATTTATTTAATGCAGATGCAGTAAAAACATAAGTAATCTGAAAGGCATTTAGTTTGCTTAACCACTTCAGTACCATACTATAGCCAAAACACAGCTACAGTGAGGTACTATAGTTCTGGGAGGGCATCTATAGACTTCCTCCCAGAACCACGCCCCCTGTGGCGCACATCTGGTGCACGCTGTGACTGCTGTGTCCTTAGGACACAGGTGATCACAGATCGGGATAAAGGACCTATTACAGCGTTTACCTTGTGATCAGCTGTGTCCAGCTGGGGATGTTTATTATAGCAAAAAGTTAATAATATTGATTTTTTTTCACAATTGACGCTCTATTTTTGTTAATAGCGCAAAAAATATCAGATTCATTTTAAAAACAAACACTGCCCTGTGTTTGTTTGTTTTTGTTCTGTGTGTCTCTGTACTTCACAGAAACATGAAACTAGATTAAAAACTAAACTGAAACTGCAGGCACATTATATGATTGATTTTTATCTAGTTTTAATAATTTTTAAAAGGAATCAGTTAACTTTTATGTCTCTATACCATGTAAAGAGTAATTTCAGAAAAAAAAAATTCCTTTACAACTCCTTTAAGTGGTTAAAGGAGAAGTCCAGTCTGACCTAGGCTGGGCTTCTCCTCTGGTCACAGGAGTGAAATTCACTGCCATCAGACGTGGCAGCAGTGGCGGAACTTTCAGTGTCGCTGCAGTCACAGTTGCGACTGGGCCCTGCCGTTCTGCCGCTGTGGGGGGGGCCCTAGTTCCCGGGTGCCTTCATTGGACAATACAGTCATGTCATGATTAATTCAGTGGAGGAGTCTGAGCCGCGGTAGCGCTGGCTCCTGCACGCAGAACCACCTCCACCTTCTGTCCACTGGTTGCTAGAGCCGCTTGGCGTGTAGCAACCAGTGACATCACGGCTGCAGTGCACTCCGTGTTCAAAGCTGAAAGCACGGGAGGATTTCACTTCCTCCTCCGACCTCCGCGCTACTGCTCTGCCTCTGTCTCCAGGGGTCCAACACAGCTTAGCTCCGAGGCTGCCCCTTGACATACCAGAGAGGCACAGACAGGTTCACAGCATCTGAGGGGGAGAGCAGCAGCAGCAGCATCTGAAAACAACAGAGAGTGGGGGCCCCGTGAGCAGCAGGAGGCTGACTGGAAGGAACAGCGTGAGAGGGAGTGAGAGAGAAGACCTGACCAGCAGTGACATCCTCCCAGTCCCAGAGCCTGCACACCTTCCCCCAACGTCTGCTCCAGCTGTGCCTGTCATCAAGAACAAAAAGAAACATAGGCTGACAGAGGACAAGGATGGTCTGGAGGTAGGTGCAACACACACACCTACCCACAGACAGGGGCTGGGACAGGGGGTACAAG